>CAWUFW010006202.1:0-600000 GCA_963921515.1 Calotriton arnoldi
TGTACTTCCGTTCAGTTGCAGTATTGCTCCCAGCAAGAACCCCTACACTGCCCGAACACCACTGCACTGACCTAAACCCTGAAACACCACCCCCAGCACCACCCCCTACACTGCCTGAACACCACTGCTCTGCCCTAAACCCTGAAACACTAGCCCCAGCACGACCCCCTACACTGCCAGAACACCACTGCACTGCCCTAAACCCTGAAACACCAGCCCCAGCACGACCCCCTAGACTTCCCGAACACCACTGCACTGCCCTAAACCCTGAAACACCAGCCCCAGCATGACCCCCTACAATGCCCGAACACCACTGCACTGCCCTAAACCCTGAAACACCAGCCCCAGCACAACCCCCTACACTGCCCGAACACCACTGCACTGCCCTAAACCCTGAAACACCAGCCCCAGCATGACCCCCTACACTACCCGAACACCACTGCACTGCCCTAAACCGTGAAACACCACCCCCTGCACGACCCCCCATACTGCCCGAACGCAACTGCACTACCCTAAACCCTGAAACACCAGCCCCAGCACGACCACCTACACTGCCCGAACACCACTGCACTGCCCAAAACCCTGAAACACCAGCCCCAGCACAACCCCCCTACACTGCCCGAACACCACTGCATTGCCCTAAACCCTGAAACACTACCCCCAGCGAGACCCCCTACACTGCCCGAACACCACTGCACTGCCGTAAACACTGAAACATCACCCCCCAGCAAGACCCCCTACACTGCCTGAACACCACTGCCCTAAACCCTGAAACACCACCCCAGCAAGACCCCCTACACTGCCCGAACACCACTGCACTGCCCTAAACCCTGAAACACCACCCCCAGCACCACCCCCTACACTGCCTGAACACCACTGCTCTGCCCTAAACCCTGAAACACTAGCCCCAGCACGACCCCCTACACTGCCAGAACACCACTGCACTGCCCTAAACCCTGAAACACCAGCCCCAGCATGACCCCCTACACTTCCCGAACACCACTGCACTGCCCTAAACCCTGAAACACCAGTCCCAGCATGACCCCCTACACTGCCCGAACACCACTGCACTGCCATAAACCCTGAAACACCAGCCCCAGCACGACCCCCTACACTGCCCGAACACCACTGCACTGCCCTAAACCCTGAAACACCAGCCCCAGCATGACCCCCTACACTGTCCAAACACCACTGCACTGCCCTAAACCCTGAAACACCAGCCCCAGCATGACCCCCTACACTGCCCAAACACAACTGCACTGCCCTAAACCCTGAAACACCAGCCCCAGCACAACCACCTACACTGCCCGAACACCACTGCACTGCCCTAAACCTTGAAACACCAGCCCCAGCACGACCCCCTACACTGCCCGAACACCACTGCACTGCCCTAAACCCTGAAACACCAGCCCCAGCAAGACCCCCTACACTGCCCGAACACCACTGCACTGCCCTAAACCCTGAAACACCACCCCCAGCAAGACCCCCTACACTGCCCGAACACCACTGCACTGCCCTAAACCCTGCAACACCACCCCCAGCACGACCCCCTACACTGCCCGAACACCACTGCTCTGCCCAAAACCCTGAAACACCAGCCCCAGCACGACCCCCTACACTGCCCGAACACCACTGCACTGCCCTAAACCCTGAAACACCACCCCCTGCATGACCCCCTACACTGCCCGAACACCACTGCCCTAAACCCTAAACCCTGAAACACTAGCCCCAGCACGACTCCCTACACTGCCCGAACACCACTGCATTGCCCTAAACCCTGAAACACTACCCCCAGCAAGACCCCCTACACTGCCCGAACACCCCTGCACTGCCCTAAACCCTGAAACATCACCCCCAGCAAGACCCCCTACACTGCCCGAACACCACTGCACTGCCCTAAACCCTGAAACACCACCCCCAGCAAGACCCCCTACACTGGCCCGAACACCACTGCACTGCCCTAAACCCTGAAACACCACCCCCTGCACGACCCCCTACACTGCCCGAACACCACTGCACTGCCCTAAACCCTAAAACACCACCCCCTGCACGACCCCCTACACTGCCCGAACACCACTGCACTGCCCTAAACCCTGAAACACCACCCCCATCACGACCCCTTACACTGCCCGAACACCACTGCACTGCCCTAAACACCACCCCCAGCACGACCCCCTACTCTGCCCGAACACCACTGCTCTGCCCTAAACTCTAAAACCCTACCCCCAGGACGACCCCCTACACTGCCCAAACACCACTGCTCTGCCCTAAACCCTGAAACACCACCCCCAGCACGTCCCACTACACTGCCCGAACACCACTGCACTGCCCAAAACCCTGAAACACTAGCTCCAGCATGACCCCTAAACTGCCCGCACACCACTGCACTGCCCTAAACCCTGAAACACCAGCCCCAGCATGACCCCCTACACTGCCCGAACACCACTGCACTGCCCTAAACCCTGAAACACCAGCCGCAGCATGACCCCCTACACTGCCCGAACACCACTGCACTGCCCTAAACCCTGAAACACCAGCCCCAGCACGACCCCCTACACTGCCCGAACACCACTGCACTGCCCTAAACCCTGAAACACCACCCCCAGCACGACCCCCTACACTGCCCGAACACCACTGCTCTGCCCTAAATCCTGAAACACCACCCCCAGCACGACCCCCTACACTGCCCGAACACCACTGCACTGCCCTAAACCCTGAAACACCACCCCCAGCATGACCCACTACACTGCCCGAACACCACTGCACTGCCCTAAACCCTGAAACACCACCCCCAGCACGACCCCTACACTGCCCGAACACCACTGCACTGCCCTAAACCCTGAAATACAACCCCCCCCACGACCCCCTACACTGCCTGAACACCACAATTCTGGCGGCGGGGGTAGCATTCCACCCTTCTAGAGGGAAAGACATGTTAACTCTGGCCTAGCCCGGTAACTTCTTTCCAAAGCCCTGGCATCACAAAATGGATGCTGCTGCCACAGACACGAGTCTGGCCTCCTGCTGCTGGACGAAACTCCGGCAGGGGAGGCCTGGACAATAGGTTTCCTGTCCCAGGGAGGTGTGACCACCTCCCCAGACAGGATAATGTGTATTGGGGCTGGGCGGGAGCACTTTGGGTGCTTTGAAGTCCTGCACTGGGGGCACACTTGGTGTCCCTGTGCATACCCCAGTTCAAACCGGATCAGGGGCTTGCAGCCCCTGCTTTGGCGTGAACTGGACAAAGGGAAAGGGTGTAGCCACCCCTCTGCCCTGACCCACCCATAGGTGGGGCCACAGAGTAGTCCAACCCCTAAACTTGGTATAAGTATAGGAACCCAGTCCTTAGGACTTTAGATTATCCCTGGACGAAACTCTGAAACAGAATCCTGGACCTTCGATGCTCTACTCACGATTAGAGGACAGAAGAATCTCCCTTGGGGTCAAGGAGTGACTCCCCTGCTTGGCAGGCACCAAAGAAGCATCTGTCCGGTTCGCATTTCTGAAGCTCCCGTCGGACGCCGAAGTCATCGCATCACCAGAGGTGGATTCTCAGACTTCACCGAGGCTACCCTGAGTCCCCAGCAAAGCTGAGGCCCGTAGCTATCGTGGGTGACTTGAGACCGTGACCCCTGGACACCAAGCACATTTGCAAGTGCATCCTCTTCTGGGTCTCCCACGAAGTCGTGCTTTGGGCTCCGAGTAGCCCTAGCCTCCAGCACCAACTGCACCGAAGATCACTGGCCTCCACTCCACGAGTGTCCTGTGAGCCAGATCCACGTGCGACGTCTCGAGGCTCCTTCGCGGTTGCTAGCCCATTGGCTAGTAGCCCTTAACGAAGGCCAATCTTTTCTTACTTGGCATCCTGGTTGCTCCAGGCCTGCCCTCACTTACCCTCGCTGGGTGAGTTCCCCAGACCTTGCTGGTCTGCACCATCGACGATCTTCCTCTGCATCGAGACTTGCCGTTGCCAAGGCTTGTTGGGTCCAATCCGGTCGCCGACACCTCAGCACTCGACAAACATCGTGTACCAGCCCGAATCCTGCTCCTGGTCGCCGACAACGCCTCCTGGACCTCGTGGCTGAAGAGTCAAGACGACCGTCAACGCACCTGAAGCACTCGACATCGGTGGGCATCTGTCCATCGCCTTCCTGGTCACTGGCTAGTGACCCAGACTCTGTCCCCTCTGCTTTCAGGTTCTTCAGATCTCCGATCCACTCTTGGATCCACCCGGACACTTTCCACTTGGTCGCCAGCAGCACTTTGCAGCAGATCGCCATTCAAATCGACGACGAAACCCGACCCCGAAAGACACCTATGCACCCGGCTTCCCTGGGTGAGGTAACACGAGTACTCCAGTGCTCCCGTGGGTAGAGACTCTTCAAAGTACTAGATCTCAAAGGGTTTGCTCCAAGTCCTCCTTTAAGTGTCCCTTTTCTTTAATTTCCTGATCGCGACTTTCTCCATAGAAGTCAACGGCGTATCGCGGTTGTGTATTTACACTGCACGCGTCCCCCGTGGGTCCCCTGTGTCACTACCTTGGGTGGTTCCTTGTGGTCCAAGCACTTCTAGAGGCTCTAGGCCTAGTGTCTAGTTCAGTCGTGGTTCTTATACCACTTTATTGGTATATGGTTTGGTACGCCCCTAGGGCCCAAACGTGTATTTGTGCTATTACTGTGTTTAAATAACTTCTAACTTATGTACTTCGAACTCTAGCCTCATAAAGAGACTAGAGGGGTGTGTTTAGCAATAAATACATATATTTTGAATATATACCTGGTGTGGTGCTCTTTCATTTGATCACTCAAGAGATTATAGACTGGTAAAACAAGCTGCTTTACATTCCTTCAAGACTTAGCCTGAAGGCTGCTCTCCATAGCTACCACTAGGATAGCTTTCAATAAGGTTGTCTTTAACCTATCTCCAATAAGGGGTTGTTTGGACTGGTGCAAGGTGCCCACTATAATTAGTGGACAGCATATACCAGGCCAACTTCTCACATTGGTGTGCAGCGTGTGGGATTCCAGCTTGCTATTGTTTTACCAGATAATCTCAATTGAATTGATCAACTGAAAACCACTAAAGGTACCTAAGGTACATATAATTTAAGCTTAGAATACAGTAAGTTCTACTGAACTTAGAGTTGTGTGTTAAGGGATAGCACAACCCTTTCTACAACTCAAGAGAGTTTAGTAGGCCACACTAGAGTAGGTAGTGCATACACCACACCACACTAGTAATGTCTTTAAGGGTAGGATCTAAAGAATCCTTGCAGGAAGCCACTGAGCTTCCACCCTCCAAGTATGATACACTCCCATTCTTGGAATTGAGAGCATTATGTAACTTGAGAAAAATAAGGACAGGCCAAAGTCCCACCACCCAACACCTTAAAGAGTTGTTGGTGGCTTATGACCTTAGTAAGCCCTTGGGGACTGAAGGGGTAGGAGCTGAGGGTGGGGCAGAAGATGAGGATGGGACCAGGGGTAGAAATACCCCCAGCCCCCTCTGAAACTGGCCAGGAGGGTGACAATGGCCCTGACCTGGATAACCCAATCCCTCCTGAGGAAGATGAAGAGGATGATCAGGATGATGCCCTCTTTGTCCCCCAGGAAGGATTATGAGTGTGCCCAGGAAGTCTAGATCTCCTTCTCAGGAGTCTAACCACTCTGGCACCTCAATAGGGAGCTCTGTCTCATCTCATAGGAGGGAATCCTCTCATGAGAGAAGAAAGAGGCTGATTCAATATGAGGAAGCTCAGCTTGAACTCAGAAGGAAGCAAGTAGCCTTAGACAGGGAGTCCCTAGATCTCTTTAGAGAGAAAAGAAAGTTGGGACTAGAGTCCCATGGTGGCAGCCATGTCCCTAGAGATAGGGAAAGGTCCTATGACCATAGGAACCTGAGCAAGATTGTCCCTCCCTATCAGAATGGGGATGACATCCACAAGTGGATAACTGCTCTAGAGAGGGCCTGTAAGGTACAGAAGGTCCCTCAGGAGCAGTGGGCAGCAATCTTGTGGCTCTCCTTTGCAGACAAAGGTAGAGATAAGCTCCTCACTGTTAGAGAGGAGGATGCTGATAATTACAAGGTCTTGAAGAGTGCTCTTATTGATGGGTTTGGCCTAACCACTGAACAGTACAGGTTGAAGTTCAGAGATACCCAAAAAGCACAGACTCAAGACTGGGTAGACTATGTGGATTGTTCTGCCAAGGCTCTGGAAGGCTGGTTGATGGGCAGTAAGGTGTGTGACTTCTCAGGATTGTACAATCTGATAATGAGGGAGCAGATTCTTAATAACTGTCAAAATCAGCTGTTGCATCAATACCTGGTAGACTCTGATCTGACCTCTCCCCAAGAATTGGGAAAGAAGGCAGACAAATGGGTCAGAACCAGGGTGAAGCAGAAGGTACAGAACCAAGGTGGGGAAACCAAGAAGCAAGATGCTAAGAACTCTGAAAAGGGTGGGGAGAAGGGTAAAGATCAAAAGTCTTCATCAGGCCCCCAAAAATCTTCTTCAGGTGGGGATTCACAGTCTACCAAAGGGAAAGGCCAAAGAAAACCATGGTGCAAGGTCTGTAAGCAAAAGACCCACTGGACCAGTGATTGCACCAAGTCCAAAGACTCAAGTCCAGCACCCACCAATGCCCCTAAGGCACCTGTTCCCCCTAGTACAGTTGGTGGGAGTGCTCCAGCCAAGGGTTTAGTAGGGTTCACCCTGGGTACTGAGTTGGGCTCTGACCTAGTCAGAGAACTGACTCAGGCTGTGTTAGTCTGTGATGGAGGCATGGATGTGACCTCCTCTGTGAGTCCCAGTAATCTGGGCAAGTACAGACAACAGCCTTTAATCAATGGACGTGAGGCTTTGGCATTTAGGGACACAGGGGCAAGTGTCACAATGGTGACACAAGACCTTGTGAATCCTGGGCAAGTTATACTTGGTGAGATGTACCAAGTGACCAATGCTAGCAATGTCAGAACAGACCATACTCTGGCAGTTGTTAACTTCTCCTGGGGAGGGGTAACTGGCCTTAAGAAGGTTGTGGTGAGTGCAAACCTACCAGTCGAATGCTTGCTTGGCAATGACTTAGAGACTTCTGCTTGGGCAGAAGTGGAGCTCAGGACCCATGCAGAAATGCTGGGGATCCCTGCAGATGTGTTTGCTGTGACCAGGTCACAAGCCAAAATGTCTAGCACTGAACAGGCCTTGGATTCTGGAAGAATGGACCAAGTGCCTTCCAAGAGGAGGAGTAGTAGGGTTAAGGCAGTGCCTTCCCCCTTGGCTCAGGAGGAAGATCAGTCCCTTGAGGGGATGATCTCAGTCCTGAAGAAGGAACTGTCCCAGAGGAACTTGAACCTGACCAGGTTGAGTTCTTGGGGACAGGGGGACCTTCTAGGGCAGATCTGAGCCAGGAGCAGCAGAGCTGCCCCTCCCTTGAACCCCTCAGACAGCAAGCTGCTGCTGAGGCTGCTGGGAAAGCTAGTGGTCCCCATACAGTGTATTGGGATGATGGACTCCTGTACTCAGAGAGTAGAGACCCCAAGCCTGGTGCTACCAGGAGGTTGGTTATACCTCTGAAGTTCAGGGGCTTCCTATTGACCCTAGCCCATGATATTCCCTTGGCAGGTCACCTGGGCCAGAACAAGACTTGGGACAGAATTGTCCCTCACTTTCACTGGCCCCACATGTCTGAAGACACCAAGGAGTTTTGTCGCTCCTGTGTAACCTGCCAGGCCAGTGGCAAGGCAGGTGGCACTACAAAGGCCCCCTGATACCACTACCTGTGGTGGGGGTGCCCTTTGAAAGGGTAGGGATTGACATTGTTGGTCCCATGGATCCCCAAACAGCATCTGGGCACAGGTTTATCCTGGTGGTAGTGGATCATGCCACCAGGTACCCAGAAGCTATTCCCCTCAGGACCACTACAGCACCTGTGGTGGCAAGGGCCCTCCTGGGAATTTTCTCAAGAGTGGGCTTTCCTAAGGAGGTAGTATCAGACAGGGGTGCTAACTTCATGTCTGGGTACTTAAAAGCAATGTGGAAGGAGTGTGGAGTGACTTATAAGTTCACCACACCCTATCACCCACAATGCAATGGTTTAGTTGAGAGATTCAACAAAACCTTGAAGGGCATGATTAAAGGGCTCCCAGAAAAGCTTAGGCGAAGATGGGACATACTCTTGCCCTGCCTTTTATTCGCATATAGGGAGGTGCCTCAGAAGGGGGTTGGTTACAGCCCTTTTGAACTTCTGTTTGGCCACCCTGTGAGGGGTCCACTGTGCTTGGTGAAGGAAGGATGGGAGTTACCTCTCAAGCCCCCAAAGCAAGACATAGTGGACTATGTACTTGGTCTCCGCTCCCGGATGGCTGAGTATATGAAAAAGGCAACCAAAAACCTTGAGGCTAGCCAGGAACTTCAAAAGGCCTGGCATGACCAAAAGGCTGTTCTGACTGTTTACCAGCCAGGACAGAAGGTGTGGGTGTTGGAGCCAGTGGCCCCAGCAGCTCTCCAAGACAAATGGAGTGGACCCCACACTATTGTTGAGCAGAAGGGTGAGGTTACCTACTTAGTAGACCTAGGAACACCCAGGAGTCCCCACAGGGTTCTCCATGTCAACAGGTTAAAACCATATGTGGACAGGGCAGACATGGGCTTGCTCATGGCTACTGATGAAGGGCAGGAGGAAGAGAGTGACCCACTCCTGACCTGCTCTCACAGAACCCTGACGATGGGTCAGTAGATGGTGTAGCCTTGGCAGGCAGCCTCACTACCCAGCAACAAACTGATTGTAGACAGGTTCTCAATCAGTTTAGACACATGTTTTCACTGACACCCAGTCAGACCACCTGGTGCACTCATGAAGTGGACACTGGGGACAGTCTGCCTATTAAAAATAAGATTTATAGGCAACCTGACCATGTCAGGGACTGTATCAGGACTGAAGTCCAGAAAATGTTGGAATTGGGAGTTATTGAACCCTCAGATAGCCCTTGGGCTAGTCCAGTGGTCCTTGTGCCAAAACCTCACACCAGTGGTGGAAAAAGAGAGATGAGGTTTTGTGTGGACTACAGGGGTCTCAATGCAGTCACTAGGACTGATGCCCATCCAATACCAAGGGCAGATGAGCTCATAGATACTTTGGCCTCAGCCAAATATCTCAGCACATTTGACTTGACAGCTGGCTACTGGCAGATCAGACTAGCTGATACTGCAAAGCCCAAAACAGCATTCTCAACCCCTAGTGGGCATTATCAATTTGTGGTAATGCCCTTTGGTCTGAAGAATGCACCTGCCACTTTCCAGAGGCTGGTGAATACAGTTCTCACAGGTCTGGAAGCCTATAGTGCAGCATATCTAGATGATATTGCTGTCTTTAGCTCCACCTGGGAGGATCACCTGGTCCACCTCAGGAATGTTTTACAGGCCCTGCAAAAGGCAGGCCTGACTATCAAGGCCACTAAGTGCCAGATAGGGCAGAGTCAGGTTGTGTACCTGGGCCACCTTGTGGGTGGAGGCCAGGTTCAACCTTTGCAGAGCAAGATCCAGACTATCATGGACTGGACTGCTCCCACTACCCAGACTCAGGTGAGAGCCTTCTTAGGCCTGACTGGGTACTATAGGAGATTTGTCAAGGGGTATGGATCAATAGTGACACCCCTGAATGACTTAACTTCTAAGAAAATGCCCAAAAAGGTTCAGTGGACAGTTAGCTGTCAAAAGGCATTTGATGACCTGAAGCAGGCCATGTGCACTGCTCCCATTCTACAGAGTCCTGATTACTCCAAGAAGTTCATTGTTCAAACTGATGCATCTGAATTGGGGGTAGGGGCTGTACTGTCACAATTGAATGAAGAAGGTCAGGATCAGCCAGTAGCTTTCATTAGCAGAAGGCTGACCCCTAGAGAGAAACGTTGGTCAGCCATAGAGAGGGAGGCCTTTGCTGTGGTCTGGGCTCTGAAGAAGTTGAGGCCATACTTGTTTGGTACACACTTCCTGGTTCAGACAGACCATAAGCCCCTCTTATGGCTAAAACAAATGAAGGGTGAAAACCCCAAACTGCTTAGGTGGTCCATTTCCCTACAGGGGATGGACTTTACAGTGGAACATAGACCTGGGAGTAACCATGCCAATGCAGATGGACTCTCTAGGTACTTCCACTTAGAACATGAAGACTTAACTGGGCAAGGTTAGTTTAATGTCCCTACGTTTGGGGGGGTTGTGTAGGAGAGTAGGATCTGCTTCACATGGGTACCCCCACTTTTGCTGATGCTTCACTGTTTTTCGACATTAGTCTGGCTGGGGCCCTGCTAATCAGAACCCCAGCCTAGCTGCTTCCTCTCTAAAATGGTTTCCATGTGCCTTAGGCACATCACTGATTGGAATCTGGAGTGCCCTTATAAGTCCCTAGTATATGGTATACTATGTACCAAGGGCATAGGTACCTCAGAGGCCTACCAGGGGCTGCAGCATGTATTATGCCACCGCTGGAAGGCCATCCAAACTGACACCACAGGTCTGCTACTGCAGCCTGGGTAAGGTGGTGCATGCACCCCTTACTGTGATATAGGTTACCTATATCACTAAATACATACACACATATAAACCTATAAGTCACTCCTAAGGCAGGCCTTATCAATCCTGAAGGCAGAGTGCATGGTTCCTATGTGAGAGGGTGCCCCTGCATGAGCAGGGCCCCTCTGCAGCGTTCGGAGACCCTTCTCTGATGCTGTTTGTAGTGCAGCCTGACCATATACTCTTAAGCGCATTATAACCTCGCGTTAAATGCTAACTTTGGAATGGCTGCACCTAAACATGTCGTGTTTGGTGTCAAACATCTTGGAATACTACCCCCCGCCAATTCTGGCGGCGGGGGTAGCATTCCACCCTTCTAGAGGGAAAGACATGTTAACTCTGGCTAGCCCGGTAACTTCTTTCCAAAGCCCTGGCATCACAAAATGGATGCTGCTGCCACAGACACGAGTCTGGCCTCCTGCTGCTGGACGAAACTCCGGCAGGGGAGGCCTGGACAATAGGTTTCCTGTCCCAGGGAGGTGTGACCACCTCCCCAGACAGGATAATGTGTATTGGGGCTGGGCGGGAGCACTTTCGGGTGCTTTGAAGTCCTGCACTGGGGGCACATTTGGTGTCCCTGTGCATACCCCAGTTCAAACCGGATCAGGGGCTTGCAGCCCCTGCTTTGGCGCGAACTGGACAAAGGGAAAGGGGTGTAGCCACCCCTCTGCCCTGACCCACCCATAGGTGGGGCCACAGAGTAGTCCAACCCCTAAACTTGGTATAAGTATAGGAACCCAGTCCTTAGGACTTTAGATTATCCCTGGACGAAACTCTGAAACAGAATCCTGGACCTTCGACGCTCTACTCACGATTAGAGGACAGAAGAATCTCCCTTGGGGTCAAGGAGTGACTCCCTGCTTGGCAGGCACCAAAGAAGCATCTGTCCGGTTCGCATTTCTGAAGCTCCCGTCGGACGCCGAAGTCATCGCATCACCAGAGGTGGATTCTCAGACTTCCCCGAGGCTACCCTGAGTCCCCAGCAAAGCTGAGGCCCGTAGCTATCGTGGGTGACTTGAGACCGTGACCCCTGGACACCGAGCACATTTGCAAGTGCATCCTCTTCTGGGTCTCCCACGAAGTCGTGCTTTGGGCTCCGAGTAGCCCTAGCCTCCAGCACCAACTGCACCGAAGATCACTGGCCTCCACTCCACGAGTGTCCTGTGAGCCAGATCCACGTGCGACGTCTCGAGGCTCCTTTGCGGTCGCTAGCCCGTTGGCTAGTAGCCCTTAACGAAGGCCAATCTTTTTCTTACTTGGCATCCTGGTTGCTCCAGGCCTGCCCTCACTTACCCTCGCTGGGTGAGTTCCCCAGACCTTGCTGGTCTGCACCATCGACGATCTTCCTCTGCATCGAGACTTGCCGTTGCCAAGGCTTGTTGGGTCCAATCCGGTCGCCGACACCTCAGCACTCGACAGACATCATGTACCAGCCCGAATCCTGCTCCTGGTCGCCGACAACGCCTCCTGGACCTCGTGGCTGAAGAGTCAAGACGACCATCAACGCACCTGAAGCACTCGACATCGGTGGGCATCTGTCCATCGCCTTCCTGGTCACTGGCTAGTGACCCAGACTCTGTCCCCTCTGCTTTCAGGTTCTTCAGATCTCCGATCCACTCTTGGATCCACCCGGACACTTTCCACTTGGTCGCCAGCAGCACTTTGCAGCAGATCGCCATTCAAATCGACGACGAAACCCGACCCCGAAAGACACCTATGCACCCGGCTTCCCTGGGTGAGGTAACACGAGTACTCCGGTGCTCCCGTGGGTAGAGACTCTTCAAAGTACTAGATCTCAAAGGGTTTGCTCCAAGTCCTCCTTTAAGTGTCCCTTTTCTTTAATTTCCTGATCGCGACTTTCTCCATAGAAGTCAACGGCGTATCGCGGTTGTGTATTTACACTGCACGCGTCCCCCGTGGGTCCCCTGTGTCACTACCTTGGGTGGTTCCTTGTGGTCCAAGCACTTCTAGAGGCTCTAGGCCTAGTGTCTAGTTCAGTCGTGGTTCTTATACCACTTTATTGGTATATGGTTTGGTACGCCCTAGGGCCCAAACGTGTATTTGTGCTATTACTGTGTTTAAATAACTTCTAACTTATGTACTTCGAACTCTAGCCTCATAAAGAGACTAGAGGGGTGTGTTTAGCAATAAATACATATATTTTGAATATATACCTGGTGTGGTGCTCTTTCATTTGATCACTCAAGAGATTATAGACTGGTAAAACAAGCTGCTTTACATTCCTTCAAGACTTAGCCTGAAGGCTGCTCTCCATAGCTACCACTAGGATAGCTTTCAATAAGGTTGTCTTTAACCTATCTCCAATAAGGGGTTGTTTGGACTGGTGCAAGGTGCCCACTATAATTAGTGGACAGCATATACCAGGCCAACTTCTCACAACCAGCCCCAGCAAGACCCCCTACACTGCCCGAACACCACTGCACTGCCCTAAACCCTGAAACACCACCCCCAGCAAGACCCCCTACACTGCCCGAACACCACTGCACAGCCCTAAACCCTGAAACTCCACCCCCAGCACGACCCCCTACACTGCCCGAACACCACTGCTCTGCCCAAAACCCTGAAACACCAGCCCCAGCACGACCCCCTAAACTGCCCAAACACCACTTCACTGCCCTAAACCCTGAAACACTAGCCCCAGCATGACCCCCTACACTGCCTGAACACCACTGCCTGCCAAAACCCTGAAACACCACCCCCTGCACGACCCCCTACACTGCCCGAACACCACTGCACTGCCCTACACCCTGAAACACCACCCCCAGCACGACGCCCTACATTGCCCGAACACCACTGCACTGCCCTAAACCCTGAAACATCACCCCCAGCAAGACCTCCTACACCGCAAGAACACCACTGCCCTAAACCCTGAAACACCACCCCCAGCAAGACCCCCTACACTGCCTGAACACCACTGCACTGCCCTAAACCCTGAAACACCACCCCCAGCAAGACCCCCTACACTGCCTGAACACCACTGCACTGCCCTAAACCCTGAAACACCACCCCCAGCAAGACCCCTACACTGCCCGAACACTACTGCTCTGCCCAAAACCCTGAAACACCAGCCCCAGCATGACCCCCTACACTGCCCTGAACACCACTGCACTGCCCTAAACCCTGAAACACCACACCCCAGCAAGACCCCTACACTGCCCGAACACCACTGCACTGCCCTAAACCCTGAAACACCACCCCCAGCAAGACCCCCTACACTGGCCGAACACCACTGCACTGCCCTAAACCCTGAAACACCACCCCTGCACGACCCCCTATACTGCCCGAACACCACTGCACTGCCCTAAACCCTGAAACACCACCCCCAGCACGACCCCTACACTGCCCGAACACCACTGCACTGCCCTAAACCCTGAAACACCACCACCATGCACGACCACTTACACTGCCCGAACACCACTGCACTGCCAAACCCTGAAACACCACCCCCAGCACGACCCCCTACACTGCCCGAACACCACTGCTCTGCCCTAAACCCTGAAACACCTACCCCCAGCACGACCCCCTACACTGCCCGAACACCACTGCTCTGCCCTAAACCCTGAAACACCACCCCCAGCACGTCCCACTACACTGCCCGAACACCACTGCACTGCCCAAAACCCTGAAACACTAGCTCCAGCACGACCCCCTACACTGCCCGCACACAACTGCACTGCCCTAAACCCTAAAACACCAGCCCCAGCACGACCCCTACACTGCCCGAACACCACTGCACTGCCCTAAACCCTGAAACACCAGCCCCAGCACGACCCCCTACACTGCCCGAACACCACTGCACTGCCCTAAACCCTGAAACACCAGCCCCAGCACGACCCCCTACACTGCCCGAACACCACTGCACTGCCCTAAACCCTAAAACACCAACCCCAGCACGACCCCCTACACTACCCGAACACCACTGCACTGCCCTAAATCCTGAAACACCACCCCCAGCACAACCCCTACACTGCCCGAACACCACTGCACTGCCCTAAACCCTGAAACACCACCCCCAGCATGACCCCCTACACTGCCCGAACACCACTGCACTGCCCTAAACCCTGAAATACAACCCCCAGCACGACCCCTACACTGCCCGAACACCACTGCACTGCCCTAATCCCTGAAACACCACCCCCAGCACGACCCCCTACACTGCCCGAACACCACTGCAGTGCCCTAAACCCTGAAACACAACCCCCCAGCACGACCACCTACACTGCCCGAACACCACTGCACAGCCCTAAACCCTGAAACACCAGCCCCAGCACGACCCGCTACACTGCCCGAACACCACTGCACTGCCCTAAACCCTGAAACACCAGCCCCAGCAAGACCCCCTACACTGCCCGAACACCACTGCACTGCCCTAAACCCTGAAACACCAGCCCCAGCAAGACCCCCTACACTGCCCGAACACCACTGCACTGCCCTAAACCCTGAAACACCACCCCCATCAAGACCCCCTAGACTGCCCGAACACCACTGCACTGCCCTAAACCCTGAAACACCAGCCCCAGCACGACCCCCTACACTGCCCGAACACCACTGCTCTGCCCTAAACCCTGAAACACCAGCCCCAGCACGACCCCCTACACTGCCCGAACACCACTGCACTGCCCTAAACCCTGAAACACTACCCCTGCACGACCCCCTACACTGCCCGAACACCACTACACTGCCCTAAACCCTGAAACACTACCCCCAGCAAGACCCCCTACACTGCCCTAACACCACTGCACTGCCCTAAACCCTGAAACACCACCCCCAGCAAGACCCCCTACACTGCCCGAACACCACTGCACTGCCCTAAACCCTGAAACACCAGCCCCAGCACGACCCCCTACACTGTCCGAACACCACTGCACTGCCCTAAACCCTGAAACATCAACCCCAGCACGACCCCCTACACTGCCCGAACACCACTGCACTGCCCTAAACCCTGAAACACCACCCCCAGCACGACCCCCTACACTGCCCGAACACCACTGCACTGCCCTAAACCCTGAAACACTAACCCCAGCAAGACCCCCGACACTGCCCGAACACCACTGCACTGCCATAAACCCTGAAACATCACCCCCAGCAAGACCTCCTACTCCGCCCGAACACCACTGCCCTAAACCCTGAAACACCACCCCCAGCAAGACCCCCTATACTGCCCGAATACCACTGCACTGCCCTAAACCCTGAAACACTACCCCCAGCACGACCCCCTACACTGCCCGAATACCACTGCTCTGCCCAAAACCCTGAAACACCAGCCCCAGCACAACCCCCTACACTGCCCGAACACCACTGCACTGCCCTAAACCCTGAAACACCACACCTAGCAAGAACCCCTACACTGCCCAAACACCACTACAGTAAACCCTGAAACACCACCACCAGCAAGACCCCCTACACTGGCCGAACACCACTGCACTGCCCAAAACCCTGAAACACCACCCCCTGCACGACCCCCTACACTGCCTGAGCACCACTGCACTGCCCTAAACCCTGAAACACCACCCCCTGCATGACCCCTACACTGCCCGAACACCACTGCACTGCCCTAAACCCTGAAACACCACCCCCAGCATGACCCCTACACTGCCCGAACACTACTGCTCTGCCCAAAACCCTGAAACACCAGCCCCAGCACGACCCCCTACACTGCCCGAACACCACTGCACTGCCCTAAACCCTGAAACACAACCCCCCAGCACAACCCCCTACACTGCCCAAACACTACTGCACTGCCGGAAAACCTGAAACACCACCCCCAGCACGACCCCCTACACTGCCCGAACACCACTGCAATGCCCTAAACCCTGAAATGCCACCCCCAGCTGGACCCCTACACTGCCCGAACACCACTGCACTGCCCTAAACCCTGAAACACCACCCCAGCAAGACCCCTACACTGCCCGAACACCACTGCACTGCCCTAAACCCTGAAACACCACACCCAGCACAACCCCCTACACTGCCCGAACACCACTGCTCTGCCCAAAACCCTGAAACACCAACCCCAGCACAACCCCCTACACTGCCCGAACACCACTGCACTGCCCTAAACCTTGAAACACCACACCCAGCAAGACCCCCTACACTACCCGAACACCACTACAGTAAACCCTGAAACACCACCACCAGCAAGACCCCCTACACTGGCCGAACACCACTGCACTGCCCAAAACCCTGAAACACCACCCCCTGCACGACCCCCTACACTGCCTGAGCACCACTGCACTGCCCTAAACCCTGAAACACCACCCCCTGCATGACCCCTACACTGCCCGAACACCACTGCACTGCCCTAAACCCTGAAACACCACCCCCAGCATGACCCCCTACACTGCCCGAACACTACTGCTCTGCCCAAAACCGTGAAACACCAGCCCCAGCACGACCCCCTACACTGCCCGAACACCACTGCACTGCCCTAAACCCTGAAACACAACCCCCCAGCACGACCCCCTACACTGCCCAAACACCACTGCACTGCCCTAAAACCTGAAACACCACCCCCAGCACGACCCCCTACACTGCCCGAACACCACTGCAATACCCTAAACCCTGAAATGCCACCCCCAGCTGGACCTCCTACACTGCCCGAACACCACTGCACTGCCCTAAACCCTGAAACACCACCCCCTGCACGACCCCCTACACTGCCCGAACACCACTGCACTGCCCTAAACCCTGAAACACAACCCCCAGCACGACCCCCTACACTGCCCGAACACCACTGCACTGCCCTAAACCCTGAAACACCACCCCCAGCACGACCCCCTACACTGCCCGAACACCAAAACAGTGCCCTAAACCCTAAAACACCACCCCAGCACGACCCCTACATTGCCCGAACACTACTGCTCTGCCCAAAACCCTAAAACACCACCTCCAGCATGACCCCCTACACTGCCCGAACACCACTGCACTGCCCTAAACCCTGAAACACCAGCCCCAGCATTAACCCTTCACTGCCCGAACACCACTGCACTGCCCTAAACCCTGAAACACCAGCCCCAGCACCACCCCCTACACTGCCCGAACACCACTGCACTGCCCTAAACCCTGAAAGTCCAGCCCCAGCATGACCCCCTACAGTGCCCAAACACCACTGCACTTCCCTAAACCCTGAAACACCACCCCCTGCACGACCCCCCACAGTGCCCGAACACAACTGCACTGCCCTAAACCCTAAAACACCAGCCCCAGCACGACCACCTACACTGCCCGAACACCACTGCACTGCCCTAAACCCTGAAACACTAGCCCCAGTATGACCCGCTACACTGCCCGAACACCACTGCACTGCCCTAAACCCTGAAACACCAGCCCCAGCAAGACCCCCTACACTGTCCGAACACCACTGCACTGCCCTAAACCTTGAAACACCAGCCCCAGCAAGACCCCCTACACTGCCCGAACACCACTGCACTGCCCTAAACCCTGAAACACCACCCCCAGCAAGACCCCCTAGACTGCCCAAACACCACTGCACTGCCCTAAACCCTGAAACACCAGCCCCAGCACGACCCCCTACACTGCCCGAACACCACTGCTCTGCCCAAAACCCTGAAACACCAGCCCTAGCACGACCCCCTACACTGCCCGAACACCACTGCACTGCCCTAAACCCTGAAACACCACCCCCTGCACGACCCCCTACACTGCCCGAACACCACTACACTGCCCTAAACCCTGAAACACTACCCCCAGCAAGACCCCCTACACTGCCCGAACACCACTGCACTGCCCTAAACCCTGAAACATCACCCCCAGCAAGACCACCTACACTGCCCGAACACCACTGCCCTAAACCTTGAAACACCACCCCCAGCAAGACCCCCTTCACTGCCCGAACACCACTGCACTGCCCTAAACCCTTAACCACCAGCCCCGGCACGACCCTCTACACTGCCCGAACACCACTGCACTGCCCTAAACCCTGAAACATCAACCCCAGCACGACCCCCTGCACTGCCCGAACACCACTGCACTGCCCTAAACCCTGAAACACCACCCCCAGCATGACCCCCTACACTGCCCGAACACCACTGCACTGCCCTAAACCCTGAAACACTACCCCCAGCAAGACCCCCGACACTTCCCGAACACCACTGCACTGCCATAAACCCTGAAACATCACCCCCAGCAAGACCTCCTACACCGCCCGAACACCACTGCCCTAAACCCTGAAACACCACCCCCAGCAAGACCCCCTATACTGCCCGAACACCACTGCACTACCCTAAACCCTGAAACACTACCCCCAGCACGACCCCCTACAATCCCCGAACACCACTGCTCTGCCCAAAACCCCGAAACACCAGCCCCAGCACAACCCCCTACACTGCCCAAACACCACTGCACTGCCCTAAACCCTGAAACACCACACCCAGCAAGACCCTGAACACTACCCGAACACCACTACAGTAAACCCTGAAACACCACCACCAGCAAGACCCCCTACACTGGCCGAACACCACTGCACTGCCCTAAACCCTGAAACACCACCCCCTGCATGACCCCTTACACTGCCCGAACACCACTGCACTGCCCTAAACCCTGAAACACAACCCCCCAGCACGACCCCCTACACTGCCCAAACACCACTGCACTGCCCTAAACCCTGAAACGCCACCCCCAGCATGACCCCCTACACTGCCCGAACACCACTGCAATGCCCTAAACCCTGAAACACCACCCCCTGCACGACCCCCTACACTGCCCGAACACCACTGCACTGCCCTGAACCATGAAACGCCACCCCCAGCACGACCCCCTACACTGCCCGAACACCACTGCAATGCCCTAAACCCTAAAACACCACCCCCCTGCACGACCCCCTACACTGCCCGAACACCACTGCACTGCCCTAAACCCTGAAACACCACCCCCAGCACGACCCCCTACACTGCCCGAACACCACTACAGTGCCCTAAACCCTGAAACAACACCCCCCTGCACGACCCCCTACACTGCCCGAACACCACTGCACTGCCCTAAACCCTGAAACACCACCCCCAGCACGACCCCCTACACTGCCCGAACACCACTGCACTGCCCTAAACAGGCAGTGTAGGGGGTCGTGCTGGGGCTGGTGTTTCAGGGTTTAGGGCAGTGCAGTGGTGTTCGGGCAGTGTAGGGGGTCATGCTGGGGGTAGTGTTTTAGGGTTTAGGCAGTGCAGTGGTGTTCGGGCAGTGTAGGGAGTCAATGCTGAGGGTTTTCCCTATGGAAAATTGATTTTTTGACCTCTATTTTTTTAATTTCTCAGGAACTACTGAACGGATTTACACCATTTTAAAAAAAGGGCGCTTTCTGAACCAAGGGCTACCTTTTTGCCAAATTTGGTGTAATTCCGTTCAGCAGTTCGGGCTGTAGACGTGTCTAAAATTTCCTAAGGGAAATAACATGCGGAAACCGCGTTTTGGGACCCCCCTTTTTTCTCGGCCCCCGCTTGATGAATCACCCCGAAACTTTCAGGATAGGAGCTGACCGGAGCGCCCCACTAGTTTTGAAAATATCGCGAAGATTCGTCATCCGGCGCCAAAGTTATTGGGAAAAGAAAAAACGCTTTTCCTATGGAAACTAGGTCCTAACTATAACTATCTACTGGCGACCGCCAGTAGATAATATATATATATATATATATTCACTGAAAAAACCATAGGTTTTAGGGACAGTTATAGTTAGTTGGACATTTCACTCGTACAAAACCATAGAAATTCACCCGTTATAGTTAGTTCAGCTAACTATAACTCGCGCCCCGCAATGCACTGCTGATGACTTCACATATTACATCACTCATGACATGGTCAGTGACATCACTGATGACATCACTGATGACATCTCAAATGACATCACTGATGACATCACTGATGATATCATCCAGTGACTGTGTGTTTCTGTAAAGTTTAAATATGTTTAATATATATAGGGAAAGGCGTATTGAAGAATGAGTGGGTGTATATGTGTCTGAATGGATGATTTAGTACGTGCGTGACTGACTCTACAAGTGAGTGATTAAACGTATCTTACTGAATGCATGGGTTAGTGACTAAACTGTGTGAATGTCTGTATCCGTCTGTCTGTTGGTGTGTAAGTGGATGCATGGATTTGCGAATAGCTACATGAGTGTCTATATGGGTCATTGATTGGTACTCTGAATATCTGTATGGGTGCCTGAGTGTTTGTGTGGGTGGGGTGTGTGTGACTCTGTACATAGATGTGTGAGTGGGTGATTCACTGGGTGCATGATTTGAAGAGTGCATCTGTGATGGACTGCTTGGGTGGGTGAGTGTTTGTATGGGTGTGTTAGTGAGTGAATGTATATCTCAGTGGTACATGTGCGAGTAACTACATATGTAAAAGGCAGTATATATGTGTGTTAGAGTATTTAAATGGCTATAAGTGAGAGTGTGTGATTGTGAGAGTGGCTGTATGGATGCGTGTGTGCTTGTATCAGTTATTGTATAAGAGCGTAAGAATGTGCTAGTATTTGTATGAGTAAGTGAGCTGGTGTGTGTATAACTGTATAGGTGAGTAAATGGGTGTGTGATTAATTTTTTGCATGACTGACTAGGTGTGTGAGTACCTCTATGGATGAGTGGCGGTGTGTGAGTGTTTATATAGGTGTATGAGTGCATATGATAGTCCTGTACTGAGTGACTGTAAGTATGAGTGACTGTACGGGTGAGTGAGTAGATGTGTGTGTGTAGACCTAAGAATCAGTGATTTGTTATGTAGTTATTGGTATTGGAGTGTGTATGGTTTTGAGAATGGAAGTCTATAATTTACAGTGGGTGTATCAAAAGTTATATTCGGGTGTGAGAAGATGCCTGAAATTATCACATGGATGATGTCATCAGTGATGTCATCAGTGATGTCATTTGAGATGTCATCAGTGATGTCATCAGTGATGTCACTGACCATGTCATGAGTGATGTAATATGTGACGTCATCAGCAGTGCATTGCGGGGGCGTGAGTTATAGTTAGCTGAACTAACTATAACGGGGGAATTTCTATGGTTTTGTACGAGTGAAATGTCCAACCTATGGTTTTTTCAGTGAATTTCAAAGGTTTTTTAAATGCTAATTTCTAACTATAACGTGTCTGAAACCTATGGTTTTTTCAGTGAATTTCAAAGGTTTTTTAAATGCTAATTTCTAACTATAACGTGCCTGAAACCTATGGTTTTTCGAAGTGAATTTCAAAGGTTTTTTAAATGCTAGTTTCTAACTATGCCTACAGAGGTAGGACATGTGAAGAAAGAAGAAAAAACGCACAGAAAAAGCAAAAGAAATGCAGAAATAAGCAACAGAAGTCCACAAAGACGAAGAAAAGTGCAGGAAGAAGCAAAAGATGTGCAGAAAGAACCAACAGAGGAGCAGAAAGAGGCCTTGTTGCAAAATCATCCTGTGCCCACAACGTTTTCAGACGGGTACTGGTGGTAACTGACTCTGACTAACCAGAGCCAGTGCTATGCTAAAAGACACTTAGAATACAGTGAAAACACCTACATACACTAGGGAACACTATGCGTTGGGGGTACCCCTGTGATTAGCATGACCTCCTCTGTAAGTCCCTAGTACATAATAGGGCAGGGGGATTAAAACTACCTCTTAAAACGCGCTATGGGGCGCGTTTGCACAGTGGTGAAGGGAGGGGGGCCTGAGTGACATGTGTGCAAGCGCGCCCCGTGGCGTGTTTTAAGTTGCGGGATTAAGTCCTTGAATCCTGAGGTCCCTGGGGCCCAACTAGCCCACCAGGTAACTACAGTTAGGACCACAGAGCTGAGTTGCAGAGAGGCGTTCCGAGGCCACGCACCTTTTTCACCTCTCTGCAACGCAACTCTGTTGTGCTTACTGAAGGTACCTGGTGGGCTAGTTGGCCCCCAGGGACCCTCAGGATTCAAGGGGACTTAATCCCCCAACTTAAAGCACGCCACAGGGCATGTTTGCACACATGTCACCTCAGGCCCCGCCCCTCCCTTCACCACTGTGCAACACGCCCGTGGCGCGTTTTAAGTCGGGGGATTAACTCCCCTTGAATCCTGAGGGTCCCTGGGGTGCAACTAGCCCACCAGCTACCTCCATTAAGCGCCACATAGTTGCGTTGCAGAGAAGTGTAAAAAGGGGCGTGGCCTCAGAACACCTCTCTGCAACGCAGCCCCCTGGCGCATACTGGATGTTCCTGGTGGGCTAGTTGGCCCCCAGGGACCCCCAGTATTCAAGGGGAATTTGTTCCCCATCTGCAAACGCGCCAAGGGGCGCGTTTGCAGAGTGCTGCAAGAAGGGGGCATGGCCTCCGGCGCGATGCCGGTCTTTTATTTTTATTTATTTTTAAGAAGGGGGCTGTGTGGCCCCCTTCTTTTCTAATTTATTGGCCCTGGGGACCCTATCCCCCAGGGCCTGCCCCTATTTATTTATTTTTAAATTTGGAAGGGGGCCGCGTGGCCCCCCTCCCGAGGCCTTAATCGGCCCCGGAAACCCCACCCACCAGGGCATGGCCTTTTTTTTTTTTTATTGTTTTGGAGGGGGGCTGCATTGCCCCCCTCCTCAGGCCACTTATGGCCCTGGGGACCCCATCCCCGGGGCCGGACTTTGTTTTTTTTTGTTTTTTTTACATTTTGGGGAAGGGGGCCGCGTGGCCCCCCTCCCGGGCCACTACTTGCCCCGGGGACCCCATCCCCCGGGGTTGGCCCTCTCCATTGGGGACCGT
The DNA here is from genome assembly GCA_963921515.1 of Calotriton arnoldi. Lineage (NCBI taxonomy): Eukaryota > Metazoa > Chordata > Amphibia > Caudata > Salamandridae > Calotriton > Calotriton arnoldi. The sequence goes on from CAWUFW010006202.1 coordinate 23,305, forward strand.
GGGGGGGTCCCCAATCCCCCCACGGTCCTGCCGGCTCCCCACGTCCCTCGGGAGCCAGCATTGCTTTTCCAAATGGGAGCTGCTGACATGCAGCTCCCCGTGTGGAAAAGCAATTTGCTTTGAATTTTGGAAGAGAGAGCAGGTTTCCTGCTCTGTCTTCCAAAATTCAAAGCAAGTTTGCTATGGCAGGACGGGAGCCGCGAGGCTCCCGCACTGCCATAGCAAACTACAGTGTCCCGGGGGTGGGCACCCCGGGACACTGCAGGAGCCGGCCCTGGAAGGGTGGTGGTCCCCTGAAACACCACCCCCAGCACGACCCCCTACACTGCCCGAACACCACTGCACTGCCCTAAACCCTGAAACACCACCACCTGCACCACCCCCTACACTGCCCGAACACCACTGCACTGCCCTAAACCCTGAAACACAACCCCCTGCACGACCCCCTACACTGCCCGAACACCACTGCACTGCCCTAAACCCTGAAACACCACCCTCAGCACGACCCCCTACACTGCCCGAACACCACTGCAATGCCCTAAACCCTGAAACATCACCCCCCTGCATGACCCCCTACACTGCCCGAACACCACTGCACTGCCCTAAACCCTGAAATGCCACCCCCAGCAGGACCCCCTACACTGCCCGAACACCACTGCACTGCCCTAAACCCTGAAACACCACCCCCTGCACGATCCCCTACACTGCCCGAACACCACTGCACTGCCCTAAACCCTGAAACACTACCCCCAGCACGACCCCCTACACTGCCCAAACACCACTGCAATGCCCTAAACACTGAAACACCACCCCCCTGCACGACCCCCTACACTGCCCAAACACCACTGCACTGCCCTAAACCCTGAAACGCCACCCCCAGCAGGACCCCCTACACTGCCCGAACACCACTGCACTGCCCTAAACCCTAAAACACCACCCCCAGCACGACCCCCTACTCTGCCCGAACATCACTGCATTGCCCTAGACCCTGAAACACTACACCCAGCGAGACCCCCTACACTGCCCGAACACCACTGCACTGCCCTAAACCCTGAAACATCATCCCCAGCAAGACCCCCTACACTGCCTGAACACCACTGCCCTAAACCCTGAAACATAACCCCCAGCAAGACCCCCTACACTGCCCGAACACCACTGCACTGCCCTAAACCCTGAAACACCACCCCCAGCACCACCCCTACACTGCCTGAACACCACTGCTCTGCCCTAAACCCTGAAACACTAGCCCCAGCACAACCCCCTTCACTGCCCGAACACCACTGCACTGCCCTAAACCCTGAAACACCAGTCCCAGCATGACCCCCTACACTGCCCGAACACCACTGCACTGCCCTAAACCCTGAAACACCACCCCCAGCACCACCCCTACACTGCCTGAACACCACTGCTCTGCCCTAAACCCTGAAACACTAGCCCCAGCACGACCCCCTTCACTGCCCGAACACCACTGCACTGCCCTAAACCCTGAAACACCAGTCCCAGCATGACCCCCTACACTGCCCGAACACCACTACACTGCCCTAAACCCTGAAACAAATTCCTATTCACATAGCCATACAGACAGTGTCACTCACATTCACATACCCATACAGAGACTCTCATATCATCTCACATGCCCATACAGAGACTGTTATACCCATTCACATATTGATACAGAGACTCTCACATTCACCATAACACACTAATGCATACACTGAGACACCCAGCTACTCACTAATGCAGACACTAACACACCCAGGGACATACTAATGCATACACTAACAAACCCAGGCACACACTGATACATAAACTGACACACCCAGAGACACACTGATGCATACACTGAGACTCCCAGTCAGACACTCAATGCATACACTGACACACCTATAGACACGCTAATGCATACACTGACACACCCAGGCACACACTAATGCAGATACTAACACATCCAGGTATATACTAATGCATACACTAAAACACCCAGGCACATACTGATTTATACACTAATGCACCCAGGAACACACTTATTCATACACTTACACATCCAGAAAAACACTAATGACTGTGAGGCTTTGTCTTTTAACTTCACCTTATCTGATCACCATACCTTTAAAGGTATTTTATTGTACAGGCCACCAGGAGCTAGAAATTTGTTTGCTGTTCATATTAGTAAGCTGTTGGAAGAGGGTCTGTGTTGTAACACCTACACTATTTTGGGAGACTTTAACTTCTACTTAGAGGTGTCTACTGACCCTGACACGGCAATGCTAATGGACATGATGGATAGTGCTGATTTAAAGCAACATGTTAGGGGACCAACTCATGTAGCTGGACATACCCTGGATGGGATTTTTTCTAACCATCCCGATATGTCGTTCACAGGCATGTTACCACTTGTGTGGTCTGACCACGCTGCTGCTCAATTTGAACTAACTATTGCGGTTCAGCACGCGAAGAGTGGCTATCCCAAAGGACAGATAGAGATTAGAGCCTGGAATAGAGTTGATGGCACTGCTTTACAGGATCTTCTAACTACCACGACAGGCCAGTTACCACAGGGTGCAGAGAAGGCGACTACCACCTACACCAATTGGCTTGCGCAAGCGTGTGATAAATTAGCGCCACCAAAAACTGTTTTCCCTAAAAGAGCACATCCTTCTGCTCCTTGGTTTACAGAGGAGGTGAGAAATTTAAAACGCATCTGTAAACGCCTGGAACGTAACTGGAGGAAATGTTACAAGGAAGCAGAGAAGAAATTGTATAAATCTAGCCTTCAGGAGTATAAACAAGTTATTTTCGCCGCAAAACAAAAATTCTATTCAACCCAAATCGATTTGGCAAAGAACTCTGCCAAAGAGTTGTTTAGAACTGTCTCCAGCCTGGCTTCCTGAGCCCAGTTATAGTTCAGTCTAGTCAGGAACTGTGTGAGGAGATTGCCAAATTCTTCCTTAATAAAGTGGAGAGCATATTTTCCGTTTTCAGCGGACCTAACAATGCTGGGCTGAACATGGCAAGGGAGGTATCTAAGCCCACAAGGATTGCCCCCCTGGCCCTGAATAAATTTGCACCACTGACCGTAAATGATGCTCTTGAGCTCCTAACGGGAGCCAAATCTGGTTCGCCTTTTGATCCATGCCCTGTGAAGGTGGTAAAACTGGCCCCCGGTCCGATTGTCTCTCTCTCACATCCATTTTTAATGGGATGTTTGAAACAGGACAGTTCCCCAAGCTTTGGAAGGTGGCTTCAATACTGCCTCTTCTGAAAAAGCCAAGCCTGGACACTAAGGATCCCAACAACTTCCGCCCGATTTCTCGGCTTCCTCTCCCCGCAAAAATGGTTGAAAAGATCATGAATCGTCAACTCAGTGCTTTTCTGGCGGAAGTACAAGCACTGGATCCCTCTCAATATGGTTTTAGAGAGGGACACAGCGCTCATTAAGGCCACCGAGGAGATCAGGGAAGCCGTGGATCGAGGAGGCAGGGCAGCCTTGATCTTATTGGATCTGTCCGCGGCCTTTAATACGGTCCATCATGATATTCTGATGGACCGACTCAAGGCTTGTGGGGTCCAGGGGAAAGCTTGGGATCTTCTTAAATCTTTCCTATCAGACAGGGGACAGATTGTATCCCTAGGTAAATTTCAGTCCAAGCCCTTTGCACTGCCATGTGGTGTACCGCAGGGATCATCATTGAGCCCCACACTCTTTAACGTGTATGTCTCATCATTGGCCCCCGTTATCAGTGCATTCGGGTTTGGTCTCACTTCCTACGCTGATAACACACAAATTGTGGTGTCTCTATTACCTGGCCAAGAGCTGGGAATAGATAAACGGTTTCAGGTCTGTATGTAATCAGTAGGGAGATGGATGGCAGATAATTGCCTAAAACTGAACTCAGGTAAAACGGAAGTAATGCTGTTTGGGAACGATTTTAATTTTTGGACTCCTAATTGGTGGCCTGCTTCTATGGGTTCACTCCCTACACCCTCAAAAAAGGTGAAAAATGTGGGTATAATTCTGGATGAGAAACTCTCCTTTGGGGCCCAAGTAAATGCAGTAACTTCAACAACAGTGCATGTTCTTAGAACTGTCAAGAAGGTATTGCGGCTTTTACCTTCGGGGAGCCGGCAAACGGTAGTCACAGCATTGGTCATGTCGAGACTGGATTACTGTAACAGCCTATATCTAAATATACAACAAAGACTTCTGTATAAGCTTCAGCTGCTACAAAATGCCGCGGCCAGATTACTTACGGGCACATCCAAGTTTTCCCCAATTTCCAAAGAGATCAAAAAACTGCACTGGCTCCCGGTGAGGAACCGGGTGCATTTTAAATCTCTCTGTATGGTCTTTAAAGCACTTCAAGGCTTAGGACCAGATCATTTAAGGCGCCAGTTTCAGTGGTATATACCGGCAAGAACTCTTAGATCTCTGGGAGCTAAGCTGGTCGTAGTCCCACCAACAAAAAAAGCTCAATGGGGAGACAGAAGTTTCTCTTCATGCGCAGCAAAAGCCTGGAATGATTTGCCATTCCATTTGAGAAATGCCACCAATATTCTAGCTTTTAGGAAAGGGTTAAAGACCTGGCTTTTTGATAAATAACCCCTCTTTTTTTCCAGCTCAGCATTAAGGAGTAGTAGCTAGCGTCAGGACACCTCCGGGTAATCGCGCGCTCTATAAGTTCCCATAACATAACATAACTAATGCATACACTGACACAACTAGGCACATAGCAATGCATACACTTACACACCCAGCTACACACTAATGGAGACACTAATATACCCAGGTACATACTAATACATACACTGATACATCCTGGCACGTACTGATACATACACTAACACACCCAGGCACACACTGAGTTATGCGCTGACACACCCAGACACACACAGATGCATACACTGACACACCCAAGCACACAATGATTCATACGCTAACTCACCCAGTCGCATACTTATTCATATACTAACCACAGCTAGGCACACACTCAACCATACACTGACACACCAAGGCACAAATGTATACATACAATGACACACGCAGGCACCCAACCATACATACACTGACATAACCTGGGACACAGTAATACATTTACAAACACACCCAAGTAGACTCTCATCCATACACTTATACACTCATAGAGTAATGCACCTAAACACATACTCATTTATACACTAATGCATCCATGTACTCACTAGTGCGCACACTGAAATACATAGGTACACAATAGTAATGAGACAGACACAGCTCGTTATGGAAAATTTGGCAGTTCTAACAAGAACTATATTCAATGCAAAACGCTGGACACAAAGAAAGTATATGCAAAACAGTTGCATACTGAATGATAGAACAGTTTTTGAACAGTAAAATGAAAAAAATGTAACAATGATGAATCTTCACCTTCTCTAACATGGTTATGATGTCATCGGTTATCTTTACAATGAGCTCTTGGCAGTTGCCACAGTGAATAACCATGGGTTTTAGCTCACTGCAGGTTGCTGGAATAGTAATGTTAATGCAGGGTTGTCCAAGGCCAGATGTTGATGGGCCAGCATGAAGTGAAGTAGTTGCTCATCATTGTTAAATAAGCACGTTCATGGTTGGTCTTTACATGCTTCCACATCGATGATGTGCCTAAACTATATTTTTTGAGAGTCCCCCTGGAAAGCTGTTTTACACACAACTTACATTCTACATGGTGAGCAGATATATTTTTCTTTTTTAAAACTTTTATTGGTATCTTCAAAACAATCGTTGTTGAACACAGCATGTTGCCTACAACCCAGACCGGGCCACATAGATATTTAAGATATCACAAAAGCAATGGGCATACAAATACACTGCAAGTCGCCTACAACCCCTTCGGGCCAGCCGTGTTAAATCAACAACTGTAGATACTATGGAGGGTCAGCAGAAGGACATCTGTATACTTGGAGCGTGTAGTAGTTCTGCTTCCCAATAAACGTTAAACGTAACACATGGATGTCCCTGTTAATGAAAAGAGTTGGACAACTGCAAAGGGTAGTTCTATGTATCACAGCAGCCACATTGATTGATTCCCTGTTCATCATCTGCCACTGGGGTTGCTGTTGGGTCTTTATGCAGAAAGACATCGAACAGCCTAGTGCATGCTGGTCTCTGGGGTCAGGGTAGCATTGTTATATGTAACAAAAAACATCAATCAAACAAAGTCAATACAGGTCATAGAGCAGTATTTGGTGTGAGGCACATGGAGGGCTCCACGACACCCAACGCGGGGGGGGGGAGTGGGCACCAGTGGCACGCAGTGAACTCCAGGATGTCTAAGAGAGTGTGCACTTCATTCAGATTCAAAGAACTGGAGAGTTCTAAGTTTTGGGGGGATAAAGCAGGCAAATTCTATGTGCATAAGGTAAGATATCAATGGCTGCCATATGCGCTGGAATTTCTTTTCTGTGTTCGCTAAATTGTGAGACAGCCGTTCTATCGCCAGGATGCGCCACACCCTAGAGAACCATTGTGCCACAGAAGGATGCGATGTTTGCTTCCATGCGCATGCTATGTGTTGTCGCGCAGTCAGGAGTAAATGGCTTATAAGAGCCCAATCAGCGTTAGACATTGCGGTTGTGTTGGGGGGCGTATGCCTAAGAAAATCGTGTGGTGCAGGTGCGGGAGCGGAAAGCCAATGATGCCTTTGATACGTCCCAAGACTTCCAATATGTAGCTATCACTTTGCATGACCACCATATATGGCACAGGGTGCCCTCATTCTTTCCACAGTGCCAACACAGGCTGGGGACCGTTCGATAAATAACAGCTAGATGAGCGGGCGTGTAGTACCATTGGAGCATCAGTTTATACGCAGTCTCATGGGAGGAGAGACTGCGGTAGGTTTTGGGGATGTCCTACCAGAGTGTTTCCCACTGTTTGGGGGTTATTCCCCCGGGGTAGCGTCGTGCCAGGCGGTTTGATATTTATGGGCGCGGTTCAGCGTCGAGTGTTGCTGTACCTGGTAGGTTTTACAGATCAGCCCCCTAGTGCCAATCAAAGGCACGTACCAATTTCTCAAAGAGAGTAAAGGGGTGAACCGCCGCAGTGTGAATCCCAGAGTGTGATACCCAGTGGCACAGCTGGAGATACTGGAGCTGCGCGGTGGATGGGATTGCAAATTCGGTCCTACAGTCAACAAAGGACTTCATGATGTCTCCTACAAAGAGGTCCAGTATTGTCTGGCAGTCTCCATCACTCCAGCTACGGAATGAGAGTCTCAGGGTTGCATGCTATGGGAGTGTTGGGAGACGGGAACGTGGTAAGCCCCTTCTTCACAGCTATTCTGTCCTAGATGTCCAATACCATCTTGGTCGGTGTTGCTACATAAGCGCTGCATGGGCGGGTGTGTTTAGGCAGCCAGGCAAGGTCCCACAGGGGCCGGCACGCCACTGCACTGTCCATGTAAAACCAGTGCTTTTCACTTTCGCGTACTACCCACTCGGAGATGTATCTCAGATGTGCCACCCAGTAATATTCCAGCAGGTTTGGACATGCTAGGCACCCTCTATCTGCCAGGTCGCATCGTCCCGGCGTACACTGATAGACTGTAGCGGGAGTCAGAGAGAGAAAATCACTCCTGTGCATCGGGAACTCCAATTCCCGTCATTCCTCATGCTCCTGGCGTATCACGCGGTCATGAGCGTGCCGTCAGGAAACCCGGATATAGCAGGAAGAAGTATCCACAGGACTGCTGATTATTTGTAATTCCTGCGGCTTATGGATTCTCGTGCAGAGGTCGAGGTCCGGTAAGGGTGCTTGTAGCACCAACATCTGCTTTTCCTGAAGTCCTTTGAGCTTTGCGGTGCTTTCGTGTATTCTCAGCTTTTTCCCCCATTGGCGAGTCCGGCAGAGTCTGCGGTTTCATGCGGGGGAGAAGTTTATTAGGATATATTCAGTGAAGCCTACGCTTCTCCCTCTGCCCTCACTCTCCCTGTGAAGAGTAAGGACGTGCTAACATCTCCTCTGTTGGCGAGTCCTTTTCTTATGACTCATGCGGAGGAGATTTCTTTGAACATTTAATTGAAGCTGAGGGAGTGACGACACTCACAGTTTGCTCTTGTGTGGTTATTGGAGGGGTGCCATTCAGGCTTGGAGATATTACAGCCTGATACATTCTATGTACCCTGCTACCTTGATATTAAGAAGTGAAGGAACTCCCATTTCAGTCACTGTTTAATTGTGTGAAACGTGCACTACAGGCTTGGAACTTTTACAGTGTGATACATTCATAGGACTCTGCTGCCTTGATATTCCTGGAGTTACATCTAGAGCAAAGATACTAAGCCGTGCCATTTTTCTTTTGTGTTTTTGTGTTCTTTAACAGGGGGGGGTCAGTAGTGGGTGATTGGAAGTCTGATGCATTGGTTGCCTTTGATTCATTCCAGCATACGATGTTACCTGAGCCTATATTGGGGTACCTATATGGAATATAACACCCACTCCTAATCCGACTAGACGACATAATTAAATTCTAACGTACTACTAGGCTGTCTAGGCACTGGTACGCAAACAACTACAGTAAAACAATAGTTCTGCTAAAAAAAAATTAAATATGTTAAAAGGAAAAAATTGTCACTCAAGCAATAGCTCTAATGTGTCCGTATATATAGTTCGAACCACTACAAGCATCGGAAAGCCATGCAGGTCATAAAAAGTGTCAATTGTTTTGGAGTTCCAATTTTAGTTTGTGTAAAAAAGGCCGAATTTTTCCCACCACACGACGAGCCAAATGTTTCTGTGTCCTGGCTGGTAGATGCAACATTGCTGTTGCCTGCCTTCGCATACGATGACCCTTGTAACACCTCGCAGATTACGTCAATTGAGCACACATGATCTTCCGTACTGCCTGCAGCCGATGCTAGGGCAGCCTGTGCGCCATCCAAGGCCTGGGTGTCAGTGGAGGAGCCGGTATCTATTCCAACAGGAGCAGAGACTTCCTGTGGAGGCTCTAAGAATGCCACCATCAACATATGAATACGCTGGGAACACTGCAGAACATGGGCCGCTATCGGGTCCAGTAAAGCATCAAAGTCCGGTTACGCAACTGATGGAAGTGTCAGACAGAGATCCAACACGCATTCTTCTCCACAGAACAGGCATCGGAGAACAGGTAGGACACAGTCCATCCAGACTGGTCTAAATGACAGGAACCAAGATGCGCTTAGTTCTCGTAGGCAAGGTGTGCCCAGATGTTGTACCATGCAGTCATGGTATTTATGCTCCAGGAGTGCCTTTTCCATCTCCTTGGTGACTGGGACGTCCATTGCACAGCAGAAAAATTACAATCAGGATCCCTGCTATTAGAAACAGGATCAGCGGAAGTCCTCCAAAACTGCTTCCGAATACAGAGTGTATGAAGTTTGGTATAACTCCGAGGACCGTCTGAAAGGTACTTAACGGTCCCGAACCTATGGTCTTAAATAGTTGGACTATACCCGTCGTATCAGACATGTCAAAGATACGATTTACCAATTCTGTGAAATGGAAGGGACAATTCGTACGTATGAGTGCCTGTATCTCTGCCGAGGACCTTGCTATTTGGAGATCAAAAGTCTCCCGGGCGGAGGTTAAGGGCACCGTCTTCTGTAGAAGCATGGTTTTCATTCTGCTCAGAGTATCAAACCGTAAAAAGGAAACATTCAATGAAGGCCATAGCGGCGCCTCTCTGACTGTGTGTGTCGGTGGAAACAACACTTGCATACAGCAAGTAACCCTGGAGCTCACGGAGACAAGATATGCGATGCCCGGAAGCATCCCACAACAACCTTGATCGTTCAGCATCAAGTAACTCCCATTTGAAAGTAGCCTGAATACTGGGGTAATCACGGCTGCTGGGGTACCCCTCAAGTGACAGGATAGGTTTGCTACTGAACCATTGCAGGCCTCGTGCAGCATAATATCCTGGCATATGAGAGATCCACTTAAAGTGTTCTCATGGTTTGTACCGCTTAGAAACACTTCTAGATCCCCACTCCTGCATCGAAATCTGTACAGTAATTCCCAAGATTCCTTGATGAATTCCCTACCCATTTCTTCATATCTGCCTGCCTGTTGTTGTTCTAGGCAGTACCGAAACTGGAAAGTTAGGACTGGTAATGTTATATGGCCATGGATCAACCATTCTGTGGACGGTGATTCTGCCACAGTAAAAGGTAATCTGTCCAGTTTTTCAATACGCAGCATTGTATATTTTGCTCCCCTCTGTGCCAAATTCATCTGTTTTTCTGTTAGATTGTATGCAGAAAACAGTGACGTACTGTTGATAAAATGTCAAGGCACATAGCTTGCGCGCAATGATTGCAGCGTCCAGCTCAATAACATAATAGAACGTAATTGCGATTGCCCGTGCTGTAGTATGGACAAATCCTGTTCTAGTACATCAATAGCAGAAGATACAATGTTGCCCAGGGAATAAATCCTCGAAGTTAACATAGTCATGCCATTGTCAACTACGGCTAACGCCTTTTCTAAATTGATCCTATCTATTTCTCGTAGTCTCTCCGCTGCTTCTTGTTGGGAGAATTTCCAAATTTTGTTGTAGACAGCATAATAGAAATGTTTTTGACGTGGCTTTCTGGGACCTAGTAAAAAATCCTGTAGGTCCACAACCTCTGTAAGTAAGGATAAGTGTTGTTTCACCTGTGGTAGTGTTGAGGTTTTTAACAAATCGAGGCATAACTTCCCAACACTGTATGATGTCACCACCCCTGGATGTTCTCTTTGTACATAGTGTGGGTCTGGCCTGTGGATACTAAACCCTTCGGTGGTACCCCTGAATCTTCCCTGACATCTGTTTGTGTCTGTGGGCCAAACTAACCATCCCTTCCAATTGGGGTCTGATCTATTGTATTGTAAAATGTCATCAATTGTAGCCCCTGCTTGTGATGTAAAATTTTCCTCGGTATGTGATGGTGTTGGAATCCGAGGAATGTTCAAATCCTTGTTCATGGCTATTCCAAGACAGGAAGTCTGTTGCACAATATCATTTAGAAATATCATCTGCTGAGGAATGAGGCATGTTCTAAATAGCGCTTCTGTTCCCTGGACTTGCCAGTCACTAGAACTCCAGACTGATTTTAAGTCTATAGTGTCTTTCCATAAGTCGAAACCCTGTTCAGACAGTTGGGTAATAAAGGAAGCAGAGTAAATCTGTTTTGGTGTTAGTCAGCATATTTTTCTGTGCTGATGTCGGTGCAACCTTATAGTAATATGAGGTCGGGTCAGAAATGTTAAACCCTGAAAAATATGAACATTTCTGTGCAAAAGTTTTCGAACTACTTTTCGGTGGTGTAGGGCAATGTTCCCATTGGTGATATGTGAAAACATTCCTAGGGGTACTGGATTTGTGTAGAAAATGATGATCATAATGTTGATAACAATACATAGGGGTCGATTCCGATGTCGGCCGGAAGCGCACCTAACAGTATTCGTCCGGAAAAAATACGAGCCGAACGCGTGTTTTCCGACCGACTCAAACACTCTACCGAACGAACAAGTACGATGCGTATAACAGCCCAGATTCCGAGCGAGCCGTACTTACCCATTCCAGCTCCTGTTCCCTGCCCGAGCCGGATCCGTAAACGCCGAATCGAGTCGCACGGAACCAAATACACAGCACCTTCCGGCCGGACTAGTACGATGCGTCTCCCCTACGCGCCGAACTCGTCGCTACGTACGGCACGTTTGAGCATCCGGGAGAGCTGCACATAAGCTCCGATTCGCGCCACAAGACGATCCACGGCGACGAGACGAACAAGCCAGCGACGAGTACGAGTCGAAGACACGAGAAACCCGAACAAGACGAACCAACCATGAATCCCATCGCGCAGGTCCTACCAATACTCTACATCTATTACCGGGACCGGTACGGACGCGTACGGCACAGACGGTAAGTCAAACACCCACAACACAAACAAACGACACGTTCCCGAAATATGTCACACACACATAGGGATGCACAAATGACGTACACAAGCAACAGCAGAACCATAGGGGTGGGATGGCCAACACCAATGCCATCCCCACCCATAGGGGGCTGGATGCCTACCACTACTACCATCCCCACTCATGGGGGGCTGGATGCCTACCACTACTACCATACCCACTCATGGGGGGCTGGATGCCTACCACTACTACCATCCCCACTCATGGGGGGCTGGATGGTTGCCACTACTACCATCCCCACTCATGGGGGCTGGATACCTACCATTACTGCCATCCCCACCCATAGGGGCTGGATGCCTACCACTACTACCATCCCCACTCATGGGGGGCTAGATGCCTGCCACCACCCCCCCACTCATGGGGGCTGGATGCCTACCACTACTGCCATCCCCACCCATAGGGGGCTGGATGCCTACCACTACTACCATCCCCACTCATGGGGGGCTGGATGCCTACCACTACTACCATCCCCACTCATGGGTGGCTAGATGCCTGCCACCACCCCCACACTCATGGGGGGCTGGATGCCTACCACTACTGCCATCCCCACCCATAGGTGGCTGGATGCCTACCACTACTACCATCCCCACTCATGGGGGGCTGGATGCCTACCACTACTGCCATCCCCACCCATAGGGGGCTGGATGCCTACCACTACTACCATCCCCACTCATGGGTGGCTGGATGCCTACCACTACTACCATCCCCACTCATGGGGGGCTGGATGCCTACCACTACTACCATCCCCACTCATGGGGGGCTGGATGCCTGCCATTACTGCCATCCCCACCCATAGGGGGCTACATGCCTACCACTACTACCATCCCCACTCATGGGGGGCAGGATGCCTACCACTACTACCATCCCTACTCATGGGGGCTGGATGCCTACCACTACTACCATCCCCACTCATGGGGGCTGGATGCCTACCACTACTACCATCCCCACTCATGGGGGCTGGATGCCTACCACTACTACCATCCCCACTCATGGGGGGCTGGATGGCTGCCACTACTGCCATCCCCACCCATAGGGGCTGGATGCCTACCACTACTACCATCCCCACTCATGGGGGGCTGGATGCCTACCACTACTGCCATCCCCACTCATGGGGGCTGGATGCCTACCACTACTACCATCCCCACTCATGGGTGGCTAGATGCCTGCCACCACCCCCCACTCATGGGGGGCTGGATGCCTACCACTACTGCCATCCCCACCCATAGGGGCTGGATGCCTACCACTACTACCATCCCCACCCATAGGGGGATGGATGCCTACCACTAACACCACCCCCACTCATGGGGGGCTGGATGCCTGTCACTACTGCCATCCCCACTCATGGGGGATGGATGCCTGCCACTACTGCCATCCCCACCCATAGGGGCTGGATGCCTACCACTACTACCATCCCCACTCATGGGGGCTGGATGCCTGCCACTACTGCCATCCCCACCCATAGGGGCTGGATGCCTACCACTACTACCATCCCCACTCATGGGGGGCTGGATGCCTACCACTACTACCATCCCCACTCATGGGGGCTGGATGCCTACCACTACTACCATCCCCACTCATGGGGGCAGGATGCCTGTCACTACAACCACCCCTACTCATAGGACGGATAATACATGACACAACTAGCATACTCCCACATAAGGACTGTCTGTAAATTACATCCCACCCCCAACACCATGACAAGCGTGTGTGGTCTGTGTCAAATGCATACAACACTGAACATGACATTGAACATACAATGTGACCCCCTAACACATGTGTCACACATAATTGTGTGTGTGGCCTACACAATGCAAGCAGACCATGACCACTGTGGCAATGTGGCCCAAAGCCCCATCACCACAGTGCCCAAAAGGCAAGTGTGTGCTCCATAGCTGAAGCACATTTTGAACAGTGTGGCAATGGGGCCCAAAGCCCCATCACCACAGTGCCCAAAGGCAAGTGTGTGCTCCATAGCTGAAGCACATTTTGAACAGTGTAGCAATGGGGCCCTAAGCCCCATCACCACAGTGCCCAAAAGGCAAGTGTGTGCTCCATAGCTGAAGCACATTTTGAACAGTGTGGCAATGGGGCCCTAAGCCCCATCACCACAGTGCCCAAAGGCAAGTGTGTGCTCCATAGCTGAAGCACATTTTGAACAGTGTGGCAATGGGGCCCAAAGCCCCATCACCCCAGTGCCCAAAGGCAAGTGTGTGCTCCATAGCTGAAGCACATTTTGAACAGTGTGGCAATGGGGCCCTAAGCCCCATCACCACAGTGCCCAAAAGGCAAGTGTGTGCTCCATAGCTGAAGCACATTTTGAACAGTGTGGCAATGGGGCCCAAAGCCCCATCACCACAATGCCCAAAGGTAAGTGTGTGCTCCATAGCTGAAGCACATTTTGAACAGTGTGGCAATGGGGCCCTAAGCCCCATCACCACAGTGCCCAAAAGGTAAGTGTAGTCCTGGTAAAAGCTGCTAAACCAAAAATGCAGGGATTATTCCTGGCCACACAACACCAAACACTACAGTGGCATTGTAGTGCTTGTGTCCCATAGCAACATAGATTGTGTGAGGCAAGCAGTGCAGTGCCAATGACACATCGTTCTAGCCATGTGCACACAAACATCAGCCATGGGGGCCCACATTGTCTACATTCACAAATAACACAATGACAGAAGTGAGCATCATAATGCAGACCCACATATCTGCAGCAATGGACACACAAATGTAGATATCCTGTGGAGACTGTAGATGTCATGTGAACAAATACCATACCATGGCAGCAATGGGACATACTAACCATGATCAATGTGCTGACTGATGACCTAGCAGTCCCAGGGCCAGCAGGGGAAAGCCAACACACAACATACAGCCAATGGCAAACTAAAGATATGCCAATGCAGTGGTGCAAATGCACAAACACAAACAGGCAGACTCACACTGCATATCATACACAACAGGTGAGGGGGTTGTGTGCCAGTGTCCCCAGGCAAACACACAACACATGAGGAGGCCAGATTCACTAATACACAGATGTCAACACAGTCACATACAAAACTAACTCAGGGATTGGATTCCCCTATGTGGGCAAACAGGCAGTGTGAGATGAGAGGGAGCCCAAATTACACATGTCACACAAGCTTGTAGGAACAGCAACAAACACAGCAAGAGACAGAACCACCACAGCACTCCCCCAGGGACCCCACATTGTGGTGACACTAGCCTGCATGACAATCACACTGTGATGGCAAAGGTAGATGTCATCCACACTGTGAACCACAGCCATGTGTCCTGAGCAACAAACTACCATCACACCTATACAAGCACAAAGCACTCAGCATGGCCTGCCAGCCAAGGACAACATGGAGGTAGTGCCCCAGCCGTGCAACAACTCACATTTGCACACACTCAACGCCACACACCTTGAACTCCACCAATGTGCAGCAGTGAAGCTCACATGGACTGCTGACATTGCACATGCACCCATGAAAATCCCAGGGGTGGTGGGGGAAATAAGGTGCAGAAACCCATCACACATGGCCAGTCAACAATACTTGTGAATGTCTGACACACTGCACAGTATGCCGTACATGGGCATGACGTCAAATCCACCCCAAACAATGGGATCCTGGCCATAGTTACACACCAATGAAGAAGCCAAGCTGACCCACAAAGGACACACATAGACAACTTCCAACATTGCAGCTCTGACCCTGAGGAGTGGCAGCAGTCACACACACAACGTGTCACAATCACTGAAAGCATACACAAACAGAAAATCACATTACTCGTGTAACTAACAAGTGCCAAGAGGAATCTTGACTGTGTCCCATCTGCGTCTGCCCACATCCCCAGCCCTGACAACAAAGACAACTAGGGATGACAACCTCATTAACATTAGTTTGCCATGCACCCACATCCCGGAGAAACCAGGTCCAAGATGCTGGATGAACACAGAACAACTCAGCAAGCATCACAAACAGGAACATCCGTAGGGACACAGCCTGTGTAAGAAAAGGAGAAGGGTACACGCACAGACATGCCTACACAACACACAACACTGGCACAGCCTATATCACGGAATCACGCACTGCCATGAGGGCACTCCACTCCTGTGGAAGGTCAGCTGTGCCAAACCTTGTCTGTGCACGACTCAAACATGTCAGCAGAACACTCGGTCAGTGAGTCAACAACTACAACACACTGAAGGCTCTGCTCATATCAGCCTGGGCACGGGAGTGTCACGTCAGTCATCTGCATACACCCAAGACACGTGTCAAGCAACTTGCACTGTGTACACATATGAGTCCTCCAAATCTGATGTGCTAAACTGCATGTCCATTGGAGACGGTCCATTGGTGAACCACAGCCATGTGTCCTGAGCAACAAACTACCATCACACCTATACAAGCACAAAGCACTCAGCATGGCCTGCCAGCCAAGGACAACATGGAGGTAGTGCCCCAGCCGTGCAACAACTCACATTTGCACACACTCAACGCCACACACCTTGAACTCCACCAATGTGCAGCAGTGAAGCTCACATGGACTGCTGACATTGCACATGCACCCATGAAAATCCCAGGGGTGGTGGGGGAAATAAGGTGCAGAAACCCATCACACATGGCCAGTCAACAATGCTTGTGAATGTCTGACACACTGCACAGTATGCCGTACATGGGCATGACGTCAAATCCACCCCAAACAATGGGATCCTGGCCATAGTCACACACCAATGAAGAAGCCAAGCTGACCCACAAAGGACACACATAGACAACTTCCAACATTGCAGCTCTGACCCTGAGGAGTGGCAGCAGTCACACACACAACGTGTCACAATCACTGAAAGCATACACAAACAGAAAATCACATTACTCGTGTAACCAACAAGTGCCAAGAGGAATCTTGACTGTGTCCCATCTGCGTTTGCCCACATCCCCAGCCCTTACAACAAAGAGAACTAGGGATGACAACCTCATTAACATTAGTTTGCCATGCACCCACATCCCGGAGAAACCAGGTCCAAGATGCTGGATGAACACAGAACAACTCAGCAAGCATCACAAACAGGAACATCCGTAGGGACACAGCCTGTGTAGGAAAAGGAGAAGGGTACACGCACAGACATGCCTACACAACACACAACACTGGCACAGCCTATATCACGGAATCACGCACTGCCATGAGGGCACTCCACTCCTGTGGAAGGTCAGCTGTGCCAAACCTTGTCTGTGCACGACTCAAACATGTCAGCAGAACACTCGGTCAGTGAGTCAACAACTACAACACACTGAAGGCTCTGCTCATATCAGCCTGGGCACGGGAGTGTCACGTCAGTCATCTGCATACACCCAAGACACGTGTCAAGCAACTTGCACTGTGTACACATATGAGTCCTCCAAATCTGATGTGCTAAACTGCATGTCCATTGGAGACGGGCACACAGTCAGGGTTCTAGGAACATTGGACAGTGGTAAGCCCACCAGATGTGCATCATTGTAGGACAAAGATGGTAATCTACAAAAGCTAAACGTACATCCCTGTGTCAAATGCTGAACATTACACCCTCAGACTGCAGCAAAGGATGCTATAGATCAAGACTAGATTAGGACACATATCCCATGGACCACATGGAGCCCATCACAGCAAAACTTCATTTACCTGATCTGAACACTATTACAACAGCAAATGCATGATTCTACACATCTACATCATGGACCTCCAAAGATTAACCACAAGTAAACACAAAGAGGCTTTATTCAGCAAGTGTGCAACTCAAATCAAAAGTCCAAAATAAACTAAGGCCAATGGCCAGTCCAAATATACAGTCCCAACAGGGTGATGTGTGACAACTTGTCAACAATTGCTTGCCTGCACAGGTACGGACAGGGGACATCCCCCTTGGAGGGGCATACGAGGGGCAGGCCAGGCACCGCAGGGACAGGATCAGGGGATGCCAGAAGGAGGCAGTGAAGGGGAGGTGGGTGCAGGAGTGTCACCGGCAACTGCAGTGGAGGGGTCTGACTCAGGGGGGGCTGGCACCACCGCAGGGCTCAAGTCTGATGGTGTTGGTGCTGCAACCACTGCAGTGGGCTGGTCAGATGGAGTGGACTGGGTCCCCAATGCAGTGCCTGAGTCAGACGGGGTGGTTGTGGACTCCACCGCAGTGCATGACTCCAAGGTAGTGGAAGGGGGGGCAGAAGAGCTGGGCAGGACAGAGGGAGGAGACACGGTCTCCACACCATTGGCACAAACAGGCAGAGCGTCTGGTTTGGGGGTGGAAGAGCAAGTGGCAGGGGGGGGAGGGCCTAAGCAGTCTGGGGATGCGGTATTGGTGTGTGGGGGAACCTGGGGCAGGGTGTGGCGGTGGAACCTGTGGAGTGGTGGCTTGGGGGATGGAGGTGAGAGACTGGGTGGTTGATTTGCAGGGCGGTGGCGGGGTCTTGCTCTTCCGGGACTGGGGGACTTGCGGGTGGGGGATCACTCTGCCTGCACCTGGGGGAGGGTGTCCGGGGGCGAGGGGCACTCCCCTCTGTGTGGGTGGACTTCCTCTTCCCCCGGTATGCTGGATCAGCAGGATTGGAGGGGAAGAGGCCGAGGTCACACAGGAAGATCTGCTGTGTAGGTGTGGTAGCAGGCGAGGCAAGGGAAGGGGTCTTGGAGGGAGAGGATTTGGAGGACTGCGGAGTTCATGTGGATGCCTGTGTGTGTGTGTGTTCCCCTGTCCCCTGTGTCTGTGGTATCAGTCCCCTGAGGATGCTTGTGTGCACGTCTTGCCTTTCTCTTGGGTGTGTCTGTGCTGCTCGTGTCTGTGTGTTTGGGTGACTGTGCAGGTGTGCATGTGCTTTGGACAGGTAGGGGGCAGGAAGTGTGGATGGGGCAGAGGTGGGAGGGGTGAGGGACTGTTGGAGGAGGGACACTGCTGCCGTCAGGGAGGAGTCCATGGACTTATTGCTCCTCTGTAGGGCAGACATACCCGTCGAGATGCCCTCCATGAACGACACCAGCTGTGTCAACAGAGTGGTGTGTGCATGGAGGACACTCAGCATTGCTGTCTGCCCTACATGGAGCTGCCGATGGAGGTACACAGACTCCTCACTCAGGGCAGCAGGGGACACAGGGGCAGGGGCTGCGGTGCCTGGCACGAAGGAGACACGCTCCCGAGTACGGGAGCTTCCACGGACCTCAGGAATGGGAGCCAATGGAGGGTGGTGGTGGTGGTGGTGGTGGTGGCGGGCCAGACAGACTAGCTGGCATTTGGTGGCTGCTGACACCCGCCTCCACAAGGGAGTCATCCTCCGAGCTGCTGTGGTCCTCAGCTGAGGTGGATGGTGCTGAGGACTCCTCGGTGTGGCTCCCCTTACCCTCCGTGCCACTGGGTCCCTCTGACCACTCGTCCGATGCGGACCCAGTCTGGCTCCGCTGCTCCTCCTGGTCCGTGGAGCTGTCCCCTCCTGTGGCCGTGGATGTATCTGCAAACAATTAGGGAAACAGACAAACATCAGTCACCTGCACTGACCGCACACACCACAGTAAGTACAGCACATTACAGAGCAAGCCCTGGCATCCTTAGTTGAACATTGCCTAAAGTCCTCACACAGATTCGGGAAGCCAATTGTCAGTCTGATGGTCAACCATGGGACTCACACCCCTCCTGCCCTTGCACCCATCTGTCTGGTGCCTGTCTGATGGTAAGACCCCAGTGTGGACACATGCACCACCTACACAGTTGTTGGACATTGCAGGGAACCCGGTGAAGTATGTGAACATGCACACATCACATCTCTTGCCACTGAGTCAGTGCAGGTGTCCGGATTAAGGGATGGCCAGAGTCTAAATAGAAATGCATGTGATACCATACCAGCACCAGACACCATGATGCACCCATGTCCGGATAGTCAATGCCACAATGGGGTGCATGTTGCACATGTCACTCCCCTGCAGGATCAGTCTCAGGAAGTTGAATGCCATGACACAGGAATGCGTGCAAAGTCATACATTACTGTCTCAAGTCACATGGCCATGGCAGCCAGCCAACAACAGTCTGCACTGTGTCACAATCCGAGGGCATGGGGAATGCAAGGTATGTGACTGACAAGTGCACATGTCCATCCCCCAAATACCACATCATCTGTACTACTAATTGTCCACGTCATACCAACTGGACATATGGGGGACATGAAACACAACTCTCTGAACATGAGCACCTCACAGTGTGCTGTGAATGACAATACAGCTGCCTGAAAGTCACAGTCGCAAACACCTGTGTGCACAGTCAAGTGATCAGACACCTATAAGTCACAGAAGTATCGTCTATCATGGTCACATCTCAGATGGCATGCTGAGCCCAAACCGATAAACATACCAGTAGTCCTGACAATGAAGACACAGCACAATGAGACAGAGGCAGACACCTGAGGCTACATTACACTGATCACAACATGCCAGATGATACACGGGAGTGGGAGTACAGAGTGCATTGCATGCCCTGGAGTAGGCATTACTGTCCAGCTCCACCTGTAAGAGGGATGAGTCCTGGACAGTAGGCAGGTGGCTAAGCATGTGTGACACACTGGATACACATACTCCTGAGGCCCAAACATTGTTCCCACCAGCCAAACTCCCCAGGGACATGTGGTGAGTCAGAGCAGCAAGCGGACCACATATCAAAGTTACACCCAGATTACATGTCAGAACTTAGGCATTGTGTAAGCAATTGACCCACCCATGAATCGCACAACATAGTCACGGGAACAAATGCTGTCCCCCAGCTTGAGCAAAGCTAAATGCAATGACACAGTCCCCAAATGACACAATTTCCTGACTATAAGGGCCACACATATGCGTATCAGAGGAGAAGTGGGCATGTCACAAATGAGGGACATGGGTCCTGGACCACATGACTGATGTACTGTGGAAGTTTAACCAGGCCAAAGGAGGGCACATAGCATGTCAGACAAAGTGCACAGTGCAGTCATGGACTCACCCCCTCCTTGCTTCTGTCTGTCCTTCAGCTGCCCATCCAGGTCAGGGAAGACCACCGCCAGGATCCGGAGCATGTGGGGGGTCAGGGTCCGGTGTCCGAGCCTCCTGCGAGGAGGCGACAGCTTCAGCTGGACCCTTGCGATCCTCCGGGTCCAGCCACGAAGGTCCTGCCACCTCTTCTGGCAGTTGCGGATCCTGCACCTGTAGACCCCACGGATCTTACTTTCCGAGCGATGGTCAGCCAGATTTCCTGCTTCTGGTGGGCATCAACCTGTGAGGATGACAAAGTGAAAAGGCCATTACTACACATGCAACATATACGTGCATCACACAGTTGGATATACATGTCTCAATCACAGGGGCATATGATGTACACAGGCAGTGCAACAATGGCTATGAACAGTTTGCCAGCAGTCACTATATGGTATCATTGCATGGGAAGTAAACCTAGTTGGAATGCACTGTTACTGCACTGTACCAGTTCAGTGCATGTAACTACACACTTTGGGGTGTGACAACTACTCAGTGGGCATGCTAGCCAGTGGTGTGCACACTGAAAGTCCTGCTAGTCAGACAACATGCACAATTAGTGAGGCAGTGGACAGCACACTCACCTGCTCCCTGGTTTCCCATACAGCTTGCTGTACTGTGGAAGGAGGCTGTCCAGCAGGGCCTGGTTCTCCTCAAGGCTGAAGGCTGGGGCTCTCTCCACAGTACGTGCCATTGCAGGAGCCAGAGGATGCATAAACAGCAGCACTGTTGGTGGCAGATGTCGTCCTGGAGCATGTAGTGCAGGCAAGTGAGCTCTCAGGGGAACAGCCAGCATTATATGTGTGCTGCAGAGGCAGATACTGTCCCATGTGTCCAAAGTGATAGGTCCAAGTCGTTTGCATCTTCTGAATCTGACCAATCCATGGAATAGCAGCACTAATACACGCCCACAGCATCCTTCAAATCTTCAACTTCATGACACCCATGATTTTGCAACATTGTTGTGGCTGGCCAACTGAATTCACTGCATCAGACTCGTTGGAGCTTCAGAAACGCGTCCGTTGCCATGCCAGGCCCCAGCCAATGTGTGCACACTGATCGGTCCATTGCTGTACAACGCGTACCAGGCATACAACGCGTACCCGCTCACATACAATGCAATGGGCCGGCCGGGCACACCGATCGGTCCATTGATGTACAACGCGTACCAGGCATACAACGCCTACCCGCTCACATACAATGCAATGGGCCGCC
Source organism: Calotriton arnoldi (assembly GCA_963921515.1). Taxonomy (NCBI): domain Eukaryota; kingdom Metazoa; phylum Chordata; class Amphibia; order Caudata; family Salamandridae; genus Calotriton; species Calotriton arnoldi. The sequence goes on from CAWUFW010006202.1 coordinate 45,509, forward strand.
CGGGCACACCGATCGGTCCATTGCTCTACAACGCGTACCAGGCATACAACGCGTACTCGCTCACATACAATGCAATGGGCCGGCCGGGCACACCGATCGGTCCATTGCTGTACAACGCGTACCCGCTAACATACAATGCAATGGGCCGGCCGGGCACACCGATCGGTCCATTGATGTACAATGCGTACCAGGCATACAACGCGTACCCGCTCACATACAATGCAATGGGCCGGCCGGGCACACCGATCGGTCCATTGATGTACAACGCGTACCAGGCATATAACACGTACCCGCTCACATACAATGCAATGGGCCGGCCGGGCACACCGATCGGTCCATTGCTGTACAACGCGTACCCGCTCACATACAATGCAATGGGCCGGCCGGGCACACCGATCGGTCCATTGATGCTACAACGCGTACCAGGCATACAACGCGTACCCGCTCACATACAATGCAATGGGCCGGCCGGGCACACCGATCGGTCCATTGCTCTGCAACGCGTACCAGGCATACAACGCGTACCCGCTCACATACAATGCAATGGGCCTGCCGGGCACACCGATCGGTCCATTGCTGTACAAGCGCGCATACCCGGCTCACATACAATGCAATGGGCCGGCCGGGCACACCGATCGGTCCATTTATGTACTAACGCGTACCAGGCATACAATGCGTACCCGCTCACATACAATGCAATGGGCCGGCCGGGCACACCGATCGGTCCATTGCTCTACAACGCGTCCCTGGACAGGTCACACGCATATGTCACCATGCTGGTCACTGGTGAACCTATGCCAGCCACATTTACTTTCCAGGGACTCAGGGGCACACCTACAACACCACACCCAGTCCACACTGTATATAAGGCATGTGTGGCAGCATCACCTTATCTGTGTATGGGGGTGAACATGTGGTTTTTGGGGTGGCACTTGGGGGCAGACACACCCAGTCTGTGCACGTGTTCATGGGGACAGGGTCCTTTGTGTGTTGTGCACCTGACCACTGTGGTGTGCAACTTTTCATTTCTGATCATGTGTCATGGTCACATTTCCAGGTTGTGTATGTGTATGACATGTCACAAACCCCCAGGCTCACATGTGGGAAGGCATGTACGTCACAGGGTGGCCCATTCCAACAATAGTGATGTCCCTCCACAGTCTGTGTGCATGTTGTGTATCACATGTCTCTGACTCCATGTGCACAATGGGAGACAGTCTCCACATCCACGTGGTTTGTGCATGAACTTTGATGGTGTGTGTGTGTGTTTCTCACAGACGTCCATGTCTGTCCTGCAGAGGCTACAGGGGCCACTACCTGTGGGTGTCATGTTTGTTTTTCTGACGTGTACATGATATGCCATGTCATGCCAGTGTCCATGTGGCAAGACAGGGTCCCTGGGAATCTACCTGTCAATGAGCTGTGATGCCTGTGGAGCATCTGTCCAGACATGTCACTGTGGTATGTGTGTGGAACGTGAGAGCAGTTAATGGGTACTGTGACACAGCCTAATGGTGTCCCATAGCACACCCTGGAACCTGTTGTCAACACTTGTTGAACAGAGATGTTAGATGATGTCCATGTAGGTGCCATATATGTCCAAACGGAACGACACACACATCAAGTACTTGTGTTTGTTAATGATGTATCATGTGAAATTGAGTATGGTGAATGGCACATAGGTGGGGTGACTGACAATCTTGCTTTCTTCACCTATGCACTGCAGGGCTCCTGCTGTCCATCGACCATTCCCAGACCTGGCAACGATGGTGGAACGTGACAGCATCCGACGGTACCGCTTCACCAGGCAGCTGATTGAGGATTTGGCAGTACTGTTGGACCCACATTTGCAGCCTGGCCGGCCGTATCCTACAGCGCTGACCCCCAAGGTGAAGGTGATGGCAGCCCTACACTTCTTTGCCACCGGTACCTTTCAACACACTGTGGCAACTACTGGTGGGATGTCACAGACTATGTTCAGCCGTGTGCTACGTGATGTTTTGGGGGCAATGTTGAGATACCTGAACCAGTACATCTATTTCCCAACACGTCAACGACTCACTGACGTCAAGAGTGACTTCTATGCCCTGGGGAGGATGCCACATGTAATTGGCTCCATTGATGGGACACATGTGGCTTTGATACCACCACAGGCACGTGAGCAGGCATACCGGAACCGTAAACATTACCATTCGATCAATGCTCTGGTGGTATGTCTTGCAGATATGACCATCACACATGTGTGTGCCCGTTTCCCCGGTTCGGAACACGATGCCTACGTGATGAGGAGTAGTCGCATCCCGAGGATGATGTCACAGATGCCGAACCAGCGTGCCTGGCTTGTTGGTGTGTACTGACTTTGTACCATTGTGTGTGTTCTGCTATGTTGTTTTCCGCACACATTTTCAAATCGGCTAATGTGCAATTGTCTGTCTGTAGGTGACTCGGGATACCCCAACATGCCGTGGTTGCTGACACCCCTCAGGAACCCTGTGACACCAGCCCAGATGCGCTACAATGAGGCACATGGTCGGACGAGGAGGGTGATTGAGCGGACCTTTGGTCTCCTGAAGAGCCGCTTCCGCTGCCTGGACAAGACAGGAGGGGCCCTCCCATATGCCCCAGCAAAGGTGTGCAAGATTGTCATCGTCTGCTGCATGCTACACAACCTGGCAGTGCGGAAGGAGTTGCCTCTCATCCTGGATGACGATGACCAACATCCGCCACCTGTGGAAGATCCTGGCCTGGGTCACGATGCCAGTGAAGATGATGATGATGATGATGGTGATGTCCGCACACAGCTCATCACCAACTTCTTCAGCTGAATGTGAGTCTCCAGAGGGTTGTAATGTCAATGATTTGAGTTTGCATGATATGTGTGTGTGGTGCTCTGGTGCTGTTTGAGTGTGGCCATGTGCTACTTGACTGGATGCGTGCAGCGATGTGTCCTTGCAGGTGGTCTGTACTGCCCAACAGTGTTGACATGCTAACTTGGTTTTGTGTAGTTATCTCGTGACATGTATTAGACATGAGTATTGCCGTTCTGTGCTGTTCTTCAGTGGTTTTGACTGTGTGTCATGTCTGTCCTTCACAGGGTGCTGCCGGAGTTGTCTGATCAACTTGGATCCCCCGAATCCATGATTCAACTTCCAAGGTGGAAGCAGTCGTTTCCCTACAGGTGATGTGCCACACACCCCTGGACTTTCTATCTTCTGCACTTTTTGACTTTGTGGCCACAGCCAGGTTGGATTAGCTTGCATTTGTAGTGGAAACAACATGTTGCAAATGTGTAATAAACCTGTGCTTCACTTTGGGATGTGCGTTGTCTGTAGTCACACATCTGACTGACATTTGCTTACTGCACCTGTAGTCTAGTTGACAGTGACTGTGAATAGGTGGCGTGTCTGTGCATTCCACTGTATTTCGTTGCAACATCAGTATAGGTGATGAGTCTGATGGCCCTGGTGTGTATGTGTTGTGTGGCCCTAGTGGTGTGTCTCCCTCATATGTGTCACGTCGCCATGACTGACATGACGGTGTTGGACTTGCTGTAGCAGTTAGCATGCACAGTGTCATTTAGCAGATCACCATCTACATGACAAAAACCACGTTGGAATCACAACAGAGGCAGATATGGTGTATTGGTGAGTTTATTTACATACAGGTGTGAGGATGGTGCACAGGATGGTGGGTGCTGTACATAGAAATTGGAATCCAAAGTTCCCATGTGAATTGGAAGTCTTGGTAGCTGAAATGTCCAGAGTAAAGTCCACAGTCATCTGATAAATTTGGCCAACTAGAGCTCCCCATGTCATGTGGGAGAGTTGGGTTGGCTTCGACAGGGCGTGCAGTTTGCACACAGAGGAAAAGTTCCAGAACAGGTGTTGGCTTTCTGGGGGATGTAGATGGCCATTGGCCTCTCAGTTTGGCCTCCTCGGACGGCCCCTCTTCTTGGGGGGCCCTCAGGTGCAGGCTGCGGTGGTGCAGGGGACTCTCTGCCAGAGTCCTCCTCCCTCCCTGTGGCATTTGCAGTTGTTTCAGCAGCAGATGTTGTGGGCACACAGGGAGGTGAGGCCATGTTGGTGCTGATCTGGCGGAGGCATGTCAGTATGTCCCTATGCACTGCTGTCAGTTGTTCCAATGTGTCCCACTTGGACTCCATGCCAGACATGTGTGTCTCGACACGTGACATGTGTGTCTCGACACGGGACATGTGGGAGTCCAAGCGGGCATGATGGGCAGCCTGCTGCTGTTGTATGTCCTTGAGGATCCCCACTACCTGGCTGACCTCTCCGGTGCTAGTCTGGTACGCATCCGCGATGCGTGCCAGTTGTGGGTCATCATGCAGTCCAGACCCCTCTGCAAAGAGCGACCTATGTCTACCACCCCTCCCACCACCCCTGGCGACACGTGCAGGACCTGCGGTGGCACGCACAGGTGACCGTGGGCCCACTTGGGTGTTGTTCCTGGGCTCGTTGTCACCAGCTCCAGTTTGGGCCTGGGTCCCTGCGCTGTTGTCATCTGTGGTCCTTGGTCTGTCCGTGTTGGCAGGGGTGGCCTGTGTGTTGGCAGTTGTTGGAGGGGTGGGTGCAGGGGGTGCAGATGTTGGTCCTGCTGGTGCTGCATGATGACTCACACCGGAGGGTCCAGCTGGTTCTTTGCCATCCGAGGAGTGCAGAGGCTGATCCACACCAGTGAGCTCAGTGTTCCCCGGAGCCTGGGACAGGGACTCCTCCTCGTCTGCTGCTGTGTCCCCATCATCACCTGTTTTGGGTAGAGACACAGATTGTATGTTATTTTTCTACTGGCATCAATTGTTCAAACACCTGACAGTTGTGACTGTACCTCTGGATGTGGGCCAGGACATTGCATCTCCTAAATTGTGACAGTCAGAGAGTGATATTGGTGTAGCACATTGTCCTGCCAACCTGTGGCATGTCAATGTGAATGTTGAGGTGTGTGCATGACCAGCATTGGTGGTATTTGGTTGCCATCCAGGCCTCCTTCTCCCCCAGCCCAGTTATCCCACCATGAAGCGTGCTTCCATTGCAGGGAGTGCAAGTTGTCTTTCAGGATGTCAGTCAGTGGTGTCCTGCTGTTGGTTGTTGCACAGTTCCCAGCAGGGCCTTGTGCTCCCCCAGCAGTACCCAGTGTCAGCCATCTTGTGAGTCCTTTTCCACTCCCTGGGATGTGAGCATGGTTGAGAGTGGTGTTGATGGGCCAATTGTGAGGGTGAGCAATATCTGTGCCTACAACTCCCATCATGCTATTGCCTCCACCCCCCTTCCCAGCATGCCCATCCTTCCTTCCTTTTGACTCTGCTTCCCTGTGGGGTGGGGTGCCTGTGCTGACAGGTTGGCTGGGAGTGTTGTCCTGGCAGTTGTTTGGCTACAAGTCCCAAGAGTGTCCCTGTGCTTCACACAGCATAACCCAGGGTGGTGGTTCTTTGTGGGATCTTCAGTTAGGATGTGAGGCATTGCATTCTCCCAGGTGGGTTATGTGGAGTTAGTGTTGAGGGGTGTGTGAGGGGAGGTGCTTGTAACTATGGTCAGTGCTGTGAGTCCTCCTTCCCACCCAGCCAGATATCCCACCATGGAACGTGCTTCCATTGCAGGGAGTGCAAGTTGTCTTTCAGGATGTCAGTCAGTGGTGTCCTGCTGTTGGTTGTTGCACAGTTCCCAGCAGGGCCTTGTGCTCCCCCAGCAGTACCCAGTGTCAGCCATCTTGTGAGTCCTTTTCCACTCCCTGTGATGTGAGCATGGTTGAGAGTGGTGTTGATGGGCCAATTGTGAGGGTGAGCAATATCTCTGCCTACAACTCCCATCATGCTATTGCCTCCACCCCCTTCCCAGCATGCCCATCCTTCCTTCCTTTTGACTCTGCTTCCCTGTGGGGTGGGGTGCCTGTGCTGACAGGATGGCTGGGAGTGTTGTCCTGGCAGTTGTTTGGCTACAAGTCCCAAGAGTGTCCCTGTGCTTCACACAGCATAACCCAGGGTGGTGGTTCTTTGTGGGATCTTCAGTTAGGATGTGAGGCATTGCATTCTCCCAGGTGGGTTATGTGGAGTTAGTGTTGAGGGGTGTGTGAGGGGAGGTGCTTGTAACTATGGTCAGTGCTGTGAGTCCTCCTTCCCACCCAGCCAGATATCCCACCATGGAACGTGCTTCCATTGCAGGGAGTGCAAGTTGTCTTTCAGGATGTCAGTCAGTGGTGTCCTGCTTTTGGTTGTTGCACAGTTCCCAGCAGGGCCTTGTGCTCCCCACAGCAGTACCCAGTGTCAGCCATCTTGTTAGTTGTTTTCCACTCCCTGTGATGTGAGCATGGTTCAGAGTGGTGTTGATGGGCCAATTGTGGGTGTGACCAATATCTGTGCCTACAACTCCCATCCTGCTATTGCCTACACCCCCCTTCCCAGCATGCCCATCCTTCCTTCCTTTTGAGTGGACTTCAGTGTGTGTGAGTGTGACAGCAATGGCAAGATGGCTGACAGTGTGGTCCTGTTGTTTGTTGGTGCCCAGTTCCCAGCAAGGCCTTGTGCTTCCCACAGCTGTGGCCAGTGTCAGACATCTTTGAAGTGGCTTTTGACTCCCTGTGAGGTGTGCATGCTTCAGTGCTAACTTGCTGGGCCATGTGGGTGTGAGATGTTGATCTGTGACTACCACTCCCATCATGCTACTGCCTACACCCCCCTTCCCAGCATGCCCATCCTTCCTTCCTTTTGAGTAGACTTCAGTGTGTGTGAGTGTGACAGCAATGGCAAGATGGCTGACAGTGTGGTCCTGTTGTTTGTTGGTGCCCAGTTCCCAGCAGGGCCTTGTGCTCCCCACAGCAGTAGCCAGTGTCAGCCATCTTGTCAGTTGTTTTCCACTCCCTGTGATGTGAGCATGGTTCAGAGTGGTGTTGATGGGCCAATTGTGGGTGTGACCAATATCTGTGACTACCACTCCCATCATGCTATTGGCTACACTGACTTGACCAGCATACACAGAATTCCTTCCTTTGAGTGAGCTTCCCTGTGAGGTGGTGTTCTAGTGGTGGGTAAATATCTGGGAGTGTTTGTTGGTTCTATTTGTGCCACTGCCTTGCTGTATTTGTTGTTAGGTTTGTAGATGTCATGACACAGTTACATATCACTATGAGATGGCAGGTATTGTGTTTGTCTGACTAGCATTCACATCTTGGGATGGATATCTTTTGGTTGCTGTGTATTTGCTAAGTGTGCATGGTTTGCCTATCCCCTTGACTGTGATGTGTGTGTGTTGTCACACCATATTGTGTATATTAGTTGTGTACTCACCAGGCTCTGGGATGTCTGTTTCTTAGTCCGTATACGCTCACTGGTGGTAGGATGGCCCGCACCTTCTCCTCCCAGGGCCTGAGGTATACTGGTTTTGCAGGAGGGCCACTGCCGGTGTGCTGGCTGAGGAGGTAGTCCTTTTGAGTAGGTCCCTGACCCTCCTGCGCACATCATACCACCTGTTCTGGATGTCTTCCTTTGTGCGCAAACATGGTGATTGTGCGTTGACCCTGTCGACAATCCTCGCCCACATCTTGGTTTTCTGCGACATGGGGGTCTGTTGTACCAATGTACCAAACAACTGTGGCTCTACCCTGAGGATCTCGTCTACCAGGACTTCCAATTCACAATCTAGGAACTTATGGTTTTTCTTTGGGGGCATGGTGATGGGTGGTAGTGGTGATTGATGTGTGTGTGTGTGCAAGTGGGGGGGTGTGAGTGTAGGTTTAGCTGGGTGTGTGTGAGAGTGCTATTTGTAGGTATGGTAATGGTGTGTGGCTTGTGTGATGTATGAGCTGTGAGTGTGTCTGTGGTTGCTGTGTGATGGTGTTCTGTCTGGCAGGTCAGTGGAATTTGCAAGGGATCATGGTAGGGATTTGTGGCCATTATGTAGGTGGAGTTGGAGGTGTGTCCTTGTTCCATTTTTTTTCCTCCCTGTATTTATTGGCTTAGTGGTTGCTTGTTTGGCCCTTTTTTTTCAAAATTTTCCTTGGTGTTTTTGGTGCATGTAGGAGTCGTTCTTGTGTCCGAGTAGGACGCTGCAGTTGTCTGGTGCGATCTTGTCCGACTCGTTCCCGCTGTGTGTCAGCTAGGTTTCATATGCGGCGTACGAGTCGGTCGCGTAGTATTGGGTTGCTTCGGCTGGGTTTTGTATGCGTGTCGGTCGTACGGCTTGTGCTCCGGGCGAGTCGGTCGTGTTTTGCACGCACAGCATCGTACTACGCGGGTCGGAGTTCGCGGGTACGTTTCGTTCGGGTTCAATCCGAGTGCGTGTCGGTCGGTTCGTTTCGCGTGATTTCCCGGCCGGATGGCTTGTTTCCGTCCGGCTCGGTCGGTCGTTTTGTATTCTGTCCGAGTCTGTCGGATTTCACATGCATTTCATCGTACTACCCGGGTCGTACGGCGCCGGTCCGAGTCGGTCGGACTAAATTCCCGTACCGAGTCGGTCGGTATGTTTTCCGGCCCGAATCGGAATCGGCCCCATAGTGTTAAAATCTGATGTGTCTTCTAACATTTCATCACTAGAAAATGCGGCAGACTGTTCTAAATCAGACAACATATTGTTTACAGTTTCAAAATCCCAATCATCGGAAAATGTACTGGAGGTAATGATATCATTTAAGGAAAATTTAAATAAATGGGGTATTTTTAAAAGTTCGGTCGGACCAAATATATCATAATCAACCATGTCCCATACTATACCATCAGGTATAGGAACTGCTGTAATGTTCACTGATGACAAGTCTGTTTGTTCACGATGTGATGAAACATGAGGTTTCAGGATCAGGTTCACTTTTGATGCTGCAGAGCTTTGGTGAAGGTAAGTTCCATTAATAAATAAGCAGAAGACAGTTACTAAGCCTATCCAGAAGAGAAAGAAAAGTATCCCGGTGATTATCCAAAGTTCTATCCAAGGTGACACCAGGTAAGTCTTTTTAAGACAAATGAGGACGTTTGTCATTTGTTGTTGTCAAGATATTGGGGCTGGCGTTATTCACGGTTCACTTGAATCCAACTAAAAGGTATCAAAGTCTTTGAAATAGCCAGATGCAGTTCAATCTATTTTAGGTAGTTCCGCAGGTTTTGTTGAACTTGTAGATGGCTCTTGTTGAAGCATGTTAATGTAGACATCAGTATTAGGTCGAATTGAAATTTGCCTTTCCTTTTTAATTTTACATTTCTGTTTCAAGAGGAATGAGTTCCATGGTATTGTTGCATAGTCCATCATTCCGCATAGGAGACTCTTCAAACGTGATGAGCCTTTCTGTCTGGACTTCCTGTATAGTAGCGAGAGGAGGGCGTCGGCTACTCAGGAACCCACTAGGCCTACTATTCAGTATCCGCCACATAGTGTGGTTTAATCAGATCAATGGAGACAAATCTCTTTTCTTTTTTCCCGGCAAGAGGCAGCAGAAGTACAGTTCTTGTTCCTTCAACAGCCAGGACAAGTACAGGCTTTCTGTATGATGGCCAAAATTCTTTCTTTTCCACTATCTTTTCCCTGACTGGATCCCCAACTTTAGGAATCCAGACAGGTCTTGCCGTGACTGACTTGACTTCCCCAGTAGCGGTCCGCTTTACCAGCACATTACTCTGTAGTGCCCTGGATTAATTCAGATCCTGTAAAACAGCCAAACGTTTATTGATGTCAAAAGGATTTTCATCCGCCACTGTGCCTTCACAATCGAGATCAAGTAGCCACATTCTCATCCCAAATAGGACCTCATAAGGAGTGACACCCCCTAGAGAACTTCTTGGCATGTTATTCAAGGCCCGCTGTACCCCATATAAGTGATTGATCCAACTGCCACCTGCGCCTAATACTCTAGCCGTTAATGATTGCTTTAAGTCCCAGTTTTTCTTCTCCATAACCGAATTTCCCTAGGGATGGTACGGAGAGGAGTACCGCAGTGCAACACCCAAACTTCCCATGGCTTCCTTGTAAGCCCTAGAGCTAAATGCGGGGCCACGGTCAGAATGTAATGTGCCAAGTGCGTATGTCCCTATAAAGACTCGCAAATCTTTGATAACAGTTCGAGCGTCAGCCGAGCGCTGAGGCCATACCCATAGGAATCTCGAGCAGGAATCCACTGCAACCATGATATATTTGTAAGCCTCATCAGATTGTAAGGGGCCGCAGTGGTTCAAATCGACACACGCAAGTGATCTGTCTGATATTAGTAATGGTGTCTGAGCTGGACGTGTTATGGTGGAGCCCTTCATCTGTTGACAGATGTTGCACTTTAAGACATAATCTTTGGTCTGCTTTGTTAACCCTGGCCACCAATAGCGTTGCTTTAGTAAAGAAACAGTCGCCGTAACTCCTGCTTGTGCAGAACCCAGACCCTCGTGTGAAGCTAGTATTAAGCCCAATCTGCGATCCATGTTTGGTATTACTCTATCCCCCACTCTGGGAATCTGAGCAAATGGAACGTTATTTGCGTCTAACTTGTAGGAGTACTTGAGTGGAAAACCCTTCGGCAATGCTTTATTGTCTTCGCGTGAAGCAATGACAGCTACCATTATCTGTCCATCTTTTCTCGTTTTTGAACGAGTGATTGCAGCTACGGACGCAGTTTAATACTGCCCCCTTTGTGGCTTCATCAGCCAATGAATTCCCTTTAACGTGAAAGCCATCACGGTGATGACTCAGCGTTTGTATCACGTGAGTCATTGGTAGTTCGTTTTTCAACTCAACTACCTGTTCCCATAGCATTTATTTAAACTTAATTGTGCCAACTTTTGAGTCTTTAAACCCATTTTGTCCCCAATGTTGAAGATATTCATTGTATGACTGGACACAGTAAAAAGAATCGCACACAATTAGTGTGGGGAATTCTCGATCCGTATTTATCAGTGCCAGTAATAGAGCTTTTAATTCTGCCAGCTGAGCCGTGCAGTCTCCTAGAGACTGTGTTTTCATGCAACTTGGATGGAACTTTCCGTCCTGCATACGACCTTTTACAATAGCACATGCGCCGCTGTATTGCTGTTTACTTCCAATGGCCGGCTGAGCAGATCCGTCAGTGTAAATTATGTATTCATACTGATCTAGAGGCATTATTTCATTCGGGAGAGGATATTCTTGTTCATATTGCAAAAATGCTTGTGTTTTTAGACTTGGGTCGTATCTGTATTCTACATCTGATGCAGTGAGAGAATTCGCCCATTGTATCCATCTCGGATGTAAAGCTTTTGCATTTGGAACGCTAGATTTTGTAGCAGCCTCTAAGGCCGGTACCAGAGTCACGACAATTATTCGTTTTCCCTGAGCCAGAGCTCTTTCTCTCACTACAGCAGTCTGTACAGCTGTCAGAATTTTCTCTGTGGATGCAAAACATATCTCCGCGTTCGTATATAAGTGTGATTTGTATGCTATGGGTACTGTTTCGCCTTCATTGTATGTTAGGTAGGTGTACCCAGATTGACCCGCATCTATACGGATCACCAGGTTGCGGACATTTACGCGTGTCTGTAAGTGTTTAGACGCTATCATGTCAGCTTTTAGGGAACGAAGGATATCTGTGTGTTTTTGTGTCCATTGTCTAACTGAAAAATCAGGTCTTATGAGGTCATAGAAAGGTTTAACCCTTTCTGCGTAATCCAAAATGTATGTTCTACCAAAATTCAGGAATCCCAGTATGGATTGTAATTTTTTAATGATTTTGGAGGTTGGAAGAGCGCACACTTTTCTAAAATGTTAGCTGCCAAGCTTTTCCCTTCACTTGAGAGCTCATATCCCAAAAATAGGACATTGAGGTGGGCTATTTTTGATTTTTCAAAGTTGAATTTGTAGCCCTCAGAGGCAAATCCCAAACTTATGGTGCTCACCCTGGTCAAGTGTTCCTCTAGGTCATCATCTGACTGATAAATATCATCTACATAGGACAATGCCTCCTCATCCAGATTCTGAAGTAACTCAGTTACCCTACCTGAGAACAACCCCGGGCTGTTTTTATACCCCTGGGGAGTCAACAAAATTGATGCTGGGACCCTAGCGCTGAGAATGCTGTCAAATATCTGCTCTCAGGTGCTATATTTTGGCAGAAAAATCCATTTGAGATATCTAGTGTTGTTTTGTATTTTTTTCGCACAATGTTATTCATCAATGCGGCACTGTGTGCGCTTTGCACTGCAAAAGGTTTTGTGCATGAGTTTAAATGTCTGTAGTCTAAAACTAGACGATATGAGTTGTCAGGTTTCATTACGGAAAACAAAGGATTATTCATTGAAGAGATCCAAGTTTCAATCACACCCTGGTATTCAAGTTGATCTAAGATCTCCCTGACCAGTTTTTTTGCTCCCTGTTTTATTGGATACTGTCTCTGTGGAGTCGTAGTAGATTTTAATGGTATCACCTGGTGGGTTGAATCTTCATCCCACCCAACATGGTTGCAATATAGTGCAGAGGGAAGGGCTACCGCCCACTCCTGCGTGTATGTGTGTTTTAAGTGGTTAGGAACGAGGTCTGAAAAGGCTGGAAAAATGACCCTTTCTCCCTTTGGGCAATCCATAACAATAGCAGGTGGCCAATCTCTTTCAGCTAAAAGAATGTCATAGCCAAAAGTCATTCTCCCAAAAGAGAACTTTAATTTTTCTGGGCTTGTCCCCTTCCATTTGGAGTGTTATTTCATGTAACCTTTGTGGGACACTTACCCTAGTATCAGGCGTTTCCACCGTGATATGTTCACTCAGCTCCGCTGCCACCAGAAATTCCATCAGGTTCTGGCGAGCTATTGTTACTTCTGCTGCACTATCTAGCATCGTCAGAGCCCATTCCCCGCTCAGTAGTTGAGTCCTCAGAATTGGATCATCGACGACCACAATATCGAGGTCCCAAAATATCGGGACCTAAATATCGATGTCAAGAATATCGACATCCCATCTACATCATGTTAAGTACAAAAATATCGAAACAGAAATATATTTGTTAAAAATATCGATGTTAAAAATATCGTTTTTTAATGTATAAAAAAAGTAAAATAAATTAAATAATACATATAACTTAAAAATAAATATTTATAATTATTAGAAAATGTTAAAAATTATAAGTAATAAATATAATGTAAAAATAAATTAAACATACATATATAAAATATAATATATATTTACTTAATAATTATTAATAAATAATTAATTTAATAAATTACTAAATTTTAGAAATGTATTACAAATTATAAATACATATATATACATACACCTGTAACATAAAAATAATATATATATATATATATATTATAAATTAAAATATTAAAATATTTATTAATTTTTAAAACTACATTTTACACAACATTAATTACAACAGTAAGGATAGTGTTAGATAGCGGAGGTGAATAAATTACTATTCCCACTCCATTAAATGCAACAGAAGTGAAAATGTTGGATAGCGGAGGGGAATAATTTACTATTCCCACTCCAGCGAGTGCAACAGTAGGGAAAGTGTTGGATAGTGGAGGGAATTAATTTACTGTTCCCACTACAACAAATGCAACAGTAGGGAAAGTGTTGGATAGCAGAGGGTAATAATTTACTTTTCCCACTCCAATGAATGCAACAGTAGGGAAAGTGTTGGATAGCGGAGGGGATAAAATTAATATTCCCACTCCAGCAAGTGCAACAGTAGGGAAAGTGTTGGATAGCGCAGGGTTAAAAATTACTATTGCCACTCCAGAGAGTACAACATTAGGGAAAGTGTTGGATAGCAGAGGGGAATAAATTACTATTCCCACTCCAATGAGTGCAACAGTAGGGAAAGTGTTGGATAGCGGAGAGGAATAAATTACTATTCCCACTCCAATGACTGCAACAGTAGGGAAAGTGTTGGATAGCGAATAGGAAAAAATTATTATTCCCACTCCAGCAACTGCAACAGTAGGGAAAATGTTGGATAGCGCAGGGGTAACAATTACTATTCCCACACCAGAGAGTGCAACAGTAGGGAAAGTGTTGTATAGCAGAGGGGAATAATTACTATTCCCACTCCAGCAAGTGCAACAGTAGGGAAAGTGTTGGATAGCGCAGGGGTAAAAATTACTATTTCCACTCCAGGGAGTGCAACAGTAGGGAAAGTGTTGGATAGTGTAGTGGAATAATTTACTATTCCCACTCCAGCAAGTGAAACAGTAGGGAAAGTGTTGGATAGCACAGGGGTAAAAATTCATATTCCCACTCCAGGGAGTGCAACATTAGACTTAGGGGCCGAATCCGATTCGGGCCGGAACAATACCGACCGACTCAGTACGGGATAATAGTCCGACCGACACGTACCGGCGTTGCCCGACCTGGGAAGTACGATGAAATGCATGGGAATCACGACCGACTCAGTACGGAACTCAAGGCGAACGACCGACCCGGCCGGAAACAAGCTATCCGGCCGGGAAACCACGCGAATCGAACCGACCGACACGCATCAGGAAATAATTCGAACAAAACGTACCCGCGAACTCCGACCCGCGCAGTACGATGCAATGGGTGCAAATTCAGACCGATTCGTACAGAGCCCAAGCCGTACGACCGACACGCATACAAAACCCAGCCGAACAAACACAATACTCCGCAACCGACGCTTACGCCGCATATGAAACTGAGCTGAAACACAGCGGAACGACTCGGAGAGGCGCGCACGAGACAACTGCAATGTCCTACTCGGTCAGAAGAACGACTCCTACATGCACAATAATCACAAATGAAAAAATACAAAAAAAAAGGGCCAGACAAGCAATGACAAAGCCAATAAATACAGGGGGGGGAAATGGAACAAGGACACACCCCCAACTCCACCTACATAAAGCCCACAAATCCCTACCATGATCCTTTGCAAATCCCACTGACCTGCCAGCACAGAACACCATCACACAGCAAACACAGACACACACACAGCTCATCCAACACAAAAGCCACACACCATTAGCACCTCAACAAATAGCACCCTCACACACACACACAGCAAATCCTACACACACACACCCTCACTTGCACACACACACATCAATCACCACCACTACCACCCATCACCATGCCCCTAAAGAAGAATTCAAAGTTCCTAGATAGTGAATTGGAAGTCATGGTAGACGAGATCCTGAGGGTAGAGCCACAGTTGTTTGGCACATTGGTCCAACAGACCCCCATGTCGCAGAAAACCAAGATGTGGGCGAGGATCGTCGACAGAGTGAACGCACAATCACCATGTTTGCGCACAAAGGAAGACATCCAGAACAGGTGGTATGATGTGCGCAGGAGGGTCAGAGACCTACTCAAGAAGGATTACCTCCTGAGCCAGCACACCGGCAGTGGCCCTCCTGCAAAACCAGTATACCTCAGGCCCTGGGAGGAGAAGGTGCGGGCCATCCTACCCCAGTGAGCGTATATGGACTAACAGACATCCCAGAGCCTGGTGAGTACACAACTAATATACACAATATTGTGTGCCAATAAACACACATCACTGTCAAGGGGACAGTCAAACCATCCACCCCTAGCAAATCAACAGCAACCAAAAGATAATCATCCCAAGATGTGTATGTCAGTTAGATAAACACAATACATGCCCATCCCTGAACAAGAAATCTACAACACTCTTCTAGCGATTAACCCCTCCAATCACTTCTCTGACCCCTACCTCCTTCCCTATTCAAAATGATCAAAACCTCTATCATACCCCTATGGTCGAAGATTGTAAACGCCTCTCTGAGACAAGGCTCCATACCGGACTGTCTTAAAGTAGGGCAGGTCACACCTATACTAAAGAAATCTGACTCCCTCCCTCAGATCTAAACAACTACCGCCCGATAACCAACATCCCTACTCTAGCGAAACTGCTGGAAAAATGTGTACAACTACAACTATGTAATCACATCGAGAATTTCATCCTCCTAGACAAACACCAATCCGGCTTCCGGCAAGGTCATAGCACAGAATCTGCTCTCACCCACATATTGGATGACATACTAAAAATGCTAGACCACAACGAATCATGCCTATTGATACTTCTTGACTTATCCTCCGCTTTCGATACGGTTAAGCACGACAACCTACTGTCCCTACTGGAACGAAGGATGGGCCTTACCGGACCAGTGTTACAATGGTTCACCTCCTTCCTTAATAACAGAACACAAAGAATCAAGATGAAGCATTCACTTTCTCAACCCTCCTTGGTCACCATAGGGGTCCCACAGGGCTCAGCACTCTCTCCCATTCTCTTTAATTTATTCATGGAGCCCCTGGCAAACGCATTGAACTCTGCGAACATCCAATATCACCTGTACGCTGACGACACCCAACTGTACATGAAAATCTCCTCACCAGAAGACTTCATCTCTCTCAACGCTATTCTACAGAACACTCAAAGTTGGCTCACTGGCAACCACCTTATGCTTAACACCAAAAAAACTGAATTCCTTCTCATCTCCCCTCCCA
Organism: Calotriton arnoldi; assembly: GCA_963921515.1. NCBI lineage: Eukaryota > Metazoa > Chordata > Amphibia > Caudata > Salamandridae > Calotriton > Calotriton arnoldi. The sequence goes on from CAWUFW010006202.1 coordinate 61,941, forward strand.
ATCACACACCCAAGATAGACTTATGGTTGGAGCATCTAACTTCCTTTGACTGTGCTCCCCACATCATTGACTCCGCGAAATCCTTGGGAGTCACCATTGACAAACACCTGAACATGCAAGCGCAAATCACTAATGCCACCAAGGGAGCCAATCACCAGTTGAGTATACTAAGGAAACTTAAACCCTTCCTCCCACAGACCGACTTAAAAATGGCGGTACAAGCCCTGGTGTTACCAAGATTGGATTACGGAAGCACCACCCTATGCGGTCTCCCCAAATACAAGCTGGCCCCGCTGAGGGCTTCACTCAACGCTGCGGCCAGACTGGTCTCAGGGATTAAAAGAAATAGCCACATCTCTCCAACCTTGAAAGCTCTGAACTGGTTGCCCTACGAGGCAAGAATACACCTAAAGGTTGCCTGCATGACCCACAAAGCCCTGCATAACAATACCCCCACTTACTTAGCACTAAAGTTAGAGCGATCGGGAGGATGCAGACAATTGCGGAAGTGCGAGGTCACTACTATTGAAACCACAATCCTTCCATAAAAGAGAACTGGCTGCAGAGCTTTTTCAGGGATCGCACCGAAGATTTGGAACTCCCTCCCTCCACTGGTACGTGGAATCTCATCCTTTACCTCCTTCAAAAAGAAGTAAAAATGCTTCTACTGAACAAATTTACATCCTAAGGCTTTAATTCGATGTTGACTAATAGTTACCTATGATATCCAGATATTTCTGTCTACCTCTTTTGGATTTTATGGAAATTACTTAATGTATATATTCTACCTCAACCTCCTAATGTCTAATAACTGTGTACTGTGAAGTGCTCTGATGCCCTCGTGGATCATTCTTTGTTGTCTACTAGTCACCTATGCTATCCATATAATACTATATACCTCTTTTGTACTGAATAGCGAATACCAAATGTTTGTATACTACATCAACCATCTAATGTTTAATAATTATATACTGTAAAGCGCTCTGATACCCTCGTGGGTCACGTTCGCGCTATATAAAACTTTATAAATAAAATAAATAAATAAAATCTCACAGTGATATGTAACTGTGTCATGACATGTACAAACCTAACAACAAATAGAGCAAGGCAGTGGCACAAATATAACCAACAAACACTGCCTGATATTTTGCCACCACTAGAACACCACGTCACAGGGAAGCTCACTTAAAGGAAGGAATTATGTGTATGCTGGTGAAGTTAGTGTAGCCAATAGCATGATGGGAGTTGGAGTCACAGATACTGCTCACCCTCACAATTGGCCCATCAACACCACTCTGAACCATGCTCACATCACAGGGAGTGGATAAGGACTGACAAGATGGCTGACACTGGCTACTGCTGTGGGGAGCACAATGCCCTGCTGGGAACTGTGCACCAACAAACAGCACAACACCACTGCCTGACATCCTGAAAGCCAACTTGCACTCCCTGCAATGCAAGCACGTTGCATGGTGGGATATCTGGCTGGCTGGGAAGGAGGACTCACAGCACTGACCATAGTTACAAGCAGCTCACCTCACACACCCCCTCAACACAAACTCCACATAACCCACCTGGGAGAATGCAAAACCTCACATACCAAATGAAGATCCCACAAAGAACCACCACCCTGGGTAATGCTGTGTGAAGCACAGGGACACACCTGGAACTTGTAGCCAAACAAACGCAAGGACAACAATGTCAGCCTTCCTGTCAGCACAGGCACACTACCCCACAGGGAAGCAGAGTCCAAAGGAAGGAAGTACGGGCATGCTGGGAAGGGGAGTGTAGGCAATCGCATGATGGGAGTTGAAGTCACAGATACTGCTCACCCTCACAATTGGCCCATCAACACCACTCTGAACCATGCTCACATCACAGGGAGTGGATAAGGACTGACAAGATGGCTGACACTGGCTACTGCTGTGGGGAGCACAAGGCCCTGCTGGGAACTGTGCACCAACAAACAGCACAACACCACTGCCTGACATCCAACTTGCACTCTCTGCAATGCAAGCACGTTGCATGGTGGGATATCTGGCTAGCTGGGAAGGAGGACTCACAGTACAACACCACTGCCTGACATCCTGAGAGTCAACCTGAACCCACTGCAAGGGTGGCATGCTTCATGGTGGGATAACTGGGCCAGGTGGAGAAGGCTGGCCGGATGTCCACCAAATACAACCAATGCTGGCCATGCACACACCTCAACATTCATATTGAAATGCCCCAGGTATGCTTGACAATGTGCGACACCAATATCAACCTCTTACTGTGGCAACTTAGGACAATGCAATGTACATGCCCGCATCCAGAGGTACAGTCACAACTGTCAGGTGTGTGAACCATTGATGTCTGTAGAAACATTACATACAATGTGTGTCTCTTCCAAATACAGGTGACGATGATGGGGACACAGCAGCAGGCGAGGAGGAGTCCCTGTCCCAGGCTCCGGGGGACACAGAGCTCACTGGTGTGGAACAGCCTCTGCCCTCCTCGGATGGCGAAGACCTACCTGGCACCTCCGGTGTGAGTCATCATGCAGCACCAGCTGGACCAACATCTGCACCCCCTGCACCCACCCCTCCAACAACTGCCAACATACAGACCACCCCTGCCGACACGGACAGACCAAGGACCACCGCTGACAACAGCCCAGGGCCCCAGGCCCACCATGGAGCAACGGATGACAACACCACTAACAACCCCAAAGTGGGCCTTGGGTCACCTGTGCGTGCCACCGCAGGTCCTGCACGTGTCGCCAGGGGTGGTGGGAGGGGTGGTAGACATAGGTCGCTGCTTGCAGAGGGGTCTGGACTGCATGATGACCCACAACTGGCACGCATCGCTGATGCGTACCAGGATAGCATCGGAGAGGTCAGACAGGTAGTGGGGATCCTCAAGGACATGCAGCAGGCTGCCCATCATGCCCGCTTGGACTCCCACATGGCCCGTGTGGAGACACACATGTCGGGCATGGAGTCCAAGTGGGACACATTGCAAGAACTCACAGCGGTGCATAGGGACATATTGACATGCCTCCGCCAGATTAGCACCAACATGGCCACACCTCCCTGTGTGCCCACAACATCTGGTGCTGCAACAACTGACACCGCCACAGGGAGGGAGGAGGACTCTGGCGGAGAGTCCCCTGCACCGCCGCAGCCTGCACGTGAGGGTCCCCCCAAAGAAGAGGGGTCGTCCGAGGAAGGAAAACTGAGAGGTTGATGGCCACGTACATCCCCCAGGAAGCCAACACCTGTTCCGGAAATTCTCCTTTGTGTGCAAACGTTTCACCCTGTCGAATGCAACACTACTTTCCCACATGACATGGGGAGTTCAAGTTGGACTAATGTATCATATGACTGTGGACTCCACTCAGGACATTTCTGCTACCAAGACTTCCAACTCATCTGGGAACTTTGGATCCCAATCCCAATGTACAGCACCCACCATCCTGTGCACTATACACACACACATTTCGGGTAAATAAAATCACTAGTACCCCATACTTGCCACTGTTGTTATTCAAATGTGGATACTGTTATGGTGATGATGTTCTGCTAAATTACACTGTGTATGCTAACTGCTACAGCAAGTACAACACCGTCGTGTGAGTCATGGTGACGTGACACATATGAGGGAGACACACCACTAGGGCTACACAACACAGACACCAGGGCCATCGGACTCATCGCCCACAGTGATGTTGCCAGGAAATACAGTGTAATGCACAGACACCACACCTATTCAGAGTCTGTGTCAACTAGCCCACAGGTGCAGTAAGCAAATGTCAGTCAGATGTGTGACCACAGACAACGCACATCCCAAAGTGAAGCACAGGTTTATTACACATTTGCAACATGTTGTTTCCACTACAAATGCAAGGTTTACCCACGTGGCAGTGGCAACACAGTCAACAAGTGCAGAAGATATGAAGTCCAGGGGTGTGTGGCACATCACTTGTAGGCCAACTACTGCTGCCACCCTGAAAGCTGAATCATGGTGTCGGGGGATCCAAGTTGACCAAAGTACTCAGTAAGCACCCTGTGAAGGACAGACATGACACACAGTTAAAATCACTGTAGAACTGTAGAACAGGACAGTACTGCAATACTCATGCCCAATACATGTCACAAGACAACTACACAAAACCAAGTTAGCATATCAAAACTGTTGGGGAGTTCAGACTACCTGGAAGGACACATTGCTGCACGCATCCAGTCAAGTAGCACATGGCCACACTCAAACAGCACCAGAGCACCACCCACACATATCATGCAAACTCACGTCATTCACATTACATCTCCCTGGATACTCACATTCAGCTGAAGAAGTTGGTGATGAGCTGTGTGCGGACATCACTCATCATCATCATCACTGGCATCGTGGTCCAGGCCAGGATCCTCCACAGGTGGCGGACGTTGGTCATCGTCATCCAGGATGAGAGGCAACTCCTTCCGCACTGCCAGGTTGTGTAGCATGCAGCAGACGATGACAATCTTGCACACCTTTGCTGGGGCATATGGGAGGGCCCCTCCTGTCTTGTCCAGGCAGCGGAAGCGGCTCTTCAGGAGACCAAAGGTCCACTCTATCACTCTCCTGGTCCGACCATGTGCCTCATTGTAGCGCATCTGGGCTGGTGTCACAGGGTTCCTGAGGGGTGTCAGCAACCACGGCATGTTGGGGTATCCGGAGTCACCTACGGACAGACAAGTGCACATTAGCTGATTTGGAAAAGTGGGTGGAATACTACAGATCAGAACACACACAATGGTACAAAGTCAGTACACACCGACAAGCCAGGCACGCTGGTTCTGCATCTGTGCCATCATCCTCGGGATGCGACTACTCCTCATCATGTAGGCATCGTGTGCTGAACCAGGGAAACGGGCGCACACATGTGTGATGCTCATATCTGCTAAACATACCACCAGAGCATTGATCGAATGGTAATGTTTACGGTTCCGGTATGCCTGCTCATGTGCCTGTGGTGGTATCAAAGCCACATGTGTCCCATCAATGGAGCCAATGACATGTGGCATCCTCCCCAGGGCATAGAAGTCACTCTTGACGTCAGTGAGTTGTTGACGTGTTGGGAAATAGATGTACTGGTTCAGGCATCTCAACATTGCCTCCAAAACATCGCGTAGCACACGGCTGAACATAGTCTGTGACATCCCACCGGCAGTCGCAACAGTGTGTTGAAAGGTACCGGTGGCAAAGAAGTGTAGGGCTGCCATTACCTTCACCTTGGGGGTCAGCGCCGTAGGGTACGGCCGGCCAGGTTGCAAATGTGGTGCCAAGCGCACTGCCAAATCCTCAATCAGCTGCCTGGTGAAGCGGTACCGTCGGATGCTGTCACGTTCCACCATCGTTGCCAGGTCAGGGAATGGTCTATGGACAGCTGGAGCCCTGCAGTGCATAGGTTGAAGGAAGAAAGATTGTCAGTCACCCCACATATGTGCCATTCACCATACTCAATTTCACATGATACATCATTACGTGACACAAGTACTTGATGTGTGTGCCGTTCTGTCGGACATAACTCGCACCTACATGGCCATCATCTAACTTCTCAGTACAACATGTGTGCACAACAGGTACCAGGTTGTGCTATGGGAAACCATTAGGCTGTGTCACAGTACCCATTTACTGCTGTCACGTTCCACACACACACCACAGTGACATGTCTGGACAGATGCGCCACAGGCATCACAGATCATTGACAGGTAGATTCCCAGTGACCCTGTCTTGCCACATGGACACTGGCATGACATGGCGTATCATGTACACGTCAGAAAAACAAACATGACTCCCACAGGTAGTGGCCCCTGTTGCATCCGCAGGACAGACATGGACGCTAGTGACGCACAACATCAAAGTCCATGCACAAACAACGTTGATGTGGAGACTGTCTCCCATCGTGCACATGGAATCAGTGACATCGGAAACACAACATGCACACAGACTGTGGAGGGACATCACTATTGTGGCAATGGGTCATCCTGTGACGTACATGCCTTCCCACATGGGACTCTGGGGGTATGTGACATGTCATACACATACACAACCTGGAAATGTGACCATGCCACATGCTCCAAAATGAACTGTTGCACATCACAGTGGTCATGTGCACAACACACCAAGGACCCTGTCCCCATGAACACATGCACAGCCTGGGTGTGGCTGCCCACAAGTGCCACCACAGAAACCACATGTTAACCCCCATACACAGAGAAGGAAATGCAGCCTTACATGCCTCAGGAAACAGTGTGGACTGGGTGTGGTGTTGTAGGTGTGCCCCTGGGTCTCTGGCAGGTATATGTGGCTGGCATACGTTCACCAGTAACAAGCATGGTGACATATGCGACTGACCTGTACAGGTACGCGTTGTACAGCAATGGACCGATCGGTGTGCCCGGCCAGCCCATTGCATATGATGTGTGCGGGTACGCGTTGTATCCCGAAATACGCATTGTACAGCAATGGACCGATCGGTGTGCCCGGCCGGCCCATTGCATCTGTTGTGTACGGGTACGCGTTGTATCCCGAAATACGCGTTGTACAGCAATGGACCGATCGGTGTGCCCGGCCGGCCCATTGCATATGATGTGTGCGGGTACGCGTTGTATCCCGAAATACGCGTTGTACAGCAATGGACCGATCGGTGTGCCCGGCTGGCCCATTGCATATGATGTGTGCGGGTACGCGTTGTATCCCGAAATACGCGTTGTACAGCAATGGAACGATCGGTGTGCCCGGCCGGCCCATTGCATCTGTTGTGAGCGGGTATGCGTTGAACAGCAATGGACTGATCGGTGTGCCCGGCCGGCCCATTGCATCTGTTGTGGGACGCGGTGTATCCCGCGTTGTACAGCAATGGACCGAACGGTGCGCACACATTGGCTGGGGCCTGGCATGGCAACGGACGCGTTTCGAAGCTCCAACGAGTCTGATGCAGTGAATTCAGTTGGCCAGCCACAACAATGTTGCAAAATCATGGGTGTCATGAAGTTGAAGATTTGAAGGATGCTGTGGGCGTGTATTAGTGCTGCTATTCCATGGATTGGTCAGATTCAGAAGATGCAAACGACTTGGACCTATCACTTTGGACACATGGGACAGTATCTGCCTCTGCAGCACACATATAATGCTGGCTGTTCCCCTGAGAGCTCACTTGCCTGCACTACATGCTCCAGGACGACATCTGCCACCAACACTGCTGCTGTTTATGCATCCTCTGGCTCCTGCAATGGCACGTACTGTGGAGAGAGCCCCAGCCTTCAGCCTTGAGGAGAACCAGGCCCTGCTGGACAGCCTCCTTCCACAGTACAGCAAGCTGTATGGGAAACCAGGGGAGCAGGTGAGTGTGCTGTCCACTGCCTCACTAATTGTGCATGTTGTCTGACTAGCAGGACTTTCAGTGTGCACACCACTGGCTAGCATGCCCACTGAGTAGTTGTCACACCCCAAAGTGTGTAGTTACATGCACTGAACTGGTACAGTGCAGTAACAGTGCATTCCAACTAGGTTTACTTCCCATGCAATGATACCATGTAGTGACTGCTGGCAAACTGTTCATAGCCATTGTTGCACTGCCTGTGTACATCATATGCCCCTGTGATTGAGACATGTATATCCAACTGTGTGATGCACGTATATGTTGCATGTGTAGTAATGGCCTTTTCACTTTGTCATCCTCACAGGTTGATGCCCACCAGAAGCAGGAAATCTGGCTGACCATCGCCCGGAAAGTAAGATCCGTGGGGGTCTACAGGCGCAGGATCCGCAACTGCCAGAAGAGGTGGCAGGACCTTCGTGGCTGGACCCGGAGGATCGCAATGGTCCAGCTGAAGCTGTCGCCTCCTCGCAGGAGGGGCGGACACCGGACCCTGACCCCCACATGCTCCGGATCCTGGCGGTGGTCTTCCCTGACCTGGATGGGCAGCTGAAGGACAGACAGCAGCAAGGAGGGGGTGAGTCCATGACTGCACTGTGCACTTTGTCTGACATGCTATGTGCCCTCCTCTGGCCTGGTTAAACTTCCACAGTACATCAGTCATGTGGTCCAGGACCCATGTCCCTCATTTGTGACATGCCCACTTCTCCTCTGATACGCATATGTGTGGCCCTTATAGTCAGGAAATTGTGTCATTTGGGGACTGTGTCATTGCATTTAGCTTTGCTCAAGGTGGGGGACAGCATTTGTTCCCGTGACTATGTTGTGCGATTCATGGGTGGGTCAATTGCTTACACAATGCCTAAGTTCTGACATGTAATCTGGGTGTAACTTTGATATGTGGTCCGCTTGCTGCTCTGACTCACCACATGTCCCTGGGGAATTTGGCACACACCCATGCTGCTGGTGGGAACAATGTTTGGGCCTCAGGAGTATGTGTATCCAGTGTGTCACACATGCTTAGCCACCTGCCTACTGTCCAGGACTCATCCCTCTTACAGGTGGAGCTGGACAGTCATGCCTACTCCAGGGCATACAATACACTCTGGTACTCCCACTCCCGTGTATCATCTGGCATGTTGTGATCAGTGAAATGTACCCTCAGGTGTCTGCCTCTGTCTCATTGTGCTGTGTCTTCGTTGTCAGGACTACTGGTATGTTTATCGGTTAGGGCTCAGCATGCCATCTGAGATGTGACCATGATAGACGATACTTCTGTGACTTATAGGTGTCTGATCACTTGACTGTGCACACAGGTGTTTGCGACTGTGACTTTCAGGCAGCTGTATTTTCATTCACAGCACACTGTGAGGTGCTCATGTTCAGAGAGTTGTGTTTCATGTCCCCCATATGTCCAGTTGGTATGACGTGGACAAATAGTAGTACAGATGATGTGGCTTTTGGGGGATGGACATGTGCACTTGTCAGTCACATAACTTGCATTCCCCATGCCCTCGGATTGTGACACAGTGCAGACTGTTGTTGGCTGGCTGCCATGGCCATGTGACTTGAGACAGTAATGTATGACTTTGCACGCATTCCTGTGTCATGGCATTAAACTTCCTGAGACTGATCCTGCAGGGGAGTGACATGTGCAACATGCACCCCATTGTGGCATTGACTATCCGGACATGGGTGCATCATGGTGTCTGGTGCTGGTATGCATCACATGCATTTCTATTTAGACTCTGGCCATCCCTTTCTCTGGACACCTGCACTGACTCAGTGGCAAGAGATGTGATGTGTGCATGTTCACATACTTCACCGTGTTCCCTGCAATGTCCAACAACTGTGTAGGTGGTGCATGTGTCCACACTGGGGTCTTACCATCAGACAGGCACCAGACAGATGGGTGCAAGGGCAGGAGGGGTGTGAGTCCCATGGTTGACCATCAGACTGACAATTGGCTTCCCGAATCTGTGTGAGGACTTTAGGCAATGTTCAACTAAGGATGCCAGGGCTTGCTCTGTAATGTGCTGTACTTACTGTGGTGTGTGCGGTCAGTGCAGGTGACTGATGTTTGTCTGTTTCCCTAATTGTTCGCAGATACATCCACGGCCACAGGAGGGGACAGCTCCACGGACCAGGAGGAGCAGCGGAGCCAGACTGGGTCAGCATCGGACGAGTGGTCAGAGGGACCCAGTGGCACGGAGGGCGAGGGGAGCCACACCGAGGAGTCCTCAGCACCATCCACCTCAGCTGAGGACCACAGCAGCTCGGAGGATGACTCCCTTGTGGAGGCGGGTCTCAGCAGCCACCAAAGGCCAGCTAGTCTGTCTGGCCCCGCCACCACCACCACCACCGCCCTCCCATTGGCTCCCATTCCTGAGGTCCGTGGAGGCTCCTGTGCTCGGGAGCGTGTCTCCTTCATGCCAGGCACCGCACCCCCTGCCCCTGTGTCCCCTGCTGCCCTGAGTGAGGAGTCTGTGTACCTCCTTCGGCAGCTCCATGTAGGGCAGACAGCAATGCTGAGTGTCCTCCATGCACACACCACTCTGTTGACACAGCTGGTGTCGTTCATGGAGGGCATCTCGACGGGTATGTCTGCCCTACAGAGGAGCAATAAGTCCATGGACTCCTCCCTGACGGCAGCAGTGTCCCTCCTCCAACAGTCCCTCACCCCTCCCACCTCTGCCCCATCCACACTTCCTGCCCCCCTACCTGTCCAAAGCACATGCACACCTGCACAGTCACCCAAACACACAGACACGAGCAGCACAGACACACCCAAGAGAAAGGCAAGACGTGCACACAAGCATCCTCAGGGGACTGATACCACAGACACAGGGGATGGGGAACACACACACACACAGGCATCCACATTCACTCCGCAGTCCTCCAAATCCTCTCCCTCCAAGACCCCTTCCCTTGCCTCGCCTGCTACCCCACCTACACAGCAGATCTTCCTGTGTGACCGTCGGCCTCTTCCCCTCCAATCCTGCTGATCCAGCATACCGGGGGAAGAGGAAGTCCACCCACACAGAGGGGAGTGCCCTCGCCCCCGGACACCCTCCCCCAGGCGCAGGCAGACACAGGACCCCATTAGGAAGTCCCCCCGGACCAGGAAGAGCAAGACCCCACCACCACCACCACGCAGCTCCACCGCCCAGTCTCTCTCCTCCATCCCCCAGGCCACCACTGCACAGGTTCCCCCACCACACCCTGCCCCAGGTTCCCCCACACACCGATACCGCATCCCCAGACTGCTTAGGCCCTCCCCCTGCCACTTGCTCTTCCACCCCCAACCCAGACGCTCTGCCTGTTAGTGGCACTGTTGTGGAGACCGGGTCCCCCCTCTGTCCTGCCCACCTCATCTGCCCACCCTTCCACTCCCTTGGAGTCATGCACTGCAGTGGAGTCCACAACCACCACGTCTGACTCGGGCACTGCAGTGGGTACCCAGTCCACTACATCAGTCCAGCCCACTGCAGTGGTTGCAGCACCCACACCAACTGACTTGTGTACCACAGTGGTGCCGGCCCCCCTGAGTCAGACACCTCCACTGCAGTTGCCGGTGACACTCCTGCACCCACCACCCCTTCACTGCCTCACTCTGCCATCCCCTGATCCTGTCCCTGCGGTGCCTGGCCTGCCCCTTGTATGCCCCTCCAAGGGGATGTCCCCTAACCGTACCAGTGCAGGCAAGCAATGTGTGACCAGTTGTCACTTCTCACCCCGTTGGGACTGTGATTTTGGACTGGCCATTGGCCTTAGTTTCTTTTGGACTTCCGTGTTTACCCTGACATTTGCTGAATAAAGCCTCTTTTTGTTTACTTGTGGGTTTTCTTTTGATGTACATGATGTGGATGAGTAGCATCCTGCATTTGCAGTTGTAATAGTGTTCACATCAGGAAAATGAAGTGTTGCAGTGATGGACTCCATGTGGTCCATGGGATATGTGTCCTGTTGTAGTCTGGATCTATGGCATCCTTTGCTACAGTCTGAGGGTGTAATGTTCAGCATTTGACACAGGGATGTCCATTTTGCATTTGTAAATGAACATCTTTGTCTTACACTGATGCACATCTGGTGGGCTTACCACTGTTCAATGTTCCGATTTCCTGACTGTGTGCCCAGCTCCACTGGACATGCAGTTTTGCACATCAATGTCGAAGGACTCATCTGTGTATACAGTGCAACTTGCTTGACACGTGTTTTGTGTGTGTGCAGATGACTGACGTGACACTCCCGTACCCAGGCTGATGTGAGCAGAGACTTCTGTGTGTTGTGGTTGTTGACTCACTGACGGAGTGTTCTGCTGACATGTTTGTGTCGTGCACAGACAAGGTTTGGCACAGCGGACCTTCCACAGGAGTGGAGTGCCCTCATGGCAGTGTGTAATCCGGTGACATTGCGTGGGCCTGTGTTGTGTGTTGTGTAAGCATGTCTGTGCGTGTTCCCTTCCCTTTTCCTACACAGGCTGTGTCCCTAGGGATGTTCCTGTTAGTGATGCTTGCTGAGTTGTTCTGTGTTCATCCAGCATCTTGGACCTGGTTTCTCCGTGATGTGGGTGCATGGCAAACTAATGTTCATGAGGTTGTCATACCAGGTTGTCTTTGTTGTCAGGGCTGGGGATGTGGGCAAACGCAGATGGGACACATTCAGGATTCCCCTTGGCACTTGTTGTTTACACGAGTCATGTGATTTACAGTTTGTGGTAGCTTTCAGTGATTGTGACACGTTGTGTGTGTGACTGCTGCCACTCCTCAGGGTCAGAGCTGCAATGTTGGAAGTTGTGTACGTGTGTTCTTCGTGTGTCACCTTGGCTTCTTCGTTGGTGTGTGACTATGGCCAGGATCCCATTGATTGTGGTGGATTTCACATCATGCCCATGTACGGCATACTGTGCTGTGTGTCAGACATTGACGAGTCTTGTTGACTGGCCATGTGTGATGGGTTTCTGCACCTTAGTTCCCACCACCACCCCTGGTATTGTCATGGGTGCATGTCCAATGTCACCAGTCCATGTGAGCTTCACTGCTGCACATTGGTGGAGATCAGGGTGTGTGGTGTTGAGTGTGTGCAAAAGTGAGTTGTTGCACGGCTAGACCCCTACCTCCATATTGGCCTTGGCTGGCAGGCCGTGCTGATTGATTGGAGCTTGTGTAGGTGTGATGGTAGTTAGTTGCTCAGGACACATGGCTGTGGTTCACAGTGTGAACGACATCTAACTTTGTCATCACAGTGGGATTATCATGCAGGCTAGTGTCAGCACAATGTGGGGTCCCTGGGGGTAGTGCTGTGGTGGGTCTGTCTCTTGCTGTGTTAGTTGCTGTTCCTACAAGCTTGTGTGACATGTGTAATTTGTGCTCCTCTCATCTAACAATGCCTGATTGCCCACATAGGGGTATCCGATCCATGAGTAACTTTTGTATGGCACTGTATACACATCTGTGTGGTTGGAATTCAGGCCTCCTCATGTGTTGTGTGGTTGCCTGGGGACACTGGCACACCCCCCATCACCTGTTGTGTTTGATATGCAGTGTGAGTCTGCCTGTTTGTGTTTGTGCCTTTGCACCACTGCATTGGCATATCTTGAGTGTGCCATTGGCTGTATGTTGTTTGGTGGCTTTCCCCTGCTGTCCCTGGGACTCCTAGGTCATCAGTCAGCACAATAATCATGGTTTGTATGTCCCATTGCTGCCATGGTATGGTATTTGTTCACCTGACATCTACAGTCTCCACAGGATATCTACATTTGTGTGTCCATTGGTGCAGATATGTGGGTCAGCATTATGATGGTCACTTCTGTCATTGTGTTATTTGTGAATGTTGACAATGTGGGCCCCCATGGGTGATGTTTGTATGCACATGGCCAAAACGATGTTTCAGTGACACTGCACTGTTTCCCTCGACCAATCTATGTTGCTATGGGACACAAGCACTACTATGCCACTGATGTGTTTGTTGTTGTGTGACCAGGATTCATCCATGCAGTTTGGCTTTGGCAGCTTTTACCATGACTACACTTCCCTTTTGGTCACTGTGGTGATGGGGCTTTAGGCCCCATTGCCACACTGTTCAAAATGTGCATCAGCTATGGATTCCACACTTCCCTTTGGTCACTGTGGTGATGGGGCTTTAGGCCCCATTGCCACACTGTTCAAAATGTGAATCAGCTATGGACACCACACTTCCCTTTGGTCACTGTGGTGATGGGGCTTTAGGCCCCATTGCCACACTGTTCAAAATGTGCATCAGCTATGGACACCACACTTCCCTTTTGGTCACTGTGGTGATGGGGCTTTAGGCCCCATTGCCACACTGTTCAAAATGTGCATCAGCTATGGACAGCACACTTCCCTTTTGGTCACTGTGGTGATGGGGTGTTCGAGCCCATTGCCACAGTGGCCATGGTCGGCTTGCATTGTGGAGGCCACACACATTTCTGTGTGACACATGTGCTAGGGGGTCACATTGTATGTTCAATGTCATGTTCAGTGTTGTAGGCATTTGACACAGACTACACACACTTGTCATGGTGTTGGGGGTATGTAATCTTCTGTCATTCCTTATGTGGGAGTATGCTAGTTGTGTCATGCATTACCCGTCCTATGAGTAGGAGTGGTGTTAGTGGTAGGCATCCATCCCCCCATGAGTGGGGATGGTAGTAGTGACAGGCATCCAGGCCCCCCTGAGTAGGGGTGGTGGTAGTGGTAGGCATCCAGGCCCCCCTGAATAGGGGTGGTGGTAGTGGTAGGCATCCATCCCCCCATGAGTGGGGATGGTAGTAGTGGTAGGCATCTATCCCCCTATGAGTGGGGATGGTAGTAGTGACAGGCATCCAGGCCCCCCTGAGTAGGGGTGGTGGTAGTGGTAGGCATCCATCCTCCCATGAGTGGGGATGGTAGTAGTGGTAGGCATCCATCCCCCTATGAGTGGGGGTGGTAGTAGTGACAGGCATCCAGGCACCCCTGAGTAGGGGTGGTGGTAGTGGTAGGCATCCATACCCCTGAGGGTGGGGATGGTAGTAGTGGCAGGCATCCAGGCCCCCTATGAGTGGGGATGGTAGTAGTGGTAGGCATCCATCCCCCTATGAGTGGGGATGGTAGTAGTGGCAGGCATCCAGGCCCCCCTGAGTAGGGGTGGTGGTAGTGGTAGGCATCCATCCCCCCATGAGTGGGGATGGTAGTAGTGGTAGGCATCCATCCCCCTATGAGTGGGGATGGTAGTAGTGACAGGCATCCAGGCCCCCTGAGTAGGGGTGGTGGTAGTGGTAGGCATCCAGCCCCCCTGAGTAGTGATGGTGGTAGTGGTAGGCATCCATACCCCTGAGGGTGGGGATGGTAGTAGTGGCAGGCATCCAGGCCTCCTATGAGTGGGGATGGTAGTAGTGGTAGGCATCCATCCCCCTATGAGTGGGGATGGTAGTAGTGGCAGGCATCCAGGCCCCCTGAGTAGGGGTGGTGGTAGTGGTAGGCATCCATCCCCCTATGAGTGGGGATGGTAGTAGTGGTAGGCATCCATCCCCCTATGAGTGGGGATGGTAGTAGTGACAGGCATCCAGGCCCCCTGAGTAGGGGTGGTGGTAGTGGTGGGCATCCATCCCCCATGAGTGTGGATGGTAGTAGTGGTAGGCATCCAGCCCCCTGAGTAGTGATGGTGGTAGTGGTAGGCATCCATACCCCTAAGGGTGGGGATGGTAGTAGTGGCAGGCATCCAGGCCCCCTGAGTAGGGTGGTGGTAGTGGTAGGCATCCAGGCCCCCTGAGTAGGGGTGGTGGTAGTGGTAGGCATCCATCCCCCATGAGTGGGGATGGTAGTAGTGGTAGGCATCCATCCCCCTATGAGTGGGGATGGTAGTAGTGACAGGCATCCAGGCCCCCTGAGTAGGGGTGGTGGTAGTGGTAGGCATCCATCCCCCATGAGTGGGGATGGTAGTAGTGGTAGGCATCCATCCCCCTATGAGTGGGGATGGTAGTAGTGACAGGCATCCAGGCCCCCTGAGTAGGGGTGGTGATAGTGGTAGGCATCCATCCCCCATGAGTGGGGATGGTAGTAGTGGTAGGCATCCATCCCCTATGAGTGGGGATGGTAGTAGTGACAGGCATCCAGGCCCCCTGAGTAGGGGTGGTGGTAGTGGTAGGCATCCATCCCCCATGAGTGGGGATGGTAGTAGTGGTAGGCATCCATCCCCCTATGAGTGGGGATGGTAGTAGTGGCAGGCATCCGAGGCCCCCCTGAGTAGGGGTGGTGGTAGTGGTAGGCATCCAGGCCCCCCTGAGTAGTGATGGTGTTAGTGGTAGGCATCCATCCCCCTAAGGGTGGGGATGGTAGTAGTGGCAGGCATCCAGGCCCCCCTCAGTAGGGGTGGTGGTAGTGGTAGGCATCCATCCCCCCATGAGTGGGGATGGTAGTAGTGGTAGGCATCCATCCCCTAAGGGTGGGGATGGTAGTAGTGGCAGGCATCCAGGCCCCCCTGAGTAGGGGTGGTGGTAGTGGTAGGCATCCAGGCCCCCCTGAGTAGGGGTGGTGGTAGTGGTAGGCATCCATCCCCCTAAGGGTGGGGATGGTAGTAGTGGCAGGCATCCAGGCCCCCCTGAGTAAGGGTGGTGTTGGTGGTAGGCATCCATCCCCCTATGGGTGTGTATGGCATTGGTGTTGGCCATCCCACCCCTATGGTTCTGCTGTTGCTAGTGTACGTTATTTGTGCATCCCTATGTGTGTGTGACATATTTCGGGTACGTGTAGTTTGTTTGTATTGTTGGTGTTTGACTTACCGTCTGCGCCGTACGCGTCCGTGCCGGTCCCGGTAATAGATGTAGAGTATAGGTAGGACCTGCGCAATGGGATTCATGCTTGGATCGTCTCGTTCGGGTTTCTCGTGTCTTCGAGTCGTACTCGTAGCAGGCTTGTTCGTCTCGTAGCCATGGATCGTTTTGTGGCGCGAAACGGAGCTTATGTACGGCTCGCCCGGATGCTCAAACGTGCCGAACGTAGCGACGGGTTCGGCGCGTACGGATTGCACATCGTACTAGTCCGGCCGGAAGGTGCTGTGTATTTGCTTCCGTGCGGCTCGATTCGGCGTTCACGGATCCGGCTCGGGCGGGAACAGGAGCTGGATTGGGTGAGTACGGCTCGCTCGGAAAATGAGTTGTTATACGCATCGTACTTGTTCGTCCGGACGAGTGTACGAATTGGTCGGGGAACACGCATTCGGCTGGTATTTTTTCCGGACGAATACTGTTAGGTGCCCTACCGGCCGAGATCGGAATCGACCCCAAAGTGTTGGATAGCGGAGGTGAATAATTTACTATTCCCACTCCAGCAAGTGCAACAGTAGGGAAAGTGTTGGATAGCGCAGGGGTAAAAATTACTATTCCCACTCCAGAGAGTGCAACAGTAGGGAAAGTGTTGGATAGCGGAGGGGAATAATTTACTATTCCCACTCCAGCAAGTGCAACAGTAGGGAAAGTGTTGGATAGCGCAGGGGTAAAAATTACTATTCCCACTCCAGGGAGTGCAACAATAGGGAAAGTGTTGGATAGCGTAGGGGAATAATTTACTATTCCCACTCCAGCAAGTGCAACAGTAGAGAAAGTGTTGGATAGCGCAGGGGTAAAAATTACTATTCCCACTCCAGGGAGTGCAACAGTAGAGAAAGTTTTGGATAGCAGAGGTGAATAATTTACTATTCCCACTCCAGCAAGTGCAACAGTAGGGAGAGTGTTGGATAGCAAAGGGGTAAAAATTACTATTCCCACTCCAGGGAGTGCAACAGTAGGGAAAGTGTTGGATAGCATAGGGGTTAAAAATTACTATTCACACTCCAGTGAGTGCAACAGTAGGGAAACTGTTGGATAGCGGAGGGAAATAATTTACTATTTCCACTCCAGCGAGTGCAACAGTAGAGAAAGTGTTGGATAGCATAGGGGTAAAAATTACTATTCCCACTCCAATGAGTGCAACAGTGGAGAAAGTGTTGGATAGCGGAGGGGTAAAAAATACACAATTAACATAATTAATTATCAATCAATTAATTAATTAACAATTAACAATGAAAATATAATTATATATTAATAAATTAATTAATTCAAACAATTAACACTATAAAATCATACATACAAATATTACATATTTAATATTAATAAATATATTAAAATGTAATTACTTCCCACCCTATTCCCCTATCAATCCACAACCCACTCCTAAAAAATGACACAATTAACATATTTACCAATCAATTAATATTTGATAACAAATTACTAAATATTTAATTATAAGTTATTTCCCACAATTAATTAATCAATAAAAAATTAACAACCAAATATTAATTAATTAATAATTAATTAATTACCATAATTAACACTATAAAATAAAATGAAAATAAATACTAATAAATAAAAATTATTATTCAATTAATTATTTTTAAATTACTTCCCACCCTATTCCCTATAAACCCACAACCCGCTACGAAACTAAAACGCAAAATGTAATTCAAATAAAATTAATATTCAATTAATTATATTTAAATTACTTCCCACCCTATTCCCCTATAACCCCACAACCCGCTCCTAAAAAATTACACAATTAACATATTTACCAATTAATTAATCAATAAAAACTAACAGCCAATTATTAATTAATTAATAATTAATTAATTACCATAATTAACACTAATAAAATAAAATGTAAATAAATACTAATAAATAAAAATTATTATTCAATTAATTATTTTCAAATTACTTCCCACCCTATTCCCTATAAACCCACAACCCGCTACGGAACTAAAACGCAAAATATAATTCAAATAAAATTAAAAATCAATTAATTATATTTAAATTACTTTGCACCCTATTCCCCTATAAACCCACAACCCGCTACGGAACTAAAACGCAAAATGTAAATAAAAAAATTAGTAACTTCTAAAAATTTAACACATACATAAAAAATAAATGCAATACTTAGACAAAAAAATATAGCACATACATTTAAAATACACACTAAAATACATCACACTAACTAAAACAAGGATATTTTTAACAACTATATTTTTTAAAACGATATTAACAACTTCGATATTTTTAAAAACGATATTACTTACTTTAGACTCGATATTCTTGTCCACGATATTCTGACGGTCGATATTTTTGACAGGCGATATTCTAAACTCGATATTTGTGCTAGTCGATATTTAAAACTCGATAATAAGACTGTTTACCCTCAGAATTCTGGGCATGTCTGATCTTAAGACCTGCTAGTTTCTTCTTTTTGAATTGAGGTTTTGATTTTGGTTTTTCTTCTTTCTTTGAAGTGTAATCAGGAGCGTGTTGCGTGTCTCTGGACTTTGTACGCTCTTCTTGTCTGTGTTCTGACCGTCCTTCCCTCTCCGAGTTTTTCGATGAACCCTGAAAGGAATGAGAGGAACGTGTATCAGTGTCCTGATACCTGTCAGGTTTTCTAATGTTGTACCTATTCCTAAGGTTATACCTCCTTTCGGAGGGCTCCTGTTGAGTAGACCTACCTCTGGATTGAGATCTATTCTCTTTATTCCTTTGTTGTTTGTTATTATCCCATTTCTTCTTTGAAGAAGCAGGTGCTTGCTTAAAGGCATCCTTTTCGGGACCACCCATCAGTTGAGGTTTTATCGCTCTAGCTCCCAGACTGTCTCTACCTAATTCTGCATAGGCAGTTTCAATTATTTTTAGGTAATTCATGTTCCTGTTGTAGGAGTGAACTCCCTCAGGTGTTGGCGTATTGCCACGGCTGCTGCCGCCCCTTTAATATTTGCTAATATTATAGCTGATACCTGGGTAAAATTACCTAGTAATTTCATCCCTAAGTTCAGAGCAGGTTCTGCTCCATACTCATTCTGTATTTGTCTTAATACATCTTGTATTACTGCTAATGATGGGATACCATGAGTCCTGGTATATATGGCGGCGAAAACTGTACCCCAAGTGGTGCAATCCTCTCTCTGGGGGGTTATCCCCATGGGCAAGCAGATTGTTAACATTCTGTGTTTTTCTTGTGGACCAGTGTGTGGAAATACTGCCTCTAGCTGTGTTATTTTTTGAGCTATCCAGAATGGCATTTGTTCACGTTTAGTGGGCATTTTACCCATCACTGCGTGTAACGTTTGTGGTGTAATTTTAGTTGTTAATGTTTGAATCAGACCTGTTGGTGTAGCCGTTGCTGGCTGAAGTGTGAGTGTTCTCATCACGAACTGTGTCATGTTTCTGTAAAGTCTTATTAGTTCTTTATGAAGTGTACGTAAGTCTCCAACTGCCATTGTTTCAATGTCAGGATGTGGTGTGTAGGCCGCTAGTACTGGCCATGTTGCGCCATCTCTTTCGAGCGGACCGAGTCTTACTTTATTTCTTCTATGGGGGAGGGCGCCTTTAAACCAGTATATATGATCCTGGTAAGTGAGCAGAACTTCAATGTCCTCGTACGGACAATATTCGTTTGGTATGTCATCTTCTGTGTAGTAATGAAATGTTTTTGTTTATGCATTTGCCTGTGGGAATCTAACCCATGAATAGAATACCTCTGTTCTATATGATTTGTGTGCCTCAATCACAAAGGTTACTGGCCCACCCCTAGCTGTTAAACCATATGAAGCTAGTTTTAGGGTGATGGCATTTCTAACATTTTCTGAAATTTGTACTGCATCTGCATCTTCTTCTTCGGCTGAGAGATTTAGGTCATGCACAGCGTTATCCTGTTGCTCAGTCATTGTTTTTAGTAAGACGAGTTTTTCAAGGGAACTGAGATAAGGTGTTATGCACAATAGGAACAATGTGTCCTTCAAGTTTGATTAACCAACAGCCAATAAATAGGATTCTTCCTACTCAGCTGCGGCAGATTTTTGTACCCTTCCACTCCAGACGTCTCTGGAAAAATGTGAGTAGGGGTCTCTGAGAATAGCACAACTGAACTACTCAGATTGGACTGTTAAATAAGTACACAACCAACTTTGCGGGCGCCATGTTGTGTAGTTCCTATAAAACCTATATAGAGTCTGCACGTTTAGACAACATTCACTGTAGGATTGGTGTCAGACTGATTCTAGACACCTCCACCGGGTATGTTGGCCTGTGTACCAGCTAGCTCACAGTGCCACTAGAAACTCCTCTTACCAAGGAGAGAATAGTTCTTGGCAACTATGGAACATGACACCCCTGATCCCTCAGGACCGTGGAAACAGTGTACTACTTTTCGCTTAGTCACTCGTGCTCACTTTGTCTCAGAGAGTTACACGGAATAAACGTTATGGACGTTTTTCAATAAGCATTTATTTAACAGTCGTTATTCTAGTGTAAAATAGGTGTGCTGAAACAACCATAAGACAGTAACAGATATAAATGATTAGAAGCACTAAGAAAGTAAAAGGATGGTAGATTTCTACCATTTTGCTATAACCATGAATACAGGCAAGCATATAAAATCCATGACAATAAAATGCGTACTCCTACGATGCTACCCTAACTAAAAGTACCTAAGTGTACCTAGCATCAGTAGCGGCTCCTGGAGGGAGTGCTGTGGGGCGGTGGGGCGGGCGGGCGGGGAGGGCAGGGTGGGGGTAGTAAACTCCGACTACGGCCGAACTGAGTTAAGTACATAAATAAATAAATAAATAAAACGAATTACATTGCGCGTGCTGCATCGCAATCGGCGATGCAGCGCGCGCAATGTAATTCATTTTATTTATTTATTTATGTACTTAACTAAGTTCGGCCGTAAGCTGGAGTTTACTACCATCCACCCTGCCCCTCCCCCGCCCCGCCCACCGCCCAGCAGCACTCCCTCCAGGAGCCGCTACTGCCTAGCATGTATGTAGGTGTTAAGCCAAGAATCCCTCAAGGATAAAATCAACCCCATTACTTGAATTAAGAGACTGTGGGACCCTGTCTTGGTCTCGAGTTGGACACCCCGCAAGGGATGTTAGACCACTGCGAGCTGGAGTATCTGCCTGCAGGAGCCTCAGCGTCTCGCGTCAGTGTGTCGGCAGGGAAGTCCTGATCTCCTCTGTTTATCTCAGCAAGATGTGATGTTTATATACCCAAAGGTCTCCCCGGGGGTTCTACCTTGCTGTACCACTTGTTGGACTTAGGATGACATTGGGACTGAACTTTATACATAGTTATTATACTATGTATAGTTGTATAGCTGAGTTTCCAAGAATCCTCATGCTTAATGTATGAGGCATTTACCAGGGAAAATCCCGCGTTCTGTGTGCATTGTCGTATCTAGGTAAAAGGTCAGTCCCCAAGAACCGTTAGGTGTGTAATGTAGTGGAGAGTATAGGTAAAAGGTTACGATGTTACCTGAGCCTATATTGGGGTACCTATATGGAATATAACAAGGTGACCTCACCCTTTTGCTCAATGATGGTATAGGCTCCACTCCATTTGTCCTGGAGAACTGCTGGAGCCAAAGGTTCCAACACCCACACTTTCTGATCTGGCTGGTAAACAGTCAGGACAGCCTTTTGGTCATGCCAAGCTTTTTGGAGTTCTTGGCTGGCCTCCAGGTTTTTACTTGCCTTCTTCATATACTCAGCCATCCTGGAGCGGAGACCAAGTACATAGTCCACTATGTCTTGTTTTGAAGGTTTGAGAGGTAACTCCCATCCCTCCTTCACCAGACACAAGGGACCCCTAACTGGATGCCCAAACAGAAGTTCAAAAGGGCTGTAGCCAACCCCCTTCTGTGGGACCTGTCTGTAGGCAAAGAGAAGGCAGGGCAGAAGGACATCTCATGTTCGCCTAAACTTTTCTGGCAGGCCATGAACAGACCCTTCACGATTTTGTTGAATCTCTCAACTAACCCATTGCATTGAGGATGATAGGGTGCGGTGAATATGTAGTTCACTCCACACTCCTTCCACATTGCAGTAATATAACTTGACATGATGTTGGTACCTCTGTCAGTTAAAACCTCCTTAGGGAAACCCACTCTGGAAATAATTGCTAAAATGACCATGGCCACCACAGGAGCTGTAGTGGTACTAAGGGGAGTGGCCTCTGGGTACCTAGTGGCATGGTCCACCACCACTAGAATGTAACTGTGCCCAGATGCAGTTGGAGGGTTCATGGGACCAATGATATCAATCCCAACCCTCTCAAAGGGAACCCCAACTACTGGAAGTAGAATTAAGGGGGCCTTTGTGGTGCCACCTGATTTGCCACTGGCTTGGCAGGTGGCACAGGAGTGACAAAACTCTTTTGTGTCCTTAGATATTTGGGGCCAGTGAAAGTGAGGGACAAGCCTGTCCCAAGTCTTGCTTTGCCCTAAGTGTCCTGCCAGTGGAATGTCATGTGCTAGGGTAAGTAGGAAGCATCTTAACTTCAAGGGTATAACCAATCTCCTGGTGGCACCAGGGCTGGGGTCTCTACCCTCTGAGTACAAATGTCCCTCATCCCAGTAGATCCTATGGGACCCACTGACTTTCCCAGCAGCCTCAGCAGCAGCTTGCTGTCTAAGGGGTTCAAGAGAGGGACAGGTCTGCTGATCCAAACTCAAGTCTGCCCTGGAAGGGCCCCCTGCCCCCAAGAACTCAACCTGATCAGGTTCAAGCTCATCTGGGGCAGTTCCATCATAGGGACCAAGATCATTAACCCTCATGAGACTGATCCTTACTCAGCGTTACCCCTCCTGCTCCTTTTCTTGGAAGGCACCTGGTCCATTGTTCCAGGATCCAGGGCCTGTTCAGTGGAGGTCAGTTTGGCTTGTGACCTAGTCAAAGCAAACACACTTGCAGAGATGCCCAACATTTTTGCATGCGTTCTGAACTCAACCTTAGCCCAGGTTGAAGTTTCGAAATCATTGCCCAACAAACAATCTATTGGTAGGTCTGAAGATACCACAACCTTTTTAGGTGCAGTTACCCCTCCCCAGCTGAAATTAACAACTGCCAAGGAATGGTCAATCCTGACATTGTTAGCATTGGTCACTTGGTAAGTTTTTCCAAGTATGATTTGGTCAGGAGACACAAGTTTTTTTGTCACCACTGTGACACTGGCCCTTATGTCCCTGTAGGCCATTGCCTCTGTTCCATTTATCAAAGGCTGTTGTCTGTACTTGCCCGGGTTACTGGGACTGACAAGTAAGGTGGTAAGATCTATGCCACCATCACAAACTAGAACAGCCTGAGCTGGAGTTCTGACTAAGACAGAACCCAACTAAGAAACCCAAGGTTAACCCTACTAATCCCTTGTTTCCTCTACTACCACTTGTACCTGTGCTAGGGGGCACAGTTGCTTTAGGGGCAGTGGTAGTAGGAGTAGTCTCCTTGGCTTTTGGACAATCAGCATCTTTTGTCCAATGGGTTTTCACCTTACAAAAGTAACACCAAGGTTTCTTTTTGCCTTTCTTGTTGGATTGTGACTCTCCCCCAAATGCAGGTTTTTGGGGCCCTTGAGAAGACTCCTTTTTGTCTTTACCCTTGTCCCCACCCTTATCTTGAGTCTTAGAAGAATCTTGCTTCTTCTGGTCACCACCATTGCTCTGATGTTTCTGCTTAACCCTGGTTCTGACTCATTTATCTGCCTTCTTTCCCAATTCTTGGGGAGAAGTCAGAACTGAGTCCACTAGGTACTGATGCAAAAGCTGATTTTGACAATTATTAAGCATCTGCTCCCTCGTAATCAAATTGTACAATCCTTGGTAATCATGCACTTTGTTGCCAAGTAACCAACCTTCCAGAGCCTTAATAGCACTATCCACAAAATCTACCCAGTCCTGGGTCTGTGCTTTCTGGGTGTCTCTGAACTTAATCCTATACCGTTCAGTGGTTAAGCCAAACCCATCAATGAGAGCACTTTTCAAAACTGAATAAATATCAGCAACCTCTTCTCTAACAGTGAGGAGATTATCTTTACCTTTGTCAGCAAAGGAGAGCCACAAGATAGCTGCCCACTGCTCTTGAGGGACCTTCTGAACTTTACAGGCCCTCTCTAAAGCAGTTATCCATTTGTGGATGTCATCCCCAACATGGTAGGGAGGGACAATCTTGCTCAGGTTCCTATGGTCAAAGGAATGTTCCTTAATTCTAGGTACACTGTTGCTGCCACCATGGGACTCTAGTCCCAATTTCTTCCTTGCCTTCTGTACTTCTAGGGACTCTCTGTCAAGGGCCAACTGCTCATTCCAGAGCCTAAGCCTAGCTTTCTCAAGTTCAAGCATTTGGTACTCCCTATGCAAAGAGTTCCCCCATTACTAGAAATGGAGGACCCTACTGACTGTCTAGAAGTATTGGATTCTGCAGAGGAGGATCTAGACCTCCTTGGTCTACTCTGCACCTTCCCAGGAGGATCACAGGGGGCATCCTCTTGGCCCTCTGTGTTCTCTTCTGGGAGGTCTGAATTGTCCAGGTGGAAGTCATCAGGCTCCACCTGATCAGGGTTAGATTCTAGGTCAAAGAGGAGGTCCCCTCCTAAACTATCTTCAGTCCCCACCCACTCTGTCCTGTTTATCTGACCCACTGGCTTTCCTTAGGTCATCTAACAGTAACACCTCTACCAGGTGTTGAGTGTTGGCACTTCTCCCTGTCTTCAGCTTTCTAGAGGCACACAGTGCTATCAGTGTTTGGAACGAAGGTTCGCTGCATCTAGTAGGCAGAGAGCCACTGGCATCTCCTTTAGAAGACATACTAAGTCAATCAATCAATCAGGGAATTGTAAGTGCGCTACTCACCCGTGAGGGTCTCAAGGCGCTGAGGGGGGGGGTTCAGCAGATCTGTTTAGCTGAAGAGCCAGGTCTTGAGGGTCTTCCTGAAGGTGTTCAGGGAGGGGGCGCGTCTGATGTCTGCCGGTAGCTCGTTCCAGGTCTTGGCTGCAACGTGAGAGAAGGATCTTCCGCCTGCTCTGGCTCTGTGGAAGCGCGGGGTTTCGGCCAGTGCGAGGTTGGAAGATCAGAGGTTTCTTTTGGGTACGTGGAAGTTGATTCTGTCGTTGAGGTATTTGGGTCCGCTGTTGTGTAGGCATTTGTAGGCGTGAGTGAGGATTTCGAAAGTGACTCTTTTCTCCACAGGGAGCCAGTGGCGACTTCGTAGGTGTTGGCTGATGTGTTCGAGTCGGGGGATGCAGAGGACGAGTCTGGCGGCGGTGTTCTGTATTGTCTGGAGTTTGCGGAGTAGGGACTTGTTGATGCCGGTGTAGAGTGCGTTTCCATAGTCCAGTCTGCTGGTGATGAGTGCGTGGGTGACTGTCTTACTTGACTCAGGGGGGATCCACTAAGTGAGGTGTGGTGTTGCACCTACCTAACCTAGTGGGAACTAAACGCTCTGAGGTTAGAGAAAGGGTGTGCTAGACCTTAAGTAGAACTTACTATACTAAGCGTGTATTTATATGTGCCTAGTACTAGTGGTTTTTCAGTTAAACAATACAAAGAATTATCTGGTAAAACAATGTAGGCTTGAATCCTAACCGCTGCACACCAATGTGCGAGGGTGGCCTGGTATATGATGTCCACTAATGTAAGTGGGCACCTTGCACCAGTCCAGACAACCCTTATGGTGATTTAAGAGGTCATAGACAAATTTAGAAAGCTATCCAAGTGGTAGCTGTGGAGAGCAGCCTTCAGGCTTAGTCTTGAAGGAGTGTAAAGCAGCTTGTTTTACCAGAATGCAATCTTATAGTATGGATTAAATTAAAAAGAACCACACCAAGGGGTCTATTAGGATGTCTGGCGTAGTGGAAAAATGCATTTTTCCGCCCGCGAGCAGCGGGAATCACGTCCGCCATATTAGAATGGCCAAACATAGACCATTTCCCGCCGCTGCCGTGCGACGCGAACCGCCATCAAAGTGCGCCCGCAAGCGCGGCGGTGGGAGCCAATGGAGACACACCACCGTGCGGAATGACGTCCGCTCCGGTCCACAAATTAGGATGCTCCAAAAAACCAGTCGCACCGCAGCAGAGAAACCGGCCAATCCTACACGGCGGAAACTCGACAGCGGAGCGCGAAACCAGAGACCCGGCCCACAGCGCCCGAACACGACCGCCATGGACCCAGCACTCCACGTTTTCCCGGTGCTGTACCTGATACATCACCAGCAAATAATGGACCGTCGCGGACGTCGCCGCAGGTACGCAATAACACAACCCCACACACAACCACAAAACACAAACCATGGACTGGCACAGGGTCCCTAACCACATCAGATACCCTGGTGGGGATAGGAACACATCCCCAAGTGCACACACACATGACCCACCTGCCACCAATACACCCCTCCGCATCCAGGTCACACATCGACCGCGATCGTGCGGCAATGTCACGGCCACGTCACCGCAGCGGTGAAGACAAGGGAATACATGCGCACAATGAAGAAGGCTGGGCCAGCGCCAGGCATGGGCAGGGCACAAAGACCGCAGGGCCACTACTCCACCCTCACACACTAGCCCCCACTGAAGGGACATGCCATGTGCCACACCTGTGCACCCCCATGCACAACAACAAGCCAGGTGACACCACACCCTGCACCACACACAAAACAAATAGGGACACAGCCACAGCAGGAGTTGCTGCACAGGAACACACAGCACAGAAGCACAGGGCCAGGGCTACACACACACACCACAACAACACCACACCAATGGCAAGTAAACTCAGTACAAGCATCAAATGGACACACACACATACAAGGAACAAACATCTCACTGGACACACAGCCTGCCAAGTCACACACACATACCCCACACTGACACACAGACACATACACACACCACATGCCACCAGCAATGGAGCACACAAAACAGGAAAGCCAAAGTGAGGTGCACACAAATGGAAGGCCAAGGAGACAACCACCAAGCATGTGTACAGCACATGCAAGACAAGGAACATAGAACAACACCCCCAGCCCACCTAATCACACATTGCTTGCATAGTGATTGAAGTCAAACCACAGACAGCACAGTGCAACAACCCAAGGAGACAGCAAGGCAACACATGTAGAGGCACAAGGATGAAATGAAGGCCCTGAAGTCAAACTGTGAACAGCCACACATATGTATACAAATACTTCACAGGAATACTCCAGCAGCACAACACACAGGGCCCATTGACACACTCCATGACTGTCAAACACTAGAAGGAATCCACACACATACCCCCCCTCACATCTGCAGCACACAACATCAGTGTCAAACAAACAGAAGGGTGGCAATAATGTCCAGGCAATACACAGACAAACAGTCACACTCCCTGGGGGTAGCCACAAACATCACATACACACAGGGATGCCAGAACCAATGTCTGCACAAAAACAACAGACAAACACATAACCCAACAGACCCACACACAGAACCACAACAAGAACAGACATGCCCTGTGCAGCAAAAATGTGGAAAGGCAATGGGAGCACAGACACAACAGGAGTGCACAACCCCATCAGTCAGGAACAATGCACACACAACATACCACAACACAGACAAGAAGTGTACCATGACAGATAAACACAGCCACTGCAAACAAACAACAGATGCACAGCCAAAAAAAGAACACATAGCAAACACAGCAGGACATAAGTGGATGCATACCAGCCAATGACAAGGCAACATTCCCCCACAGCACTGCATGCACAACAAGCAGTGTCTGCACAACAAGCATACCAGCCACACACAGAAATGAGTGACACAACATGAACCCACACAACACCAATCAGCACAGCACAAAGACAACATCACACACAGGAAGTGAAGCAGTGTCACAGCAAACACACATACATGATGAGCCTGGCCAGCATGCCTGCAATCCTCTGGACAGAATCCCATTCTGAGCTGGCAGTGCACCACAACTTGACATGTGTACAACACAGCCAACATGAACAAACAATGACAACTGCATCACACCTCAAATCTAATACATTGCCCACACAAGTATCAGGGTCAGGAAAAACTGAAGTCCCTCACCCCTGCAAAAAATAGAGTAAGTGAGTAAAGAAATTGGCAAGGTTGAAGTGGCACACACAGCATGTGGCACAGTAAACCATATACACACAGCAAAAGAACGTTATTCAGTAAGGACACTGACAAAACAGACAACAGGATCAACTGTCTTTATTCACAAAATGCACAGATAGGCAACAAGAGTAGATAATAGCAAGGCACAAAATGCAGGGCATGTCCATGAGAAGCTGCACAGGCAGGGGCAAAACAGCAAGGCCAGTGGCCAGTCCAAGGTGCAGAGCATGTCCATGAGAAGCTGCACAGGCAGGGGCAAAACAGCAAGGCCAGTGGCCAGTCCAAGGTGCAGAGCATGTCCATGAGAAGCTGCACAGGCAGGGGCAAAACAGCAAGGCCAGTGGCCAGTCCAAGGTGCAGAGCATGTCCATGAGAAGCTGCACAGGCAGGGGCAAAACAGCAAGGCCAGTGGGCAGGACAAAGTGCAGAGTGAGTCCATGAGAAGCTGCACAGGCAGGGGGCACACAGCAGTGAACGGCAAGGCCAGTGGGCAGGACAAAGTGCAGAGTGAGTCCATGAGAAGCTTCACAGGCAGGGGGCACACAGGAGTGAACTGCAAGGCCAGTGGGCAGGACAAAGTGCAAAGTGAGTCCATGAGAAGCTGCACAGGCAGGGGGCACACAGCAGTGAATGGCAAGGCCAGTGGGCAGGACAAAGTGCAGAGTGAGTCCATGAGAAGCTGCACAGGCAGGGGGCACACAGCAGTGAACGGCAAGGCCAGTGGGCAGGACAAAGTGCAGAGTGAGTCCATGAGAAGCTGCACAGGGAATGTCTGCAACTGTACCCTAACCATGGTCAGCAACACAGTCTGGGGTGTGACGATGTGCAGCACAGGCCACGCTGTGTGAGAGACAGGCGTGTGAGGTCGACCAACACTCAGACTTGGCTGTCAGTCATACTGGGAGCTGGCTGTGTGTCGGGCCCAGTTGGAGCACTTGACTGGGGAGAGGGAGGCACAGCTGAGGTATACCTTTCAGTGTTTAGGCAAAACGGAGGGCTGCTTGGACCAGGTGGTGTAGTGGCACATGGAGGTGGAGTTATGCAGACATGAGACACAGTGTGGATGGGAGATTGTGGAGGGGTGCCTTTCCACTTCTTGGGGAGTCGCAATGGCTTCACTGTCTTGGGAACAATGGGAAGTGGCGTGGACACATCAGGCTCACACAACACCAAGGCTGCAGCAGGTGCAGACGCTGGCCCTCCCTCTGGTGACGTGCTTGAACCTGTGCAACGCTTTGCATGGCCCTGGCTTTGCCCCTCCATCCCCTGCCTACCAGGTGGTCCCCCACAGTGCCCTCCATTTCCTGCTTCACTGGGCTTGCTATGGGAGTGGAGGTAGTGGGTGAATCGGACTTGCAGCCCTTCTTATGCCTACCCTTGGCACTCACCACCTTCTCAGTGGGCATGGAAATTGTATGTTTGGTTTTGGGAGACACTTTCGGGACAGGAGAGTCCTTGGCTGGGGATGTCCCTGAGGCACGTGACCCTCACGCCTGCTTCTTGGCTCTTTGTCCCCTGGTGTTGCCTGATGGGCTCTTGTCTGTGTGCACTGGGGTGGCTTTGGTCATCTGTGGGGATGGTGTCTGCGGCCTGGACCACTTGGGCTTCTGCTGCTGCTGTGTGCTACGTGTGCCGTATCGTGACTTAGAGGTCTGTGGTGCGTGGTCACTGTCGTCCGACGTGGCCACTGGCATGGGTGTGTACAAAGGGACTTTCGCTGGACTCCCAGATTGTGCCAGTTGAAGGGCTGATGTCACTGCAGTGGACAATGACTGGACAGTCCGGTGCAGCCCACCCACGTCTGAATGTATGCCCTCAATGAATGCAACCACCTGAGCCAATTTACTGTCGTGGTCCAGGAATGCATTGAGGAGAGCTGTCTGGCCTACACACAGCTGGCGCAAAAGGTCCACAGACTCAGCACTGATGGCAGCAGGGGGGGCAGGGGCTGCGGTGCCGGGGGTGAAGGACACTCTTCCCCTCTTAGCGGTGCGAACACGGGCAGCACCAGAGGAAGTGGCTGGGAGGGTGGGCACTGCACGCTGTGTGGTGGAAGATGATGCAGAGTCCCCGTTCCCTGTGCCCGCCAACATGTCTGCATCACCGCTGGCATCAGATGACGAAGTACTTTGCGTCTCGGGCTGTGATTCCTCCAGCAGACTCCTGTCCCCCTCCGAGGCTCTGGTCACATCTGTCTCACAGGGCTCCTCTGCAGCTGTTGTGCTAGTTTCCCCACCACTGGTGTCCGTCCCATGTTCCTCCGTGACCACGGGAGATGCTGCATGAGAGAGAGATGTAGGGTCAGTTCAGTGGCAGCAACAGAACAAACATATGCATTACAGACAACCATTAAGATGTCTAGATCTACATGTTGCACGCCACCCTGTGCAATTACATCGCTCAAACCCACCTCTGTCATCACAACAGTGCCTGTGCACTATCAAACCGGGACAAAGTGAGCAATGTGATGACCACACAGCACAACATCCTGCATGTGGCTCCGTTACAACAGCAACACAGATAGATCATACCTGTCTCACACCACCCACAATGCCATTTAAATGCCCCATACCCATTTCCCAGTGTTAAGTACAGGTAGGACACATGCATGACATCTGCACCCAGCACCGGCACAAGCTGACACTCACAGGCCACTGCATCACACTACCAACATCACATCGCCCAGCGCTGGCACATGCTGTGCACACATGCAGCCACACACAGCCATAGTCACCCTTCCCAGTACACTCACCCCTAATTCCCTGCCGATGCTCCTTCAATCGTGCATCCAGCTCAGGGTGAGTCACGGCCAAAATGCGGCACATTAGTGGTGTCATGCTGCACCGTGCCACCCGGCCAGTGTGAGGGATCCGCCCCAGTGTCATCTCCGCAACGTTCTTTGCCAGCCGTGAGATGTCGTCCCACCTCTTGTGGCAGTGGGTGCGCCGTCGGTTTGATACTCCCAGAGCACGTACCTTGTTCGCAATACCCCTCCACATGGCCTTACGCTGGTGCACCTTGAGCTGCAGGCATGGGAGACAAGAGGGGGCAAACATCAGTGACACAGTGTCATGTGACAAAATCACTCAGGACAGTAGCATGATACAGATTAATCACAAATCCACATATCTCACATGCAGAGACAGAAATGCTTTTCACATGGTACATCTGCATGTGAGAATCACACATAAATGCATGCATGTATAAGGGGGACACAATACTTGCACATCTCATGTACAAGCAGGATGCCAGCACAGAAGACCATGTGTACTCTGCCCACATCTACTAACCATTTTTAGGTAGAGCAAGACATACGTCACAAAACAACATGTGTATGTGGCGAGACCCACTGTGTCCGACAATGCGCATGCGTCAACGAACATGCACTGTGAGTAGCCCACTGTGTCATGTATATCACATTGAGGGACATGATCTCACAAACCCACCTCCTTTCTCACAGTGCCAGTCGTGTGCAATCTACAGGGTTGACCTGGCACATTGATGGGGAGTCAAATTTGAAAATGAACATGTTACACTCTGTACAGTCAGTGATGTGTTCTTGTTGGATTGGGCGGTGACTGTGCAGGCCAGGTGGGCTCACACTGAGATGGACAACAGGGAAACGCAAAGACATGCACACTAGCAATGACTGGCCTGAATCCTCCATTACCAACTTGCTGCTTCACTGTATGGCTGACATGACAAGACATGTCCCTCAAATCTTGATGTGCAGGCAGGGTGACTTGAGGAGTAGGGTACACACCCCTTCACCCAATGGAATGCAAGTTAGTCAATGCATGACACAAACCTACACTCACATGCACATGCTGCATCAGACCGACTACATGTGTGCCCCCCTGCACTCTCACACCCACTGTGGAAGACTTACCATGACATTTGGGGCACCATATAGCCTTGGGTACTGTGTGAGCACCTCGTCCACCAGGACCTCAAGCTCCTCGCCGGTGAAGGGACTGGCACGGATCTTCTCTGTCCTTGACATCACTGTTGGTTAGAGACAGCAGCGGCAGCAGCAGGTGAGGGTCTCAGGCAGCAGTCCCTGGAGGCAGCAGCAGGTGAGGGTCTCAGGCAGCAGTCCCTGGAGGCAGCAGAAGGTGAGGGTCTCAGGCAGCAGTCCCTGGAGGCAGCAGCAGGTGAGGGTCTCAGGCAGCAGGCTCTGTGAGCAGTGGAAATTCTGTGCACTCTCCCACACATATATAGCCCCCTGGTGTCGTTCCAGTAGTCCTGGGCTGCTGCAATTGGTCTACCAGGTCAGCCTTTTACAAATGCATCCAATGACTGGCACCGCGGTGGTGTAGCACGCCTACCGCTATTTTAAAAATTGCATCGAGCTTCCGCGATCGCGGAGCCCATTGGCTGTAATGGCATGGACCATGGTGGTGACACACTGCAGGGGCCAGGCGGGCGCTACCGCGATATTGCATCTTTTGATTGCATCCAATGACCGGCACCGTGGTGGTGTAGCACGCCTACCGCTATTTTCAAAATTGCATCGAGCTTCCGCGATCACGGAGCCCATTGGCTGTAATGGCATGGACCATGGCGGTGACACACCGCAGGGGCCAGGCGGGCGCTACCGCGGTATTGCATCTTTTGATTGCATCCAATGACCGGCACCGCGGTGGTGTAGCACACCTACCGCTATTTTCAAAATTGCATCGAGCTTCCGCGATCGCGGAGCCCATTGGCTGTAATGGCATGGACCATGGCGGTGATACACCGCAGGGGCCAGGCGGGCGCTACCGCGGTATTGCATCTTTTGATTGCATCCAATGACCGGCACCGCGGTGGTGTAGCACGCCTACCGCTATTTTCAAAGTTGCATCGAGCTTCCGCGATCGTGGAGCCCATTGGCTGTAATGGCATGGACCATGGGGGTGACACACCGCAGGGGCCAGGCGGTAGTTTCCGCAATTTGGGTGCCATAGACACACATGAGGCACCACCATTTGGGTGGCGGAGCATGCCAACCGC
This sequence comes from Calotriton arnoldi, assembly GCA_963921515.1. Taxonomy (NCBI): domain Eukaryota; kingdom Metazoa; phylum Chordata; class Amphibia; order Caudata; family Salamandridae; genus Calotriton; species Calotriton arnoldi. The sequence goes on from CAWUFW010006202.1 coordinate 95,306, forward strand.
CATTTGGCCATGTCTCTGGGGCTATAAGTACCGCACCTGTGCATTGGGGTGTGTTGCACACACACCGCTGGTGCCAGGCGGTAGTTTCCGCAATTTGGGTGCCATAGACACACATGAGGCACCGCCATTTTGGTGGCGGAGCATGCCAACCGCCATTTGGGCATCACTTGTCTCTCAGTACCACACCTACACTACACTACACTACAGGACAGTGTTGTTATGGACAATACAATGTGCACACATGTCAATGTGTTGATGTGCATTGTCAATCACAGCATTTTTTTCCACAATTGATGATGTTTGTTTTAGCATGTCCTCTCATGTTAGATCATGCACACACTCGTCGTTGATGCTCAGACTGTGGTCATTGTGTTGTTGTGGTGTGCCAGGTTCAATTGACGTCTGAATGTGTGTCATGTACAGCAGCTAGGTAGGATACCGTGGGATTGACTTGTCACACATGTGCAGGATGACAGACTCCCAGGCGTGCCCATGGGGAATGTGGCCATATCCCAATGTCCATTCACTTTGACCGAGGTGTTGTTTGGGGGACTTGCTGTGTGTAATCTGACAAGTGTGTGATTTGTGTAGTTGAAGTGGTCCCTACATGTCAGCTGGTCTGTGACTCAATTCATATGACATTCTTTGTTGCCGTTGTGTCAGCCATGATGTGAGATGCTGTGCACATCCCATGATGTATTGCATTACAATGTGTCCACTCTCATCTCAACTAGGAGGAGACCAAATCTGCATCGTCACTTGACAGTGCTGGCAGACATGGAGGATGAGGCGATCATCCAAAAATGCCGTCTGGATCGAGCCACCCTAAAGACCCTTTGTGATTTGTTGGCGCCCCACCTGCAGCCTCGCCGAACATATCCAACAGCTTTCAACCCAACGTATAAGGTGATGGCGGCACTGCATTTTTTTGCGACTGGATCATTCCAGAACACGGTGGCCGAGGCAGGTGGGATGTCACAACCCATGTTCAGCATGGTGCTGCGGGATTTTCTGTCCGCCATGATGATCTACAAGGACAGATACATCCATTTCCCCAGGGGGGCAGAATTGGCAGCTGTAAAGGGATATTTCTAACCCCTTGGACACATCCCCCATGTAGTTGGTGCCATTGATTGCACCCATGTTGGGCTAGTGCCACCACAGGTCCGTGAGCACATCTACAGGAATCGTAAACATTACCACTCCATAAATGTCCAAGTGGTATGCCTGGCAGATATGATCATCTCACACGTGTGTGCAAGATTTTCAGGCTCTGCCCATGACTCATACATCCTGCGTAGCAGCATTGTACCCCAGCTGATGGCCAATTTGCTTCCTGAGCGTGCATGGATTGTGGGTGAGTATGCCTAGTCATTTGGCATGCTGTGTGTGTGACCTGCTGTCCTCTGCATCTGCAACATTGCAATGTTTCTTTGTGTGTCACACATAGGTGACTCTGCATATCCCAACCGTCCTTGGTTGCTGAGCCCACTGCGGAACCCCAGGACACCAGCTGATGTCCGCTACAATGATGCCCATGGGAGGACATGTCGTGTGGTGGAGCATACCTTTGGACTGCTGAAGTCACGTTTCCGCTGCCTGGACAAGACCGGAGGGGCACTGATGTACTCGCCCAGGAAGGTGTGTCAGATTGTAGTGGCATGCTGCATGCTCCACAACCTAGCCATTCGCAAGGAGATTCCCCTGCTCCTGGATGAGGATGAGCAGCCAAGGCACCCGCCTGCAAACCAACCCGTGTCCAGTGATGATGACAGTGGAGAGGAGGAAGGTGTTGACCTGCCTCAACAGCTCATCACCCGCTACTTCACTTGAAGGTGGGTGACAATGTACAACTTACCCATTGTCTGATGATGTTGCTGTTGTTGTGAGGGTGTAAGTGAGATTTGTGACAGCAGCCAGTTGTAGACTCAGTGTTTGCTGTCAATGTTGATGGGACAGTTCATTTCTGAACATCTACAGGATGTGTATGTTGGCACTTGTTGCCCATTGTTATGTGTGCATGTGGGTTGTTCTTGTTGTGAAGTGTTGTGTGATGTCTGTGATGCCACACCCAGACTAGTGAATGTTGTTCTGTTGTGTTTTCCTAGGTGCCTTTGACCTCTCCTTGCCTACATACACTCCGTCCCCTGGTACATTGTATTCCTGTTGAAAATTGTACATCCTGGAATAAAGACGGTGCAGGTACAACAACATGTGTGTAACGATTTGTTTATTTACAAAGGTGACATGTGAGGGGTACATTGACAGTGAGGTGATTAGTGGAGCAGTGAGTTGACATTCATGGTAAATGAGATAATCGAGTGGTCACCACATAGGTGTGGTGACCCAGTCCAACAGACAGATGCCATTCACAAGGCAGTGTGGGGAAGGACAGTCCAAAAGTCAATGCAGTGGTGCAGAGGGTTGCCATCATGGCTGGCTGTGTGACTGGCGTTTGGCAGGTGCTTTGCCAAAAGATACTCCCAGGGTTTTCTTCGGACGGCCCCTTTCCGTTTGGCAGGGGGCCTCTGCTATAGGGCCAGTGGGGTCTGAGGACTCACCACTCTCTGTGGCCGCAGGGGAGGATGGTGAACTGTCATCCTGCGGACCACCAGTGGGAGGGGAGGTGTTCTTTGTGGCGCAGGCCTGTCCCTCAGTACCGCCACTAGTTGGCCCAAGAGGTCCACAATTTGTCCCATGCGGGTGTCCATGGACCTCATCAGCAGGAGGAACTCACGTGAATCTTGTTCGGACCGGGCCGTTTGTCCCTGGGCCCGTTCATATGCCCCAAGGACTCTGTGGATGTGGTCCAGGGATTCGGTCCCAGGCTGTGTTCGTGTGTGGGTGACCCTGCCCCTCCCACCTGCTGTGCTGCCACGGACCAGTTGCCTCTCCACTGTTGGACCACACATCCTCTCCCTGCCCTCCTCAGTTGCTGGGGTGGGGTGGTCATCCTGTAGGACAGGGAGGGTGTTGCAGGCACCACTGGTGGTTGTGGTGGTGGTGGAGGACGCACCGGACGTAACAGCGGAGGCCTGCAGATTGGTTGTTGTAGCTGCAGGTGTGGTGGGGGGAACAATGGGGTCCTGGGACCTGTTGCGCCCTGGAACACCAGATGGCCCAGCCTCAGTCTCCTCGTCCGAAGATTCTTGGAAGTCAACATCCGAGAGTCGATGTTCCGGGGGGGGGGGGGGGTAGACTGGCCCTGCAGGTTGCTGGTGTCATCCTCTGCAGTCAATTCTTGGTCACTTGTGGATCAGATGGGAAATGGTCATTGGGGTGCACCACGTAAGATTTGTGTTAGCTGTGTGTCATTCACTGTTAGTACACTACACAGTTGACTGATCATCACATTGTTTCCTATGTGCACTACTGTGCCTCCTGACATGCTGCGGTGGTACATGCATTTCTTGTCCATGGTGTGAGGTGTAAATATGTACCATGCGCCACGTGCATGATTTGTGATTACAGCGACATGTTGACATCTAGGGCCTTGCGCTAAATATGATTTTTGTGCGGACTGTATGTGGTTTTTATGACCTGTCAGCCGTCACATCTGGGCATGTCCTGGCCATTGTCATCTCCTGCATACCTTTGTCTTGTCATGTGCATATCTGGATTGGTACCACTGTTGTAGGGATTCTGCACATATACAGAGCTATGCACAGGATGATAGGACCTCGGAATATAGTGGTGATCCAACCATAAACCTTAGCACCTAAAACCCCAACCCGACTAGCCTTAGCGTCTCATTAGCAACAAGGTTACCAATGATTAGACAACCCAGAACACGGTATCTCTCTCTCAGGTCTCGCAGTAGCAAGAACACCCTTTCATCACTCACTCATACCTGTCCACAACGTGCGTAAGAAGAGACACTGTATAGTTTAAAATGTTTATTTCAACTAACGTGCTCTCAGATACAGTACACGTGTCAGTACTATCAGCATAATGCATAAGAATAATATAAGCAGCATAGTTACAACACCATAGAATACAAACGGGGAAAGCATTTCATAAAGCAGTGGATATAGGGCTAAATGACCTTACCAACCTCCCCGTGCTAGTAGCTAATTTATTATAAAAATAGAAGACCTCTGGGCATTGTCTAGCGAACCCCCATACCTCAGTGTCTAGATGCAAAGTCTACATCAGCAGACAATCACAGCTCTTCTCCCTGGAAAGGTTTTTCTCCAAGTGTCTAAAGCGTGAAAATCACAATATTAAAAGCACACCAATTTCTCCATGGCAGCTGTACATAGTGTTATGTCTAGGTGCGAGGGACTGGCCAGATCAGCAAGAACAAGGGACGTTGTTTTTCGACATTGTACATGTTGTGCAGACGTAGCCCAAAGGGAACAGGAGGAAAGGTGAAAGACAGAAAATGCAGACAGTTCTAAAATAACTTGGCAGGAGCAGAGGCTGATAGAACAACGGCTCAGAGTAACGTGCGCAAAAAAGGCATCATGGCAGCCAGGCCTAAGTCAGCACAGCAAAGCAGACCAGGAGGCCACAAACCACATGACACCCTCCCCTGGGCAGTCCATCGGCCAACACAAAGGACGAAGGCAGAGTTCAAATCGACCGAGCAGAACTGAAACGTCCATAGGGGATGCAGTCCCCCCGAAGGATAACGAATGGGAGAGGGGAAGAAAAAAAAATGTTTGAGATGAAAAAATGCAGTCAGCGAGGCAGGTCACAGAGAGCGAAGGCCATGTTAATCCATCAGAGTGTGAGTGCAGAAAAACGCCACACCCTCTAAGAGGACATCATTGGAATCGTCAGAAAACAGTGACGCCATCCAGTCCAATAAATCAAAACTGCAGGCATGCTCATCACAGGAGGGAGCATCAAATAGCAATGCGGGACAACTTGCGTGGTACTCAATATAACTTTGTTGCAGGAGATTCTGAGCAGCCGCCCAGATATCCCATTGTGCCAAAATCCCCAGTGCAGCCGCACGCGTCATGCAGCTTGCAGCGGAACAGTCCCGTTCATGGGCCTCTAAGGGACCCACCAACTGAACAAAATCCGGAACAGACAACGACGTATTGGAGAGGCAATAATCCATGGTCCAGGAGAAAGGACAGCGGATGCAAGACAGCACCGGTTGCACGCAAGTGAAATACGCAAAGCGAAAAGAAAGTGTATAGGACACACTCAGTGTCGCCAACGGCAGGACGCCGAAGCCAGCGAGGATGCGCTCACGGAGCAGCTGGAGTCGACCTGGGTCGAGAAGGGCCCAGTGGGGAGCAGCCATTGCGCAGAAAACAGACCAACAGCAGTACACCAGCCGACAAAGACGCTGGAAAAAATGGAATGAATAAAAGCCGGTATCACACCAAAAATAGTTTGAAAAGAGGTCACAAGGCCGGAACCCACAACTTTAAAAAAGTGTACCAGACCTTCAGTGCGAGATGCATTAAAAACACGGTGAATCAGTTCACCGAAATGTTGTGGGAGGTTAGTGTTCAAAAGGGCCTGTATTTCACTGTGGGTACTTGCCACCTGGAGAATGAATGTCTCCCGGGCGGACGTGAGCATAACCTCCTGATTCAATAATAGCGCCTTTATTCTGCTCAATTTATTGAAATCCGCCTTCAGAGTAGGAATGGAAGGCCAAACGGAACTATCTATGATGTCGTGCGGGGGAGGAAAAAGCACATTTTTGCAGCAGACAACCCTGTGGGAAACTGTAACAATATAGGGTATGCCGGCCAGCATGCCACAGCAGTCTTGGTGATTCAAAAGCAGATAGCTACCATTCGAAAGCACAGTGAAAGTAGGAGAAATAGCCGGAGCAGGAATACCCTTTAACACACAAGCAAGATTCGGAGCTGAAACGTTGCAATCCCCGTGCAATTTAATGTGTTTGCAAATAAGGGAATGACCCACAGTGGAATCGCAAGACTCCCCCGTGAGAAAAACTTCCTTTTCGTCTCTAAGGCATTTATACATGAAAGGCAGGGACCAAAGTTCATGCAGGAAGGCACTTCCCAAGGGCTGGAAATGGCCCACAGGATAATGCTTCATGCACAAGCTAAATTCAAATAAAGAAAAAGGCAAGGCGATAACTCCATGAACTAGCCACACAGCAGAATCCAATTCCGCCACAGAGAATGGTAAGGGCTCCACTTTCTCGATATGTAACAGAGTGTATGCTGCATCCTTCATGGACATGAACTGCTGTTTGTCAGTTAAATTAAAAGGCAGAAATAAGGCTGTGGTGTTCAAAAATGCCAAGGAACTTTACCCAACTTAAGTGTTTGCAAAGTCCACGCAAACTGCATAACTGAACGTAATTGATTCTGACCATGGTACAACACAGAAACATCATCTTGTACAATATCAACAACAGAGGACACAATATTCTCTAACGTGTAAATGCGGGAAGACAGGGTATTAATACTATTGTCAACAACAGCAAGCACCTTTTCCAAATTTGCTTGGTCTATTTCCCGTAGACGGGAAGCAGCTTCCATTTGCGACAGCTTCCAGAGTTCATTATAAGCTTCATAAATGAAGCTCTTACGTCGTGGACCACGGGGTCCCAGAATAAAGTCGGACAGATCAATGTTGCCTGATAGGAGGGATAAATGTTGTTTAACAGATTCTAGGGAAGAGTGCTGCAACCACTGTTTACACAATTTACCAACAGAATATGTTGTAACAGTACGGGAGTCAGAAAACCTAGGATCTGGTCTATCCTGTTTGTATCCAGGGACTGAGTCGTGAAAATGCAATTGGCACGCATTAGATGATATGGGCCAAGCCAACCAGGGTGACTGAACAAGCGTAGAAACATTAAACGAATTGTTCTGAAACAAAGCTTGCAAAGTGGCAAGGGACATATTAAAGTGCAAGCTTTCGTTGGGATTGGAAGACAACGATGGAATGGAAGGCGCGTTTAATTGTGTAGTTGTAGCCAAACCCCAACACGTAGTCTGATAGGTGGAAGTATTCAGAAACACCATTTGGGCCGGGATAAGGCAAGCACGGTGCAAGGCTTCAGTGCCTTGCACCTGCCATGGTTTTGAGCCCATATTGATTTCAAATCCACAGTGTCCTTCCAGTACTCATAACCACCCACAGCTAAGGCGCTCAAAAAGGAACCCGAATATAGCAATTTGGTGTGGGTCAACATGATTTTCTGAGTGGATGGTGCGTTTAATTTAAAATAATAGGACCCAGGGTTCAATCTATCAAAATTTGAAAAATAAGCAAATTTATTTCTAAGAGTCTGGGAGCTACCAGGTAAAGGTGTTGGACAATGCTCCCACTGGGTGTAGTTAAAAGGACCACGCAGTGCATTTGGTTTATGGACAAAGTGGTTGCCCCCAATGCTGGAAGCAATACAAATCAGCATAATTTGCAGAATTCATGTACAAATCTTCAGCATTAAAGGAAGCATAATATTTTAAATCAGCAAACAATGCTTCAACTGCATGCACATCCCAATCGTCAGAATGAATATTACTTTTACGACATCACCCATCGAAACCCGAAGGACATTTGGTACATTAATAATTTCTGTCGGTCCATGAATCTGAAAATTTACCGCATCCCATACGATGCCATCAGCAACTGGAAAAGCTGAAATGTTCACAAATGTGTGGTCACGCTTCATGATGTGAGATGAGGAATGTGGTGCCAAAGTTCCAGCGACACTGTTCACAGCAGAGCGTTCTGGTAAATAGTGACCATTGATGAGTAGAAAAAACACTGTGACAAAGCCAATGGACATGAACAAAAAAATTAGGAACAGCACCAACCAGATGTATGTCCAGGGGGAATCAAAAACTTGTCTCTGAACCAGGATACAAAAATACTGAACTTGGACGGGACAATAGATGAGGTGGAATCCGAATCAAAAGAATAACTCATTGGGCTCAGTGGCGTTGTTGGTAAGTGTGCCACCGACTCGTTATCTGGATAGGTATACTCATTCTCGTCGTTGCCGGGGGAAACCGGGTGTTCGAGTGAGCTTTCAGGCAAATCAACCATCTCAACGGCAACATCAGTGACCGTTCGGGCAGGAGGGCCACGAACACTTGTCCGGTAAATGGCAGGGCAAAAGACCGCTGGTGTAACGCTATTCAGGATCGGCCAGATGTTGTAGCTTGACATTTTCCACTGAGATGTATCTGTTCTCCTTGCGACCAGGAAGCAGTGGTAGGATTACTGTACGTGTTCCCTTCAAGCCCAGGACTGGAACCGGTGCACGATAAGAGGGGCCGAATTCTTTTTTGTTCTCCACCTTCTCCCGAACCAGATCTCCAATCTTCGGAAGCCAGCCGGCCACCGGAATCTGCAGTGCAGGGTCTGTGGCTGAAGGTAAATGTGCGATTGCAAGTTTGTCTCGGGCTTCTTGTAAGTCCTGTAACATAGTAGAATGGTTATCTACATCAAAGATGGCGGATTGTGCCGCCATGTCTAGACCATCAAGGTCAGGCACAAACATCCTAATGCCAAAGAGCATTTCGTATGGGGTCCGCCCACCCAGAGGTCTTCTAGGGAGATTATTAAGTGCACGTTGTACGGTATACAAGTGGGCCAGCCAGTTCCTGCCAGTACCTAAGACTCTAGCTGTCAAGGATTGCTTTAAGTCACGGTTCATTCGTTCAACGATCGAGTTGCCCTCAGGCCGATACGGAGACAAAAATTTCACCCGCACCTCCAGTGAACCCACTGCGTCCTTGTAAGCCTTTGAGGCAAACGCTGGACCTTGGTCAGAATGGAAGGTGCCACAGGCGAAAATTCCCACAAAGACACGCAAATCCCTGATGACATTTCGAGCGTCAGCACTCCGTTGTGGCCAAACTCAGATGAAACGTATGCACGAGTCCACTGCCATTAAGATATCTTTATAGGCAGTGTCTGAAGAAAATGGACCGCAGTGATCCAGGTAAACACACCCAAAGGGTCTGTTAGAAATGCAGAGCGGGGTCTGTGGTGGTCTTGTAACCGTAGAAGGCTTAATCTGTTGACAAACGTCACAAGAAAGCACATAAGTACGGGTGTCTTTGTATAAACCACGCCACCAGTAACGCTGCTGCAAGATGGAAACGGTCGCAGACACTCCAGCATGAGCCAAAGCCATGCCTTCGTGTGCAGCCGTTATCAAGGAAGGTCTGCGGTCCGCGTTGGGGATCAGCCGATCGCCAACGTCGGGTATTGTTACATAAGGAGCCTGTTCGGGACCTAACTGATAAGAATATTTGGAAGGAAAACCCCTTGGGTAATTAGCACCTTCTTTTGTTGCACCAATAGCTGCTAAAATATCAGTATCAATTTTAGACATGGATCTAGTAACTGCTGCTACTGAACACGTGACTACTGCTGATTTGGCTGCTTCGTCTGCCAAACCGTTACCAACAGCGTGTGCGCCCACCCGCTGATGGCCAAGTGTGTGAACCACCTGTGTGAGGGGCAGACGTTGTTGCAAATCTGCCACCCGTACCCAAAGCATTTTATGCTTAATTGTGCTACCTTTGGTGTCTCTGCGTTTGACGTGCGTAAGAAGAGACACTGTATACTTTAAAATGTTTATTTCAACTAACGTGCTCTCAGATACAGTACACGTGTCAGTACTATCAGCATAATGCATAAGAATAATATAAGCAGCATAGTTACAACACCATAGAATACAAACGGGGAAAGCATTTCATAAAGCAGTGGATATAGGGCTAAATGACCTTACCACCCTCCCTGTGCTAGTAGCTAATTTATTATAAAAATAGAAGACCTCTGGGCATTGTTTAGCGAACCCCCATACCGCAGTGTCTAGATGCAAAGTCTACATCAGCAGACAATCACAGCTCTTCTCCCTGGAAAGGTTTTTCTCCAAGTGTCTAAAGCGTGAAAATCGCAATATTAAAAGCACACCAATTTCTCCATGACAGCTGTACATAGTGTTATGTCTAGGTGCGAGGGACTGGCCAGATCAGCAAGAACAAGGGACGTTGTTTTTCGACCTTGTACATGTTGTGCAGACGTAGCCCAAAGGGAACAGGAGAAAAGGTGAAAGACAGAAAATGCAGACAGTTCTAAAATAACTTGGCAGGAGCAGAGGCTGATAGAACAACGGCTCAGAGTAACGTGCGCAAAAAAGGCATCATGGCAGCCAGGCCTAAGTCAGCGCAGCAAAGCAGACCAGGAGGCCACAAACCACATGACACCACATACCATGCTTTCTTACTGTTCATATGGTCGTTGTTACTCTGGCCCCATAGCACTGAACCTGTCATTCATTGCTGTGCATGATTGTTCCCAGTCTTTCCTCTACATGTGCATTGGTGTGTCACACTTTCGTTGCTGTGACAGTTTCCTTTGCTTAGCTGTGTGCACACTGTGCGTGGCAATATGATCGGTGTGCATATTTGTACATTGAGAGGACTGGTGTTGTCATATGGCACCATTCTTTTAGTGTCAAATGTCTAGGTGCACGTACTGCCTACTTGCCTGTTGTGTGTTAGCATTTGTCTTTGTTTTGTGACACATCTGTGTGTGCGTGGTGGAGGCTTGCATCCTGCTCAGTGGTGGCACAAGACAGAATGATATGTCTGGCTAGCTGTTTGTTTATTTGGAGTGATCCATTATATGCCACATGCATCTGGGTGGGGTGGGGGAGTGCCCCATCCTTCTGAGGTGTGGGACAGGGGGCATGGTGGGAGTAGTAGTACAGGCCTCCCTCCCACATACAGCCCTCCATGGCAAGATGGCTACCTACCTGTAATTTTGTTTGTTGGGGATGTAATGGCTGACACATGCTTCTGGGTGGGGTGGGGGAGTGCCCCATCCTGCTGAGGAGTGGGACAGGGGGCATGGTGGGAGTAGTAGTGCAGGCCTCCCTCCCACATACAGCCCTCCATGGCAAGATGGCTACCTACCTGTAAGTTTGTTTGTTGGGGATGTAATGGCTGACACATGCTTCTGGGTGAGGGTGTGCCCCATCCTGCTGAGGTGTGGGACAGGGGCATGGTGGGAGTAGTAGTACAGGCCTCCCTCCCACATACAGCCCTCCATGGCAAGATGGCTACCTACCTGTAAGTTTGTTTGTTGGGGATGTGATGGCTGACACATGCTTCTGGGTGGGGGAGTGCCCCATCCTGCTGAGGTGTGGGACAGGGGGCATGGTGGGAGTAGTAGTACAGGCCTCCCTCCCACATACAGCCCTCCATGGCAAGATGGCTACCTACCTGTAAGTTTGTTTGTTGGGGATGTGATGGCTGACACATGCTTCTGGGTGGGGAGTGCCCCATCCTGCTGAGGTGTGGGACAGGGGGCATGGTGGGAGTAGTAGTACAGGCCTCCCTCCCACATACAGCCCTCCATGGCAAGATGGCTACCTACCTGTAATTTTGTTTGTTGGGGATGTAATGGCTGACACATGCTTCTGGGTGGGGTGGGGGAGTGCCCCATCCTGCTGAGGTGTGGGACAGGGGTCATGGTGGGAGTAGTAGTACAGGCCTCCCTCCCACATACAGCCCTCCATGGCAAGATGGCTACCTACCGGTAAGTTTGTGTGTTGGGGATGTAATGGCTGACACATGCTTCTGGGTGGGGGAGTGCCACATCCTGCTGAGGTGTGGGACAAGGGGGCATGGTGGGAGTTGCAGTGCAGGCTGCCTGTGCACATGCACACATGGTAATGTTGCTAGGTACATTGGTGGTGTTTGGGAGGGGGTGGATGTTGGATCTGTGAGACATGTTTTAGTGAGTGTGTGGTGCAGATGAATGGAATTGGTCCTAGGAGGTGTATCTTTGTAGTTGTGCAAGGTAGTACATAGCAGTGTGGTGGTAGTCATTTGTTTGTACTTACCAGCCTCCACTCCCCGGGTACTCCTGTGAGACTCTCTGGATGCAGTATGGCAAGCACCTTCTCCTCCCATGGGGTGAATGGTTTTGGTGGTAGTGGGAGTGCCACCGCCAGTCTTGTCAGCCAGCTGACGGTTCTTGGTCCTCCTCTCTTGACAACCCTCTTCAAGTCATGCCACCGCTTCATGATTTCCTTTCTGGATCTTGGGATGGTCCCTACTGCATTGACCTTCTGGACTATCCTTGCCCACATTTGAGTCCTTGTGGCTAATGGTGTCTGTTGGACCAGGCTACCAAACAGTTGTGGTTCCACTCTGACTATCTCATCTACCATTACCTTCAACTCACTCTCTGTGAATTTGGGCATTTTATGTGTTGACATGGTGTGTGATGTGCAGAGGTGTTGTAGGTGCAGGGGTGTGAGTGGTGGTGGTGGTGGTGATGTGTATGGTGTGTGATGTGCAAAGGGGTTAGGGGTGCAAGTGTGGAAGTGGTGGTGGTGCTGTGTGTGGGTGTGAGTGGTGATGGTGTGTAGCTTTGCCTATCCTTTGTTCTCAGGGGTTGGGCCCTTCAGTTGTGGGTTAGTGCAGAGGATTGTGGTCAAGGAAGGGGCTGGTTTTATGCTCTGCTATGTGGGTGTGTCCACATGTGGGAGTGCTCTGAGGTGTGTTGTGTGGGTTGTCCTTGTAATTTTTTTTTGTGTGCAATGTTGTGTCATTGGGGTGTGTTTTCTGTTTTTGGGTGGCATGGCTACTTTGCTGTGGGCACTTTGTGGCCTTATTGTGTGATTTTTGATTCGTCCGCCAAATTTGTCATGGAGCGTCCGCGGCGGTGGCTTTGCTGCAGCTCTTCCGCATGCTCTCCCATTCATCACTGTTAGCGATCGGGCGGTCGGAAAGAGCGGAGCGTGCCGCGGGACCAGCGGGGATATCCTAATTTGCCATGCGGTGTCTCCGCTATCCTTGCGGCGGGTTGGTGTTTTTCCGCAGCGGATCCGTCTGCCGCGGACGTGTTTTGGCCATCTCCGCACGCTACGAGTGGTTTTTGTTCCCCCCGTACCGCCGCGGTCGGTATTTTTTGGCGGTTGATCCTAATTTGGCCGCCGGTTTCTCCACGGTGCCGGCGGGCGGTTGTTTTCCGCTTCCATGGCGGTCGGGGTGATTTTCCGACCGCCATCCTAATGACCCTCTAAGTATTTCTAAAAATATGTATCTATTATATAATATTCTCTAGTATGTTCCAATATCTCCAACATGGAGATAAACACAATGCACACAATACTTTAGCAAAGTAACATAGTAAATAGCACGAAATACACAGTGGGCTCCCGGGAGGGACCAAACCATATTCTAAGAAAGGGGTATAAGAACCACGACTCGAGTCAGGACGGTGTCGAGAGGACGTAGAATTGCTGGTGTCCCACAGAACCACCCAAGGTAAGTAGCTAGGGACCCCACGGAGAGCGTGTACAGTGTGTGAACATGACCACGTGCTCCGTAGAAGTCTATGTTGTTGTATAAGCTTTATTTCGACAGCTCGACAAGTCTATGTGCAAGTCGCGGTTGGATTTTTACAGATTAAGGACCCTTCCCAGTGGACCCTGAAGAAACCCAGTGGAAGAGAGAAGGTTGGAAAGCCGCCCCACCCGTGGATACCCTAGTACCCAAGTTACCTACATCAGGGAAGCCGGGTGCATATGTGTGAAGTGGTGTCGGAAACAGCTGTCGAACCCAACGGAAGACTTCAGGAAAGTGCCACTGCTGGAAGAGGAGAAAGTGTCCGTAGGAATCCAAACATGGATTCTTGAAGAGGAGTACCTGAAAGCAGAGGGGACAGAGTCTATGTCACTCAGGAGTGACGAGGAGACTTGGAAGACGAATGCCCTCCGATGACGGATGCTTCAGGGAAGATGATGATGACCTTGACTCTGCAGCTGTGAGGACCAGGCGATGCTGAGGAAGACCAGGACCCAGGTACGAGCTGTCCCATGAAGGATGTCGAGTGCTGAGGGATCGGTGTCCGGCGGGAGCACCAACAAGCCTTGGCAAATGCAACCCATGCAGGAAGTGGAGAAGGTGCAAAGTTGGGACCAGCAAGGTCCAGGGGACTCACCACAGGCAGGGGAGTCAGGGTAGGCCCTGAGCAATCAGGGGAGCACAAAAGTAACAAGTGTGACCCTCAAGTGGACCCACAGGCCGGAAACACTGGAGTTGCGAGAGGACCTCAAGTAGCTCACCAAAAGATGCAGGCCACGATGCACACAATGCGGTGTGGCTGAAGATTCTGGTCACTGGAGGTGCTCGAGGTTGGGGCTACTTGGAGCCCGAAGATCTTCTTGCAAAGAAGCCAAGAAGCCTTTGCAACTGCAAGTTGGACGCGGTACACAGGAGTTCGGTTATTGCAACCCCACGAGGGATACTGGCCTCAAACTTGGTGAGAGGGCAGGGCAGGCCTCAGAGGAGCTCATGATCTGCAGACCGGTCAACTTTGTTGCGGTGCCTGCGAATGCAGGGGAGTAACTCCTTCACTCCAAGGGAGATTACTTCAGGTGTCTTTGATGCTTCACAGGCCTTGGAAGGTTCCTGTATGATGCACAGGCACAGACGTTGCAGCAGACTGGAAGGGAGACAAAGTCAGGCCCAAACGAAGTCCAGAGTGCCCAGACGGTAGAAGTGCAATGGTGTCTGATCTGAATCTTATCCTACGGTGAATCTAAAGACCTACACCCAGGTAAGCCCTTAAGTACCCTAGGGAAAGGGTTGGGAAGATTCAGGGGACCCTCCCAGGGGAGAGTCTGGACAGGGGGGAGGTTACTCCCATGTCCTTTGTCCAGTTTCCTGCCAGAGCGGGAGACAACAGCTCCCAGGACTGGTTTGAACTAGACTATGCACAGGGACACCAAATGTGCCCCTTATGCAGACTTGCAGACTTTCTAGTGCTGGCAAGTGCACCCACCCAGCCCTTATACACTAAATCCTGTCTGGGAGGTGGTGACACCTCCCTGTGACAGGATGCCTATTGTTCTACCTTCCTCTGCTCGAGCTTGGCTCAGCAGCAGGAGGGCAGAAATGTGTCTCTGGTCGGCAGCAACCATTTTGTGCTGTCCAGGACTAGAAGGCTTGTACCGGGAACACTGAGAACCTAACGGAGGGCTCTTCCAGTGCTTGGAATCATACCTCTCACACTGTTTATGGTGTGGGGGTATGATTCCAACATGTTTGATACCAAACATGATAGGATTCGTTGCAGCCGTTTTCGAGATGGTCATCGCGCGATTACTCGGTGCCCCTCTATATAGTATATGGCTGCTTCAATGACAACCCGGGAGAATGGACTCCGTAGGCTGCAGGGGTGTCCTGCTCATGCAGAGGCACCCTCTTGCTTAGAACCAAGCACCCTGCCTTCAGGATTGCAAAGGCCCGCTATACGTGTGACTTATAGGTTTTAAGTGCAGTGACCCTTAGATATAGTAAACCTATATCTTTAGTAAGTGGTGCAAGCACCAACTTACACAGGCTGCAATGGCAGGCCTGTAGTTCCATTTTGAATGGTCTCTCATGGGTGGCATAATACATGCTTCAGCCCATGGGAGGCCTCCGGGAAACATATGCCCTGGGTACATGGGTACCATATAGTAGGCTTATAAGGGTAGCCCAGTATCCAATCTGGGATGTACCTAAGTACTGAACACAACAATTTAGGGAGAAAGCAGATAGACTGGGGTCATGAGTAGCAGGATCCCAGTCAGACTAGTCAAAAACGCATCATCAAGCAAAAAGTGGGGGTAACCATAGAAGTAGATCTTACTTTCCTACAACCATTAAAAATCACTATTCCAACTCCAAAACCAAATAAACTCAGGGAAAGTGCTTGATAATAAACCATAAAAAATTACTATTCCAACGCCAAACCAACTAAACTCAGGAAAAGTGCTGGATAATAAACTAAAAAAATACTATTCAAACTCCAAAACAAATAAACTAATGGAAAGTGCTAAATAAGGTAAAAAGTTTAAACATATAAAAATTAAAAAATTCCAAAACTATGAAAAAAACATACATTTATAAAAAATATTAAAAAAATTATTAAATTAAAAATTTAAAACGAACATTTCCAAAAAAGTGTTAAAAACATTTTTAAAAAACTAAAAAATTAAAAATACCTACATATTATAAATTACAATATTTTTACAAATTTAAAAATTGAAAATAAAATTTGGGTTTTCTCTCCCTACAAAAATTTAATTTTTAATTCTAAAACCCCTAGATTTTTTAATAACATTTTTTCTAAATTTAAAATATAAAAAAATTATTAATATTTTAAACACTTGTAAAACAAATACAATGAAATATAATATATACATAAAAATAAACATATAATGCTACTGACATTTTTATTTTTTTAAATTTAAATTTAAAAAATATTTTTAATAATTTTTATATTTACATGAAAATATTTACACCTCATTAAAAACCCTTCAATTTTTTTTTAATTTTTTTTTAAAATTAATATATTTTTTTTAATGTAAAAAATTCATTTAAACAAACATTTTTAAATTACTCCCCACCCTTATCCCCTATAAACCCAACATCCCGCTCCTAAAATTCTACAAAAATAATTAATACTTTAAACCGGAGGTCTTCAAACTGTGGAGCGCAACCCCCAGGGGGGTCGTGGAGTCCTCGGAAGGGGGTCGCAGATTCCCCAGCTTCACTTGTCCCTGCAAAAAGACAGCACTCCTGGGACGGCTAATTGAGATCCTTATCAGCTGCTTGCCTGAATGAAAGGAAAATGTGCCTTATCAGTTAATCTGCAAGTGTAAAGGATGCTTGGGAGCAGTTCTGGCTCTTTGTGAAGACAAAGATGTGTTTTTTTGAGTGGAAGTGCAAAGAGTTAACAACTGGGCTGGGAAGTTCTTGCTTTTAATTTTAACTGCATTTACACAGCCCTTAGTGCCCCTAAAGAGGTGTTGAAGGGACAGTTATGTAAAAAAAGAAAACTGCATTGCATACACTCTGGTATTATTAAAACCTACATTTTGAAAGCACCATTTTATCGTAAAACTATTCGCACGTTTTGCAGCATTCTATCTTACCCTGTGTGTAATGCAAGTATAAAAATTGACTTACATATTCATAGTGCTTTCTGTCACAGGCTGTGACTTCGTAGCACTAAAAATACACATCACTATTCTCCACTGCACCAATCAAGATTTAATTCTGTGGTTCTCTGGTTACACACAGACCTCTGCAGTGCATTAACTAATAGAGGTTTCATAAGGTACTACAGTGCATTTCCCACTGAGCAATAACTTTTAAATTTATTTTTCATTTACGCTGCCCACTATTTTATATGTAGATACCTGAAGGTGAAAGACCTAAAAACGTACAGAATATTTTGGGCTTATTTATGAGAGGCTTGCATCGCCAGAGCATCACTTTTTTTGATGCTCCGGTGGCGCAAGCATCTCAACCATACCTATGAGGCAGTGCAAAGTCACCCTGCATGGCTTTGCATTGCCTCATAGATATGGAGTAAGACATAGCAGCGCAAGTCACTGCGTTGCCTTACTCTGCATCAAGGAGGTGTTCCATGGGCTTTGCGTGGGGTTCCCACGCAAAGCCCATGGATTTTGATGCTGCCCCATATTTACAAAATCACGTAAACCTGGGGCAGCTCCAAAAACTGACACCTCCCCAGTGGAGGCGTAACGAGGAGAAATGTTTTCATTTCTCCTCGTTTTTTCCTCTTTCCATGTGTGCTGCATTCTGCAGCTCACATAGAAATAGGAAACGCCCCTCAGAATTGTTTTGGTGAAGGAAGGTGCCTCTTCCCGTACAAAAACAATCCTGCCTACTTTGGTGCTAGGCAGCAATTTGTGAAGGGAAAAGGGCTGGAATGTACCGTATTTCATAAATACGATGCATTCCTGCCCTTTCACATTGGCATAGGGCAGCGCCGCAAGAAAACTTGTGGCGCTGCCCTACGCCAATTCCCCATAAATGAGGCCCTTTGTTTTTAGCTACACCTTTGGCTACACCCCTACGCTCAATGACCTTTGGTTTGCTAAACACTGTTTAATATCATTTCCCCACCGTAAAAATTATTTGCTGTGGTAATTGGGGGCTGTTACAAATGGGGGTCTCTAGTTGGCAATGGTTTGCACCTTTGTCCAAGTAGGGACCCTTCCTTCTAGTCAGGGTAAGGGGGATACACTACTGAAATAACCCCTGTGCACCCCCTTGGTAGCTTGGCACAAGCAGTCAGGCTTATTTCAGAGGCAGTGTGTAAAGGATTTGCACATAACCAACAGTAACACAGTGAAAACACTACAAAAGGGCACCACACCAGTTTAGAAAAATATCCAATACTTTATATATTCAAAACAAGACCAAAACGATAAACATCCAACATAGAGTACTTAAGAATATGCATATTGCGGGGAGCTGGCGTCGGTCGGTCCGGACTGCGGTGTGGGACGGGGCAGTGTGTCGCAAGACTTACAAGCAGTGCTCCCAAGCCACGGTGCGGTCACGGTTGTCCAAGTCAGCGATGGCGTCGGTGAGACCAGGGCGGCGAAGTGAAGCGAGGCAGTGCGGAGTGCGGTGCCCACAGGTCACGCAGCAGCTCGGCGGCCGTCGTCAGTGAGACCAGGGTTGCGGTGCGAGATGCAGCAGTGCCCTCTGCGGTGCCTTCAGGACACGGAGCCAGCGACGGAGTCAGTGACGGAGTCGGTTGCTTTCCCCCCTCTGTGGCAACTGAAACCACGGTTCCAGAGGCGGTACCCAGAGGTTGGTGAAGCCTTTGCAGTCCCTGAGACTTCAGAACAGGAGGAAAGCTCTACTTCAAGCCCTTGGAGATACTCAGCAACAAGTAAAGAAAGTTCACTTCCCAAGGCAGAAGCAGCAACTGCAGGCCAACCCAACAAAGCAACAACACAGCAAAGTTGCAGTACTCCTCTTGGCAGTTCTTCCAGCTCTTCTTCTTGGCAGGTTCCTTGATTCCAGCAAGTTCTAAAGTTCTGGGGTCTGGACCTCAATATTTATACTCAGTTTCTCTTTGTGCTTTTGGGCAGAGAGTGCCTGTGCCTAGCCCAAACCAGTTCCATCCTCTCTGGCCCAGCTTCCTGGCAGGAGGTGGAGACAGCATTGTCCAAGGCAGACCAGGCCCATTCAAGTGCAAGGAAGTCTCCTCCCACTTCTATAAATACAGCCCAGGTCTATTCAGCCCAGCCCTGACTTATCCAGGAAAGCCAGGGCACACCTTGACCCCCCCCCCCAGTGGCTGTCTGATGAGAATGCACATCCCCAGCCCCTGTCACTCCAAAGCCAGACAGTCAATCCACAAACCCAGCAGAGGCACACAGGATGGCTAAGCAAGAAAATACCTACTTTCTAAAAGTGATATTTTCAAACACAGAACATAAAAATCATCTTTACCAAAAGATGCATTTTTATATTCTGAGTTCAGGCATACTAAACCCCATTTCTCCATCTTGTCCCAATGGGAAGATATGCTTATAAGATGTTATAAGTAAACTCCCATTCTATCCTATGGGACAGATAGTCTTTCCATAGTGAAAAATGAAATGCACTGTAATTCACTACCAGGACATGTCACACACACGAGTACATGTCCTACCTTTAATATACATGGCACCCTGCCCACAGGGGTACCTTGGGCCTACCTTAGGGGTGACTTACATGTAAGAAAAGTGAAGATTAGAGCCTGGCAAGTGGGTGCACTTGCCAGGTCGACATGGCAGTTACAAACCGCGCAGACACTGCAGTGGCAGGTCTGATAACCCTTTTCAGGGCTGCATGGGTGAGTGACACAATCAGTACTGCAGACCCAGCAGCAGCATTTGATTTACAGGCCCTGGCACCCTCAGTGCACTTTACTAGGGACTTACTAGTAAGTCAAACATGCCAATCATAGAAACACCAATCCATAATAGAATTTACAATAGGAGCACTTGCACTTTAACACTGAACAGCAGTGGGAAAGTGCGCAGAGACACTGAACCAGCAAAAACAGAGTCAAAACTAGGAGGTCAGAATGGAAAAAAACAGGGGAAACATGCCAAAAGATGCCAAGTTTAACAGGGGCATTTATGGTTGTCGATAGATGTTGATGATGAGGAGAACCAGTTTCTAGAAAATTTTGTCAGAAGGGGTCCTTACGCCTAAAAAGGTTTGACAAGGGGGTCTGGACATCAAAAAGTTTGAAGACCACTGCTTTAAACAAATATTTTTAAATTACTCCCCACCATTATCCCCTATAAACCCAACATGCCGCTCCTAAAAATAAGTGAAAATATTAGCAAAAACATACATTTTAACATTAAAAAATAAATTTATACATATAAAATAACTACTACTAAAATATTAAAAACAGAATTTAAACATTAAACAAAAACAAAAAAATACAAATAGTTGATATTATTTACAACAATAATTTTTACATCGATATTTTCAAAATTTATATTTCTTAAATAAACAAAAATTGATAACTAAACAACGAAAAAACTTACCATGATATTTTACACCATCGATATTCTTGACTCGATATTCATGCAACTCGATATTTCTCCATCGATATTCTGTCTCTTCACCGTTGGGGTGGGCCGGTGGGGGCCATAGGGCAGCACCAAATGTACACGGTGTCAGGGCATCTCAGCCCAGGCGTCAAGGCTAAGGGCGGAGAGGACAAGCGCGGATGCCTGTTTATGCCTCGTCAAGACAGGTCGGGCCTAGGGCCAGAAATGCTGCCCAAAAGTACATACACCTGCAACCACCCTACCCCAACCACAACCAGATTAACACACTCACAGTACTCATTTACTACAAATTAACCCTACACAGAGTTAAATGTCTCAACATCCACTACAAAACCCTATAAACCACACCTATACACCCTTATACCCTAGCTACCACACATTTGCACCATCACTTAGAAACAATACACCACTCTATCCTTTACCACTGACCAATCCACTCATCACAAACACAACCCAAATTCACACATATTTGACTATATCCCATCCAGACACACACTTCCTGCTCTAATTAGTCCAAACAGACCCCTCTTTGTCACCAACAAGCCTATACTCACCCTTCCATCTTTTCATCCACCAACACCCTCCCCTTCTTTCTACCACAATAACACAACCACACAACACTTACACTCCACTGCACCACTTTCAGCAATCAAATCAAACTCAAACACTCTTAACTCTAGTTCATCCCCTCTTACACAGTCTCATCACCACCCCCTTTACCTTACAACTTCCACTCATCAACAATACTTTAGATACAAATCCTTCTCAGAATACAAATACATCAGCACCTCCTTTCACAAGTCCTCAAAACAAAACATAACACACACACCAGCACAACACAATCTCTCACACACAACACCTCATAATACATTCTGTCACAAACTACATCCACCCACTCCCACCTTCCTGACTACACAAATGATACACACCACGAACAAACACCATTGCCCAGCTTTCTCTCTTCCCCTGCACCTAACACATGTACAGTTACTTAGCAACTCTCTTTTAACCGCCTCTCATCCATTCAACAATTTAGAGCCTTACAACATGAGCTACATGCTGCACCACCACCCCTAACTCATACACCTTCCACCCTAAACAGACGCTAAACAAAATAAGCAACATGCCACTCCTCATAACTTCACTTCTCCATATCTACAGCACAAGGCCACATTACAGAAACAACACAGCTCACCACCTCACTCTCAACCACCGTCTCCACCACCTACACATGCAGATCCATCAAAATGCCTTCTTAGCCTTAGCCTGCTGGAAGAGGAGCATGATACAGAACAGCTACACTCTGGCTCTCTCACACAGCTAATACCAGCACTAAGGACACACTTGCTACAAGCCCACAAAATACTGCTCACTCTTTTACAAAACAAAGTCACACTATCACCAAAGCACATTCTCTAAACTGCCTAATAATAAATGCTCGATCGCTCTCTAAAAATAAGCATCACATCTACGACCTTCTCACTGACACAAAACCAGACATACTCTTCATAACTGAATCAGGGTTGAGAGATGATATGTCTCCAGTCTTGAATGAAGTCGTAACTCTAGGCTATCAAACTATCACCCAAAATCATATAGGCAAAAGAGGAGGTGGCCTAGCTATTGGGTTCAAGCAAACATTAAATATCACTAAAACTGACGATATCGCCATGCAAGGTTGTAAGGCCCTCTTCACCAGATGCAACCCCACACCATCTTCCTCCTTTAATGTCCTGCTTTTTTACTGACCTCCACCTAGCAAGACAACATTCCCAGACACACTGCTATACATGGTTTAAAACCTTATCACACTACACTCCAATATATGCATTCTGGGTGACCTCAACATTTGGTTTGACAAACCCAATATGCCCCATCCAAAAAGAATCATCACTGGCATAGAGGCACTGAACCTGCATCAGATCGTCCACAAACCCACAAACATTGCTGGACACATCCTAGATGTCATTTTTGCTAATACAGAACTAGTTACCTTTCAAACAATAACTCCACTCACATGGTCAGACCACCATTTGCTTGCTTTCCAACATAAAACAACACTAAGCGACACACCTAAAACCACCTTACGTGCATCCACATATCGACCATGGAACAAACTCAATTTGGAACACTTAGAAACACAAATAACATCCAGTACAGATCTAGACACAATAAATTCAATTCAAAAGCTATATGAGTGGCTACAGGAAGCTTTTGCCATCATAATATCACTAAACACGACACAACAGAACAAAAGAAAACAGGCACCTTGGAGAAATTCAGTTCTGAAAGAGATTAAACAACAAATTAGAAAGCTGCAACGTGCCTGGCTCAAAACAAACAACAATCAAGACAAACTTCGACTACATAAACGTAACAGATTATACAAGTCAGCCATCAAAAAAGCTACTAAAAGATTTGATTCAGACAGAATTCATAATGCTGAATATGCAGATAAAAAAATTCCTTAAAACTCTCACTGAATTTCGCAAACCAAATTGCATAGAAGGAACTCATCCCATTTCTCAAGATTTCACAGACAAACTGGCAAATCATTACACGGCCAAAGCAGACATGTTGTACTCATATTTAAAACAAAGAAAAAACACCTGCGCCAACACTTTTCCAAAACAAGAATATGCTAACCCAGCCTCTCCATTCCTTCCAACAAATTTCATACAATTATTTTTCGGAACTGGTCAAAGCAAGCAGGCCTGTCGGCAGCCCTTCAGACCCCTGTCCACCATTCTTCGAACAACCTCTGCTGCCACACCAGTAAGAAAAATCATCAACAATTCCTTAACTACCAGAAACTTTACAGAAGAACTAAAAAAGCATACATACACCCATTACTAAAGAAAACAAACCTGGACCCGCTGAATCCCGACAACTACAGATCAATTCCAAATGGACCTTTCATGGGCAAACTGATAGAAAGAGCAGCATTCCCCGAGATGCCACAATTCATTGAAGATAATGCCATACTTTCAGACTTCCAAACGGGATTCCATCCAGGACCAGGCACAGAATCTGCCCTTGTTGCCATCTGGGATGACCTAAAGAACACAGTTGACCAGAACTGGGTTGCTGCGCTACTTCTCTCAGACCTCTCAGCTGCCTTTGACCCAGTTGACCATGACACTCTGATACAAAGACTATGGAGCCGGCATAGAGGGGACTGCTCTCGACTGGATCCCATCCTACCTTCACAACAGAGCTAATGTCATCCATACCTCCCTTTCTCTTCCAAACCATACTTCACAAAATCAGGGGTCCCTCAGGGCTCTATCATCTCACCCATGCTTTTCAACATCTACCTGAAGTCATTACCGCCACTGGTTAATCAATTTCACGTCATATGTTATAACTATGCAGATGACACACAAATACTCCTTCAACTCGAATGCCCCAAAGACTTTGGAAACTCACCAATTTTCAGTTGTCTCAGAGCCATGGATCAATGGATGACATGGAGCCATCTCAAATTCAATGTTTCCAAAATGGAATTGTGGCGATTGGAAAAATTATGACCCGCTCGCCGCATGGCCTGATGATCTGGGAACATCGCTTAAAGTATCAAAGGAAGTAAGAAACCTCAGAATGGTCATGGACTCCAAGATATCAATGAATGCCCAAGTAGAAAAACTAGCAAGATCAAGCTTTGTTACTATTCTAACTCTGCGATGCATCTTCCCCTACCTGGGATTCCCACACAAGGTCCAGGCTACCATCTCTCTTGTTCTGTCCAAACTCGATTACACCAATAGCCTCCACCACAGATCACCTTTAACAACTATGAAATGACTACAACGGATTCAGAGCTTGGCTGCCAGACTACTCTTACACATAAAAACGCAAGCCCACGTCTCCCCTGCCTTGAGAGCCCTACATTGGTTATTGGTTGCCAGAAGATCCACATTTAAGCTGCTTTGTATCACCCACAAAGTGATACATGTAACGGGACCGCTCTTCATCAGGAATAAGCTCACAAAATACATTCAACAAAGCAAACTCCGCTCTAGAGTGGCAACTTTCCTCAAAATCCCACCGTACAAAAAACAAAAATGAGTGGCACATCCTTCTCTGTTCAAGCCACCAAAATATGGAAGACTTTACCCCCAAACATAAGATCCACGGATAACCACCTTATCTTCAGAAGGCTACTTAATAATTGGCTCTCCCCCACATAAGCACCATACTCAAACATGAACATACAGCATATCTCTCTGTATATAAGCATTTATTTGGACTATGGATGTGTACCTAGATCTGTGTATTGATTGGCATAAACATGTATCATGTTCAAGATGTAGATATTCATTAGTTCTTCTTAACAAATGTACATATTACGTATAGTTACATTATTCTATGTTTAGAATGTATATAAATAATTGCATAAAGTAAATCTTTTATCATAACTATTTATCTACAATTGCTTCACTATCAAATTACAAACAAAACAAAATAAAGTACAGCTACATTTGATAGTCTGAGTTTATTAAATGCAACTTTCATTTACATATATTACCTTCCTTATACATATATACCTTCCATGTACTCATGATGTACCTTCCATGTACTTATGTATCTTTATATTTATTACTTTGCTTCTAATTCAGCTCATCCAATGCACTACCCTATATCTCACCCTATATCTCACAATATATCCTCTACCTCCATTCTGACTCATCTCAAACCTCACTCCACTATTCTCTCCAATTCACTACCCTATTTCTCACCCTATAACGCTCTCAATATATCCTCTACCTCAACTCTCTGACTCATCTCATACCTCATTCTACTACTCTTTCCAATGCACTACCCTATTTATCACCCTATACCTCGCTCAATGTATCCTTTACCTCCACTCTCTCATTCATCCCAAACCCCATACAACTACTATGATTCCCAAAATAACCCTTTCTAGACTCTTCCCTCCTCTACCCCTCCTTGCATCAACGCATACCTCTTTTACTATTCAGATCTTCCAAACAAGCCTTTCTAAACCCTTCCCTCTTACCTTTCCCCTCCACCTCCCCTCTACTCATCCCAAACGCCGTACTACTGCTATGAACTCTTAATTAAAAAAACTTTTCTAGCACCTTTCTTCTTCTGTCCCTCCACTATTCCTTTTAAAATCTAAATAACAGGCCAACATGTCCACCGCTCAAATTAAATGAATTTCATATTCCCCTACACTAATTCACTACTAATACTTTTTGAGTTCCAGAACAGCCTGCTACTCGCCAAAAAGTGCTACAACACCTCATCAGGGGAGCAAGCGCTATATAAATGCAAAACCTTCCCTCATATAGTCCTCCACTATCCTTTTCAATCCAAATAACAGACTAACATGTCCACTGCTCAAATGTATTTCATATTTCCCTCTACTAAATCCCCACTAATCCTTTTCTGGTTCTGGAGTAGCGTGCTACTCACCGAAAGCGCTTCAACACCTCATCAGGGGTAGCAAGCACTATATAAATGCAAACCTTTTACTCTTCTATCCCTCCACTATCCTTCTCAATCCAAATAACAGACTAACATATCCACCACTCAAATTAATTTCATATTTCACTATACTAATTCACCACTAATCCTTTTTGGGTTCTGGAGTAGCATGCTACTCGCCGTAAAATCGATTTGATACCTCGTCAGTGGTAGTAAGTGCTATATAAATACAATTGCAATTACAACCACTGCAACAGTTTCAATAGCCGCGCGGGGCGCTCCCAGGCACACCTTGCTACTGCCCGAGATAAGGACATGGTGCATCTGTTGGAATCCTAATGACGAGATGGGCAGCCACGCTGTTTCAGTGAAGCTGTCGACTTAGGAACTTCATTTCTCATTTAGTAAGTGTTCCTCTTCTGTTTTACTTTTATATTTAAGACCTTGTAATACAGCTATAAGTAATCACTATGTGGGTTCAGTATTTCGAACTCCATAGTAGTCTGCTCTTGTGAGTGTTTGGAATGGGAATGTGAAAGGTGACTTCTCCCTCTCCCACTTTTAAGTTGGTGGTGAAAAAAAAAATCGAAAGAGTTGATAACATTGCTTGAAAGTTTTTTGTTAAAAAATTAGTTGCCTATACATGTCCCAAGCTCCAATGGAAATTAATTTATCATGATTGCAGCCAGACCACAGTCTGTTCTTAATGGGGAATGTGCGGAAACGAGCATTCTTATGATTACATTCGCCATAGACTATGATGCCAAATCTGATGTACAGATAGTCTTGGTCGAATTCAACAGCCGTTAGATGGATAGGATTGTCCATATAACTGGGTAGGTTTCATATGAGAATTGATTTTGAAGGGAAAGACATGTTAGATTTGATTGTAAAGTACAACCTGAAAAATGCTAGAGGCAACAAAAGTGGGAATATTCTCCAAAAACAACAATTTCAATTAGTAACGGAACTGATCCGCAGAATGATATGTTCTAAGGTTAATGCTGGTTGTTTTAGCACCCAAAATCCTCTGAGAGTACCTTGCATTTTCCAGATATCTCCATGGGTTGTACTTTGTCTAGGAGGGAGTTAGTTATGGGGGTAATGGTAGACATTTAAAATGTGAGAATACAGGTCCAGTGAGGAGGAATACCCCTTGATGATTTAAACTGGTGTCAGTTGTTTTTCTCTTGCCTAGAAGATATTGTAGGTGATACCCTGGGAGGCAATGTTTTTGCAGGTGCAGTAAGTGTTATTTCCTCTGCTATGACTTTGCTTCTTTCAATGAAAAGGAGTAATTCTGACCCCAAAATGGTTTGATTTGTCTTCCACCACGGCAGGTAAGACTTGCATAGAAGTTTCCACAAAATAGAGAATAGATCTCACATTGTATGACCATATATAAAAAGGCTGTCAGGACCATGAAAGGGGAACTGAGAGAACATGTGTGGGAGGAGATGCATGCCCAATGAAACTTTCATAGCTTTCAGTGATATCTAAGCCTGGAAAGTCAATATTTCTGTAAATGATTGGTGTTAGAAATGGGGGTCTCTAGTTGGCAGAGGTAGGTACCTTTGTCCAAATAGGGACCCTTGCTTTTAGTCAGCGTAAGGGGGATACACTTCTAAAATAACCCCTGCTCACCCCCTTGGTAGCTTGGCACGAGCAGACAGGCTTATCTCAGAGGTAGTGTGTAAAGCATTTGTGAACACATACAGTAATACAGTGAAAAAACTACAAATAGACACCACACCAGTTTAGAAAAATAAGTAATCTTTATCTAAAGCAAAACAAGACCAAAACGACAAAAATCCACGATACAATAATAACAATATGACTTTCAAATGGTAGAAATAGTTCAGTTCAAAGCAAATTGCAGAAGCGACACTTTTCACACAAAGTGCCTTGGATGCGTCGCGCACACAAACAAAAAGGGCCACAGGGAAGGTGATGCATCGGTTCCTTACTGCTGCGCAGGGAAGGTGATGCGTCGGTTCCTTACCGGAGAGGAGGTGATGCGTCAGTTTCTTACTGCGTGGGGAGGTGATGCGTCGGTTTCTTACTGCATCCCCCAACGATGCGACAGACTTGGCGTCCTGATGCAATGCAACTATCCAGGATGATGCATGGGTTCTTGCAACCGCACAGCAGGGCTTGCGTCGGAATCGGTGCGGTGATCTCGGACTTCGGAGATCGGTGCACTCGATGCGGCATGGGGCGATTTCTCGAGCCACGGGCAGGCGCTGCGACTATTTCTTCGGCGATGCATCGGAAACAGGTGCGGTTTCGTCGCGCTTTTCAAAGTTGTGTTACTTTTCCAGCTCCCAGCATCAAACATCCTCCAGAGGTCCAAAACAATAGCAGGAACCTCTTAGCAGGTCAGAACTCCCAGCAAGGAAGTTCAGGGTAGCTGGTGGTGAAGTCTTTGTGTTCCTAAGACTTCAGAACAGGAGGCAAGCCCAGTTCCTTGGAGATCTTCCTCAAGCAGGGGACACAGCAAACAGCAAAGTCCTTTTCCCTTTCCTTGGCAGAAAGTAGCCACTGCAGGCCAAACCCAGACAGCAAACAGCACAGGGGCAGTATTCCTCCTCAGTTTATCCAGCTCTTCTCCTTGGCAAAGGTTCCTCTTCATTTCCCAGAAGTGATCTAAAGTTCTGGGGTCTGGGCCCCAATATTTATACAGAAAAATCATTTGTTCTCTGGTGGGAGAGAAGCCCTGGGCTCAGTCAAAACCAGTTCTGTCCTCTCTGGTGCAGCTTCCTGGCAGGAGGTGGAGACAGCATTGTGGAAGGCAGACCAGGCCCATTCAGGTGAAAGGAAATCTCCTCCCCATACTCTAAATGCAGCCCAGGTCTATCCAGACAGTCAATACACATTCTAGCAGAGGCACACTGGATGGCTGAGCAAGAAAATACCTACTTTCTAAAAGTGGTATTTTCAAACACAGAATGTAAAAATTACTCTCACTAAAAGATGCATTTTAACAATCTGAGTTCAGGCATGCTAAATTGTATTTTCCTACCTTGTTCCCAGAGGTAGTTATGTTTATAAGATGTCATACGCAAACTCCCCATTCTATCCTATGGGAACAGGTAGCCTTGCAATAGTGAAAACGAAATTGGCAGTAATTCACCATCAGGATATGCCACACACATCAGGGCATGTCCCACCTTTCACATACACTGCACCCTGCCCACAGGGGTACCTTGGGCCTACCTTAGGGGTGACTAACATGTAAGAAAAGGGAAGGTTAGAGCCTGGCAAGTGGGTGCACTTGCCAGGTCGACATGGCAGTACTAGACTGCACACAGGTTCTACAATGGCAGGCCTGAGACATTGTTGCAAGGCTGCTTGTGTAGGTGCCACAATCAGTGCTGCAAGCCTACTAGCAGCATTTGATTTACAGGCCCTGGGCACACACAGTGCACTGTACTAGGGACTGACTAGTAAATCAAATATGCCAATCATGGAATCACCAATCCATAACAACAGTTTAAAAAGGGAGCACTTGCACTTTGGCGCTGAACAGCAGTGGCAAAGTGCCCAAAGCATCTAGACTAGCAAAAACGAAGTCCAACACACAGCAAAATAACAGGAGGCAAGGTAAAAATACAGGGGAAACCCACGCCAATGATGCCAGGTCTAACAATTGGGTTTACCACTTTGCCAATATATAGTGATGCAAGTGATATTCATGATGATACCTTGCTTTTTCACATACCGCTTCATTTTAACGTACATTAGAACATTGGAATGTTGAACGCTCTATTGAAAACAATTGAGTGGTCCGGGCTTCTAATGGCCAGTAGAATCCCGGAGCATCAACATTCCAATGTTTAATAAACGCCTCACGGACCCAAGGGGATTTTAACCCCCTTGGGCTCCATAAAGGCTTTGTTTTACAAATTAGAATATTCTGCCCACTATGGGCGGAATGTTCTTATAGCCTTAGAGCCCTCCGTAGCAGACTCTACCAACCATTAAAGGCCCGCTTCCCTGTTAAACACTGGAGCAGGCCTTTAATGGCCAGTAGAGCCCACTACAGTGGGCTCTAAGGCTTTATTAGAACATTGGAATGTTGTGAGCTCCACTGAAGACAATGGAGTGCTCCGGGCTTCTAATGGCTCGCAAAAGCCCGGAGCTCCAACATTTTAATGTTTGTGGTTCAAAGGTGTTGCTGTGAACAAAGGCCACAGTGAGCCTGAGGGATCTAAATCCCCTCTGGCTCATTGAGGCCTTTTTTTTTTATTTATTAGAACATATTGCCCTCTAGTGGTGGAATGTTCTAATAGCCTTACAAAGCAAACACAAGGAGATGATGGACGGAGCGCTGAAACTTTTCAGACACTAACCCCCAGTCACAGATCTGGGTTGAATCCATCATCGTTCTTTAGCTCACTTCGCCACCCCAGTTCAGACACAGCTATATGCAAATCATTCTTGACCCTGTGCCTCATGGGAACAGTCCAGCCCGAACTGCCAAGCCATGTCTTCCCTGGACCAGAATCAAGCATCCTGGGACCGGTTTTGGGCTAACAGCCCTCATCAGCCAGGCTAGCTTGAATCCAGTGGCAAAGTGAGCAAGGGACCCACGTCTGGGCATACCCTGCCAACTTAGGGCGCACAAAGCTAATAGCCATACAGCCTGCCGTAGCTCGGCTATACAGGCAATTAAAGGCCCGCTCCCTTGTTAAAGGCCCTCGCCTTCGGCTCAGGCCTTTAATGCTGAAGCTGGCCTTTAATGGCCGGTATAGCCTGCTACGGTGGGCTATAAGGCTATATGAAATCACAGATGCAATAATAGCTATCCAGGCAAATACAGCTTGTGGTTTGTCTGAGGTACCTGTGGCCATCTGTAAAAGCAGTATTGATCTCTGGGCCCCACTGATTACAAATACCTTAGATGCAGCTGTCTGGCAACAAATCCCAGATATCTGGCAGAAGGTGGTCATAAGACTTCATATGAAGTAGGGAAACAGTCTGCATCCTTTATGCTCTCACCAATATATCTTTACATGTTTCCTCTGTAAAAGTGGTGGGCAGAGTGTTAGTGGCACATCTTCAAACTTAAGCACATGAAAAAGGGATTTTAGCTAATACAAAATATGGCTTTACGACTAGTCTTGGACAGAAGCCAATTGTATACAACTGCATAAAAATACATTGTAGCCCAAAATGGATTGCTATATTTGGCCTCCATGATTTTGATTGAGTTAGTAGATCACACCTGTAGTCCAATTTGGAGTTGCAGGGGTAAGCAAGCCCTGATGGGCCTTCTACGGTGTTTAGTAGCAAATTGTTGTCAAGTGTAAGATGTGGCCAAAGGGGTGAGAGCTCTGAGATCTTTAAACCATCAATCGGTGAAGGAGAGTTTCTCTTGCTGTTTATGCTCTATATTAATCATTTAGAGGTCTTCTTGAGGGAGGAAGCACAGGACCTGCAAAACTGGGGTTCAAGAAATTAGTAGTCCTTTTATATGCAGGTGATGATGTCCTCCTTTATGGTACAACACATGGGATACAGAGGCAGATGCCTGCTTTGTTGACTTTATGCAAAGTTTGGATCTAACTACAAATTTGCTAAAATGATAAGCTGTGGCTGTAGGTCAAAAAATACAAAAATAAGATGCATAAGCAAGAGATATCGCTTTAAAGCATAAAGGATTCCTCATATTTGAGAATTATATTTCACAGCTGTTTAAGCTGATACAGCTGTTTCGATGAGAAGGCAACATTCATGCAGTCCTAGAGTGTGGTGTTTTGTTCTGCAGCACAAATCTGTGCAAGCCCAACAGAACATATGGTGACAGTTCACAGAGTTGAATGTCTGTCCCACTTGGGTGTGTGGTTACATGGTGTTGCTCCTACATGACAGGCATAGCCTGTCACACGCTATGTATGTGGAAGTGGAAGTCGAACAACTGGACTATATCATTAAATAAGCCCCTCAGTTTTTAAGGATATACATTTTGTGAAAGCCAGATCTTATTTCAATAGAGAAATTTCAGAAGATTAATTCCATCTGGCAACTGAACACAGAATTCTCTGGACCTACTATATTACATATACTTGTACCTTGGGCCACCTGAGCTATTTACTGCCTCAGGATAGTGAGAAGAGAGAGACTGTGGAGTGAAAAATACTTTCTGCCTGTTTTGTTGTATGTATGAACAGAAAGCCTGAGAGTTAAACAAGCCATCAGTAGGGCCATATTTTCGTTTAAAACAAACCTGCATTGAGCTGTATTTGGTACGGGTTAAGAACCTGGTAAAACTCTATTGGTTAAAAGACGAAGATTTGGTTTCCTCCATCATTTGTTGTCATTGACGAACGGCTGGGCTTTTATTGACTTTTCTGTCCAACTTTTGGAATTTTGCCACAAACTAATATGCAATTTCAATTTTTTTAATAGCTACTTTTTGCCACGAGTAAGACTTACTTTGTGATATTGTTAAGAAACGCACAAAAATAGAAACACCATGCCTGATTCATTTTAACTTGTATCACCTTCAACTCCACAGGTTAGTCTTCTAGTAACCAATTGTTTGGTTGCAGCTTTGAGGCATATGCTTTTTAAGGTTTCTTTTATTATTCAATATATGGCTTGTAAATAATTTTTAAGTGGATGTTATTTGCTTAAGACATTTTAAATGTTTTTGTGTTATTGTGGTTTATGTCTAAACTAAAAAAAACTTAGGGGCCTATTATGATGGCGGTCGGATGTCCACCGCCGGGCCAGCGGTGGCGCCCGCCGGACCGGCGGTGGACATCCGCTTGCGATCGCAACCAAGAAAACCGCCGGTCAAATTAGGATGGCGGTGGTGACCACGGCGGTGGGAAATTCCGACCGCCGCTTTTCCGCCGGTTGCCATCTGCACTCCTGCCTGGCGGACGGAGCAGGACCGGGATAATGGTGGCGGTGCAGAGCAGGCTCCGCCGGCAGGATTATGATGCCGGCGGTAGCCAGCCTTTCCTCAGCGGTCAAACCGCCATGGAAAGGCATGCGGAGATTGTCTTCCGGGGGCCCGTTGCGGGCCCCCAATGTGTTGGGGGGTTGTGGGTGCACTGGAGGGGTACCCATGGTCCCCCCCTACATTTCCCTGTACCAGGTGGCAGGCACTGTGCAGTGCCTGCCACGCAGTGCAGGGAAATACAGGACATGCTCCTTTCGGCATCACGGCGGTGCTGCGGGCAGCAGCAATCGCCGCAATGTTAAGGCCTGCGATCAAACCACCGCGGTCGGATTTCGACCGCGGGACATCATAATTCGACCGGTGGTGATGTCGCGGTCCATGCGGGCGGTCTTTTCCCTCTACCATGGCGGTCGGGGAGGTTTTCCGACCGCCATCGTAATAGGCCCCAAAGATTTGATTTGGATGGATTTCATTTGTTAAAGCATACTTGCTACACCTTTCTTAAAATGGACTACTTATAGGGGAGTACAATGAACATATCTTCACGGAGCAACATGGGCAAAAACCAAGTTCATGAAAAAAATGTTTAGCTAACTACTCAAAAATTAGAACATAATTAAAGGGGATAACCTTTTCAATGCAAGTCAAATGAATAACCATTAACATAACAATTGATGAATACCAGCACTATCATAGAACGCAACGCAATCATAAAAATGAGTAAGTGTTGCTGTGTGGCTTTTAAAAGGACCTAAACCACTGTTGTGCCAAATCACAAGTCCACACAACCTACAGACTTTGGAGGATTGGCCTTTTTGAACAATGTTAACCCCGCTCATCAAGCCCACATGAGATTGGCCACGGTGTTTGGGAAGCCACAGTAAAGAAGGATGAAGAAAAAGGCTTTTTGTGATCCATTGAAGACCATTCCTGTAATTTCTCCTAAATATTTGCAAATGTATAGGGCGATCAATTCATCCCACTATGTGGTAGTGTGAGGATTCGAAAGTGCTCTATTTTTATTCCAGAATCATATATTTTTAGACACATGAAATTTGATTCTATTACCATGCACACAACTACATTCCTGCATTCATTGGTTGCCTAGATGTAAGTGGCGCTACCATTGTGTTGATATTTTTCGCTGGTAAGAGACCCTATGTTAAGGGTGACACTTTCAGTCTGTCCTGGATATTGAACCAAACGTAACATCGGAATCTGGAAGTATAGCAAGTACATACTCAAAATATCCAGCATGGAAAGTGATCCTGGCTAAGAAAGCCTGGTGAAAGACGTCATCTGGCAGCTATGAATATTGCTTTTTCATGGTTTTTTGTGTGTATATTTTTTTTATTTCAAATAATTTTTATTACATTTTAGTATAATATTTTCAATCAATCAGGGGAATTGTAAGCGCACTACTCACCCGTGAGGGTCTCAAGGTGCTGGGGGGGGGGGTAGCAGTCCGCTCAGTCGAAGAGCCAGGTCTTGAGTGTCTTCCTGAAGATGTTCAGGGAGGGGGCACGTCTGATATCGATTGGGAGCTCGTTCCAGGTCTTGGCCGTGATGTCGGAGAAGGTTCTTCCTCCTGTTCTGGCTCTGCGGATGCACGGGGTTTCAGCGAGGGCGAGGTTGGTGGATCGGAGGTTTCTTTTGGGTACATGGAAGGAGATTCTCTCGTTGAGGTATTGGGGTCCGGTGTTGTGGAGGCTTTTGTAGGCGTGGGTAAGTATCTTGAACGTGACTCTCTTCTCGACGGGGAGCCAGTGGAGGTTTCGTAGGTGTTGGCTGATGTGTTCGTGTCAAGGGATGCCGAGGACGAGTCTGGCTGCGGTATTCTGTATTGTCTGGAGCTTGGAGAGTAGAGACTTGTTGATCCCGGCGTAGAGGGCATTTCCGTAGTCCAGTCTGCTGGTTATGAGTGCGTGGGTGACGGTCTTCCTTGACTCGGGGGGGATCCATTTGAAGGTCTTTTGAAGGATGTGGAGGGTGTTGAAGCAGCTGGGGTGACAGCATTGAACTGTCGGTTCATGGAGAGGGAGGAGTCGAGTACAATGCTGAGGTTTTGGGCATGGTCCGTGGGGGTCAGGGGGCTGCTGAGGGCGGTGTTGTCCCACGCAGAGGGGGAGGGGTGGAGGACTTCTGTCTTCTCCGAGTTGAGCTTCAGGCAGCTGTTGCTCATCCAGGATGCAACATCCTTCATTCCTTCCTGGAAGTTGAGTCTGGTGATGGTGGGATCCTTGGTGAGGGAAAGGATGAGCTGAGTGTCGTCGGCATAGGATACTACGCTGAGTCCGTGCTGTCTGATGATGGCAGCGAGGGGGGCCATGTAGATGTTGAAGAGGGTTGGACTGAGAGATGATCCCTGGGGTACTCCGCAGTTGATTTCCGTGGGTTCTGAGAGGAAGGGTGGCAGTCTGATTCTTTGGGTTCTGCCTGTGAGGAACGAGCGGATCCAGTTGAGGGCGGTTCCTTGTATGCCGGTGTCATGGAGTCTGGCGGCGAGTGTGCGGTGGGAGACGGTGTCGAATGCTGCTGAGAGGTCGAGTAGGATCAGGGCCGCGGTGTGTCCTTGGTCGAGGAGGGTGCGGATGTCATCTGTGGCAGCAAGTAGGTTGGTCTCAGTGCTGTGGTTGCTGCGGAATCCGGATTGGGAGGAGTCGAGGGTGGAGTTGTCTTCGATGAACCTTGTTAGTTGAGCGTTGACCTTCTTTTCAGTGACTTTTGCCGCGAAGGGGAATAGGGAGATGGGGCGGTAGTTCTTGAGGTCCGTGGGATCTGCTGAGGGTTTCTTGAGCAGGGGTCTGACTTCTGCACCGCTTCCAGTCATCGGGGACGGTGCCGGTCTTGAAGGTGTGGGAGGGCAGGGGTCTGTGGGGGCCCCTGAGTAGATGCCTTTCATAGTCGAGGTGGTCTCTTCGGTTATTGCCGGTGTCCAGGAGGGGATGGTGGGCTGGCTGACATTGCCGGAGAAGGGAGTGGTTGCGGAGTCGGGTGTCCGGTCGTTGAAGTTCTCGTAGAGGCTCTTGATTTTCAGATGGAAGCAAGATCCGAGCTTGTCGCAGAGGTCCTGGGAAGGGGTGATTTCCGTGGTTTCGCTGTGGGGGCTTGGTGAATTCCTGGATGACGCTGAAGAGTTCCTTGGAGTTGGGGAGGATTTTGTTTTGTATGAAGGTCCTTTTGGTGGTCCTGATGCGTTGGTGGTAATCTGTCATGGCGTTCTTGTAGGTGGTGTGGTCTTCAGGCGTTTTGCTGTTTCTCCAGTTTTTCTCGATACGTCTGCATGTGCGTCTGGCTTCTTGGAGGTCGGTGGTGAACCAGGCGGCCTTCCTGGGGCGCTGTCTGTCGGAGTTGCGTAGGGGTGCGAGCTTGTCTGCGCAGTTGGAGATCCATTTGTGCAGTTCCCTGGCTGCGACGTTGGCGTCCGTTGCCGTGGTGGGGGTGTCCCGGTTGAGGGTGGAGTTGAGTTGATCCTCTGTGACTTTTCTCCAGTTCCTTCGCGGAGGGAGCGGAGCAGGTTTGGGCGGCTTTGGTTTGTCAAAGAGGAAGTGTATGCAGTGGTGGTCAGTCCGTGGGGGTTGCGTGGTGTGGCTGAAGTGCATGTCGTTTCCTCCTGCGAAGATGGGTCGAGGGTGTGCCCTGCCTTGTGGGTAGGTGTGGTGATGAGCTGTTTCAGTCCGATGTTGGCGAGGTTGCCCAGGAGGGCGGTGGAGTTGGAGTTGCTGGGGTTGTCGAGGTGGAAGTTCAGGTCTGCGATGAGTATGTAGTTCATGGAGGCGATGGCGTGGGGTGTGATGAGGTCGGTGATGATGGCAGCAAATGGGGCGCGGGTGCCGGGGGGTCTGTAGGCGAGGGTGCCGCGAAGTGTGGTTCTAGGGCTGGTCTGGATCTGGAAGTGCAGGTGTTCGGTGGCAGAGAAGACATCGCTCGAGGTGGAGAGCGGAGGGAGCTTTTGTGTGCGGTGGCGAGTCCTCCTCCTGGGTGGTTGGGGAGGTCCTTCCTCTGGATTTTGTATCTGTCCGGGATGGCCATGGCGATGTCGGGGGCGGAGGAGGCGTTGGTCCAGGTTTCTGTAAAGAAGGCGACGTCTGGTGAGAGGGTGTCAAGGAGGTTCCAGATCTCTACGGCGTGTCTGTGCAGGGGGTGTACATTGAAGAGGATGCACCTCAGGGCATCAGCGGTGTTGGCGGCAGGGGCAGTCGTGAAGGTCTGACGGCAGTGGCGGCAGGAAAACTGGCCGTGGGTGGTGTTCGGCATGGACAGCTGGCAGTTGTTGTTTCTAGCGGTGGATGGTCAGAGATCTAGGGTCCATGGCGCTGGTCGCGGTCGGGTCACAGACGGGCAAAGACGAGCTTGCCTTTGGCGCGCCCACTGCGCGCGGCCGCACAGCGGCCGCCATTAACTAGGGGAGGAGGGAGGGAAGCTGAGCTGGGAGGCGGGAGTGTGAGCGGCAGGGGGGCGGGGCTGCAGGGGAGCAGCGGCGGGAAACCAGCAAAATGTGGAAAAACAGTGACAAAAGACAGTGGCAAAACAGTGACAAATTAACAACACACCTACAATAAAACAAGCAGAGAGAAGGATGGCACAGGAAAAAAAATGGGCACAACAAGGCAAGTGGCAGCAGAGGCAGGCTCGAACCCTACCAGATCCCTATCAGTGGCAGCGGCACAACGTTGGAGCTACTGGGGGAGAGAGCAGGTCCCTGACCAGAGGTCAGAGGTCTTGCTTGCTTAGCCCAACAGCGGCTGCCATTAAATAGGGGAGTAGGGAGGGAAGCTGAGCTGGGAGGCAGGAGAGTGAGCGGCAGGGGGGCGGGGCCACGGGGGAGCAGCGGCAGGAAACGAACAAAACGTGGAAAAACAGTGACAAAAGACAGTGGCAAAAACAGTGACAAATTAACAGGATTAACAACACACCTACAATAAAACAAGCAGAGGGAAGGATTGTTAGAAAGTGCCCTCTTTCTGCATGGTTGCCCACACTTTTTGCTGAATTGCTGATGTGCTTTGACTGAGTGTGCCCTGGGCTCCTGCTAATCAGGTACCCAGAGCCTATGTTCTTTCCCTAAAACTGCATTGAAGCCTAAACCCAATTGGCATCTCTGGCCACAGGTCAGCCCCTGGTAAATGGTACCACAGGTACTCAGGGCACTGTGACCAGAGAAGGCCTCTAAAGGCTGCAGCACTTATTGTGCCACCCTTAGAGGTCCTGTACCACTACACTCACACACTGCCTTTGCAGGCTGCATGTTTTGGTGCAGAACAAAGTGAAGAGTCGACATGGCACACATCTCTGTGTGCCATGCCTACAACTCACTGCCCTGGCATAGATCAGTCACCCCTCTAGCAGCTGGGTGCACTATACCAGTGGTGAGGGTACAGGTACATGAGCCCTGTACTCCTACAGTGTCTAAGTCCATTCTTAGACATTGTAAGTGCAGTGCTGCCATTAAGAGTATATGGTGCTGGGTGCTTTGTCATTACGAACACCACAGCACCATAATGGCTACACTGAAACTGAGAAGTTTGGTATCAAACTTCTCAGCACATTAAACCCACACTGATGCCAGTGTGGATTTAATGAAAATGCACACAGAGGGCATCTTAGAGATGCCCCTGAAAACTAACCTACCACTAGTGTCCAGGATGAGTGGCTGCTTTCAGCTGCCACCACAGGCATGTTTCTGGACCCCTGGGTCGAGAGCCTGCTGCTCTCTGGGGCTGAAACAATGCACATCCTGGGACGAGGTGCCAAGCCTCCTCCCCCAGGATGGGCAGGGTTCACGAAGGGGAAGCTTCAAAGGCTTGCCACCTTTGTGAGTTTCCCCAGGCCACTTGCTGCTTTCAGCAACTGGTCCCCACTAGTTCTGACCCCCACTTTGGGTGGGAGAACCAGCGGGAAGAACAAGTGAGGAAGAGAGGTGTGCCCACCTCTGCCAACTCCACCCCTCAAGTGGGGGAGGCGAGGTGAAGCACAACTCTCAGTCTCCGCCATCTTGCAGATGGGGGGACTCAGCCAACCAGGCAAAGGCTTATGCCCCCTCCCACTGGAGGGTGGCATAATAGGGTGTGTACCCACCCCAGGGAGGGGACCCATTAGTCCCAACCTTTTTACCTACCTGTAACGCCCCTAAATCTAGTATTTAGGGGCAACCCTGAACCTTGCTTCCTCAGAGAAGAAGAAACTACAAGAGAAGAAGAAGAAGGACCGAACAGCCGTGCAGAAGCTAACAAGAGGAAGACGCCCACTGACTTGGCCCCAGCCCTACCGGCCTGTCTCCACTTCGAACCTGCTCCTGCGAAATCCCGGTGTGTCCTGCAGCCAGCAACCTCGAAAACCCCGGAGGACCTGCCTGCCTTCAACCTCAAAGACTGTGTCTCCTGTGAACACCGGATTTGTTCATCTGCAACCTCTGGTACCGGCCAGACACCGCGGATCCGCACCACTCTGCACCGGCCGTCCACCGCCTGAGCTCGAGTGGGCAAACACCACGAGGAGGTCCCCCCGGTGATCCTAACCCAGGGTCCGGTGACCCCTGACCTGCCTCAAGCCTCCAGCTGACGCCTGCAGCCTAAATCCGGAAGGTCCCCCCAACCACAACCAGGAGCTGGTAAGAAGATCCGACCCCAAAAGGCACCCCTGCACCCGACGCCCCATGGCCTTGGGTGGCCAAACCGACGGTGCCTAACCACCCCCAACTTACCTTTCGAAGTGGTGGTCGCACCCAGAAGACCTTCGTCCCCAAGCATGCAGTGCCTTTGCAAACCGGAGGTTCCCCATTGCAAACAACAGGACGCCCGACGTCAAAACAGCACCCTGCACCCGGCCGCCCTAGTGCCGCTGAGGGTGCACCTTTGGTGCTACTTTGTTTCCCCATTTGCCCTGAGCTAAAGTCTATGAGCTTTGCTCCCACAACCAAGAGGCCTGCTCGCCAGCAGCCACCAACCGGAGGCCCCCTAGCCCCTATTGGATAACATTGGGACTCAGCACTCTGCACCCGGCCGCCCTAGTGCCACTGAGGGTGTAACTAGTCTACCCCCCGAACCTCAACTCCCACTACCAAATACTTACCTCAAAAACAATAACACTATTTTCCTCCATAGGATAACATTGACTGTTTTTCTTGGAAAAGTTTCAAAGTGTGAGTTTGAAAACCTAAAGAAATTCTTTAAAATTGTACTATTTAACCAAAATGATTTTACTTACCTGTTTACAGGAATGTTCCAGAGTAGTATCCCGGTATACTACTCTGAGTAACAAAAAGTAATCTAAAAGTAACTTCCTGGTATTTTACTGAAAAGCCCATTCAAGTCTATGTACTGTATTTACAAAGTATTGCATTTCTCTGCAACCATACTGTAAGTCAAAACAAAGTGCATATGCAATTACAATTCAAACTGTTTAAAATCTGCATTACTACTGTAAAGTATGTATTGCTTACTCTATGCCAGGCGTGCTTGGTTCTAGAAAATAAAATAACTAAAAGAATATTTTTATACAAAAACAATTGGTCTGAAGTTCAG
Organism: Calotriton arnoldi; assembly: GCA_963921515.1. Taxonomy (NCBI): domain Eukaryota; kingdom Metazoa; phylum Chordata; class Amphibia; order Caudata; family Salamandridae; genus Calotriton; species Calotriton arnoldi. The sequence continues at coordinate 135,570 of CAWUFW010006202.1, forward strand.
TCTTTGAGTGTGTGAATTCATTTGCTGATTGAGTGTGTACAACAAATGCTTAACACTGTCCTCTGATACTGCCTTACTGCTCGACCAAACTACCACAAATAGAGAGTGAGGTGCTATCTAACTTTACCTCTGCCTACCTTTGGGGTTCCACTGGACTCTGTGCACACTATACCTCACTTTGGTATAGTATATACAGAGCCAGCTTCCTACAAGGATGGCACAGGAAAAAAAACGGGCACAACAAGACCGGTGGCAGCAGAGGCAGGCTCGAACCCTACCAGATCCCTATCAGCTGCAGCAGCACAACGGTAGAGCTACTGGGGGAGAGAGCAGGTCCCTGACTAGAGGTCAGAGGTCTTGCTTGCTCATCGCAGCAGAGGCCACCATTAAATAGGGGAAGAGGGAGGGAAGCTGAGCTGGGAGGCGGGAGTGTGAGCGGCAGGGGTGCGGGCCGCGGGAGAGCAGCGGCGGGAAACGAGCAAAATGTGGAAAAACAGTGACAAAAGACAGTGGCAAAAACAATGACAAATTAACAGGGTTAACAACATACCTACAATAAAACAAGCAGATAGAAGGATGGCACAGGAAGAAAAAAAACAGGCACAACAAGGCAGGTGGCAGCAGAGGCAGGCTCGAACCCTACCAGATACCTATCAGCAGCAGGGGCACAACGGTGGAGCTACTGGGGGAGAGAGCAGGTCCCTGACCAGAGGTCAGAGGTCTTGCTTGCTCATCCCAGCAGCGGCCCCCATTAAATAGGGGAGGAGGGAGGGAAGCTGAGCTTGGAGGCGGGAGTGTGAGCGAGTCATGCTTTCCCTAGTTACATGTCAATATGATGCCAACAGTCTTAACACTGGTGTATGTCATGCCATCTTTATATGACTAAATCATGCAATGATTGGAATGCTAGCCTACTGGCTGGTGAGCAGGATTTCTCCTCAACATGTCACGTAATGACATCATCATGCTAGTCCAAAGTTTAATTATGGTTATAATTCTCTCAAATTCTTCACATCAAATGTGAAAACATGATTGTAAACCTTGAATCCCGGCACCAAGCAAACAAGGGTAGATAAAAACAGAAAGTAAAATATAACGTTTTTGGTTTTTTACTAACATTCCCAAACGTAATTATATATGTCTGACACTTTCTTTTAGAAGAATAGTGCTTAACATTATGGAGTGCAGCAAAAACGATGTGTATCTGTATACTGTACTATAGGATATTGTCTTTCTTTTTTTCAATATAAAAGGTAAATAACACCAATACAAAAGACAAATTAATAATTATAGGGATCATGCAAAATTGATTTCTAGTGGTTTAAACTATGTTCTAAAGAAGGTACAAACAAAAAAGGATCAAGCAAGAATCATCAGCATGAATACTCATAGTTCAAATAGGCAAACTCTGGGAAGCAGTTCTCAGTAAACTTTAAAAAAACTAACCCAAACGAATGCAGCCCGTTCAATATAGTAACATTCCATTAACAGGCTCTGTTATTGGCAAAAAAAACTGGAACAGTATTGCAAGCGACATTTTAGTTACGCATTTCCTTCCTCGTCATTCAAACAAAATAAAAGGCTCCTAGACAATAAATTGTGGGTCAACAAGGCCTAATGTTCAATGTAGATATGACAGCTTTGCACAAAGTCACTTATTAACCCAAATATCTAATTTCAACAGTTTTTCAATGCTGAGCAGTGCTCGCACCATATGCAGTGGTAAATCCACTACCTCGTGTCAAGGAACCCTCTGGTAAACAAATCAATAATACATTTGTTCACATTTCTCCTTGCATTTGGTTGGAAAAACCAATTACTCACAAATTATTCTACCAAAGGAGGTTGTCTAAATCCCCCGACTTCTTTTCAATGTCATTAAACAGATTAGCATGCATCTTGACTTTAAAGTCGGTTAGGTCCTGAGCTTTTGCCACTTCTGCCACTTCACTGCATCGACCTTGGCAGCAGATTCCTTAATAACATTGACTAATCTGAGAATAGCAAACGATGGGCCTCATTTATGAAAAGTGTTGCATCACTGCGGGAAAACAGCGATGCAACACATTTTCATAGCGCCATCCTTGCGACACCATATATACGCCATAATTACTGTACAGCGCTCCATCTCGCAAGGATTTACAGATACGTCAGTATTCCTGACGTATCTGTAGGCGCAAAATTGCATCATTGCTTGAGTGTGTCTAAAAACAGACGCATCCAGCAATGTGTCTTTTCACATGGGGCAAGCCCCATGTGAAAATCCCTGCGTCACTCCTTACACCTGCTTCAAGCAGGCGTAAGGATTTGACGTAGTGTTGCCCTAGAAGTGGCGCAGTGAAATCTCTATGTGGCTTTGCTGCGACGGAACGCCCACCCTGCATGCATTATAACGGACGCAGGTATAATATAGCGCACAGGTTTACAAAGTGACGCATCTGCCTAGATGCGTCACTTTGTAAATATGGCGCAGTGTGGCACATTTTTTACACCGCCGCAGCATCACAAAAAGGGACGCAACGGCGGCGTAGGGACCTCATAAATAAGGCCCTATGTATTGCCATTTACTAATTTAACACTAGCATACATGTACATAATTAAAAATAGCAAGGAGGATTTAGGAGGCTCTTCTGACACTATCTGAGCCAAGCACAGTGTGTGATAGCAAATTGTCATTATCAGAATACCGTTGGACATAAATAATGTGTCCTAAATATTGCCTGTAAACATATTGCCCCATTGGAGTAGTGAATAATTGCAAACCTACATCAAATGGGATGATAGTTTTCCAAACAATATTTAGAACATGATATTTACGTCAGTAGATATTTCTGTGTATGGTATTCTGACCTACAACCAAGCATAGAGTGTATAAGTAGGGCCCACAAGATGTTGTTTGCACATATTTTGCAGAGTGCCAACAGGTTTATATAAGGACTGTTAGACCTGGCATCCTTGGCGTGGGTCTCCCTTCCATTTTTTTCATAATGCCTCCACTGTTGTCGATATGTTTTTGCTGGACTAGATGCTCATGGGCACTTTGCCACTGCTAATCAGTGCCAAAGTGCAAGTGCTCCCTATGATAAATTGTGTTGTGTATTAGTGACTCCATGATTGGATGATTGGTTTACTTGTCAGTCTCTAGTACAGTGCACTGAGTGTGCCCAGGGCTTGTAAATCCAATGCTGCTGGTGGGCTTGCAGCACTGGTTGTGCCACCCACAGGAGCAGCTTGTAAAGTGTGTCTCAGGCCTGCCATTGCAGAGCCTGTGTGCAGCCTAGGGCTGCCATGTCGACTTGGTAAGTACACCCACTTACCAGGCCCTAAACCTTCCCTTCACTGCATGTTGGTCACCCCTAAAGTAGGCCCTAGGGCAGGGTGCATTGTAAGTATAAGGTAGGACATGCCCTGGTGTGAGTGGCATGTCCTAATAGTGAATTACAGCCATTTTCGTTTTTCACTATTGCAAGGCTACCTGTTCTCCATAGGCCAGAATGGGCAGTTAGATTATTACATTTTATAATCCTAACTGACTCAGGGAACATGGTGAAATTCGAGTTTAGTATGCCTGAACTCAGAATGATAAAATACATCTTTTAGTGAAGTTGGTTTTAACATTCTGTGTTTGAAAATACCACTTTTAGAAAGTAGGTATTTTCTTGTCTAACTATCCAAAGCCTGCCTCTGCTAGGTTGTGTATTCCTTGTCTGGTGTTTTTGAGTGACAGGGCTGGGGATTCCAGGAGACAGAATGAGTCAGCCCAGTGGTGAATAGAGAGATCTGCATCTAGATGGGTGGGAGGAGTTGCACCTGGGACCTGAATAGGACAGTGCCTGCCCCCACAGTGCTGGCTCCACCCCTGTGGTGCGTCTGATGTCTCTGCCCTGCACAGTGAAAGAAGAGAAGGCATCATGTCAACAAAGTGCTCCAGGGCTGGGCTTTCCCTCCACAATGCTGGCTCCACCTCCTGTGGGGCGTCTGATGTTTCTGCCCTGCACTGTGAAAGGAAAGAAGGAGTCATGTAAACAGAGTGCTCCAGAACTGGTTTGGACTGGGCAAAGGCCCCACTGCCCTCAGAGGACAAAGGATTTTGGGGTATAAATATTGGGACCCTGATCCCAAGAAATTAGATCACTTTTGGGAACAAGAAGAAACCTTTGCTGAGGAGCGGAACCAAGAAGAAACTGAGGAGAGACTATCCCTAAGCTGAAGTGCTGCTTGGGGGATTGGCCTGCAGTGGTTTGCCTGACTGCCAAAGAAAGGAGAAAGGAACTTTTGCTTTGCTGTGACTTTCATCAACTTGTGAAGGATCTCCAAGGGCTTGGAAGAGAGCTTGCCCCCTGATCGAAGTCCCAGGACCATTGGACTTCACCCCTTTGTGAATTGCTGCTGGAAACTCTGTTTCAGTGGCTACAGAGGTAGGGAGCTGTGACCGACTCTCCCGACCAGCTCGGTGTCCTGTTGGCACCGCATCGAGCAACGCCTGCATCTTGCAACGCACGGCCTTGGTCTCACCGACTCCGTCAACGAGCCTCTGCCTGCACCGTAACCTGTGAGCACCGCACCTTGCAACGCCTCGCTACACCGAATCCATCTGGTCCGACCGACACGGTCACTGTTGCTGAGTTCGAGTCCTGTGACCGCACCGGAGTTGGGCACCGCCTCGCAAGCTTCGCGACGCACCGCCCACTCGCACCGCTGTCCGGACTGGATCGACGCCAGCTCCTGAATCCGGCTCCCGTCACCGCACCGCAACCTGCCAGCACCGCATCGAGCACCGTCTCGCCCTGCAACGCACGGCCCTGGTCTCACCGACTCCGTCTCGACGACTTCAACGAGCCGCTGCCTGCACCGCATCGAGGGACAACGCGTCCTGCAACGCTTCCATTTTGCATCGCGACCGCTACGTACAGCCATCCGGCTCGCACGCCCGTTCCTGCCGCTTCAAGTAAAAGGTACTGTGACCGAGTCTGTCTACGCTGTGTTGGCCCGTCTCGACGCGGTCAGCTGGATTTGTTAGACTCTGTTTGTTCTTGACATCGCCGTAGCCGGAGGAGGCTACCGACTCGCACAGAACCTTGAATTAAGCCTTTTTGATCAGAACTAAGCATCCTTGACAGTATTGTGGATTATTTTTGTCGTTTATGGTCTTGTGATAAATCTATATAAAGTATACCTATTTTTATAAATATATAACCTGTGTGGTGTCCATTTGTAGTGTTGTCACTTGATTACTGTATGTGTTCACAAATGCTTTACACACTGCCTCTGAACTAAGCCTGTCTGCTTGTGCCAAGCTACCAAGAGGGTGAGCAGGGGTTATTTCAGGAGTGTACCTACTTTCCCTGACTAGACTCAAGGGTCCCTATTTGGACAAAGGTACCTACCTCTGCCAACTAGAGACCCCCAAATCTAACAAGGACATTGAAAGAAATAGGAACTCTCATCTAGAACCCAATGGCTTTGTAGCTTGTTGCAGACCATGTTACTGGAGAATCTACCATATGATCTTTATCTACAGGGGAAACAGTTTGTTTAGATTTGGGAACCATTCCTCGGGGTGCCAAAAATGTGGGATCTATAAATGTTGGTCGCTTCTGGGCCCGCACGGAGGAAGCTAGTCACACCAATGTATGGTGCAGTGATGAGTGGGATGACATTCGAATCCAGCTGGACTAGGGCACAATGGCCCCATGAACTGGGTGTACTTTTATCAGATGAACACTGGATATATTGCAGTGAACACACTAAAGAAGTATCCATTAATGGTAAGCATAGATTAGGTCATTACAAATTTCTAATCCAAATGTATTATACACCAGTTGCCCTGGCGAAATATGACGGGCATGACAGCACACAATTTGTGCATTGCAGCGCTACTGGCGAGGATTTTTTCCACCTCGCATGGGGTTACCTGCAGGTTCATGAATACTAGAGAAGTCTATCCCCTGGACAATTTCTCCTGCACATGGCCTTGATAGAGGCACTGGGGTGTAGCTGGGGCGACATAACCAGTGAACCTCCTACACATCTTCTGATCCAGTACCTTCACATCCTCGGTCAAGGCAGGCACTTGGGGCACTGGCTGGCTAGATCTCTACGCTTGCACACGGCACCAACGCTCGCTTCTCTCCGTGGACGGTGGGAGGCAGATCTCAACCGCCCATGCACGGACAGGTAATGGTCTTCCTTATTAGAGAGTCCCACCGACATCCCACGCAATACCCAATTCCTCTTAATCCAGCTGTACATCCTACCTAGGGCCTATTGCACCACTGACAACATCAATAGGTATTTCCAACGCACTGATGTCGCCTGCCCCCGTTGCCCGCTAGTAGACGCTGACATAATACATATGCTCTGGGCATGTCCCCTTCTACAGTGCAACTGGAGGGGGGTAGTGAGCCAGCTAGTACACTGCACTGACAGAGCAATCTTGAACACATAGAAGGTATGCGTGTTAGGAATATATAAAAGAAGCAAAAGCATAAGGTAACATCCCGGTTTATTGATCTGGGCCTGCTGTTGGCTGAAAGACTGATCACCCAGTGCTGGAAATCTCCTGAGCACAGATGGAGAGCATTGCTCTGCACAGGGAAGACGCAGTGGGACTCCGTAAATACCCCCTAGCTGGCAACTGGGATGCCATTATTGCTGATTTGTGCACTAAAATGCCTGAGGTCCCCACGCCGTCAGATGCCAAAAATGACCTGTGATGCGGAAGTTGAGGATGCACTATGAAGGGTGCTCTTGTGCTCTCCCCTGACATGCCTACTTCAGTAGTGATACATTCCCCTGCAACTCCCTGTTTCTAATGTTGAAACTGGCAGAGACGGACGCACTGCATTTACCCTAATAGACAACAGAACAGTGTTGCTCATTGGGGGGTTGGAGGTGAATGTTATGGGCAAATGCACTAGTTACGGTTGCTAATTCTTTTACCCCTAGTTCAATTGTATCAAATTGAGTTTGCAACTGTTTACCTCTGATATTGCATAATGTCAGTTACTGCACAGGATACATATCCAAATTTACCCAGTGCTTTTGTTTATGCTGATGTACTCATGCCCTACCTGGCTATAGGTGTGTCTCCTGCTCGTTTCACATTGATGGATGTTGTCTGATACACTGATAGTTACCTTGGACTCGCACCACCGGCAAATGCTGCCACAGCCAGGTCAGATACACCTGCTCTTGTTGTAATATTCAATAGTGGCATAAAATTGCATTGTCATTGCATGATGCACCATTTCATTAATACTCCTATGCGTGTAACAGTAATTAAACAAGAAGCAATAAACAGATTCAAACAAAAAAATGAATACTGGACAAGTCTATGACTGGTCCAACCCTGACGGTAGATCTGCTAATGGCACAGTTGGAGTATGCGAAGGAGGCCTCTAAGAGAGATAGGGAATTTGTGGGTCTTGCACTAGTATTAGGTGAATACAGGGTGGCCCTGCCCTGGGGCAGAGGCAGAGCCCATGCGATAGCAGAATGGATAAAAGACCTGGTCACGAGACACACCTAAGTAGACACATATAGTGACCTTTTGCCCAGCGCTTACCAGCCTAAAGACATTTGAGACAATACCTGGGCCATCCCCCTAGTCATGGGCATTATGAGTTCCTCTCTACGTCTACCTGTGTGTGGGCTGGGGCATGCATATACCTGAACAGAAGATGTTATGATTGTAGAATGTTGGGTAGGTAACACCCTTATCATGTACTGTACCGGCTATTTCTGTTCTGTTGGCTGAATGATAAATGTTCTATTGGCTGAATGACGAATAAAGTTCTAAAAAAAAGATTTTGGAACCAGTAGTGAGCTACTCGAGGGAGATAAATCAAGTGAGAAACCCCACCCCCAGTCACACAAACACTTTTGTGCCTTAGTACACTGCGGCTCGTTATAAGAAAAAAGAATTCTCGCCAGGATACCACAGATTCTAAGCAATATTGGGTGTTGACCACTCACTCTGGGAATCATGTCTGGGATTGCTGTTGGTGATGTACCATGGGGTGAGTTTAAGAGGTTGCACATATATTCTAGTTATGTTCCCCCCTTCTCCTCCTTTTACTAGTTCTATTTAAACCCCTCTTTCTGTATACATCATGAGGCTACATCCACCTCACAAGTAAGTAGTAGTCATAGATGTTTCTGGGTCTATAACACAAATGTCCCTGCTTATCTAGGGTTTGTGTGAAACCCGCGGAAGACAGAAGGTTGGAGAGCCCCCCCACCCGTGGATACCGTGGTACCCAAGTTACCTATCCCACCGTTGCTACCAATGTGAGAAGCTGGCCTGGTATATGATGTCCACTAATGTAAGTGGGCACCTTGCACCAGTCCAGACAACTCACCTTGGGTGGTTCCTTGGGGTCCCAGCAATTCTACGTCCTCTCAACATTGTCCTGACTCGAGTCATGGTTCTTATACCACTTTTTTAGTATATGGTTCAGTCCCCCACTGGGGCCCGCTGTGTATTAGTGCTATTTACTGTGATTTCTTTGCTATAATATTGTGTGCTTTGTGTATATCTCCATGTGGGAGATTCTGGAACGTACTAGAGAGTATTATATAATAAATAATTATTTTTATAAATACCTTGTGTGGTTCTCTTTCATTTAGTCTATACTAAAGGATTGCATCCTGGTAAAACAAGCTGCTTTACACTCCTTCAAGACTAAGCCTGAAGGCTGCTCTCCACAGTTACCACTTGGATAGCTTTCTAAGGTTGTCTGAGACCTCTTAAATCACCATAAGGGTTGTCTGGACTGGTGCAAGGTGCCCCCTTACATTAGTGGACATCATATACCAGGCCAGCTTCTCACAGTTGGCCTTTATAAAAGAGGCATACTGTCTGATGTCACCCCTAAAAACTCTAACAAAATGTGGAACTGGAAAATAAGGAACCAAGTATAGTACAACCTCATTTTCTTAAGCAAGCCACAGTCTGAACTGAACAATAGCAAAATCATTTGCCAGCAAATCACAGAGTAGGTAATTTGATTTCTCATCCAATAAAGTTATGTCACCTTTGACCTTTGCACCAGAGTTCCTACTTCTTCGGCACCCCAGACTCCCCAATCTGATAGATGCAAGAGAGAAATTAATGGTTCTCAAAAGACAGGCATTCTGTGGTGGTATTGTCCCATCTTTCCTCCCATTCTCCCCTTTTCTTTGCCCTGCAATTTCCAGTCCTTTATTGTATAGTGAAGGTTTAACAGTATCTCCTACTGTTGAATCCCCCCTTATATGTTAAGCAAAATATCATACAACATGAGTCTAATTTTAGGTCTTGCCCTCATATTGAAGCACACCCCCACCACTTCCTTACACTTTGACAGCCCCCTACAGAGACCAGGGTTATCACCGACTGACTTCTTAGGAAGCTGATGTCCACCCACGCTTCCTGAGGTCTGTGCGAGTGGATTCATGACTATTCCCTCCACCACTTCAGCACCAGGGTCAGCCCCATGGTCCAACCTCTGCACACCCCCATCTTGGTTAACAAAAATCAACATATCATCTGGAAAGTGCTCAGAAAGAGGAAGGAGTCTGAGGGTTGTAAGAGACGAAGAGGGAGGTAAATAGAGTGTTTGAATTGGCAGGACAGGTTGCCAGCACGGTTGTATGACAGAGGCATGCATGGCTGAACGTCGCGTGCCCCAACAACGAATGCATCTTAACAACGCATTTGTTTAGCACACGTCTTTACCATGCATGCCTTCACCTCGCATTTTCGTGGTAAAGGCATGTTTGGTAAAGGGATGTGTGATAAGTTCACATCCCAGCCCCTCTGCCCTGAGTCCAATAATCCTGACCCTTGCCCTATAACTCGACCACCCCCCCTGAGCCCTAAAAACTCCCCCCTGCCCTGAAAACTGCCCCTTCCCCCCATGGCCTGAGCCCTAAAAATCTGCCCCCTACCTTACCAACTACCCTGACCCCCCTGCTCTAAGCCCTAAAAACTGCCTGCCCTGAAAACTGCCCCTTCCTCCTGCCCTGAGCCCTAAAACTCTGCTCCCTACTTAAAAACCTACCCTGACTCCAGCCCCCCACCCTGAGCCCTAAAAACCAGCGCCCTCCCTTAAAACTTACCGCCCCAGCCCAACATACCTCGCCGCGTCCCCGTCCTTCATGCAGGTCCTCCCTTCTGGTTTCTCTCCCTGCTTGCTTAGTAAGCTAGAACGCCGACTGCCTTAACCACGCATGTGAGTGGTTCAGGCATATGCGTGGTTAAGGCAAGCATTGATTAGCTTGCGGTAAAACGGAACGCCTCCTTGAAGCCACGTTTTAAAGGGTATTTCCCGCCAGCACATCAGGTAAACTCCATGAACCACGCAGTCCCTCAATGACCTGAGTCAGGCTCTCTCATCTGACCATGCTAGTTTGCGTATTGTAAAGAAATAATACCTAGAAGCACCTAGCAGTAGAATAGGTTAGTTTCTACTACCATCCTTGCAGTTAGTCATAGGAAGGTATGTACGTGATTTACAGTGTGGAGCAAAGTCGTTTTTTTAACATGTTGTGTCTGATGCTGCACCCTTTCAGTGAACTTAGATAAGACAATTAGAGTTTGATGGCAGTACACACCTGAGAACAAGAACGAGCACAGGTATTTCATAAATACAGCTGCATGTGTTTTATTGCTGCTGCAGACTTCATGAAGCATGGGCTATAGTTTGGTAAATCGGTGTAATGCATGCAGCCAAAGCAATAGGCACAAACCCAAAGGCATTCGAAAAGCTGACAGACAGTCAGCTTGCACAATGGTCGAAAATAACTGCAGAATTGCTTTGGGAAAGTATAGCCTGGTCTAAAATGCTCTTAAAGGGATGAAGGCCAGACGTTCAGGCATTTATGGCTACTTTTTTCATGTATAGTAGAGATTCAATATGAGCTTGCACCCAAGCAACGTATGTTGCCAATCCAACCTGTCATGAAGGATGCTGTGGCAGCTCCATTTGGCATGGATCTGCCAGCCCAGGAAAAGAGAACTGTGGGAGACTATCTTATCTTATTTTCATTACCTTGCTTGCTTAATCTCTGCAAACGGGTATTTAATTAGATCATATTTATGATTGCTTCTTTAAATAAATATATTAAAAATCTTTTGCTGTTGCTTGATGTAGGAAATTAGGTTACTGGTTGAGGGGGGTGAATCTCTACTCAAGCAGCAACCACAATCTCTGTCAGGGTGAAACACAAGTAAACCCAAAATTAGCCTGTGCTCAACCCTCTGGTAGTTTGGCACAAAAGCAGTCAGGCTTAATTTAGATGAAAAGTGTAAATTATTTATGCACCACTTCAACCTAATGAATGAAAACAAACACAAGAAAAATCCCACACCAATTAGAAAAATATTGTATAATTTAATAACTTATTTGAGACCAAAACAACAAAAATCCAATCAGTAGAACTTGAGATAAACAATTTTAAAGATGTAAGTGAAAATAGTACCTAAAAGCACAAAGCGCCAACTGTGGTGCGTCCGACCGGGACAAAGTCACAAATTCAGGCTGACCGTGATGGATTGCGTGCCGGATACAGGGACCAAATCAGGCCCACTTGAACAAAGTACCTTAGATCCTGGTTTGCAGAGAGTTGCGTGATCCCATGTTGAGGATGTGTTGAGCAGCGGAAGTTCCAAGGAATTTGCGGGAACGCGATTCGGAGTCCTGCGCTGTCTTCAGGTTGCAGTTGACAAGGGCCTTGCAATGAAAAGTCTTGTAGCGAGGATGCATCGCACAGCAGCATTTCCGAGGAAGTTGCGGGGCTGTGATGCGGATCGATGAGGGGCTTACGAACAGAACACCTGTGTCGAGGATTCATTGTACAGCGACAGATCTGAGAAAGCTGAGTGCTGCCCTGGTAGGTCCTGCATCGTGCTGCGGCTGTTCTGATGTGGCTGCAAGGAAATGAGCATCGCTGTGTCAGTTCTGCTCATAGGACCACTGCTTGGCTGGTAAAGCACCTTCAGGCCTACTTCCAAGGGTCCAGGACTTGGGTGGCACCACTTGGGGTATCAGGCTCACAGCAGACAGAGTCCAGGTGTTGGGTTCAAGGTGGCTGGAGCCTTTTATGTCACTGAGGCTCTGAAAAGGATTTGATTTGATTTGATTTAATTTGTAAAACGTGACGTATGCCCTAGGGCGTCTTGGCACTGCCTACAATGCGAGGAAAAGAGATCAGGATATAGAGTCTACAGAGGAAATGTGAATAGCCCAGTTTTAAGTAACTTTCTGAAAGCCAGAAAGTTGGGGGTATTCCCTAAGTACACTTGTCATATTTATGATTGCTTGATATGATGAAAAGGAGGCCAGCCAACTCGCCCTTGGAGTCACTCTGGTGGTCCTGGGTTCAAGATGCAGATCCAGTCCTCTTCACTCAGTCAGCCAGGCAGCAGGGCAACAGGGCACTAGAGTAGTAGCCCTTCTTGCAGATCAGCACAGCAGCCCTTCTGAGTCATGCACAGGTCCAGAGGGGTACTCAAGAATTGGGTCTGAGGGTGCATTATTTATATTTTGGTGCCCACTTTGAAGTAGGAGAAGGTTCTGGAAGTTTCCATCCCTAGAGGTGCTTGGAATTTCTTGCCTCCCTGACCTGGCACCAACGTGTCTGGGGGTCACAAAAGACTGGTGTCATACCCTTTGTGTGTTTGCTCACAGAGAGCCTTTGTGATGTGCAAGTGTGGTAGGTGACAGCTCCTCCCCCTCATCAAGTCAGAAAGGGCCCATCCTGTCAACAAACTACTACCCTTTGCCTCAACGTCTGGGCACAATACACAAAGACCAACTGCCAGCTACACCTAGTCATGTGAACCAGGATACAGGCAGCGGGCACCAAATGACATGGACAAGAAAATGGCAACTTTCTAAAAGTAGAGAAGAGGGTATGCAGTTCCTTAGGTGGGTCAAGAGAAGTAAAGAGAGATCAACAATGTGTATTGTCACAAAGAGAAGTGACAGTCCTTGAATAATCGGCGGGAGGGGAATTCCTCCTTACGGAACTAGGGCCCTCACACACCCAGCCAGCTAGGTGTCATGCTTCATCATTTGGGCCTGCTCCTCGTCGGGTCGGCGCTGCAATACCCGACGGGCACCCAAAGAGGGGCTCATTGGCGGAGATATTTTGTTCCTTGCCGTTTGGTGCAGTGGAGGTAAGGGACCTAAGAAGTGTAGATGTGGTGTAATGGAAAGTGATTAAAACAGGTTGGGTAGTCCAAACCACCTGGTTCCGGCGGCGATGGGTAGGTCACCCATTCTGCTTCCTAGGATTCAAGGACACAATACTTTATGTGTCTCACAACCCGCCGGATTCTGTTGAGGCGAGACTCTTAGAGCATTTAGGTCGTCCTTTGCTGTGGGTACCTTACTCGCAGAGTTTACACGTGGTAGGTAGGTTGCCCATCTTTCCACAGTGTGTAGATAGTTTTTCACTAGGTCCTGATGAATTGCCACTGATCCTCCAGACTATGAGGCAAGAAACATGTCGACCCCTTAAGAGTAGAGCGCAGTTATCCTGAACCATTAATTCAGATAGTCGCCACTCTTCCTTTTAACCAGGTGGGGAGCCAACCTGAATAAAAGTAATTCTTTGGACTACCCAACCTGTTTTAATCACTTTCCATTACACCACATCTACACTTCTTAGGTCCCTTACCTCCACTGCACCAAACGGCAAGGAACAAATGATCTCCGCCAAAGAGCCCCTCTTTGGGTGCCCGTCGGGTATTGCAGCGCCGACCCGACGAGGAGCAGGCCCAAATGATGAAGCATGACACCTAGCTGGCTGGGTGTGTGAGGGCCCTAGTTTCGTAAGGAGGAATTCCCCTCCCGCCGATTATTTAAGGACTGTCATTTCTCTTTGTGACAATACACATTGTTGATCTCTCTTTACTTCTCTTGACCCACCTAAGGAACTGAATACCCTCTTCTCTAGTGTTGGCTTGGGCATGTATGCTGTACCATCCAAAAGCCCTTCCGTCCCCCCCTTGTTGATTAACTTTCTAAAAGTGGCATTTAAAGAATTGTGACTTAAAATCTGACTTTACCATTAAAGTGTTTAAAATTGCAATTCTCTAGTCACCAAACTCAATATTTTTACCTGCTCCCAATTGAAAGTTAGCACTTAATAAATGCATTAAGGTTACCCAATGTTATCCTATGGAAAAGGCAGGCCTTGAAGTAGTGAAAACGAATATAAGAGTTGTTCACTACCGGGAAATGTAAAAGTTAAAAGTACATGTCCAACTTTTTAAATACACTGCACCCTGCCCTACCAGCTGTTTTAGGGCCTACTCTAGGGGTGACTTGTATATATTAAAAAGGAAACTTCGGCCTGGCAAAAGGTTTAGTTTTCCAGGTCAAAATGGCAGGGTAAAACTGCAAAGACAGGCTGCAATTGCAAGCCTGAGACCAGTTAAATGGGTGGCACACTTAGTGCTGCAGTCCCACTAGTAGCATTTCATTTACAATTCCTGTGTACATGTAGTTCCATTTTACTTGGGAATTACATGTAACTTAAATGTGCCAATTGGGGATAAGCCAATTTCACCATGTTTAAAGGAGAGAAAACAAGCGCTTTAGTACTGGTTAGAGTCCTAAAGCCAGAAAAAATAAAGTCTGCAAAAACAGGAGGATGGAAGGCAAAATGTTGGGGGAAAACCTCGCCAAGGATGTCAGGTCCAACACTGGAGTATTCGCTTTAATCCACCATAAAATGTACTAAATTAACTGGCGGTGGGCGATCGGAACAAGACACACACCCACCAGATCCAGCAGTTGTTACCCCAGAGTGGTCACTGCCTCTGAAGTGAATTTCACTAGAATTATTCCTGTGGAATTGGCCCTGGTGTTACAAAGTTGTGCCCAACCTTTGTTGTAGTAACAACTCATCATTAGAGTCATCTCAAACCATGAGAAACTCATCTATTGGTGCGGTCTGCATTGCCAACCTTTCCAAGCATTATGCAGCATGACTTGTCATGTTCATGATAAAACTAGTTGATCCCATAGCAGAAGATTACCAGACCACCTCTTCACAAGCCAATATGAAAGACTAGCTCAATATACTTGACCATGATCACTACTGGTGAACTTATCACTGAAAAGACAATGAGAAAATCAGCTGAGTCAATGATGAAGCCACTTAAAATATTAACAATACAAAATATCAGGTGGTTTATCTGCTCCAAAGAAGCCAGCAAAGTTACGACCACCAGAGTCAAATGGGCTGAACAAGTTATATCTGCATTGCTCAGCCCATTGAGCATGTCGGCATACAATCAGGTGAGGCACAAAGCAGCCAGAGCGTGATTACCGTGCTACAGTCGTCAAGATTAGTCAGCGATCAACATCCCCCTTGACTATTTTCCTTTTGCTAGGGTTTTACCAGTGTCTATACATTTTAACTGTGAAAGGGAAAGTAAACATAATGCAGGAACAATTTTTGCTCAAAATATTCAAGATCAAGGAGTCACATGGATTATAAGTATCAGGGACTCATAGTTGAGGGCTGGGCCCAGCATACAAGCAGGAAAGGCCCATGAAATAAAAACTAACATTTTACACAATAGTCGATTTCTAAGTACCCTTGCTTGTCATGGTATCTATCCTCACTTGCACAGAAACTGTTTCTAAGGTGTAGCTTTCATAAAGCAGTGCAAATGCCCAGAAGCTCAGTTGACCACTACCAGACAATACAAATCTTTCCACTGTAGTTTGAACAGGGGGACGGGGTTGGTTCACAAAATTAAAAAGGCATGAGAGGATGTACAGTACATGTGTCAGTACTCATTAGGAGTCAAAAATGAGGTGAGGACAAATCACAAAGTAGGATGTCACATTAGGGCAGATGGGTTTCTTACAGTATAAAACCTGTATATCATACTGACCAAATTGGGTCTTGACAGCATCCTACACATACCATACGGAGGCACACTGCCCGGGTCTGCCCTGAGCCCACCCAGGTGGTGGTTCAGACATGGCATCCAGCCCTACGAATCAAGGGTTACAACAAATGACTCACGCAGAAGACCCCTCTATGGTGCGGAACCTGGCTACGCCAGGTGTCGCAACTAGACGGCTTGACTAAATGGGGCAGGATTGGCAACACGCTGCTTGGTGATGTCTGGCAGGGATCCACTAGGAAAACATTCCAGGAGGTACAGTCCTCATTCTTGCTTGCTCCCATCCAATTTCACAAATACCTACAATTATGACATGCACTAGCCTGCTACCGAGCTGTCTCATTCCCCTCGAAGCTAGGCTCCTTCAAGTCCCCTTGGAAAAAGGGGGAATCTCCAGGATTTACAAAACACTGATACACAATTCCCACACCTAGTTCGATGAACTAACTGAAAAATGGGAACAGTGGGTTGGCACACTAGACAATGCAGACTGGTGAGATGCCCAAATGACTCCCGTGTTATAGCCATCCCGGCTCATCTCAGGCTCATGCAACTAACTAAACTACCTACATATCACCTACCTTACACCCAGGTGACTCTGGAGGGCGGGTAAACACACTTCCCCTAAACTGCCCCCGGGGCCACTCATCTGACACCAATTTCTTCCATATGGTATGGGAATTGCCCCATGATAATGTCATAGTTACAGGAGCGTAACAAAGGTCCCTGCAGTGCGGGGGGCCCGAGCTTCGGGGGCACCGCTCAGCACAGTACCATGAGAGCTCCTGAGTGAGTACGGAGGGGGGCCTTCCATGTTCCATGTACTCTGCAGGGGGGCCCCTCAAGTTTTGTTACTTCAGTACATAGTGGAGCGCCATTGCGGACACTTTGACAGACGTTTTGGAGAAGCCTGTGGCGCTTATCCCAAGAGTTGCTCTGCTGGGCATACTGGAAGATCTAGGTATTGCCCAAGCAGAGCCGACCTTGGTCGGAATTACCACAATTCTCGCTAAAAGAGATATAGCTCAAAACTGGACAAATACCACAGCCCCCAGCATCTCTGAATGGACCTCCGCTAAGGACTGGCAGCGCTCAAACCCAGGAACCAATCTATTGGGCCAGAGGATGCCCACGTAAGCATGGCAAAATCTGGGGACAATGGTGGAGTTTTTGTGGCATAACGAATGGTCACCAGTCTTGAGGTGGGAGGGCTGGAGATGCTCCAGAAAAGTGGATCTGAGGTGGGTGGCATCCCAAACAGGAAGGGATAGCATTATCCGAAGCGATGTGTTGTCATGGTGTCTGTTTAAACTCAATAAAGATGGTTATGAAAATAAAACGGTATATCATAACACCATACATGTTATCCACGCAAAATATTGCGCCTATTTTCAAAGTTGCAAGTTTGTTTTAATTACAAATGCAGTTTGATGTAGATTCTCAACACATTATGCCCATTTCAGCTTAATCATCTGTTAAGCATTAAGTAATCCTGTTTAAAGGTTACCTTCTGTGTAATTTATCTCAAGCAATAAATCAATTTGATTTATTTCGAATTTTTTTCATATATTAAGACAATTTACTCATGCAATCAACAAAATCTGTACTGATCCCTTTTTTCAAAAAGAATACATAGTAGCTTGCTATTGTCAATACGGCAACTCAATGTCGATTCTCCAATTCATATGCAGAGAGACTCTTGATTTCATTAAAGACAACGGAGGCTAACATTATGCAAAGGCTTTTATTGCCGCTTCCAACTGCAGCCCCTTTAAAGAACGTTAACACATCACAAAGATAAGAATGTTCATGAGAGAGTATAAGTATCTGGTGCACAACGTCATATTCCTCTTTTAGCTGCTACACAAGAAGACGACGATCCATCTTGAAATATTTGGTACCATACTACGAGGTGTTCGCTAAACAAAAGGAAAGAGAGATTGCCAAAGTAAATGTAATCAACATAATCTGAAATAACCTAAAATCTTAAACGTTTCGTTAAGACAATTTATTCTACCCAGTATAAATCTCAACATATACGTATACCACTCCTCAAGGGAGAGGAGGGTGGGAAAATGTTAGCCTCCATTGTCTTTATTGAAATCAAGATTCTCTCCGCAAATCAATTGGAGAATCGACATTTCATTACAAGACAGGAGGCTACCATTCTGCATGTTCAAAGCCCCTCAAGGCTACATTACTAACATGCTCTATAGGTTTCAGATAGAATTTGACAAAGGTGCTTGTGTTTGACCAATCAGCTCTCTTGAGGATTTCAGGCAGAGAACCACCTGACCAAAAAATGTTGCTAGACATTGCTCCTCTTGAAGAGTGAGCTCCAAACCTTGAAAGATCAACACCCGCCTCACTCATAATCATACGTACCCATCTGGCAAGTGTTGCTGTAGAAACTGGTTTATGAGGTTTCACATAAGACAAAAGAAGTTGGTCAACTCCATGCGCTCTAAATTCTAAAATCGTACTTTCATATACTTTCATACATCTTACCACACATAGTTTTTCACAATCATGGAAGAAAGGGTAGAAAACAGAATCAGACATGGTCTTGGTTCTTTTCCAGACATCGAAGTGTACACCTTCACTCGAATAGAATCTGTTGGATATTTCCAGAGCTTTGACATCTGATACTCTTTTAAATTATATCAAACTGAGTGAGGTAGCAAGTTTCATAGAAATTTGTTTAAGAGAGAGATATGTATTGTTTGGCCAGGAACTAAAAAGTTTAAAAATCAAGTTGACATCCCACATGGATTCATAGCGTGCCGTTGGTGGTCTTTTAAGTCTCACACCCTTCATAACCCTTTTAATTAATGCATTACTGCCAATCGCCAAATTATTTATTAAAGCAGGACCAGAGGAGATAGCAGATCTATAGCAGTTGATCGTTCTATAGGAAAGTCTAGAATCAAAAAGACTCGCTAGGAAATTGGCTATAAATTACGCAGGGGCTTCCACGGGATCCAAGTTCCTTTCCATGCACCAACTGCACCATCTACACCATACCCCTTTATACCTTTTCCTTGTTCCTGGTGCCCAAGATTCTTCCAAAAGGCTTTTAGCTTCTGATGAAAGATTTGGGTATCTATTTGATCTCCTGAAATCTTCCAAACAAGAAGGTTCCTCTTCCCCTCTCGTACCAAAGGATGTCCCTCTCCACCTGGGCCTTGTAAAAGGCCTGATGACACCGGGACCAGGCGTGGGATATCCATGGCTAGTTCCATCACCCCTGGAAACCAGACTTGTGACTTCTAGAAGGGGGTCACTAGAATTTTTTTTTTCTTTTACAGAGTTTTATATAGCGCGAACTTGACTTGAAGGTATCGGGTATCACAGCGCTTTGCATGAGCACCAGTTGCGTTATAAGAGGACACATTCATTTTTGTTAGACACGGGGAGATTAAGTGATTTGCCAAGAATCACAGGATGTTGTGCGTCCCTGCCGAGACTCGAACCTGGCTCCCCAGCTCCGAGGTCGACCGCCCTAGCCATTAGGCCAACTCCTCTCCCCAATGATACTGCTGCATTCTTGTCTCACTTTCCACAGGACCCTCTGAATCATGGAGAAGGGAGGAAAGGCATAACCTTTGTTCTTGCCTCATGGTCTCCATCTGAAGTATGTTAGGACCTGAAAGGTTAGTCTGCTTGCAAATAAATCTATCTGGATTGGTCCCCATAGATCTTGTACCCGGGCGAAAACATGCAGATGCAACATCCAATCGCTGGAGTCTCTGAGGAACCTTGAGTTCCAGTCTGCCCTTGTATTCTGAAGTCCTGGAATGAATTCTTCTCTTAGCTCTTGTATTCCCAACAGAAATACCAAATTTGTTACGCTAAGGTCAAAAGCATTTTTTTATTTCGAACCCCCCAGTCGATTTATATATGATACCGCTGAGAAGCTGTCTAGTCGAATCAGTGTGTTGGAATTTTGCAGTAAGGACTTGAAGCTCATGAGGGCATTCAGGCCAGCTAACATTTCCAAAGAGTTTATGTGGAATGATTGTTCCTCTACGTACCATCTCCCTCCTGTTTCTTGATTGCCTATCCGGGCTCCCCTACCCCAGTTGCTCGCGTCTGATTCTAGGGCAAAGTCTGGGGCAATTCTGAAGATGACTTTCCCATTCCAAGCTTCCAGATTCCTTAGCCACCATATTAAGTCCTCCCGAGCCTTCTGAGATAGGGGAATAGTGTCTCCGTACCACAGACCTTTCCTTAGACTCAGAGGGGGGATATTCTCAAGGAAGTGACGGTGAGAGGCGTTAGCCTCCTTGGCTCAACGCCTCTCACCGCCACTTTGGAAACGCGAGGCTGCACCCTATTCTCAAGAATGTGGTGCAGCCTGGCGTTTCCCCCTGCGATGGCGCTAAGTTTCACGACTTTGCACCAACTCAGACATCCTGGCACCAGAGTGCAAGGGTGTCTGTGTGCAGGGGAGGGTTGTTTATGTACAGGAAGGTGCCCCTTCCTGCGTCAGAAAAAGTGACGTTCCCGTGGCGATAGGGGCTTGAGAATATGCCCCAGAGTTTTTAGTCTCTGTAGCTCCCTGTAGTGAAGTGGACTGGAGAGATTGCTTGGATAGAAGATGATAGGAGACCCAAGACCCTTGCGAGGTCCCTCAGCAGGACTGAATCTCTGGTAAGGACTGTTCTTACCTCCTTTTCTATTTTTAGTATTTTCATGTGAGGTAGCACTAACTGGGATAGAATGGAACCCAATTGGAAACCTAGAAATTCTCATTTCTGAGTCGGCACCATGACTGACTTCTCCATATTTACTATGAAAGCTAGGCCCTCTAGGAGTTCTGTTGTCCATGATAGATGTTTTAAAAGCTCTGCTCTGTCCTGTGACATGATGAGAATGTCGTCTAGATATATAATAAGGCGGACCCCCTTTTCTCTGAGATGACTGACTACTGGATGAAGTACCTTGGTGAAGCTCCACAGGGCCGAAGACAGACCGAAGGGAAGGTAGAGGAATTGGTAAGTTACGCCTCTCCATGGGAATTGTAAAGTAGGCGTCATTGAGGTCTAATTTTACCAGCCAATCTTTGGGCTTGTAAAATGTCCCTCAAGAGGTGGATCCCCTCCATTTTGAAGTGTCTGTAGACCAAGAAGTTGTTTAGTTCCTTCAGGTTTATGACAGGTCGCCAACCCTTGTCCTTCTTCTTCACCAGAAAAATAGTGCTTATAAAACCCTTTATTTTTTCCTGTTCCGCTAGTACTTGAATTAAAGCACCCTTTTCTAACATTTGGGTCACCTCTTCGTCTATTAGACTCATCTTTTCCTCGTCTAAGGACAACTCTCTTGGTTTTTCGACTGTACAGGGTATTTCCAAAAATGTATTTTGAAACCAACAACAGTTTGCAGTACCCATGGGTCTCTTATTATAACTCTCCAATTTTGAATGAACAATTTTAGTTTCCCCTACTTTCTTGGTAGAAGACGTCGAGACGTCAAACAGAGAGGAAGGACTACCATCATTCCTCCCGCAGTGACGTCCAAGGCGGGGCAGGCGTCTGGTCGCGAGGCGAGCAGACACGCTGCTCTCCGCCTCGGGTCTGGAAAGAATGCAGGCGATTCAAAGGACGTGTTAGGGAGAAGTCGCTCCTCTGCGCTCCTTCGTGTCTTTTTTTGTTTTTTTTAATGGTTACCAAATAGAAATGAAGGTATTGCCAAAACTGAAAAGCATTACAGATAAACGAAATTGGCTGGAATGTGGCCTCAAAGTGTTAAAAACTATAAAGTAGAAAAAAACGTGTTAGACAAGAAGTAAATCAGCAAAAATAGCATAAATGAAAAGGGTGGTGTGGTATCTTGCTTTCTTCTCTACGCTGTCCTTTCTTTGTGTCCTGTACTCAGCTGCTCAGCCAGTCTTGTGATGTCATAGAATGTTCCTCCTGTGTATGTTTAAGTGTATCTGTCAGTTGCTGTATGTAGGCTGAGCAGCAGGGTTGCTGCTCCCGGTTCGGCTTACTATGCTGTACTTGATTACTTGGATTAATATGCTGTTTATCCTACTTCAACTCCTGTAACTACTTCTCAAGAATAAACCTGGAACTTGGATGCAGCTACAACAGAGCCATCTTATTTTCATTGAATTTCACACTGGCGACGAGCTGAAAAAGGACCCTCTTGAAGAAAAAAAAAGATTTCTATGAATTTAAAAAGGTCATCATTGTAACTAAAGAAAAGAAGAGACACGTTTGAAAATACTTGCTTGCGTCTGGGTGCCCCACCGGTGTCTGGTTCCAACGGACGGCCTCAACCCAGAACATTGCCTCTTTACTTCTAAATTATTTTCAACAGGCTTTTGCGCATATTTAATGGACATCTCTACTGCTGGTGAGTCCGCTTACTTGTGATCGACTGTCCTCCTGCTATCTAAGTTATGTGTCACTGCGCTACAACCTGCCTTGTAACCAAAACTGAGCCTGTGTTACTTTTACAACTTGCCATTTAAAGGTGTGCCAGCACTTCTTCTGCTGTCAATTCTGCCTGCTGCCTACCTGCCTTGTTTTCATAGGTTTGGGAGATTTTATATCCTCTACTTTGACTGTGCTATTTGGGACCCCGTGTTTTGTGGATTACACTTTTATCGCGCCTCACCACTTTGCTCCTCAATCAACAATTCCTTATGGACATTCATTCATTGGTAGAGGTTTGCCCAATTTCTCTTAAAGGGAGCAGTGAGTACGGCTATGCAGCTTTCAAACTTTAAACAACGGTCGTTTTGGCACGAGCCTCCTACCTCGTAACCTCGAGAAGCATTGCCACCCTTGTGGGCGCTCGAATCCTCTCTGCATTCCTGTTCTCCATTCTTCTCTGCGGCAGCCTCGAGTTCTTCCCTGGTTGCTAACGCAATGACGTTTCATTGCGCTGCATCTGGCTTGACGTATTCTTCTCTGCGCCACAAGACGTGTGCACATCAAGGTCACGTTGAAGCTCTTCTACCCGGGATGACAGAGACTGAGCTAGGAGTGACGAGCTGTTCTTATTTCCGTGGCTCTGTTTCAACTTGAAGGATTGTGATTAACTTCTGAACTGTCTGGTGAGGAAATCTTCATCTCTCAGCAAAATTCTCAGATACCAGAGTTCGGGTATTGGTGTAATTTTTTTTATTTATTTTTTATTGTCCCTGCACAGTTTTTGATATTGTAATCAATTAATTTTGCCATACTTAATTCGGAAAAAAAGGGTTATAATTTACTATAGTTATGTTTGGTTGGTGCCTGTCTTTGAATGCTTATGCCATGTTAGTCTTGTAAAGTGTAATTTGGTATAAGTCACATGATTTTGATTTCATTATTTGTTGGTAAACATTATATTTGATGCTGCAAGCAGTGTCTTGGGAATTGCTTTTCTTGATGCCATTATTCTGGACCTTTGTACTTGTGTTCTATTTTATACACTTTAATGCCGGTTCTCTCTGTTTACGGCTGCTAATGTTATTTGGTAAGTTTTCAACTTCCAATGCAGGTACTTACGTGTATTTGTCTGTGTGTGCAAGTTATTTAGATCTTGTTGTTTTCATTTTACAGTGCTTCTCTTGAATTTGTAGTTTGCTGGTGTTGAGCCACAAGGGTGCTCAATTCTATTTTTACTTCCTGGCGCTGAGCTCTCTTGATGCTTAATTCTGTATGTTGGTGCTGAGCCATTACGGTGCTCAAACCTATTTACTCGTGCTGAGACATTTAGGTGCTCAATTCCATTTAATTGTGCTGAGCCATTTAGGTGCTCAGTTCTATTTACTTGTGCTGGTGCTCAAACCTATTTACTCGTGCTGAGCCATTTAGGTGCTCAATTCCATTTAATTGTGCTGAGCCATTTAGGTGCTCAATTCCATTTAATTGTGCTGAGCCATTTAGGTGCTCAGTTCTATTTACTTGTGCTGGTGCTCAAACCTATTTACTCATGCTGAGCCATTTAGGTGCTCAATTCCATTTAATTGTGCTGAGCCATTTAGGTGCTCAGTTCTATTTACTTGTGCTGAGCCATTACGGTGCTCAATTCTATTTACTCGTGCTGACCTATTAAGTTGCTCAATTCTGTTTGTGCTGGGATTGCGTTGTGCAGGGCATCCTAAACTATTGTGCTGAGCCATTAAGGTGCTCGATTCTGTTTGTGCTGGGATTGCTTTGTGCAGGGCATCCTAAACTATTGTGCTGAGCCAGTAAGGTGCTCAATTATGTTTGTGCTGGGATTGCTTTGTGCAAGGCATCCTAAACTATTGTGCTGAGCCATTTAAGGTGCTCAATTTTTCTAGTGCTGGGATTGCGTTGTGCATGCGTCCTAAACTATTGTAGTGGAAAACCTTTATTTAAAGTGACTTGTTGTGAGCATAAATTATAAGCTCGTTGCAGGAGCACCTTACGCTCCCATCATTGCTTGTGTTTTCAAGTGATGGGTTTTATTGTTTTTACTTTTATGGAGCACGTTCGCTCCATCCTTCCTGTTCCTTTTGTCCGGTGGTGGACTCAAACCACGTTAAGTGAGTTCTTCACTGATTTCTTGCATTTTCTTTTGTCTTTAAACACTTCTCCCTGCTGTTTATAGAGAGGAGTGTGTGTTATGTATGTGTTCCTTTCTATTCTGTTTTGTGCTCTCTTTCTTACCACTTGCCTCCTTAGTTTTTATTGTCTCCGTTAGGGAGGGAGGTGTGTGGTATCTTGCTTTCTTCTCTACGCTGTCCTTTCTTTGTGTCCTGTACTCAGCTGCTCAGCCAGTCTTGTGATGTCATAGAATGTTCCTCCTGTGTATGTTTAAGTGTATCTGTCAGTTGCTGTATGTAGGCTGAGCAGCAGGGTTGCTGCTCCCGGTTCGGCTTACTATGCTGTACTTGATTACTTGGATTAATATGCTGTTTATCCTACTTCAACTCCTGTAACTACTTCTCAAGAATAAACTTGGAACTTGGATACAGCTACAACAGAGCCATCTTATTTTCATTGAATTTCACAGGTGTTTAAGTCCCCATTCCCGAGAATTAAGATCATTGAAAAAACACACTCAAGTATCTAAAAAAATGAAAAAGACACATTCTTAAAACCCAATACTGTACAAGTAAAAGAGAGTATACTTAACTTGCTGGAAGCAGCTAATATAAGAGGAAGATGACATTGTGCACCAGATACTTCTACTCTCTCATGAACATTCTTATCTTTGTGATGTGTTGACGTTCTTTAAAGGGGCTGCAGTTGGAAGCGGCAATAAAAGCCTTTGCATAATGGTAGCCTCCGGTCTTGTCAATAAATTATAAAACGTAGAACTTTATGTACAAAAATATAAAAAGATAATTTACTATTAAACAAAAAAGGGCTGATGAGCAAAAATGTGAAAAAAGAGGCATTGGACACCTGGAATTAACTTACATTGGTCGAGTAAGTACTTACACAAAGTGGATTATGAATACTAAAAAACCCATGTCCAATGACAAAAAAAATCTGGGATTAATACATATCAACCCATTGGATGGAATGCCAATAACTTAGGCAGTATTTAGAGTTTGGCAGACAGGGAGTACTCTTTCCAGCAAACTGGAGGTCTGTCCCTCTATTTAGAGTTGGTCAAACCACCATGCTTTAATTGGCAGCCCACCAAACTCAATATAACTCCCTTCGTGGCTCATTAAAGCATGGCAGGCTGTGCACCAGCTGTCTTAGGTTGGCAAGACTCCCTCCCTCCCATCTGATTACTGCCACCATTCTTTAATGTACTGTTGAGGATCGATTTGCTAAAAATACTTAGGCCAGTAGAGTGGAATCACTTGCTGTACAACTGCATGGATGACAGGCTGCCATTGTGACAGCCCAGTCTGTATTTTACTTCTCAGAAGCAACACTCCACCATGCAGTTTTCTTCTGAGAAACAAAATCAACGGTCCTGATGCACAGGGAGCTTCTCCCTACATGTAGATGTCATTGCTGATTATACTTGCCCCGGTCTGCCACATGGGTCATGATTGACCTGTGCTGGAAAAAATCTCCATCTGTTACTCCGTATCTAGTATTCATACAATACTGGGAATAAAAAACCTTTTTGATCCCTACTGAATTGTACAACAAACATTGGTCTAGATTAAACCCACGAGTTAAACTAAAAGTTTTAAATCCTTTAATAATATGTTAAAGCATGTTTTAATGCGGAATATATCAAAAGGCTTAATTGTAGATATAAACAGTATGGTGGGTAAAATAAAGCAAATACATTCACATGCAATAAAAACTGGAAATGTATTAGATGGCAATTTTTGGATGAAATATGTGGTAGAATCCCTTTTTTCTAGCCTTAGCTAATGTATATATAAGCATCAAAGTTTTTCTAAAAAAAGGGTCTTTGTAAATGGCATGCAGTCATCCCAGCTCATACCTCATATTTTCCCAGTAGCAGCACACTGAGAGGTAAGGCAAGGCTAATCTTCATCTATGCTTTGTCAGTGTTCTTAGAAGAGTCACATAGCAACTGCCGGTGTGCGAATTTCCCAGATTGTCTGTCATGTATGCTTCTTTTGGAATCTTTGAAGTCTCTGTTTTCAGGAGTTTCTCACAGCTGGACTTGGCCCACTCTGCAGGGTCACGGCCAAACCTTTTGCCTTCACCCCTCCTGTTTTTAGTAAATTCCATTTGTTGTCCTTAGGACTCTTTGCACTTTACCACTGCTAACCAGTGCTAAAGTGCTTGTGCTAACTCCCTAAACATGCTAAAATTAGCATACACCTGATTGTTTTTTTATGGATTGTTTCACGCCAAAATAAGGAATCATTTTTGCAAAATAATTTAACGTAAACTACTGCTCAGAGCTTATTGCAATTGACCTCAGAACACATGAAAACTACTATAAGAAAGAATCCCTTGTAGGCACCTTTACCTGATGATATACTTAAGTACCCAAGCCTCCAAGGGTTTATTGGGTTCCCCACTCTCTTGTTTACTATTACCTTTTAGAAAGTTGGCATTTTCCTGCCCTAACTATTTGGTGCACACAAAGGACTTGTCAACTCTGTATTGTTCATGCTGCCAGGAACCAGGGAAGGGAAAGTAGGAATCTTCATGCATTTTAAAGGGAATTTTCTAGAAACTTCTCCCACTTCAAAGAAGGCACTAGGTATAAAATGTGGACCCTCAGACCCTCTCTTCGGTTCATTTTGTGGACCTGTGGAAGGACTCTCAGAGGACTGCCTGCTGCTGTGGCCTGCTGTGTACACTACAAGACTGCTTTGCTGCATCTCGAAGAACTGCTTTGCTGCCTGGAGACTGCCGGTAAACCCTCAGAGGCCTACCGTGCTGTTTGAGCCCCGTTCCACTGCTTTAACCCAGGACTACCACAGTGTCTCCAACGGTTAGTTGGCTGGCCTCCTGATCACAGCCTAAGGGACATAAAGGGACATAAAAGGCTCCAACCATCTTGAACCTGCACCTGGACCCCCAAGTGATTTCCCTTCCAGTCCTGAACCCTTGGTGGTGGTGCTAAAGGTACCCAGATAGCAAAGATATTTGGCTAAAATCTGCTCTAAAAACTGAGAAAAGATCGGGATCAACCTGCTTGTCTATCCGCCCAAGGTGCATTGCCAGTCGGGCTGATTTTGCGGCAATTCCTGCTACGTTCTCTGCAACAGCAGCAAATCCTATTCAGCAGTCCTTTGCCAAAGGGCTATCCAGTCTCGTGGAACTCTCGTCGGCTACTGCCTCCAGTCTTGTCTTGCTGTAGATGTTTGAGTTGAAAAAAAGACTCTCCGAACATAGAAATGTTCACCACGACCATGGCCAGCGGCTCCCAGATGACGACACCTCCTCCTTGGACACTGCCTGGAGCCTTGACTCACTGAACTTTACCTTCTTGGAGACATATTGTTGAAATTTCTTCTAAGTTCTAAGGTAAGCACCGACCAAGCCCAATCCTCTTTTTGTATGTGATTCGCACTCCATCACGGTCGACTATATTTTTCGACATTGACCCGGTTTCACATGACTAGATGTCTACGGTTGGCACTTTGATCATTTAGGTAC
Source organism: Calotriton arnoldi (assembly GCA_963921515.1). Classification (NCBI taxonomy): domain Eukaryota; kingdom Metazoa; phylum Chordata; class Amphibia; order Caudata; family Salamandridae; genus Calotriton; species Calotriton arnoldi. The sequence goes on from CAWUFW010006202.1 coordinate 163,506, forward strand.
TAGTTTTTACCTTAAACTTTAAAAATTCATAACTCTGGTTCTACTGATTGGATTTATGTCATTTTAGTGTCAAAAATGTATTTAAATGTACTCTATTTTCCTAAATTGGTGTGATATTTTTGTTGTGTTGTGGTTTCACTTTATTACTGTTTGTATGCTGCATAAATTCTTTTCACATTGCCTCCAAGTGAAGCCTGACTGCTTTTGTGCCTATCTACCAGAGGGTTAGGCTCAGTTAATTTCGTGACTATTGTGGTTCACCCGGACAGGGATTGCAGCTGTTATGTGAGCAGGGCTAACACCCCACTCAACCAACAACCCAATTTCTCACACATGGACTTTATATAATATTTCTCAGCATTATTATGAGAAACAGAGAACCCCATGAACTGTGATGTAAAGTGTGAATACAAAACGTGTGAATTTTCTTGCACATTAGTCTGTCGCTATTGCATTTCCCTCAAAGTTTCACATCGCATGAATATTTGACATCTGAACTACTGACTATTATTACTATTATTATTATTATTATTATTGTTATTATTATTACTAACACAGTTTATAAAGCGCACAGCTACCCACTTGGGGTTTCTGAGCGCTAGCTGAGTCAGATCTTGTACAGTCAGAAATACTACATCAGAACAACCAGGTCTTCACATTTAAAAAAAAAAATGTCAGCAAGGGACACTGTCTCAGCTGTTCTGTGAGGGCATTCAATAATTTACGGTCCTGATAGGCAAACAATTGTCCATCCATGCGAACTCGTTTCACTGGTGGAACTACACACAGGGACAGTGCACTGGAATGGAAAGGTCGAGATGGATGGTAGGGTTTGACAAATTCCAAAAGGTACTTGGGGCCAATCCCCATCCTCGATCTGTGGACATAACACTAGGTTTTGAACTGAATTCAATTTTCAACTGGGAGCCAATGCTACTCCCATAAGAGACCTGCTGTAGAAATCCGTTTTGGGAGTCTATAAAGCATGCTTGCTGCTGCATTTTGGACCATCTGCAGACGCCTAATGGATGATTTATCTGCCCGCAGGTACAGCATATTACCATAGTATAGTCTTGACATAATAAGTGCCTGTACTACTGTCCTTTGAGCCAGAGATGGTAAGAACCAAATGATCTTATGCAACCACTTCAGAACCGCAAAACAGTTGGCAGCCACCTTCATCATCTGAGGCTTCATTGACAACTTGTAGTCAAGTAAAATCCCCACGTTTTTTTACTTTGGTGGCAAGCTATGGGACCGGCCCCAAAATATTAGGCCAATGTTGCGAACCCCAAAGGGGCGAACTCCTTACCACCACTAATACCTCATTTTATCTTCGTTCATTTTTAGTGAATAGTCATTCACTTAACGACCATGCTCAAACAGGAGTTCAAGGTTTCCGAGTTGTGGTCCTGTGCAGATGAAAAAGAGAAAATGATATGTGTGCCATCTGCATATGAAAATAACGTAAGGCCACAACTCTCCACCAAGTCTGCCAACGGGGGCACATAGATATTAAATAATGCTGGACTTAGGGAGGATCCTTGAGGAACTCCTGAATTCGAAGCATGTTGTTCGGAGGAGCAGAAACTGAAACGCCTGAAAGGACCGGTCTTCTAGGAAGGATATCTGCCACGCAAGGGCCATTTCCTCTATTCCCATCTGAGCTAATCTCTCTACAAGAGAGACATAGGACACAGTGACTATCAACCTAACCCCAAAATATTGTTAAACTGCAAAAATATATAAATGAAATCTCGAACAATATTATACACTGTAAAATATAGGTAAATGATAATGGTCACACAATTAAATGTAGCCTGTGGGAGGGGCTGCTTAACAACATAAATTAGTCAAGACATACAACAGAATCATAGACATATTAGAAGGAAATCATTTAAATTTTCTTTGTGGCAAAAAGGGTATAGACAAGTCTGAGCGACTCTTTTGTTTCTGCCATAATATTCAGCAATGGTAATTTGTCTAGCCTTGCTTTTTTATCACAAGACAGTCAAGGACTTACTGAACATATTCTAGGCATGGTGTTGTGGTGTTTCTTGTGACAAAAGGAACATATTTCACAAAGATTCTACAAAGGTTTCATTATGTAGATTTTTAATCAACCTTTTCATGGCTTTAATGTCCGTAAAAATGTTCACGATATTCCTCCCATGCGTTCCTGGGTATACTAGTTGGATCATTAACCCATTCACTTAGGCTCAGTTCATAAAGCCACAGCAAATAGCATACAGCCACAAAGAGCAAACTGATACCCTCTGGGGTCTTTTCACTGCTAATACATTCAGTACTATAAAATGATTGTTTTTAGTATTGCTTTTTTTGTTATGTGTATTTGTAAAGCGCACTATCACCCGCAAGGGTATCCTGGTGCTTGCTTTGGAAGAAACCCAACTTATTTTCAAAACTGCTCTGGATATACTTTGCAGGACCTTTTAGTATTTTACAGGAAGTTGTTTTCCGTAACTTGTAATAAATGGACTATTTATTTGCGATACTTGCGCCCCATATTTTACTTTTGTCAATTAGCAAGATACGAATTGCTGCAATGTAAGTAGCCTTCCATTTTTTAAGGAAAGGCAAGTTTCCACCATACGACTGGTTGTCCTTCAGAGTTGTTTCAGAAATATGTCCACCACCACCTTCTAAGAGATGAAGAAAATCTTATCATTGAATAGTCCTACAATTTATCCCTGTCTAGGCAGCCACAGATACATTTGGAATGATTGAGGCTTTTCCTTTCTGGAGGTTACCATTATGTTGGACATTAGCCCATTCATAGCCGGCATTCTATCGCACTAAAAGGCTTCATACAAGGGGGTGTGGCTTGATGCCTCATGAAGATGGCTGCTCGATAGGGAGCTCCCGGAGACCGCAGGGATTTTTTCGGCTCATTTCCATCTTCTTGGCCGAACATTCACCCACAAGCCAACATGAGTGGTTAGATACCTATTTTTCACAGACTACCTTAATTCAGATGCATTCCTGTTTGTCTTTGCTGACTTTACCGCTCCAACGGATTGAGAGCTGATAGCCCGGTCGCATCCACCATCTTGAATTTCTCCGTGAGATGAATTGTCGGCACGCCCTCATTGCGCCTCATCATTTTTGCCCTTATTTTCTTCAATAAAATATTGTTACTGTGCAACATCTTTTGACATTTGGGCTTCCTGGGAGCAATGAACTTTGTTAACAAAATCACCTTCTCTTCACCCTGCCTTGTTTATACTTGCTGCCCCACTCTAGACAGCTGCATTTACATTACTATCTACCCAGGACCAATTTTAGAAAGTTTCTCTTTGAACATATGGGGAAACTTCGAAGCCTCAAGCAAAGTGCACCTGTTAAGCCCATATCTTCACAATATTCTATTGACAGTGAGAATTCCTTTGCTGTTCTTGAATATATCATGGAAGGCATCGGTAATCCTCCTCAAGATCCTATTGATCCTTACTTCAAATTGCATCATGTTCATCCCTCTCACCTTCACCTTCCTCCTCCTCCTCTAAAGCTATCTCTAAAATACCTATGACAGCATCTTTATCAACTAATAAAAGGCCTAAAAAGATCCTCTGTTACCTGACAAATCTAACATCTCTGTTTCCATGGATCTTACTTTAGAGGAAATTTGAGTTTTGAAACCGTATATCGAAGACACAAATAAGAAACTTCAACAATTAGATGATCAGTGGTCTTTAATGGAAAAAAGGGCTATGGACATGGAACAATGGATCAGCATCATTCAAGACTCTGCTCAAGATGTTAAGTTCCTCCAAACCGAAGTACCACACCTTAAAAAATTGATGGAAGATCTGAAGAACTGCAATATACGAAATAACCTCTGCAATTATGGTTTTGCTGAATGTGTTGTGGGCTCTCAACCTATATCATTTTATCAAACTTTCATTCCCAAAGTTTTGATTATGCCTGAATCGACTCACTTAAATATACACAGGGCGCACAGACTTGGACAACAATCCCACCTCACTTCACCATCACACAAACCTCGTGGGGTTAATATCTTCTGTCTGGAATGTAAAGACCTCCTCATGGTGATTAAAGCAACAAAATCTAAAGGCTGAGTTACTTGGTCTGGTAACACACTGTTTTTCACTCAGGAGTTCGCCGAACTACAGCGGACAGACGGAAAAGGTTTCTAGATATGCGTCCTCCACTACGCTCACTTGATGCTCATTTTGGTCTCTTTTGCCCATGTTTATTTAAAGTGACGTATAGAAATAAGACAAAGACGTATGAGGATCCCTCTCTATTGCAGAAATGTATTGACAATTGTACATATGAAGCAATGGCTACTTCTAAACATCCACTTTCTTGAAAAATTACTTCTGTGTTTTGATTATCTAGAAATGCATTATCTTTACAATATCTGACCTCATGATATTAAGTTATGTTACTCATGTTTTTGTTTTACTTATCTCATGAGGAAGAATAACTTACATCTCTCTTTTCCTCCCATAGGTTCCCATCTTCTCATGTCTTGCATCGTTGTACTTGAATTTCAGTATATGTGGTCTGGATTAATAAACTCTCTACTGAAGAAGCTGCCTCCTTTCTTCTGAAATCCAGAGCCAAATATTATGGCAACCAAAATAAGGCAGCAAAGCTTTTAGCAAATTACCTTAAAATTAATAAGGACCGAGACACAAAAGATACAATTTTATGTGACGATTCTACACCTGTCTTTAAAGAAAATGATATTTCAGCTGAATTTACCAAATATTTAAAAAAAACTTTTTACACATGAAAAGAATCCTTCCCAAGCTGATATTACCTCACATCTGTCTTCCAGTCGCAAAGAATTCAATTTAAATACTTATTTTTCCTCCCTGGATGAGGATATCACACTTCAGGATATCCAAATTTCACTCAATTATATCAAAAAGGCAAAGCTCCTAGTCCTGATGGATTTCCTATTGAATTTTATCTTCATTTCTTCATAAAACTACTTCCTAAATTACATCAGTTATTTACTTTCTTTGCTTCTTCCAATACTGCTACTTGTACATTCCAAGATGCTTTAATATGCCTTAACCCCAAAGATAACAAAGATCACAGATTATGAAAAAACCTTTAGATCTATATCACTTGTTAATTCAAATTATAAGGTCTTCGCTATAATTCTTGCTTTACGTTTAGACCCTTTTTTACCAAATTTAATTGGCAGGGAATAATCTAGTTTCGTAAAAGGCAGACATCTTTCTGACAACACTAGACTTTTCTTCAACATCCTGAGTAAATCTAACACATATAAACACTCATTAGCACTTATTAGTCCAGATGCTAAGAAAACATTCGATAGCATGCAGTGGAATTTCATCTTCTCAATACTTACATGGTTTGGATTTGGACGAAAATGCATTAATCTAGTATCCCTTCCATACACATCCTCTGAAGCTTCAATTTTTGTCAATGGCTTAATCTCTCCTACCTTTTCTCTTCATAGAGGGGTTTCCTCTTAAACCCTTTACTTTTTATTCTTGCTCTTGAACCCTTTTTATCTACAATCTGACAACATGATAGTATACAAGACTACAAATATGGACCCAGACAAATTAAATTCTCAGTCTACTCTGCTGATATTCTTTTATATATGTTCTCTACTAATTCCTCCCTATAACTGTTTCTAGGCACAGTCTCTACTTTCGCCTCCATCTCGGGCTATATTCTATATTCTGATGAATGTGAGATTCTTCCCTTAAATAAATGGTGTCTTAAACTTGACTTTATATCATCAAACTTTCTCTGGAATCCAGTGGAAATTAAATATTTTGCTATTTAGTTTACGAATTCATTGCAAGACACAGTTTCCCTGAACTCCTCCACTCTTCTCATGGCTTTATCCACTTTTACTTCCTGCTGGCATCCATTGTGCCTTTCCTGGTGGCAAAGGTTGGATTCTATTAAAATGATGCTAGTTCCCATCATCCTTTTCTATCTCTCTGGGATCCCCATCAATATCCCTTCTTTTGTTTTCATAAACATATATACTATTTTAAGTACATTTTTATGGAATAATAACAAACCCTGTATGTCTTTAAGTAAATTACAAAAATCTAAATTTCACGTTGGAGTCATTTTCCCTGATTTCCAAGCATATCACACTGCATTACTTTTGAAACATTCAGCACATTATCAAAAAGATCAATATACAAAAGAGCCTCCCTTATGGACAGATTTAGAGTTGTCTTTTATTCATCCTTTCTCTTTTTCAGAATTCTTATCATTTACTCAACAACCTTCTTCAATATATCTTCCTATTCTTAAAAATGCTTGCAGATTATTACGTCCAATCTATTTTTCTTCTTCCTCCAGTATAGATCAATTTTTGTATTCCTCCATTTGGCACAATAACCTTATTAAAATGTATAACAGAACTATATAGTGGAAGTCCTGGAGAGATAAAGGTTTAATGTGGACCCATCCATTATTGCAAGATCAATCCTGCATTTACTTCTCACAGGTTTAAGCCCTTTATAACTTTCCTTCCTCATATAAAAATAAATGTATTTCCTTGATCTCAACAATTTCTAATTCATACATATCTTTGTTCATCTCACACTTCTACCTCTACTACTATGTCTACTACTTCTCCTCTGCAGTCTCTGCTACCCACCTTTCCCACAGCCTCCTTCATCTATAATATTTTCACTACCTCCCCTATTTGATTGCACCACCACATATCAATTTTGGTTAACAGTCTGATCGCAAATTAATTCTATTTTTAATACACATACCTCTTACAATTGTACAAATGTATTTTTAGGTAGTCTCTCTGATGATTAGTCAGATTGTGCTTTTAAGACGTATATTGTTGGTATATTAATTGCAATTGGTTTCCAGCAAATAACAAAAAATTGGAGAAACTCTTGTGATATATCTTTTCAAGCATGGTGGTGTGGCATATGCTATAATCATAGACTAGATAGATTATATACCACCCCACTGTCAAATCAATAGAAATACTCACTGGTCTCCGGTAACAATTTTCCACAATTCCTGAGCTTTTAAAAATAACCACCATCAACCGCACTTGAAGAAGTCGCTAAACCTCCTCGAATTACTTGTTTACTGCTTACATATTGTACCCATTATTTACTCCTTTTTACTTAATCAGTACATTATTAATTTACTCTACAATGTTACTTTTTTCATGCTTCTATTAATTCATCTTATTAGTTGTATATAATAATTTAATGCAATTTTTCTCTCCCTTTCCCTCTTTTTCTTTCCTTAGTCTCGTACTTGTATTATGTAAGTAGCTTATTATACTATTAGTGGTTATCTTACTATACTTAAATTGATTGATATATCACATTGTACACTACTTTTATTGTATCATTCTTTAATAAACTTTTTCTTTAAACTTAAAAAAAGGTTCATACAAATAGGGAGCCCTACCATGCTCTGTATGTCTTAGCAAGCAAACAGTAATAATGGAACCGGGTGACCTAATCTAGGAACATGTGTCTCTGAATTTCTGAAACATTTAGCCATGCAATCCATAAACAGGATAAAGAGTAGTATTCAGTTTTATGAAGATCACCCACAGAAGACGCCTTTCAGCTATGCTCTATGCAGTGGTCAGGTACATAAAGGCTACATGCATGTTCTTGTTTTAGACCTGTACTGTTCCCAATGTAATGAGAAACAAGTGCATAATCTGCTTGGTTGTAATGGTGCCTGCTATGAATTTTAAATTGATTTTAGTTAGCATAGTATTTTGAGCTTCAAATACTCTGCCTTGTAACATCATTTTATTGGCACTATTCCGGGGACAAGTATGAAAACCATCAGACAAGGACTGATGTGGTGGAGTCAACAACCCTTTCCAAGAGGCATATATGAGATCAAAGGTCACAGCAGACGTTTGCTGAGAAAAACCAACGGGTTTAGGGGCACACTTACTCTGAGAAACTCAGACTAGTGTGTCAGTAACTAGTCTTTCAAACTGTGTGGTTTTTGTACAATTCTGTCTGCTCGTGCTAACAGGGGGTAAAAAATAGGGGAACTGGGCCATTTAAAGCTCAATTAGCACAAGAACAGCAAACCATGCCACTGGCAAGGCAGACTGGCAAAGGAAGTTTTGGGGTGGGCTGATATGGCCCTCACAACAAGTGCAGCAGTCACCCCACTGGAATGAGGACCTCTTATGTTCTGGCATCAGGTCCACAAAGAGAAACTGCATAGAAATGCATTACTGATCTGATGGTTGCACCTTAGGTGTTAGAAATGGGGGTCTCTCTCTAGTTGGCAATGGTTTGCACCGTTGTCCAAGTAGGGACCCTTCTTCCAAGTCAGGGTAAGGGGGATACACTTTTAAAATAACCCCTGCTCACCCCCTTGGTAGCTTGGCACGAGCAGACAGGCTTATCTCAGAGGCAGTGTGTAAAGAATTTGTACACACATACAGTAATCCAGTGAAAACACTACAAATGGACACCACACCAGTTTAGAGGAAAAAAAAGTAGTCTTTATCTAATCCAAACAATACCAAAATGACATAAATCCACAGTACAGTAATAAAAATATGACTTTTAAAAGGTAGAAACAGTTCTGTCCATAGCAAACTATAGATGTGACACTTTCAACACAAAGTACCCTGGATGCATCAAAATCATAAACAAAAACAGCCGCAGGGAAGGTGATGCTTCAGTTACTTACACGCAGGGAAGATGATGCGTCGGTTCCTTACTCCAGGGGTTGTGATGCGTCAGTTCCTTACTGCCACGCACGGGAGGTGATGCGTTGGTTCCTTACTGAAGGGGAGGTGATGAGTCGGTTTCTTACTGTGCAGGGAGGTGATGCGTCAGTTTCTCACTGTGGCCCCAGCGTTGATGTAGACTTGTCGCCCCGGTGCGATGCGTGAGGATTGGGGATGCTTTGGTTCTCGATGCGGCAGCAGCAACGGCGCTGCGTTGGTTTCTCCAGCCGCGGTCCCACAATGCTTTGGTTCTTGCAGCCACACAGCAGGGCCTGTGTTGGAATCGGTGCGGGGATCTGAGACTCCGTAGATTAGTGCACTCGATGCGGCGTGCGGCGATTTCTCCAGCCGCGGGCAGGCGCTGCATCGGTTTCTTTGGTGATGCGTTGGAAACAGGTGCGGATGCGTTGCGCTTCTCGTAGTTGCGTCGCTTTTCCAGCTCCCAACAACATGAAAAACCTCCAGAGGCACAGAACAGCAACATGCATCTCTCGGCAGGTCAGAACTCCCAGCAAGGGAGTTCAGGGTAGCTGGGGGTGAAGTCCTTGTGTCCCTGAGATTTCAGAACAGGAGGCAAGCTCTACTTCAAGCCCTTGGAGATCTTCCCCAAGCAAGGGACACAGCACACAGAAAAGTCCTTGTCCTTTCCTTGGCAGAAACAGCCACTGCAGGCCAACCCTAGACAGCACACAGCAAAGGGGCAGTACTTTTCCTCAGTTTCTCCAGCTCTTCTCTTTGGCAAATGTTCCTCTTGAATCCCAGAAGTAATCTAGAGTCCTGAGGTCTAGGCCCCAATATTTATACAGCATTTTCCTTTGTTCTCTGGTGGCAGAGAGACTCTGTGCTCAGTCAAAATCAGTTCTGTCCTCTTTGGCCCAGCTTCCTGACAGGAGGTAGAGACAGCATTGTGTAAGGCAGACCAGGCCTATTCAGGTGCAAGGAAATCTCCTCCCCCTACTCTAAATGCAGCCCAGGTCTATTCAGCCCAGCCCTGACTTATTCAGGAAAGGCAGGACATTCATCAACCCCCCCCCCGGTGGCTGTCTGAGAGAATGCATCTCCCCAGCCCCTGTCACTCCAAAGTCAGTCAATCCACAAACCAGCAGAGGCACGCAGGATGGCTAAGCAATAAAATACCCACTTTCTAAAAGTAGTTTTTTCAAACACACAATATAAAAATCATCTTTACTAAAAGATGCATTTTTATATTCTGAGTTCAGGCATACTAAACTCCATCTTCCTATCTTGTCCCAATGGAAAGTTATATATATATAAGATGTTATAAATAAACTCCCATTCTATCCTATGGGACAGATAGCCTTTTAATAGTGAAAAACGAAATACACTGTATTTCACTATCAGGACATGTCACACGCCTCAGTACATGTCCTACCTTTCACATACACTGCACCCTGCCCATGGGGCTACCTTGGAGCTACCTTAGGGGTATCTTACATGTAAGAAAAGAGAAGGTTAGGACCTGGCAAGTGGGTGCACTTGCCTGGTTGACGTGGCAGTACCAAACTGCGCACAGACACAGCAGGGGCAGATCTGAGTTACATTTACAGTCTGCTCATGTGGGAGGCATAATCAGTGCTGCAGGCCCACTAGCAGCATTTGATTTACAGGCCCTGAACACACACAGTGCCCTGTACTAGGGACTTACCAGTAAATGAAATATGCCAATCATGGAATCATCAATCCATAAATACAATTTACAGGGAGAGCATATGCACTTTAGCACTGATCAGCAGTGGTAAAGTGCCCTGAGTCATAAAACCAACAAAAAACAGGGTCAAAAGCAAGAGGCCAAAAAGCAACAAGTCCGGGGGTAAACCCACTGGAGAAGCCAGGTCTAACAGTAGGGATCTGTGTTTGAACTCAGGGGCACAGATTTAAGAGCCAGCAGGTCCACGCAGCGTGTCATCATCACGAAACTGCTATAAAGAGCAGTATCAAGATGGGTATTGAGCAGATGTATTGTCTATAAATGGCAAAAGATACCGCTTCCGGTTAAAGAATATTCTACAGATATTTAATTCAAAACGAGCTTTATTCGATTTTAAACATTAAAATCATAAAAGCGGGCATAAAAACATTTCATCCGATATCTTGGAACTTGTTAAAATACATAAGATACAAGCCAGTTCCTTAAAAATTCTTGCAAATTCATTTAAACAATAGGTGATTCCAAATACATCAAAAACAAAATTTGTATTACTGTGCATAGTGTGTCCCAGCTCCCAACACAGTCATTCTAATATAATTGGTATCTGACGATTAAATACAAAGAGATTTCCTAGTTCTAAGCACACTTTTTAGGAAACCCACAATGGAACCAATACAGTAAGTATTTCCTAACATCTGTAAATATAAAAAGCAGGGCGACATTGTCTCCATCCTCCTTGTTTTAATAAAGGTGTTACCCATCTTCGCCTTTCATTAATATAAAATTTACAGAATAAAATTACATGTATTGTTGTTTGTGGGGAAATATCGTCACAAGGGCATCGACAAAGTTCCCTCGACCAGTTGTTTAAATCAGGAAGACTAATTAGACGATGGAAGGTTCCAAATCGGAATCTTGTTAGTAGATATCTATCATATCCCCCCAAGATACATGTCAGATACGGTTGAATAGCATAGGTTACAGTTATTATTTGATGCTCAACCACCGTAGGTTTACTCATTTCCAGGGTAACCGGTTTTCTTCCAGGTGGGTCATACAGATTTTTTTTAAATCCTTCCGGGTAATAGAATTCATTTTTTCGGGTAAAAAACAAAACTCTGGGTGTCCGACATCCTGCAAATTTTTTTTTACGTATTTTAACCATGGGATCTTGGTGGCATTATCTAGTCTCATCACATCAGTTATTATTTCCCTGTTTAAGCCAGTGCTAGCAGAGATCCATATTCTGTGCCAGAGCAGCACCGGTTGTGCCTTAATTAGATCGGAAATATATGGTACACCCAGTTCGCTATGGCAGTTAAAAACAGGGGCACTAGCTGGGTCCGCTAAAATGAATTTTAAAAAAGCGTTTTCTATATATTGAATCGATGTACATTCTTGAAAGCCCCAAATGCCTGCCCCGAAAACTGCTATGCTCACACATTTGGCTTGATAAATTTTTAGAAGAATTTCTGGTGGCCTTCTCCCCAATGTTTTTGTAAAATTATTAAAGCTGCGGTGGATTTCATAAACAGGAGGCTCCTAGCCTTAATTGCTGTTGCCCAAGAACAAGTTCAATTAAAAAGGACCCCCAGATAACAAAAAGAGTTAATAGTTTCCACCCTACTCCCCCCCGCATGATAACTTCTATTCTTATTTTTCCCTCTCCCACATGACATGATAAAACTTTTCTTTACATTCATTTTTAATCCAAGATTATCCATAAAGCTAGCATAAAAAGTGAGAGCCCTCTGTAAACCGATCTGGGTACGAGCCATAAGTACCGCATCATCGGCATAGAGGAGAGAGCATATAGGGCAGTTATTAACATATGGTGAATCCCTAACATGTGACACCAACTCCTGCTCCAAGGCATTCGTGTATAATGTAAACAGGAGAGGTGCCAAGACACACCCTTGCCTTACACCCCTCTCCACTTTAAATGGCACAGTACACTCTCCCTTAAGTCCATAACGGACTTTTGCGGTGGCACCACAGTATAGCTGCCTTAAAAACTGGATTAAAACAGGATCAACCTTTAAATCACTAAGAACGCCCCACAGCTTATTATGAATTACGCAGTCAAATGCGGCTGTGAGGTCGACAAATGCCAAATAAAATGTTCCTGTTTTTGCCTGCGTATATTTACCAATTAAAATACTAAGGTTAAGGATCTGCTCGTTAACTCCTAAACCAGATCTAAAACCATATTGTACATCGCTTAAAATACTTTCATCTTCCACCCACGCCTGCAACCGGTCTAAAACAATCCTGCCCGCTACTTTCATAATTGAATCTAACAGAGAAATTGGGCGATAGCAGGCAGGATTTTCCCGCTCCCCCTTCTTAAAAATAGGAACTATAATTGATTCTGACCATGTGCTTAAAAATCCCTTTTCACAACATGCTTGTAAAACCCGAGTAAGAATGGGGCCCCACATCTCCAGGTTCGACTTAAAGAGATCAATTGGTACCCCGTCCCGGCCAGCGGCCTTGCCACTCTTACTTGTATTTATGGCCATGATGACGTCTTGCAATGAAATATCAAAATCAATTGGCGTGAAAATCTGGTGAGTCCACTCCGTGTCTTGGCTATGGACTACTTCCTCAGTAGCCCTCGAGTACACACTTGAAAAAAAGTCCACCCACGTTTTTTCCGCTATCGCCACCTCAATTGATGGTGCGTCTAATCTGTGATTGAGGAATGGGGCATTCACAGCTAGCCAGAATTTCGAGCTGTCCCTGCTCAGTGAGGCATCACTAAGATTCTTCCAGGCCTTTTCTTTTAACTCGTTTATCCTATTTTTTCTAGCTTCATTGTAAAGCTTTCTACAGGTCCTAATCTCCTCTTTATCTCTAGTTTGTCTATGTAGGGCGCTCTTTAGGTTAGAATAACTTTTTGTGCAATTATTATCAAACCATCCCTGTCTGGAGTTACATGTACCTTTATTTTCCGCTTGCAACGTATTTTTTGCAATTTCAGTAATAGAAGTAAAAGCATTTAAAACATTTTCATGCGATGGACTATCACTTAAACATATTAAAATTGGGTCTAATGCCTTTGTGACTATTTCTTTACTTAATTTTGTGGGGTCCCGGCTCGCCCAGCGAATAGCATAGCCGTTTAGTCTTCCCAGCTCTATATTTTGCACCCATGCTAATGTATTACAAGTTTTCCTTGCTGAACTAATTGGGATTGCTATTTTTACACTTATTGCCAGATGGTCACTCATAACATTTTGGTGAATATTATACCCTTTTACGTAACATGCATGTCAATTTGGTATAATAATAAAATCTATAGTTGATTCAGCTCCTCTACCTATAAATGTATGACCAAACTCCACTCTTGGAGAACATAAGCAGTTTGAGAAACCAAAATCATGTTTATACATAATCTCATTGAGCAGCTCACCTTTATCTGAATGGAAAAAATGAAACGGAGGGTCATCGTCTTCCAGAGTTAGTCCACATTTCCCTATTTCTGCCAATGGGCACAGACCAACATTAAAATCCCCACCCCAAATAGGGATAATTTCAGTCTCGCTTTTTAGTTGTAAGTTACTAATGTCATCGCTGAGCTTCCCTAATATGATCCCCAATTGCCCCTTTTCCACATTATTATAAAAATTAATCAAAACCAGTGTACAATTTGCTACCATATGTATTAAAACAATTTGATAATACATTTCAGATCTAACCATCTCGATGTTATGTGCCCCTAACAAATTTGAGACATATACACATATTCCCCCCTTTGATCTGCCACTTGCTGATTCAATAGCTGGTGTATGGAATGTCTTAAATCCATTAATGTGTATTTCATCGATAACCCATGTCTCTTGTAAGCACAGTATATCAAAATTGCTAATAAAATTCAACCAGACCGGATCATTCACTTTATTCCTTAAGCCCGCTATATTCCAGAACAGGATTCTACATAGTCCCGTTGCTTGGTCAGTTATTTCAATATAATCTGCCTTAATAGAATCCTCACTGTTAGGGTTATTTTCCCCCTCATCTTTTGGCTCGTCATGAGTTGTGTCACACAGGATAGATGCACTTGGAATTTCAGCACTGTGATCGTTTCCAGTTTCAATTCCTGGGGAGTTCTGGCAGATAGATAGACAGTCATTTTCATCTAAAGTGGTTAGCGGCCCAAATCTGTTTGACACTGCTAAATTGTAAAGTGGACCATCCAGGGCCTGTCTATAGGGCCCATGATTTTCAGGTTTATTTGGACACGGTGGCTGATAAAAAAAGTCCAATGGGAGTACTTGAATGCTAGTATTAATAGCGATCGAATTTTGTATTCTCAGTAAAATTTCCCTTACCAACGCGGGTGATCCTAACGAGAGGACGATACAGTCACCTTCAAAGAATTTTCTGTTTTTTCCTAACCAATTAATTCTCCTCACCATCTTGAATTCCCTAAAGAGTGCTCTGGTCAGACCTATCCTATTACCCAACCAGTGTATAGTTTTATTTCTTAGGGCATGCCAGGTTTCCGTTTCTGACAAAGGAAGAGAGGGAACATTGGCTAGAATAACAGTATACGGTACAGCTGCCGGTGGCAGGTTAAGTGTTATTGCGTTTTGCATCACCCCAGGGGTATTGTTAATTGTGGTACTAGTACGTTCCCCTCCTATCCGTCTTTCAACTCTTTTTTGACCAATACCTCCCGTCTCATTTAGTCTATGCTCCTTTCTCCCTGATGGGGTCCTATTTTCCGTGCTTACTGTTATAATTGGATACGGTTCATATGGCTCGCCCTGTTCAATTGCTCCTTGTGAACCCTTTGCTGACCGAGGAATGGTTTTTAAAACACCCTTCTCAGGGCATATAGACGTACCCAGTAACTTCTGAGTTTCTACAACCCTTTCTTGTGTGGCCTTATTCTGGGCTGCTAGGACTTTCTCTAGACCTGCTTCTATTTTGTCCAATCTGCCCGCAAGGGTATTAATAGATTTTGTAACAAACTCCTTTAGGTCCTTAATGACCGAGGGCAGGTTTACTGGCTCACATAGAGATGCGTTGCTAGTTTTCCTCCCCTTCGGTACACCTACACTGCCAGTATCCCTCTGTGTTTTATTTTTGGCACCCTGCAATTTTCCCTGTAACTTTCTTGGGTTAGTTGTAGTTAGTCTAGAAGTAGGAGTAGGAGTCGGTTGGATTATATGTGTGCCTTCTACGGTTTTATCAAGTTTCCTTAAAATTGGCGATTTACAGGATTTTTTAGGGGGGGTGAGTGATCATTATCCAATTCCACAAAATGAATAGCATCGGAGATTTCCTGAATACAGCCATTTTTACGTTGCACAATCGGGAGATCTTTCACAACAGCCACTACTTCCCTTGGCATGGTACTATCTGTTGTTATTTGTAACGCTGACGGTGAATCCACCGTATCAATATTTAGTGTTTCTTCCACAGAACTTATCTGCCTTTCGATATCACCGACTGCCCCTGTTAGGTAATTTAGCAGAGTCATATTAACTTTCCTGTGCTTACTTGGTGTTTTCAATATTTGGCTCGCCACTTGCTTTCTTTTTCCCATAGTGCAGGTTAATTAATTACCTACTACTACAACTATGGGTCAGAAACTCAAATATCCCCAAGGGAGATCCACCAGTACGCAGCCTATTTACTAACTTGACCACAAAGAATATAAAATGCAATGTGCGTTTTCCTATGGTAAAGTCAAGATCTGAAGAGGAAAAGTGCAAATGCTACCACTAGATTCCAATTGTCATCAGATATTAAATGAATAAATAAATAACCATATTCCGCAAACTATGCATATACAATTTAAAACTATTAAAAATTCTGTTAAAAATACGAGCAAAGCGCCAAGTGCAAAATACAAAAAGTTATAAAAAGAAAACCTGATACACGAACTACAGGGACCTGTAAAGTGCAGGTAGCAAGATATTAATGTGCAAATAGCAAATTGTTTAGAGTCACCAATAATTGGTAACATACATGGCCTCCAACCAATTATGTATAGTTGGACACTCAGGTAGGTGGATCACAGTACCTTTAAGTCTGATCCTATTTAGGGACGGAACCCTAAACGTTCGAGAGGTGGCCCTGCCCTGCCTCTTCCTGGCACTGACGGGCAAGGACGGGCCCGCCCTTGGCCCGGGCTTCACCCGGCGCGCGCCCGCGCGCGTCCCGCGAAGCGGGAGCAGCAAGGCGTTAAGTATGCCCCCCTGGGCGCACAGCAGTGATGTCGGCGCCTCCAGGCGCGTGCAGCAGGGCTCTCTGGGGCTTGGAGTCCCCCACAGGTACAATTAGGCAGCGAAGCGGCTCCCACGAAGCGGGTGCCGCCAGGCTTAAGTATGCCCCCCTGGGCGCACAGCAGTGATGTCGGCGCCTCCAGGCGCGTGCAGCAGGGCTCTCTGGGGCTTGGAGACACCCACAGGTACAATTAGGTGGTGAAGCAGCTCCCGCGAAGCGGGTGCCGCGAGGCGTTAAGTATGCCCCCCTGGGCGCACCGCAGTGATGTCGGCGCCTCCAGGCACGTGCAGCAGGGCTCTCTGGGGCTTGGAGTCCCCCACAGGTACAATTAGGCGGTGAAGCGGCTCCCGCGAAGCGGGTGCCGCTAGGCGTTAAGTGTGCCCCCCTGGGTGCACAGCAGTGATGTCGGCGCCTCCAGGCGCGTGCAGCAGGGCTCTCTGGGGCTTGGAGTCCCCCACAGGTACAATTAGGCGGTGAAGCGGCTCACATACTACTAGAAGTCTCACACCCAAGAAATTGTGCCAGATAATTGTGGAATTTCGATGCTGGTATCTTGCTCCCTCAAATCTTATTCTTGATTAACTGTGGTCAGGTAGGAAGTCCTCTTCGAATAACGTTCACTTATCTACAGATATGCTTGTTAGTTTCTTTCAGGAACCATGTTTGTATCTACAGAAGATACTTTCACATATTTGTACAGTTTTGCTGCTTTAAATGATTATAATGTTTTATGGGTTCACGTTTTTATTAATTACCCCATCATGCCGGTCTTTAGGGTGGTTTCAGAGTATCCCCACATTAGAATGCAGTGCTAAAACCTCAAGAAAAAGGTAATATTCTCAAAATCATTAAGGGGCTGATTATGAGTTTGGCAGTCCGCAGACCATCAAACTCATGGTGGCGCGGCGGTGGGGGTCCGGACATCGCCACACAGGCGGTCTGACCGCCGTATTACAACTTTGGCAGTTGGACCACCTTTTGACCGCTGCAACTGCGTTCCCTGGTGGTGGCGTGGCAGTCTGGGGCAGCAATATGCTTGGCGGTGCTGAAGCATATTCTGAGGTTCCCACCGCCAGGCTGGCACCGAGTTCGCCATGAAAGGCTAGCAGTGAGGAAACAAAGGGGGCCCTACAGGGCCAGGGTTCCCTGTCGCCTGTGTACACTGGGATGCATGCTGGGGGGAACAAAGTGTTCCCCCCTGTGTGCATACACAGCCACTTCCTGTTCCGCATGGATTTAACAGTCTATGCCATGCAGGAACTTGCTTTGGCATTCCCATTCTGATGCCTTTTTCAAAGGCACTGCCATGGAAACGCCAAAGGACTGCCCACCAGACCAAGAGAAAACTCCTAATCTAGCGGCAGCCGGCGGTCGACTTTAGCTGTGCGGGGGCAGCACCGCCAAGCATTATCTGAGTATTCCTTTTTGCCAGCCTTTTCATGGCGGTGAGCCTGCCATGAAAAGGCTGGCGGTGGGGGAACAATGGGGCCCATACAGGGCCCCCTGTAGCCCATGTACACTGGGATGCATGCAAGAGGGGACAGGGTGGGCCCCCCTGTGTGCATGCACAGCCACTTCCTGCACAGCATTGACTTAACACTCCATGCCGTGCAGAAACTTGCTTTGCCGTTCCCAATGCAGTGCCTTTTCAAAGGCATCGCCATGGAAACGCCAAAGGACAGCCCGCCTGACCAGGAGAAAACTCCTAATCTGGTGTGCGGGCGGTGGTCGACTTTGGTGGTGCGGGGCTCTGGGGTGGTGGTCTGCTTCCGCACCACCAAAGTCGTAATCAACCCCTAAGTGTCTTGCAGATTATCCTGGACCCTAAATCAAACCAAACATTTCCAAAAAAGATCTGAATTTGTAATTGTTTTGTTACATCTTTAAATGTACATATATGTATCTCTACACATATAGTGCTGTAGGTTTTATAGAAAGTTATTTGTAGGTGTGGGGCTCGTTCTTTTTTTGAGGCAATGTGGCCGCTGCACACTAGGATATTGGTAGACCTAACAACTGCAGTGGGTATAATGAAAACTTTTGTTAGGACCACAAAGGCCATGCACCAGAGTTAATGCAGCTGAGTGGTCAGTCTAGTCCTTGGAATAATAACAAACCCTGTATGTCTCTCAGTAAATTACAATTGTGCATACAGTTTACAAGAGAAAGGGAACCAAAAAGTATGAGCTAATATATGAACTGAGAAGGCTGGAGGATGTGAGATTACCTGCTTCTATGAAGCTATTTGTTTTCGCGCCTTAAGAGGTAGGTTTTCAGTCATCGACTGAATGTCAGAGAGTTTTCCTTGAGTCTTAAGGGTGCATCGTTCTCGTAAATGCCTGATATGCAAGACAGTTCCAAGCAAATGAGTAATAGTGTGTATGAAGCTATGGTAAGCTTTTTATCATAGAAAAGAGAAAAAACTGTGTTCTTAGGTCTCCTGGATCTTCAGGGGATCTTTCTTGTGATTTACTTTTTCAGAGAGCTTTGTGAAGAGCAAATAAGGATGTATGTGGAATCTACTCCCTCATATCATTTGTATGAAAATGGTCGGATGCCAGGAAGGAATTTGGTGGCTTCCTTGCCTCTTGGACGTTTTGTATGAGTGGAGTGTCTTACAGAGCTATCCAGGGTGTGAGTGTGCAACATACTGTTCACCATACACAGTGTTTTGAAATTAGATCTTTCTTTGACAGAGAGTGTATTGTTTTGAAGGTGGTTATGATATGAGTTTGAAGACTCAGGCTGTGTAGGATCCAAGCTAAATGATTCTGTGCCTCTTTGGAATCTAGACGCACACCTTTTGCAACATTCTTTGTAGCTGGTGTTATAATAGTGAAGCCAGGAAAATACCACAACAGAAAATTGGGATATTGTGTATGAAAGGTAACAGACTGGAGTATTGGATGTAATACATTCTTAGTGCTCGCATCAGTTTGGTATATGAAGAAGAGATCACTATCAAACAACACCTCTAGCTTGTGTTTCTTCTATTCAGACTGGAACCCTTGAGTCTCGCAAATCCACTGCTTTCAAGAACAGGATTTCAATTTTAAGTTTTATGAAACAAACACTGCAAAAACAAAAGTGGTCACTGGATGCAAATATGCCTGGGGACCACAGCTCCAAGAGCCCCTGGTGGGAAGAGGAAGGAGGAATCCCGGGGATAAAACTCTAAGAAGCTCTCCTAATGTGTGGGACCCAACAAAAGCCAAAGGGGGCCAGAGGAGAGTAATGCGGGGGGGACTACAGCTCCCAGAGTCTTTGGCAGGAGCCCAAATTCTTCCCACCTTACAGGGGGGAATACAAATTTGAACAGATCTCCCATAGTGCAGGGCATGCCAGGGCCTTTCTGTGGCTGATCAGCAGCTGGAAGAGACCGGGTCTCGTGCCCTTCTTGGTCCCTCAGCAAGGATTGATGATAAGGAGGGAAGGAGAGTAAGCATGGGAGGCTTCTTCTGGAAGTCTCAATCTTGCATTATGTTTCACAGGTGCATGAATAACTGCTGTTTTCCTGCCATAAACCTCTACCATCCTCTCTCACTCTAAAACCATTTAACCTGCCTCTGAAAACTGCCAAATTAGGACTAGCCTGGTTCATTTTTTCCTCTTGTGCACCAAAGTAGGAAGTAGTGGGCACCATATCTTAGATTTTGAACTTTCTCTGCTTAAAAATACTGACTATGTGAAACAGGGGTCAAGAAACTGAATCTGCTGCCGCTTCAATTAACAGTACTGTTTTTCCAGGATGGGGAAATGGAGAAATAGGACCATTAGCAGCGATAAATCAGTTGGTAACTGTAACATTAAAGCCCATGTTGCTTATGGTGCCGTACCTAAGGGTAAGATAAAAGTGCCAACCTCCAGACATAGTGGGAAACAGTCCAAATTAGTATTAGTCAATGACCAAATGAAACTTCAGGTGGATGTTAAACACCCTGGCCCCTCTCTTTCTACAGGTATTGTGTCAGATCTAACAAGACACTAAATTAACGCTTCTGCTGATGAAGCAGTAACAATGGAGATTCCCATGTAAGAATGTGAGGTCTCTATCAATTGCTCAAAATCCTTTAGCCAGCTAGGGGCCTCAAAGAGAACCCTGTTGAAATACATCTGGATGGTAGTCACATCAAAACCAGAAACTCAAACAAGAAGCCCCCTGAGGCATCTCCCATGCACTACCCCTTAGTTCTGAATAATTCTGCCCAAGGGAATGTGTGAGCAATTTACTCACACTGATTTACAACTTAATTGTCACAGTAAAAAAATCTGGAAGACATCAAAGGGAAAATGTATGATATAGTAACAAGAATGACACAAAGGGTTGAAAGACGGGCAGCTGTAGGGGAAAGAGAGTATCAAGTGTGTCAAATTTGTTAGATGTTACTGCCACAATTCTTAACCTGGACTTAATGCAGGATGTGAGAGGATAATTGATGCAATCAATATGCACAACATGTTACTCCAGGGCCCTATGCATGTTTCATGGATTAAAGTGCATACTGTTCATACAACACTTCCCAATGCTACTAAGATACTCAGCAATGTAGAAACCAGTAACACCGAAAGATTCCTTAGAACTTTGTATCCCCTCTATGATAGTATCCACACAAAATGTTGTTACTGCTACCAGTCCTGCATTCTTTTTTTTAGGTGCCAAATGTTTACTGGGAATGTAGAAGTGAAACTAAATATCCACTGATTAATAAGGTCTTTCATTGGATCAGAGAGTTCAGGCATTTGTATTCCATGGTCAACAGTGGTAAGTAACTTAAGGGTTTGAAGAGCACAAGACTTCCATGGAAAACATGATTACATCAAGATTTAATTAAATGATAAAGGGTTGGTTGAGGGAACATGTAGTATTAACCTTCGACAATTCCCACCTTCTCACCCAAGCATACAGATTAAGTGCTCTGCCCATTCAACACACTTGAACATGCATAATACTATGACATACAGAAACACGGGATCACCAAGAGGAGGCAGGCAGTCTTCTCTTTTAATATCTACTATTGACCCTGTTCCGCAAGCCCCTCAGTGTGAAAGTGACAATGCTACTATGATACAAAATCAGGTGTCCTTGTTACCCTCAGTTTCCCATGTACAAATGGTACATATGCAGATTTCTCAAAATGTGAGGAATATGGCAATGTCTCATATTATGAGTGATAGTCCTCCTAGGAATAACTGTTCACTCCAAAACGAAATTGGGTAAAAATCCAACTGAATTTAAATAGGCACTTCTTATTGTGTTGGAATGTAGAGGGCTGTTGTTTAAATGTAGTGACCCGGAATGGTGCAGGTATTTAGCTAATTATTCCATTCCATTCAATAACTTTATTTCGGTCTCGAGGACCATAAAAGTACAGTTCATAACATATAAAAAAGACACTGTATACATTTAAATCAAAAATAGTACCCCATCATAGAGCTACTACATATGCCAATATGTAGAGAAAAAAACTGTACATTTAAAAACGAATAAATCTGATTTAAAATACATGTTTAGATTCTCCACCGACCCAGACATGATTCATTATTAAAATGGAGATGCAAAGAGAAAGGTCCATTAGCAATTAAACCAATTAAAAATTGGGCTGCTATCCCCAGTTAAAACAATAAAAATATGAACAGAATAATAAAAGCATGATTGCTAGTTTAAAAAGGTCCGCCGAGCGTGCCACATGGAGTTTAAAAAGCGGGAAACTGCAAAGACAGTGGGGGCATGGGTGTCATATTTTAAAACTCTGTATGCCACAGCACATTGTGTAAAACCTAGGTTCTTGCATAATTGGATAAGCCCACACTGGCATATTGATCTATAGGCTGGGCAGAAGAAGAGGACATGTAAATCCGTCACCTCCTTGTGACTGCAGGCAGGGCATCCATCAAGATCAGATTTGGACCATTTGCTGGTGAAACTGCGGAGCGGCAGAATCCCCATTCTAAACTGCATGTAAAGTTTTCTAGCCGAGCTTGGTTTGATATCATCCAAAAAGGACTCCATTAAATATTCGTCTTTAATTTGGATGAAGTCGGCCGTCAAACGGCCACAGGACGCACTTTGGATGACTGATAATTTATACATTCTGTAGGATCTTATCAGTTCCAGCCGTGAAGTTAATGGGTAAGATTCTTCTGGTGATTTCCAAAGTTCTGCTTTTCCCAGCTTAGTGCAGAGAGCCCTAATATGTTTAAACCAGGGTAGCTTTACAGAGCCCGGGTTGCTCAATATCTCTTTAAGCTCGGCTCGATATGTTACCAGTTCCGGGGTCACCCATAGCCGCCGCCAGTAGGTTAGGGGTCTGAGGGCTATCTCTTCACAGATAGGCCTAATGCCCAGGTCCATGCGTAGGGGAATGAGGGGTGTGCTGGGGGGAGACCTAACAGCTGTCTCATAAAAAATTTTCAATTTTGTTCAAGCCGATGATAGAGCAATGACCCCACAGTTCCGCCCCATACATTGTAGCACCCCTGGCTTGGGTTTTATAGATTTCAACCACTGGCCCTGCAGGTTTAAATGTAGAGGTTCTGTAAAGTTTCATGAGTCCTCCCACCGTCTGCGCTAGCTTATGGCTTGCCTTAGTCATCTGGGGCCCCCAATCCAGATACTCTGTAAGAGTAACGCCCAAGTAGTCGAAAACCGACACTCTTTCCAGAGGTGTACTGTTTAAAGTTGGTTTAGAACGAGACTTGTTGGCAGGGTTAAAGTCCATATATTTGGTCTTTGATGTATTAATCTCCAGCCCCCGGATCTTACAAAAAGCGTCAAAGCTGTTAAGAATGCGCTGGATTCCCATGGGCGACTTTGAGAGTAGGAGGGTATCATCAGCGAACATCATCGCTGGGATCCTTCCAGAAGCTAGCCTAGGGGCATCATTATCCTTCACCTCCCTGAGCTGCTCTATAAGTCCATTAATAAAAAGGCAGAACAGGGTGGGGGCAAGCACACAGCCCTGCCGTACTCCCTTCCCAACAGGGAAGCGAGGTGTTAATTCACCGTGTTTCCCAAACCTTACTTGGGCAAAGGTATCTTCATGGAGCCTTACTAAAATACTGAGGAGATAAGGTGGGATCCTCAAATCTCTAAGCACATCCCAGAGTTTACTCCTGGGAACAAGCTCAAAAGCCGACTTCAGATCAACAAATATTAAATAGAGGCTGCCGCCCTCTATAACCACCGTTTTCCAGTACAGTAGCTGTAACCTAAATAGCTGGTCAACGGTGGAAGTGTTCTTTCTGAAGCCGGCTTGATATGGACTCAAGATCTCTTCTTCTTCTATCCACGCCAGTAGGCGGTCAAGAAGTACTCGGGCGAAAAGTTTCTGGGAAACGTCAATTAGGCTAATCGGCCTGTAATTGATAGGAAGGAGGGGACAGCCTTTTTTAAAGACCGGCACAATTTCTGCCCCACGCCACATATCAGGTGGATCCAACCCGTTCATGATTGCATTGAATAGTAGCCATAAATATGGTCCCCATATTTTCGGTTCCTCCCGAAAAAGATCCCCTGGTATTTTATCTAAGCCCGCCGCTTTGTTACTAGAAAGTTTGCTAATAGCATTTAAGACTTCAGACAGGGTGATCTCGGTGGCTTCTTCCTCAGCAACCGCGGAGGATACTGGCAAGGGATTATCATTTGCAATTACAGGTGCCGTACTATTATACAGAGAGCGGAAGTGATTCTCCCAAGCTTCAGATGATATATTTGGTTCGATAGCTGACCTCCCTTGGTTATCACCTGCACTAACTGTTGCCCAGAAGGTTTTCAGATCTTTGTTAATTAGTGCAATTTTAAGGATTTCCCACCTTTCCAATTCCCAGTTCTTTTTTTCCAATTGAATGATCTCTTTATACAGTGCCCATTTTAATTTGGTTCCATTCCTGTCCTTTGCTTTGACAGCGACCAGTAGGGCCTGTTTAGCATTGCGACATTTTGCATTGTACCATTTGCATTTATGCTGGGCTTCGGCCCTCCTTGGAGCCTCAGGGTAGAATATATCTCCCAGATTTGTTGTTAGTTCTAGATGTATTTTTGTGACTTCTTCATTGGCTGCGGGGAAGCCCTTTGCACCTACAAGTTCCCCCATTTTTACAAGTATTGGGGTTACCAACTGATAAACCGTGGCCATCTTGTCAGGTGTTTGTTTAATTTGCGACCACCTAACTCTCCTTCTGTTATTGGTTAGTGTTAGTCCACTGTTCCTAGGTATGGTCGTGAGGTCGGTATTAGTAAGTCCCAAGTTTAGCATCTTCAATTCCAGAGCCAGGGCATTGTGATCACTGTCCTGCCTCATAATAACACCAAAGTCGTGGACCTTTTGCCACAGTCTGGTTTCCACCAGAATATAATCCAACAGAGACTCTTGGCCTACTCTATTAAAGGTTAGCTGCCCCGGTGTATCTGATATTGTTCTGCCATTACACGCTCTTAATGAGTGTGCTAATGAAATTGAGCTAATCTGTAACACCAGTGGTGACCAAGCTTTAATAGGTGGAATTTGTGGGTCGGGGATTTGCCAATGAGAATCTTCTTCACTAGGAGTGGTGTTACTCAAGTCAATGAGAGGTTCAAATTGACAGTTAAAATCTCCCCCTATGATCAACCATGCCATAGGATCCACGGTGGAAATTAAGAGACCCAAATGGTCTATGGTGGTAGATTCTGAGCTGATAGCAACCGGTCGGGAGTAGACATTGATGAAGGCAATTTTTATCTTTGTGGGGAAGGTAAGTAGGACACACTGAATATCGTTTGTGGGGGTAGATAACTGCTCAGCGCTGCAACCCAAATGTGCGCCTACCC
Organism: Calotriton arnoldi; assembly: GCA_963921515.1. Lineage (NCBI taxonomy): Eukaryota > Metazoa > Chordata > Amphibia > Caudata > Salamandridae > Calotriton > Calotriton arnoldi. The sequence continues at coordinate 188,964 of CAWUFW010006202.1, forward strand.
AAATTGATAAACCCCCTGATGGTCTGCCCCTTCCCCTAGAGGTGGCTGGGATGGTAAATGATGCAAAGCCTACCCTCCGATAATCCTCCCTAGCCCAGGTTTCCTGGAATATACATATGTCCTGTTTGTCTACAAAAGTCCCCAATCAGGACAGTCAAGCTTGTTTTTAAGCCCAGCTACATTCCATGATAGAACTCTCAATGTGCTGCCTCGATTACCATCTCTTGCTGGAACCTCATTTGCACTACTAGTAATAGTTTGAGTATCCCTCACTGGCAATTTCAGTCAAAGTGACATCTTTAGGAACGCCAGGTAGTCCGCCTGCTTGTACCCCAGATGCTCGTTGGCCGGTGGTCGGCAAAGTATCAGGTCTGTGGTCCTTGCTTAGTGCCCCTAGCCCACTACACTCCTCCAGCTTGGTAAATAGCCCCTGTTCCTCAGAGTCCGAACCAAGAGTCAGGCTCACCTCAAGTCAATCTACCTCTTCCAAGGTTCCAAATCTGTTGCTTACTGGCAGATTGTATAGTAGAGGCCTGGGGGGGCATCCCACCTACCTTCTTCTTGGAGTCTTGGTTGGCAGCTTGGAGTGTTAGAGGTGGTACGGCTCCTATACAACAATTGGTGTTGAGTGTAAAAAAAGTCTAATGGGTGTAGCCCAATTCCTGTTTCTAAATCCTGGTGACATACAGTTTGGCTGAGTAGGTGGCTCACAGTTTTAGGATATTTAAAATGTTCAATTACACAGTCTCCCTGAACTGTTTTTTGTCGGTTTCCCACCCAGCCTATTCTACGAACCGTTAAAATTTCCCCTGCCCTGGAATAATCAAACTGCCTATTCTTTGCTAGCCAATGGAGGCACTTATTCCTAAGGTCAAATTGAGTCTCCCTCTGGTTAGTAGCAATTTTGGGGACACCAGTCAGTATAGTTACATATGGGGAGCAAGCAGGGGGCAGATTTATAGTTGGTAAATTTGCTAGTTCTGGGTTGTCATTGGGGCATTCTGCCATCACCTGCATTCTCATCTTCCCATTGGGCCCATATTGAGGCCGTCTGGATTTGTCCCTATCTGTTTGAGAGGAAACTACCTTGTTACATCCATTCTCATGGTTGGTACTCATACATGGCTGTTGGTTGGTGGCATTCCGATGCCTTACCTCTTGAGTTTTGGTGGAACCATCACTTGTCTGCCCACCCAACCCGCCCGGAGATTTTGCATCAGAAATGTCTGCCTGACATCCAAAGTCAGTTCCTCTTACTGGTGTACTAGAATTAGTTTGTCTATTTTCCCCAGCTACTATCAAGTTATCTAAGCGGGTGAATAGGGGACCCAGCTCCTCTCTTACGATATCCCTTATTTGAACTTTCAAATCAGTCAGAAGATTCAGTGCCCAGGTAGGATATTTCGTATCAGCTCTACAAGATAGTGAACTGCTTGGATTATAATCCTGGCTTTCCCCCTCCCCTGCGCTAAGTGTAGGATCCTCACACAGTTTCTTCCTTTTGGGTCCCGCTTCACTCAGTTGTTTACGCTTCCCATTCTTTGGAACAGTGGTGATATTTCTGGCTTTGCGTGCAGATTTTTTGGGAGGGGGTTCCAAGGGTGGTGACAATAGTACTTCTTCAGGAGGCATATGGGTATCATTTTGCACACTTTGCGGATCTGTCACTAAAATACATAGGTCCGGGGTGAGTGACAAGCACCTCTCTGTGAGCTCTATTTCAGTGTTAACCACCCCAATAGCCCTCTGTAACATTTTATCAATTGAGGTTGGAGGGAGTCCTACTGAGCTAGAAGCTTTTGGTTTTGTCGCACATGGGCGCTTCCCCATTTTGAGGCCTAATGTAGCCAGTTCTCCGTGTAAACTGCTATCCCACCCTCGCACAATACTGCTTTTGTATACTTGTAACAGTGCAAATCTCTAGATTTTAATGGGACTTGTACTTATCACCAAAGTCAAGCAGTCCGAGCTATGCTGTCCAAAAATGTCACAAGCAACCCTCTGAACTATTTACAAATATATTTCGATAGCCGTGAAAGTCAACAGCAAAAAGAAAGGTATGAAATATCGAATACCCAGGTGGGCCCACTCAGAGCTGTTTGGATCTTCCTTTAATGTCCAAGATGTTCAAAAGGCCAATGCAACCAAAAGCCAGAACTATATTCTTCGAGGTGAGCATTTCAAAGTGTCAGCTCAAAACACTAGGCTGAAACAAGAGTAGCCTCTACAAATGGGTGCTTACCCATTGAGTCAATCGCCGAAAGGTGGGACCAAGAGATGTGGCCCTGCCCTGCCTTCTCCTGTCGCTGACGGGCGCAGACGGGTCCGCCCTTGGCCCGGGCTTGGCCAGGGCACGCCCGTGCTGCGGGAGTGCAGCGGCCCTTTTGTGCGCCTCCAGGCGCGAAAAGAAGATCGTGGGCGGCCCTCCTGCCGCGGGTGGTGCTGGAAGTTGGAGTTCTCCCCTCTGGCGTCCCACACTGCTGGAGTGCAGCGGCCCTTTTGTGCACCTCCAGGCGCGAAAACAAGATCGTGGGCGGCCCTCCTGCCGCGGGTGGTGCTGGAAGTTGGAGTTCTCCCCTCTGGCGTCCTAATTATCAAATATGCCTGTTCTAGGAAACCTGGTGCCTGGAGCCTATACAAGTACATGGATCTATGAACATAAGCATACCCGCAGTCCTCTCGCAGTTCATCTGTTGGTTTGACAATTTGGATGGATATTAGGCGCAATGCATCTGGGCTAATTGTGTGCTGGGATGCCAGGCAGTGTGCTCCCTCCTCCTTTTGGAATTAGGCTGTATTGTACTCTTAATTTAATTGATATCACCTCAAAGGATGTAAAATATATTGAATTTACTCTGACCTTGTGAAACTTACTAGTCTTTTTAAATATGCACAGTTAACCACATACCCATGCTAGCACGATGGACAAGTCACGACTTTTGGATATTGAAAATAATATTCTCACAAAGATAGATAAGTAGCGGCTCTCACTGTTTCTTTATGCTCTAATGGCAGGTGATTTTAGAACAAGTTTTGAACCCATAGTTGGTCTTATTGAACTAGTAAATGAAGAGAATGAAGTAGCGGTTCTCACTGTTTCTCTATGCTCTAATGGCAGGTGATTTTAGAACAAGTTTTGAACCCATAGTTGGTCTTATTGAACTAGTAAATATAGAGAATGAAGTGTGGGGCATTCCTCCATCACAATTACCTAGTATTATACAACTTACAGCACCTGTTCGACAATTACCAAACTATTACATTTGACCAGAGAGCACTAAATGGAAGAACACAGTTTTGATTCACTAAGAAATTGCGGCATTATTGGCTACATTATGGTGAACCAGTCCCACTGGCATTTTCTTATCAACATGAATGTCGACAGTAGGTCTGAAAGTGATAATAACCCCCCTGGTTGTAACTTTACATTTGAGTATTGACTACTTAGCTAATCAACAACTGGAGGTTAGGGGGACTGAGATAAGATGGAGGTTTCAAATAAAAGGACATGGGTAAAATGGAATCGTGCTGTTAAAATAGTTTTTTTTCCCTGAGTTGTACACAAAGATTTTACATTACAGAGGGCTCATAATGAAACAAATGAAGATCTACTGATGATCCAACTGCATGAAGAACTAGTTAAGACACATCGGGCACGATTCACAAAGGTAAACTTAGATCTGAAGTCTAAGTTTAGACCTGAATTCTAAGGGCCCGATTCACTAAGGTATACTTACAACTGAAGTCTAACTTTAGACCTGAAGTCTAACTTTAGACCTGAAGTCTAACTTTACACCGAAAGTGCAAGTTTAGAACTAAAGTCTAAATTTGCACCTAAAGTCTAAGTTTAGAATTGAAGTCTAAGTTTAGACTTTTGGTCTAAAGATAGACTTTAGGTCAAAACGTAGACTTCAGGTCTAAATTCACCTTTGTGAATCGGGTGCTGAGTTTAAACCAAAAGTCTATCTTTAGACCTAAAGCCTAAGTTTAGACCTGAAGTCTAAGTTTAGACCTAAAGTCTAACTTTACATCTGAAGTCTAAGTTTAGACCTGTGATAATGCCGAAACTCCACTACTAACTTTGGCGATGGTTCTTGTTAAGCAACATGAGAGGTAAGGAACTCTCCAATTCACCATCCCCAGGAGGGGAAATTCCTAATAACTCAGGTTCACAAACAGGTTGTTGTTAGTCGATTTTATTGTAAGTTCTGAAACAGGTTCAAATATATCAATCTTAGCATGATAGTGTAAAAGTACAGAGAAAACAGGATGAAGCCAAATCTCTGAAACCGATTCACCCTGTATAACAAAACAAAAAGACTAATTTGGTTATTGCTACATACGAAATTAAAAGACAAAAATGTAAATTTGATTGCATCAGGCTTCTCTAAGAAACCCTGCAGTTTCCCAAACGATCCCTACACTGCATAAAGGGGAATACTAATCTAAGCAAGTTCAAAGGAAAGTTTAAAGGTGTCAGCCGTCAGAGTCCTCCGAAGAAGTACCTCCAACTAGGGTCATGTAGCCTAAGCCACAATCGCCAAAAGAGGTCTGTACCTCAAGGTGTCTCTGGAAAAAGTGTCAGCTGTCCCTAATTTCATTAATACAAAAGCAATCACCAAATATAAGCACCTCCTACAAGCTTTGAGTAACTTTCCATCAGGTCCTTCTTCGGCTCCCTCTCCATCTCCCGCTTCATGTGGTAAAACATCCCACACGTCCTTGGTACCATCCCCGCCTCCCATGAGAACTCCTCTTTCCTTCGTTATCGCATTTCTTTCCAGGCCTCTCTATCTACTGTACAATGTGCCCTTCTCTAAACTAACAATATGTTGTCCACCTGCAGTGGGATCACAAATGCATGCAGCATTTCACAGTACAAGCAGGAGAATGTTAAATGCTAGGAAGGGAAACAAGTCAGAAATACAATTCAGGCCTTCTGCCTTGACTGAATTAGCATTACAAGGATTTCAATGCAGCTTCTCCATGACTCATAAAACAGGTTAATTCAATATCCACAACTTTATGAATACCCTATTTCGACTACATAGTTATGACAACGATATTATAACTATTTCGCAAACACTTTCAATAATTGTTTATTCTTGGGTGTTAATGTGGTGTCCGAAGTAATCAGATACATTTCTAATACACATAACATACATTGTAAGAAGAAAGAGTCTACGATATCTTAGATATAACCCTTTTGGTCCTAAATTAGTCACACAGACTAAACATGAGTGTGACCTACTCAGGATTATAACGCACTCCTACAGAAACCTTTTAGGAGACGATGGAAGAAAAACATAAAGCGTAAACTACACTTCTCCACCTGAAAATAGACTTCAGTTCTAAACTTGGAATTCAGGTCTAAAGTTGGACTTCAGGTCTAAACTTAGACTTTAGGTCTAAACTTAGACTTAGGCCTAAACATATACTTCAGGTGTAAAGTTAAACTTTAGGTCTAAAGTTAGGCTTCAGGTCTAAGATTAGACTTCAGGCCTAAAGTTAGACTTCAGGTGTAAGGTTACCTTGGTGAATCAGGCCCTGAGCCTTTTTTCACTGGTCATAGTCAACCCAATACTAGAGCGGAGTGTACCCACAGCTGGCGTGACACTGACTGTAGAAGGATGAAAAAAGGGCTCTTCACCTAACTCTCTTGGCAAATATTATCACTCAAAAAGAAGTAGTCCTTGGTACATGGCGGGGTACAGAAATAGACCCAAATTTTGAAGAAGTATTCCGGGACTAACCCTGGCCTCTTTAATTATAGACCGATAAGTTTAATTAATAGGCAAGTCACAGAAGATCTTTTGATCACTTGGTATTACATCATGTGTAGTAATTGCTTACAACAAATAATGTGTTCCCATTGCCAAGCAGGATTCCATTAGGAATTAGCACAGTAGACAAAGTGTTTAGATTACATCTCCTGATTGAGAAATAATAAGTGCTCAATAAACAATCCTTTTGCATGGTATTTAGGGACCTATGGTCTGCATTTGCTAGTATTCTGATGGCATGATTTTAGGCCACACTTTCAAGCCTTTGGGTCTGCCTTGTTTCCCAACAAATCAGGCACTTCGACAAAGTCTGCTGTGGCCCCAGGGGTGAAACTATGAAGCCATTTCCAGTTAACCAAGCTGTCAGTCGATGGTGCGTCCTAGCCCCATCTCTTTTCCCCATGTACACCAATAGAGAGGTGGAGAGGCTGAACAATTGTGTAAATGATGTACCATATTTTAGGGAGCAGAAAATCTCCATGATATTGTTTGTGGATGATATTGTGTTGGTTTCTCACAGCCCATGGAAATTCAAACCCTACTTAACCACTTTCATACTTACTGTTGGTGACGATTTGGGTTTATTTTATGATTTGGCGGTGGAGCCTCATCATGTAATGTACTTGCAAAATCCCTCTTGGGTCCAATCCGGCTCGTTTGTTAACTTTAAGCTCAGCCCTGGGTAACTGTGACTTCGAGCAACAAGGCTTAGCAAGGGAAGCACTGGACAACAAAAAGTTTGCAAGGGTTAGTTCAGCAACTCTGGCCCAGCTTGGATGAACAAATCCAACAGGATGGAGGTCTAGGGTGCCAGAGAGGATACTTTGAACAGTAACCTGGCCACCAGAGTGTTTTTAGGGTAAGTTCCTAGCTCTACAGCTTGACTGCAATACACTACAATGGAATGGTCCAGATGCAGGCTAAAGATGCTCCAGTTGAGGTGCGGTCGACAGGGTTGTCTTTGTCGTTCTCCCTCAGTCCTCGGGTAATGAAGGGTGCCTCTGGCCACAGCGATCGATGTCCCTCGGAGTCCTCTACATTGCAGTAGCTGGCCAGCCGATGCTGGGCTACTGGTCTTGTTGCACCACAGTTGGGGAGAAATCCTTAGGTGGAGGCTAGTGTCCCTTTATTACCATGAACCTGGACTCTGATAGCACTCTCAGGTCCGGTAGACACAGGTGCAGACTTTGGCTGCCTCGGACTTGTCCTTTGGTGCCCCAGCAACTCGTAGAGGCTAAACCTCTGTGGTGGCTACAAACTGTTTGGTTTGGCTACACGCCCACAGGAAAACTGGTTTGGGGATGGGTTTTCCCTCCTCGTCCTTGTCTCCAACTCTTCTGCAGGAACAAAAGGCATACTGCCCGAGAGTGTTGTTGCAGGCAGCCCTTCAAAGGCGGCTTCCCTTTTGTAGCTCACCTTTTTGGCTAACACCCTGAGTGGCCTTCCTGGACAAGGAGGTAACACCTTGCCCTGCGGCAACTGCCTTTGGTCCTTAGCCTGGGAGTCGTTCACTGATCTCCCCAGGTGGGCAGAAAGTTGTCTGTGTGCTAACACCTTTGTGAGGCCACTGGGCTAGCTGGACACAGAGTGACAACTTTCTAAAAGTTACTTAACCATAAAAGTGACATAAATCTCGACTTTAGCATCAAGTCGGATTTAATGCCACGATTAATTTTATACTTCACAGAACCCAGTTAGGTAGTCCATTCAGGAGTTAGCCAGGCAGGGATGCCAGATGGTAACCCTGTTTTAGTCAATGGGGCTACTAACCTTTCCCCAGCAAAACGACAATTTAGAAGTATTGCTTTTAAGACATATCAAAAAATATGTCTTACTTAACAATATATAGTTCCCTGCCATAGGGCTTCATAGGCCTTCCTTGTGGGAGTCTTATATATAATGTTAAGGGAGTGGTGGCTTTGTCATTGGTTTTAATGGCAAAGTTGAGCTAGCAGTGCACACACTGCTTTTCCAGTCTGCAGTGGCAGGCTAGGAGCCATTTTGTCCCTTGTCACACTCCGAGTGACACAACCAGTGCTGCAGCCCTGTGTGGACCCTCTGCCTTACATGCCCGGGGTACCTTGGATACCATATACTAGTGACATAAGTAATTCACTACTTGCCATTGGGTATAGTCAATTCGACATATTTTAGTTAAGGGTTAAGAACACTGGCATTGAAGCCTGGTCAGCAGGCCTCGGCGCACTATGAGAGTTTAAAAACCAGCAGCATCAGTCCATAAATGCAGGGTGAACATGCAAAAAAAGGCATTTTCTCACACTGTAATACCCATGGCCTAACAATCAATCAAGCAAAAGTGTTTTTAAAATATATTCAAAGTCATTTTCAAGCTTTAGATGTTCAGTTTATCTGAAGAAATCCTGTAGAAATTAACTGGGGGCTGCAAAGCTAGTGAAAGACAGATTTTTGCATTATAGAGGTTTAGCATTCTGTTTTCCTCCTGTCAAGAGGGAAAATTGAACATTATCTCGAAAACATGGAAGTCCATATTGTGATTAATGTCTGAATTAAATGGAACCACAGTATTCAAAGAAGTTATTCCTACAATTTCTCATGGGCACTTTTTCATTGGTCGCACTAAGTCGTGAGGATTAAGGCCAAATGTACGAACATATTTTCCCACAGACACAGAATGTGTAAAACCCTTTGATACATCTGGCCCTAAAAGTGAATGCATCTGGCATTGTTTTTTAATGCAGAATCTGAATCGGAAGACCATTTCTTCTTTCTATGCCTTATATGCTATACAAGGATTATACAAGAAAGTATTTAATACCTTGGTTTAGGAATCTGGGGTTCAGGAGGTGCGAGATTACACTGCGTCACTCACTCAAAACAGCTGTCGTCCATGTTGGCGTTTTTGGAATTTCCAAAGTACTTGTACTTTACCTGGAGTTTAATTAAGAAATATATTTTAACTAAACATGGGGAGAATATGACAAATTATCTATATGTATGAAGGTGCACATTTTAAGCCCTTTATATTTTGAGGTACTGTGTTGTAAAATATTTAAAATTTTAATACAAATTGTAAATATAATGTTTACTTTTATTGAATGTGATCGATCATCCGTAATAAACGTGAAACAAACTCATTTTTTATTCATGAAAAACATTAATGTAAAACAATGCATAACATATTACATTATCTGTATTTTCACCTTAGCATTCTGTTTACTTTTGGAAACCGCTCAGTTGGTGCCGCAGATACCTTTGATAGTATACAGCCCTCTGTTACAGATACTATGAGCTGTCTATTGATTTGGAGCTGTCTGCTGACATTTAATTCATTTTATTTATTTTAGTAGGTACTTTTATTAACTGAATCGATAGTACGTGTGCTGTTAGTGTGAGAAGGACGAAAGGATGAGCCTTTCCTTTAAGCTTTTAAACCAACAATGAACATGAAACGTACACAGAGATCTTTGCTGCAAATGCAGAACCCACTGAGGTATATCACCATCATAACAGAGCACATGACTGGGAAGTTTATGCTTAACACCAATCATGCGCATTTCTATTTCCTTCACAGTGTGTGCAACTGGCAGAGAATATGGCAGGTCATTTCATTTATTTGGTTCTATCTTAAATAATTGTTCTTATTGTAATGTTCGCTGCAATTAGAAGTCAGTCTGTTCAGTGTCAGCAGTGATTTTATTCTGTGATTTGGGATGGTGGCAACGATGTTAAGCTGCACTAGCACCAAACACATATACACTATATCCAGCACAATTACTTCAGGCTCAGATTCAGTTTTCCGATATCACAGAGAGCTACAATGTGTTTATTCAAGGATGTAATGCATTACCTACAACGTTTCTTTAGTGTAGCAGCTGAAATGTATATACACAAATATTTCTATTTTAAGCAATCTGAGCCAAAAGCCCCAGAACCACAGTACTGGAGGAATGTTTGTACCGAAAACTGTTCTAGGTGCCTGCACTTCTGGGGTATCAGACTGAAAGACTGCAACATCAGTCTGTTGGGTTTTGCAAGAGGGATGGAGGTTGCAAGAAAGTGAAGTATTAGTTGGGGTGGATGGTAGTCCACCACAAATAATATAGTCGCAAACCTGTTAGGTCCAGGCAAAGGTTTCAGTAATTTAAACCTGAGTTTAACCCCTGGTAGCTATTGCATAGAGCAGACAGCCTTAACTTAGCCAAACGTGTAAACCATTTAGAAGTGCCAAAACAGCAACAGCTCTAGCAGCACCAAAAGTATGCATTCTGAGGCATTGGAAACAGCCTTCCCTCCCAAAATTGTCTGAATGGCTGACCGAGTTATCTAGGATACCGGAGTGCGAACGGGTGATCTATAAACCTAATGACCCACTTTTGCAATCGTCATCAGCTCCGACTCATGGATGTCTTATGTCACATGCCCCACTTGACAGGAGGGCTATTGCGATCATGCTAGGGCTAGCCATGAGAACTAGTGACAGCACTCCTTCTGCACTTTTCAGGGTTGTATTGATGGACGCTTGAATACAGTGCGACTATGGGCTGGGTGGCAGATAGGGAACCCGTCCCCTCTCCCTTCCGGACTACCACCATGCCTTTAACTTTAATCACATCAAGCTAGATGTGAGCCATACCCTACCCTTATCCCCACCCATTTCCCTAACTTTTTTTTAATAGGAACCCTAAACTGTACATTGCAAAGCTCACTGCTCTGTCAATTGTTTTGATATATTGATATGTCCCCCCTTCATCATTGCTGTAGACTGAAGTGTGTTCTCTTCAGGATGGAAGAAGTTAATTATTCTAACTGAGACAGTTGTGTTGAAACTTTGCATACCTGTATCAACATGAAAATCTAAATAAATAATTTTTTTAAAGTGCCAAAACAGATAAAAGGTCACAACACAATAAAAATCCCACTCCGACTTAGAAAACTAGAGTAAATTGTAATAAACAATGACACCAAAGGGAACCGAAGATAAGGTTGTTAAAAGATTTAAGAGAAAAAGCACTGCGTCAATAGAAGGCACTGTTTGCATGTGAACAGGACCTAGTAGTGATTTCAGACCAATGACAATGGAGCACGGTTCCGATACATCAATCAGGTTCATCTCAGTTACAGATTTTACCTTACGACTACCCAGGCGACACCGGGAACTCGGTTACCCCGCCAATATGGCGATTGTGCCGGTCCCCGGTGAAATTTCCCAGCGAGGTGGGGGAGGCGGGTCCCGCGCTGATGACGCGCGGGGGTCCCGCCCTCCCCCATTGGCTAAGGGGTGATTGTCCCGGAAGCAGTTCAAGTGCTTCCGGGGCAAACGCGACATGAACGGTCCCGGATCTCGCCGGGACCAGTTCTAGCCGGTTTGGGGGTTTGGACCCCTTTAAGAGCATCAGCAGAGCGGCGGGAGAGCCTCTTTCTCCGCCGCTCTGCCAGAGATCACCGCCCGCCCGACCAGCTCACGGAGGTCTCCAGAGAGCCTCCTTTTGGGAATTTCTTTTCTTTTCTTTGTCTGTGCAAGTGGAGCAGCCCGATCGGCGGGGGAGAGTGGACGCGCTACTAGTGCAGCATTCGACCGGGGTTTTTTTCGGCGGTTTTACCCGCGTATTGACGCCTCTGCCTCACGCGGCAGGGGCACAGAGAATTAACCATCTGTGGCCCCCCCGTTTTTTCTTCACGCACAGGCTCACACAGGACGCAGCAGGCAGGAGTGGAGCCGGCGTCTAGAGGCATCTGTGGAGCAGCACCCTTTGCCTTCCTCATGCAGGACCGGGACCGGGAAGCACAGACCAGGAGCCACGTGGGTTAGAGGATATCCTCACCTGCCCCACATTCTTGAACGTGTGGGAGTGGCTCTGGCTGTAGCTGCGGTTTGGGGTCTTGCCATTATAGGGAGGTAAGGGGGTATTGTGGGGAATCATTTGGCATACACAGAGAGCTGTTGGGGCTCTAGGGCAAATTTTGCAGGGGGCATTTATGAGTCGCTTTGCATTGATGTTTTGCATTGGCATTCTGCTACCAGGGTTTTGAAAAGTGTAGGTGAACACTGAGGGTTGTTGGTATACGATTGGAGTAGCAGTGTTTTTGGGTCAGTGCTAGCATCTGGCTTGTGTATTGGTGCTTAGGGGAGGTGTTGCTTGGGCGCATAGACAAACAAGTGCTAGTGCTTGGGGGTGAGCAGTGAGGGTTTGTTGCAAAGTAACAAGTGTCAACTTTAGTAAGCGATGGCGCCTAAAGCAAAGAGAGGGCAGGTTCCATCCAGGATGGAAGAGTGGATGGCGAACATGATGCGCTCCATGAGCGATCTGAACCAAACCGTGGCAGACCTAACCAGAAGGGTAGATGGACAGGAAGACACAGGGGACAGGCCCAGGCGCCCTAATGTGGCATCCAGGGCAGCTTTTCCTCCAGTACTGCGGAAATCAAGGCGAAAGCAGGGAAAGGGGGGTGACTGTCCCAGAGATCCCAGTGGGGCCAGTAATAGTACCGCTAGAGCCGGTAGCTCCAGCCATCCCTATCCCAGGGGTCCCATTGCCAATAGCCATACCCGTGCCTATCATACCTGCCATCCCGGGTCCTGAGGCACCAGTGCCAGCAGTACCAGCCATACCGGGGCCTGCTCTCCCAGTACATGTGGTCCCTACAGGGAGGGGCGACTACACCAAATGCTAATGAGTAGCGCCGGGTCAGCAGGACATAGTGGCGAACCTAGCAGCAGTGCTACCATGGCTGGCAAAGGCAGGAGCGGTGATTCCATCTACAGGTAGCGGGGTCCTGTCAGCAGAGGGTAATGCCTTAGAGGAGGCAAGGAACTTAATAGCACGAGTCGAGAAAGCAACACAGGTGGTGCCGCCACCGGTTGAGGTTCTCAAAAAGGCAGGGAGCACCACAATTGACTCGGAACCCCCAGTGAAGGCTGCTGCTGCAGGACCTGACGACGCCAAGATGCAAGCAGGCACATCAGCTGGTACAGTGCAATTGCTGCCAATTTTAGGTTTGGGGGATGTGCGCTCCAACAGAGAGCGTTTGGCTAGGCACATTGCGCAGGATGTAAAAGAACAGATTTGGAAGGGTGAATATGTAAAAATGTTTTCCTTGCTGGTAGACAAGGATAAAAAGGAGGAGGCCAAGAAAGCAAGGGAATGGGCCCACCCACGGGACTGGGCCAATTGGCCAACTAGGAAAAAGGTTGAAGAAACACTGATTAATTAAATTAAATAATTTGGGAACTTACATGCAGTAATAATAGAGAAATTTCCAGGGCTAAGCACAGAGTTGGTATGCTACCAGAACAGAATTGCATGTGCACATGATGAGTATGGTGGGATGTGCTGGAAGGAATACGACAAAGCTTTTAGAAGGGTAAAGGCATCTGATACAGCTCTCACATGGGACCAGGTTGATATGATTTTGTGGTTAAGACACATGAATTACCAAGGCAAGGATGCCCCAAAGGTGCAGTCCTTTCGGCCAGCTACACCCCAGAGTGGGGGGGCGGGCAGCAAGAAGGGAGCATGTTGGGATTTCAATAGAAAGACATGCACCAGACCCAGTGGTTCCTGTAAGTTCAAGCATGCCTGCTCATTCTGTGGCCTCTCCTCACACCCAGAGTCTAAGTGTTTTAAAAAATCAAAAGACAGGGGAGCCAAGAAGCAGGAATGAGGTTCAATTGTTTGAAAAGGCGCACTCACCTATTGACTTTATGGCCCTGATACCCTGGTTAAATAAGTATTCGTGCCCAAGCACAGCCAAGATTTTGCTTGAAGGTTTTAGGGATGGTTTCCGTATCCCAGCCCCTGGGTACTCAGGGGTATCTTACTGCCACAATCAGCAGTCAGTGAGAGATAACATATCTGTGGCAAGAGAAAAAGTATTGAAAGAACTGCGTTTGGGAAGATTGGCAGGTCCTTTTTGTGAGAAGTTGGCCTGGCATATGCTGTCCACTAATTATAGTGGGCACCTTGCACCAGTCCAAACAACCCCTTATTGGAGATAGGTTAAAGACAACCTTTATTGAAAGCTATCCTAGTGGTAGCTATGGAGAGCAGCCTTCAGGCTAAGTCTTGAAGGAATGTAAAGCAGCTTGTTTTACCAGTCTATAATCTCTTGAGTGACCAAATGAAAGAGCACCACACCAGGTATATATTCAAAATATATGTATTTATTACTAAACACACCCCTCTAGTCTCTTTATGAGGCTAGAGTTCGAAGTACATAAGTTATAAGTTATTTAAACACAGTAATAGCACAAATACACGTTTGGGCCCTAGGGGCGTACCAAACCATATACCAATAAAGTGGTATAAGAACCACGACTGAGCTAGACACTAGGCCTAGAGCCTCTAGAAGTGCTTGGACCACATGGAACCACCCAAGGTAGTGACACAGGGGACCCACGGGAGACGCGTGCAGTGTATTAACACAGCCGCGAATCGCCGTTAACTTCTATGGAGAAAGTCGCGGTTTGGAAATTAAAGAAAAGGGACACTTAAAGAAGGACTTGGAGCAAACCCTTTGAGAACTAGGTCGTTCTAGAGTCTCTACCCACGGGAGCACCGGAGTACTCTTGTTACCTCACCCAGGGAAGCCGGGTGCATAGGTGCCTTTCGGGGTCGGGTTTCGTCGTCGATTTGAATGGCGATCTGCTGCAAAGTGCTGCTGGCGACCAAGTGAAAAGTGTCCGGGTGGATCCAAAGGTGGATCGGAGATCTGAAGAACCTGAAAGCAGAGGGGACAGAGTCTGGGTCACTAGCCAGTGACCAGGAAGGCGATGAGCAGATGCCCACCGATGTCGAGTGCTTCAGGTAGGTTGACGGTCATCTTGGCTCTTCAGCCACGAGGTCCAGGAGGCGTTGTCGGCAACCAGGAGCAGGATTCGGGCTGGTACACGATGTTTGTCAAGTGCTGAGGTGTTGGCGACCGGATTGGACCCAACAAGCCTTGGCAACGGCAAGTCTCAATGAAGATGAAGATTGACGATGATGCAGACCAGCAAGGTCTGAGGAACTCACCCAGCAAGGGTAAGTGAGGGCAAGCCTGGAGCAACCAGGGAGCCCAAGTAGAAAAAGATTGGCCTTCGTGAAGGGCTACTAGCCAACGGGCTAGCGACCGCGAAGGAGCCTCGAGACGGTGCACGTGGAGCTGGCTCACAGGACACTCGTGGAGTGGAGGCCAGTGATCTTCGGTGCAGTTGGTGCTGGAGGCTAGGGCTACTCGGAGCCCAAAGCACGACTTCGTGGGAGACCTAGAAGAGGATGCACTTGCAAATGTGTGCGGTGTCCAGGGGTCACGGTTCCACATTACCCACGACAGCTACGGGCCTCAGCTTTGCTGGGGACTCAGGGCAGCCTCGGGGAAGTCTGGAAATCCACCTCTGGTGATGCAAAGACTTCGGCGTCCGACGGGAGCTTAGGCGATGCAGACCGGACAATTGCTTCTTTGGTGCCTGCCAAGCAGGGAGTCACTCCTTGACCCCAAGGGAGATTCTTCTGTCCTCTAATCTTGTAGTAGAGCGTCGAAGGTCCAGGATTCTGTGTCAGAGTTTCGTCCAGGGGTAATCTAAAGTCCTAAGGACTGGGTTCCTATACTTATACTAAGTTTAGGGGTTGGACTTACTCTGTGGCCCCACCTATGGGTGGGTCAGGGCAGAGGGGTGGCTACACCCCTTTCCCTTTGTCCAGTTCACGCCAAAGCAGGGGCTGCAAGCCCCTGATCCGGTTTGAACTGGGGTATGCACTAGGGACACCAAATGTGCCCCCAGTGCAGGACTTCAAAGCACCCGAGAGTGCTCCCGCCCATCCCCAATACACACTATCCTGTCTGGGGAGGTGGTCACACCTCCCTGGGACAGGAAACCTATTGTCCAGGCCTCCCCTGCCGGAGTTTCGGTCAGCAGCAGGAGGCCAGACTTGTGTCTGTGGCAGCAGCATCCATTTTGTGATGCCAGGGCTTTAGAAAAAAGTTACCGGCCAAGCCAGGGTTAACATGTCTCTCCTCTAGAAGGGTGGAATGCTACCCCCACCACCAGAATTGGCGGGGTAGTATTCCAAGATGTTTGACACCAAACACGACATGTTTCGGTGCAGCCATTCCAAAGTTAGCATTTAACGCGAGGTTTATAATGCGCTTAAGAGTATATGGTCAGGCTGCACTACAAACAGCATCAGAGAAGGGTCTCCGAATGCTGCAGAGGGGCCCTGCTCATGCAGGGGCACCCTCTCACATAGGAACCTCGCACTCTGCCTTCAGGATTGATAAGGCCTGCCATAGGAGTGACTTATAGGTTTATATGTGTGTATGTATATAGTGATATAGGTAGCCTATATCACAGTAAGGGGTGCATGCACCACCTTACCCAGGCTGCAGTAGCAGACCTGTGGTGTCAGTTTGGATGGCCTTCCAGGGGTGGCACAATACATGCTGCAGCCCCTGGTAGGCCTCTGAGGTACCTATGCCCTGGGTACATAGTATACCATATACTAGGGACTTATAAGGGCACTCCAGATTCCAATCAGAGATGTGCCTAAGGCACATGGAAACCATTTTAGAGAGGAAGCAGCTAGGCTGGGGTTCTGATTAGCAGGGCCCCAGCCAGACTAAGGTCGAAAAACAGTGAAGCATCAGCAAAAAGTGGGGGTACCCATGTGAAGCAGATCCTACTCTCCTACACTTTTGACTCAATGCCTTTGGATAACTTTGTCTGCTCACCACTTGGGGTAGTACCCAAAAAAGACTCGGGGGACTTCCGCCTCATCCATAACCTATCTGCTACCAGGGGCCTGTCCTTGAATGAGGCCATTGATGGAGCCCTGTGCTCCGTCAGATATGCATCATTGGACCAGGCGATTGCTATGCTGCGATCGCTTGGCCCAGGCACCTTATTGGCAAAATCAGACATTGAATCTGCATTCTGGTTATTACCTGTGCATCCACAGGATTTCCACCTACTGGGTTTTCATTTGGAAGGGAAGTTCTACATGGGCAAGTGCATGCCAATGGGGTGCTCTGTCTCTTGCTCATATTTTGAGATATGCAGCTCCTTTTTGGAATGGGTTTTTAGGCAGGTCTCAGGGCACCGTTGGGTACTGCACTACCTGGATGATTTCTTGCTCCTGGGTACACCACAGTCACAAGAGTGCAGCAAGGCATTGGACACATTTTGCACACTGATGGAGGAGCTAGGAGTACCCCTGGCGCAGGGTAAGACAGTCGGGCCAGCAACAAAAATTGAATTCTTGGGCATTGAACTAGATTCTATTGAAGGTGTGTCATGCTTACCGTTCAGCAAGGTGAAAGGTTTCTCGCTGGCATTGGCGGACTGTTTACAAAAAGAAAAAGTCCCTTTACACCAGTTACAAAAAACGGTGGACATGCTAAACTTTGCTTTGAGAATTATCCCTATGGCCCGCCCCTTTTCCCTGTCCATTGCCCAAGCAATGTCAGGACTAAAAAGCAAGCATCATCACACTAGGTTGTCCAGCGAGGTTAAGCAGGATATGCGGATTTGGATGGCATTCCTGCGTGACTTCAATGGCGCGGTAGTGTGGCCCAGCCCAGCCAGGTCCAGTCCAGAGCTTGGGCTGATGACAGACGCAGCAGGGAGTGAGCGGTTTGGAGCCATCCTGGGTCTCCATTGGGCGGCAGGGCATTGGCCCAATTGGTGGGTCGACAGTGGTCTCACAAGTAACATTTCATTTCTGGAGCTATTTCCCATTTTGGTGGCTGTTACAATTTGGCCGCAACAGTTCCGTGATCAGTCAGTTGTTTTCTGGTCAGACAACATGGCAGTAGTGGAGTGCATCAACCTGCAGTCCGCAAAATGTAAAATGTTGCTTCGCCTGCTGAAAGAAATTGTACTGCAATGTATGAAGCTAAATGTGTTGTTTAGAGCTAGGCATGTCTCGGGCATCCTCAACCACGCGGCTGATGCATTGACTCGTTTCAAGATGCAGGTTTTCAGGTCTCATCATCCGGAAGCAGCGGACCGTCCCACACCTTTTCCGGAGCATCTGTGGCAGCTTGGTGCCCCAACTTACCAGACCTCGTGGCAGCTAGCTTAGCGCCCAGGACTAGGCAGGCCTATGAGGGGGCATTTACCGCATACTGCGCATCCCTAGGGCAGGATTGGGAAAAAACTTGGCATAATCCAAGATCCATCTTATCATTCTTAAGGGACCTAAGGGACGGGGGCCGGTCGGTGGCTTGCGCAAAGTGCCACATGACCTCAGTGGCATTTTTTGCAAAAATGATGGGGCATCGGGATCCCATGGGCACATTTTTGGTCCAAAGGGCTCTGAAGAGTTGGCAGCTTTTGCAGAGCACGCAGCCGGACGTTAGACACCCGATCAGCATTGAGGGACTCACAGCCATCATGGCGGCGTTCGAAAAGATATGTAGCTCCAGCCATGAGGTCCAGTTATTCAGGTGTGCCTTTTCCCTCGCCTTCTACGGCGCTTTCAGGGTGGGAGAGCTGGTGTCACAGAACAAAAAGGACTGGCAGGGGGGTATGCAATTTTCCCAAGTTCAAAGGCAGGCTGGTTCAATCTCATTATCAATTCCCAGATCAAAAATGGACCAGAATGGGAGGGGGGACCATGTTATCCTGCAGAGAGTGCCAGGGAGCCCATGTTGTCCAGTGGGCAATCTAGAGTCATATATGACAGGCAGGCCACAGGGCGCAGGTGGGCCCTTATTGATCCACCAGGATAGTTCCCCCCTGACAAAGTTTCAGTTTGGGAGGGTCCTTGCGCTAGCGTTGGGTGCAGCAGGCTTAGACGCCTCCAAATTTGGGACCCATTCCTTCAGGATTGGGGCAGCCACAGAAGCCACGGCCCGGGGACTAACTGGTCGAGATGTCCAAAGAATAGGGCGTTGGTCTTCGGACTGCTACAAGCGCTATGTGCGGCTGCATTTGCTGTAAGTATCAGCACTAACGTTGGCCTTGTTTCCATTTCTCTGCAGTTTCCACATCCTGTCCCGCAGGAGGGGAACTTGTCATCACTACCGTGTCAAATGCGCCCCGCCCGCTCCAGGTACCCACCGGGGGGCCGAGCCGCAGGTAAGTCTGGATCGTAGAACATTCATATATCAACAGGTTGAAGCAACAATTCCTCACAGGCAATTTCATGGACAGGGCCCGCCAGGCGGGTTGGAACGTATCAATGCATGGTCAAGGGGGGTTGAGACTGGGTCAGTTCCAGAAGCTCATTCGTCCTTTGTTACTTAGGTCCCCGGTGACACCTGCTGCAATAATAATACATCTGGGAGGGAATGATCTGGTCCACATGGGCAGAAAAAGGGTAGTGGAGGCCCTAATCACAGAAGTAGGATGGTTGGCCAAACAGTGTCCCATAGCGACCTTAGTATGGTCTCACATGATCCCGAGACTCCAATGGCGGGGGGGGGGGAGTTTGTCTGGGCGTTGAATCACTCGGTAAAGAGGATCAATAACAGGGTCAATCAACTTTTTAGGACTCCAAAACTCGGGACAATTCCACATGGGTGCATCCGGGGAGAACATTGTTATCTACAGGACGGGGTCCACCTCTCTAAACTGGGTAATGAAATATTCTTAGAGAATATGCTAGCCTGGCTGGTAGCGGGGAGTCTCAGTGCATGACCTCGGGACCTTTAGAGGATGGGGGGAGGGCCAGATAGTCAGTCAACTATGCTGGCCCGTGGCGGTACGGTCATGATTGCTAGAAAATATTTACTTCTCTTAGTAGGCATCCCATTGTTTAACGGGGACGCCTGGGGGGAGACAGTGGTCCCTCATCACACTCCAGGGGGCATTTATGGCCGGTAAACTGAAGGGCACGGGGGTAGGAAGTCTCGTTTCTGGTAGGCCGCTTGGGCCAACCCCTGCGCAGGCGCATTGGGCGCCAACCTGGCACAACATCAGCCCCTGGGAGGTATGATGGAAGGGCATGGGGGGCACCCACGTAATCTGGTGGGCACGCGGGCCTCCTGCGCAAGGTCACTCCGCTAAAGGGGGACCTGGTAACTAGTTGGGAACAGTCATGACCTTGCACGTAGGCTCATCCAGGATACGCAGAAAACAAAAATGTACATATTCCAGTTTTAGGTTAGGTATGGCTTTGTATTAAACTCTTGTTAAGGTTAGCCATTCCAAAAATGTATCAAATTCTGTAGTGCGAAATGTAATTGGATATGTTTGGGTTTTCTGCGTAAATGTTAAAATTCAGTTTTGATTATGAGTTATTAATAATGTGTTTTTTATTAATTTGTAATAAATACGGCCGGGGTTAACGACCCCTAATCCAAAGAAATGGTGTTGGATATGATTATTGATGCTTCCTGGGGGAGGGAACAGTGTTTCACTGGCCATGTCCAGGGAGGGGACTCGGCAATACCAGGCCATATACCCAGGCGACACCGGGAACTCAGTTACGCCGCCAATATGGCGTTTGTGCCGGTCCCCGGTGAAATTTCCCAGCGAGGTGGGGGAGGCGGGTCCCGCGCTGATGATGCGCGGGGGTCGCGCCCTCCCCGCCCTCGCCCATTTGGCTAAGGGGTGATTGCCCTGGAAGCAGTTCAAGTGCTTCCGGGGCAAACGCGACGCGAACGGTCCCGGATCTCGCCGGGACCAGTTCTAGCCGGCTCGGGGGTTCGGACCCCTTTAAGAGCATCAGCAGAGCGGCGGGAGAGTCTATTTCTCCGCCGCTCTGCCAGAGATCACCGCCCGCCCGACCAGCTCACGGAGGTCTCCAGAGAGCCTCCTTTTGGGAATTTCTTTTCCCCACCCACCATCCCCTGAGGCAGCAAGGTTTAGAGAAAGTTAAGTCGGGCTTGTTAAAGTGTTGCTTGTCAGGTCTCAAATAAAAGGTTCAAAGAATGTTTAATATGCTTCTATTACAAGAAATATCAATTTTGTCGTGTTTATGTCTCTGAGAATCCTTGGTCTGCGGTAAGGTCATGATTGCTAGAAAATATTTACTTCTCTTAGTAGGCATCCCATTGTTTAACGGGGACGCCTGGGGGGGGGACAGTGGTCCCTCATCACTCTCCAGGGGGCATTTATGGCCGGTAAACTGAAGGGCACGTGGGTAGGAAGTCCCGCTTCCGGTAGGCCGCTTGGGCCAACCCCTGCGCAGGCGCATTGGGCGCCAACCTGGCACAACATCAGCCCCTGGGAGGTACGATGGAAGGGCGTGGGGGGCACCCACGTAATCTGGTGGGCACACGGGCCTCCTGCGCAAGGTCACTCCGGTAAAGGGGGACCTGGTAACTAGTTGGGAACAGTCATGACCTTGCACGTAGGCTCATCCAGGATACGTAGAAAACAAAAATGTACATATTCCAGTTTTAGGTTAGGTATGGCTTTGTATTAGACTCTTGTTAAGGTTAGCCATTCCAAAAATGTATCAAATTCTGTATTGCGAAATGTAATTGGATCTGTTTGGGTTTTCTGTGTATATGTTAAAATTCAGTTTTGATTATGAGTTATTAATAATGTGTTTTTTATTAATTTGTAATAAATACGGCCGGGGTTAACGACCCCTAATCCAAAGAAATGGTGTTCGATATGATTATTGATGCTTCCTGGGGGAGGGAACAGTGTTTTACTGGCCATGTCCAGGGAGGGGACTCGGCAATACCAGGCCATATTGGTCTATGACATGGAAGTTGAAATCCTCCTGCGGAGCAAGGCTGTGGGGTGTATAAGAGAATGGGTTCCATAAGACTAGATACCTTCTGGCCGAGGACCAGCTGAAAATATTTGCTGTTGCGGAGAAACTCCAAGCGGGATGTTAAAGATTGCAGGAATCGCTGTTAGCATGAGCTGAAAGCCATTTTGTACTTGGCAGCCATTTTAGTTAGCCATGTGCTCGCCATGTGCTTTCTCCCTCTTCCAGAGTCTTGCACATGCTCAGAGAGGCCTAACTGGTAGAATGCACCTGCTCCTAGTATACAACTGTCAAGCTATTCTTACTCATGTAAGCAGTTTAGTCTCCCCTCCCACTTTGTGGAGCAAGCAAATTTTGTATGCCCATATTAGTCAATAAGCATGCTTGTATGTGCTAGGACCTCCCCTTGATTTTATGCTGACTATGTAACAAATACATATATAAGGACCCTGTTCTCTGCACTCATTAGAATGCCTCCTACAGTGGCCTGCGGGTACCGTAAGATGCAATCTCCCTCATCTGAGGTTAATAAAACATGTTTTTTGATATTACAGCTTCTGTGCCAATCTCTTCTTTGTTGGTTTTAAGGACCAGATGTATCAGTGAACCCCTAAGAAGGTTTTTATTTCTACAAATGGCGCCCGAAAGTGGGACTCATCGGTGCAGCGGCTATCCAAGGGAGTGGTCTTGAAGGGAGACAGGAATCTACTGAGGAGTACAGGACAGGAATCTACTGAGGAGGTACCCAGCGCACGGAGATTGTTTGTTTTCCAGCCCAGTATATTTCTGGTCTTCCTGATCTGATCCTCCAAGTGTTTGCCGCTCCCGACTGAGAACTTCTTTGGCGTGAGTATTTTAAAACGACCGTTAGGTCACTCAGAACTTGGCAGTTGGAACCTGGACACCATTTGATTGGTAAGAGCCGTTTTGCGGCACTTGCTGTTGGTTTGATGCCTTTGATTGGTAAGGTAGTTTTAGTAACACTTACTGTGGCTTTGTTTGTATGATTGGCCAATTTTGGAATTTGTTTTGTAATTATATATGCATTGCAATTCATATAGGCAGGTAATGAGGAGATTTTTCTCTAATTTTGAAAATTTGAACGACACACATTGTGTTAAGTGTCACTTGGAGTATAATATTATATATGCTATAATATTTTTGGCATGCCTGTTACCAGTACACTTTGTTGAAAGTGTTGCTGTCTTGGAGGTACCGATATGGATTTAGTAAGTACTTAGTTGACTCCCCTCAGAGGGGATACCTAAATAGGTTTAGGTATAGTAAAAAGATATTTCTTCCTTGGTGACTAAGTACCCCATGGAACTAAATATGTACATAAAACGGATCCGGATCTGCGCACTTAGTAACATTCATAAGTGGTGATATGCAGAGCGCTTTTTGAGTGTTCTACCAGCCAAAACTGGTGAATTTGGCGTATTTTGGCTTCTTGACCATGGAACAGTTTTTGGGCTACTTTTGAGAGCTCTTCTTGTAAATATGACTTACAATTAGTATTTACAAATAGGTTGGTCTTGCGTACCGTTTGTAAGCTGTCTTAAAGTTTTAAGTGTTGATTTGTGGGTTCAATGTGTGTTTAAATGTCTATGTGGGGTTTTTGGTTTGACATTGGTAATACTTGTGTGAGTACTCTGTGTACGAATGGCTAGCTTTAAGCGCGCTGTGTTGTGTCCTTCTGTAACTGTCTGGAATGAGCTCAATGAGTTTGTTTATGTTTTTTTGCTGTCATCATTCTGTTATGCAAAATGTCATTTAGTTACTTACATATTAAATAAAAATCCAGAAATAAATTATGTAACATATGCTAAACAGCTGCATGTTACTATTAAATTGACAGAGTAAGACACTATACATGTGTGCAACTTGCCACAAT
Organism: Calotriton arnoldi; assembly: GCA_963921515.1. NCBI lineage: Eukaryota > Metazoa > Chordata > Amphibia > Caudata > Salamandridae > Calotriton > Calotriton arnoldi. The sequence continues at coordinate 212,270 of CAWUFW010006202.1, forward strand.
GCTAAACATAAAATTAGAATTCGTATTCAATAGGATTAAAATAGGCCTCATACAGAGAGGTAGAAAAACGAAATTGTGTGTTTTGTAATCAATAGACTTAAATACACAATGTCACAGCCTTTCCCTTAAATACATTGTATTAGACATTAAAAGGCATGCACATCATATGAGTGAATTTGGTCGTTGCTGAACTAAATACACATTATAGAAAGATAGATTTGACTGCATTGAAATGCCTCAGTTTTTAAATAGACTGTGACATGCTTTTCTCTCAGCACCCGAGAAAAAAGCTTTCCGACAGCTGTGTTTAAACTAACTAACTGACAAGAAACCGTTTGACACAGCAAATGGGGATTCAACTCTGTCAGGGTATTTCAAATAATAAAGGGGTTTTTTCCTGAGAAAGGCGTGAAAATTCGACGCCTGCTGACACACAACAGCTGCATAAATAGCATATGGCTATTCCTGCTCACGGCCACAGACAGGAATGCTGCGTCAGCGATATTTTAAGTCAGTGTAGGTATACAGGCCTGCATTATTTTAAAAGTTTCAAAACACCAGTTTCATTATTTTGGATAACAGAGAACAAAATTGAAAGTAGGGATTTCCTTTCTTAATGCCTTCTTTACATAAGTATATCTGTGGTTCCGATGTTAAATGATAATTGTCCTTTTAAAAGTGGAGCAGACTTTTCCTGTTTCAAGTAAGGCTTCTGTGCTTAGGGTTATGAATGAATGCGTTTAAATATGATAGGCTACGAATGAAGCTTGCTTTTCCAATGTGGAATCATTAAAATGGTTGGTTTTATTGATAAAAAAAAAATTTAATTATATGGGAAAAAATATATTGCTAAAAACAAATGCTTTAAATTCGTTTTTTCATCTTTATAAAGCCTAATCATCATACTGTGAATTCCTAGCATCAAAGTTGAATTTAAGCAGTGCTGTACCGAGAAAAAGGGAACTTAAATGTGAAATGTCACTTTACCCAGCCGTACAAAACTTGTTTTTAAAAGGGTATATCTTATACATTTCTGATTTCCCATTCCTGGGCTATCTAGAGAACACTCTGGGGGTTCCTATTATGCAAAAATATTGTAGGATATTCATTTTTAAGTGCCCCTACCACCAAAGTCGAAATTGAGCTAAATTCACAATTTTACAAGCAGTTCTACCACTCAAGGCAGTTTTAACGTGCTCTTAGGCTTCAATAAAAGTATACATATGCAAGTATAAAATAAACAGCTGCCTCTGCATTACTAGATTGCGCACCACTGTACATAAATGAAAATAAGTATAGGACTGCTTTTCGCTGTGATTCTCCAGAGTTGCTTTGCATTACAAAACCGCATGGCAAGCCTTGCACACAAAAATGAGCAGCTGCTGAACGGGTCAAAGGTCAGAGTTCTGTATTTAGCAACTTAGCAGGGTAATGTTTGCTGGAACACTTCGACCTTTGAAATGTTTTTTGAAAGACGAGATGATAGCGCAAAGACAGAAAGAGAAGCTTTGCTTCCTATTTTTGGCAAACACACGTTTTGCGCAGTCCTATGCCACGAAAGGAAGACAACCCTCAGTTGAACATTGATCTGCCATTTATATAAAATAATGGTTTTAGTTTTAAGAATACTGTGTAGGGGCTACGATAAGGAGGAAATGGATTTTAGTTTGCATTCATGCGCCCTCATGTTAATCTAGTACAATTGCTGTAGAAATTGGTTTAAAGTTAACTCAATTTGCATTGTGTTAGACTGAATCAGAGAATAGCCACTTTCTAAGATATCTCCTACAAGTTTGTTTGTGCCTAGTTGCTACAAATAGGGGTTGAAAGTGTTGACAGAAGTAAAACCTGTTTCAGGTTTTCCTACTGTCAAAATGGGGGAAGGAGGCTAGCTCCTCTACAAATTAAGGGTAGGCAAAATTATGTTTTCTCTCTTCTTTTTCTCACTTTTTTTTCAGTCTGTCTAACGCTGTCTAGGAAATGGCCATATGACAGTTAAGGCACTTTGCATTGTTCATAAGGCGGCACACAAAATGGGGCCTAAACCATTACAGAGAATGTTTACTTGGTACTCCACAGCTAGAAGTCTTCGTTCCTTGGCAGCCCACCTAGTATGTACCCCACGAGTCAAGAAAACCTGACTAGGAGGTAGATCATTTGGCTATGCAGCCGCAAGGCTATGGAATAAACTACCAAGTGAACTCAGACAGACTGATGACTTACTGCAATTTAGAAAAAAACTAAAAACCAGGCTCTTTCCAAAAGAATAGCCTTGAGAGATTGGCGCATGATGATTCATAGTTTTATAGCTGCACAGTGATTTAGGTAATCCCAGCGCCAGGATGCCCGTTGGGTGACAGCTGCGCTATATAAATGCTACTTACAATTACAATTACAATTGGCTATTCTGTAATACTGTTTTAAAATTGTTAGCATTAATAAAATGATAAAATCTAAGCTATGTTACTGCCCATCCTGTATGAAAGAATGAGTAGAACAGATTGATGTTCCCTTATTTGATCTTTAAGGAAAATTGTATAGTGGGGGTTTCTGTTAAAAAATCTCAGGTGGCAACACTATTATTGTTTATGTTATTCTCATGTTCTATACAGTTTTGCAAGGGCATTGCTAGTCTTTTATTAGCTAGCCTGTGTAAATAAGCTGACAGCCCTTATTAGAGCTGGAGATAGGGTTTTTTTCCTTTTGAAAATGATGTTGCATAGTCCAGATCGTGAAAAGTACAATGCAGGAAAGACGCTCATGTGATCCTTAGCAAACATTTTGAAGGAAAATATTGTTTTATAGGAGTTTGTTTGTCATAACATGTTCTGCTGGAGAAAAAGTACTCACTATGTTGAAGTTTAGTTCTTTTTGCAATAAGAATCCCTGTTAAATTAGCAGTTTTAGATTTTCCTGCTGCACCTATAACATGAGAGCATGGTCCTAAGCATAACATGTAAGAGAAATTATTTTACAAGTGTCTGCAGTCCTGTACAAGTAATGTAAAATCTATGAGTAAAAGTGTAGAACATTTCCTTTTTCTTGAGGGTTCTTCAGATTAGTAATATAGGAATACACCAATGTAAGTATTTGGAGTATGTCTGTATTGTTTTTCTCTTTTCCTCAGAATTTAGTAAATGAACACAGACTTCCTTGGCTGTTTGGGATTGGGTGATGTATTACTCTTGTCAGTTCACCAAAACGTTCCTTTTATACTTGCCAATAGGTCCAGGGTTTTCTACTCTCAGATAGATGAAGTGGTTCTTGGGTGCCTTGCTAATGTATGGGGCGCCCCAAGACTAAGGAAGTATTCTGAGACTATCCTTTCTGTTGTTAGATTATTTCTGTGCCTTGTCTAAAGACCTCTTGTTCTGTCCACCAATAGATATTTGCTGCCTTACAACCATTGCCAGAGGGGCCCGGACATCAGATCCAGCCTGGGAGTCAGCGCCACTCCAGTTTGAAGCCAAAGTGAAGGTAACCAGCATAGGCGTTGCTGGCAACTAGGACCTCAGTGAAGGCGGAAGCACTGGGACGTGAAGTGTGTACCCCTGCCACTGTCTTGGGCGAAAGACGGGGTTACAAATCAGGATGGAGAAATCTTTGTGTGGATCCAGTTTTTGATGCCCAGCTGAGAGAGTCACAGAACGACAAGGACGGCAAGGAGGCTTTTGCTTGAGGTGACCCCCTTTGAAACAAGGGTTGCTTCAGAGATCCTAGCATCAGGCCTCTTAGTCCTGGTCCAAAGTGAATGCAAGTCTACGCCTTTGTTTGTTGATCAAAAGATGCCCGAGCACATTGGGTACAATTTGTGCCCCAACAAAAGAGCAGTGCGCCAGAAGTGCAAATACAGGAGTTAGGGAAGGACTTGAGTTTAGGGTACAGGTGCTATGCCCTTGGTGCCTGTTAGATTAAAGTGAAGAAAACTGGTGCACTGCCTGAGACACTGGATAGGATCATTGAGGGTATTTGCCCTGGGGGGTGATTGCCCTATCCTGAAAGAAAGACTTTTTCTTCTCCGTGATTCTTGAGTTGCGAGTTGTGCAGCTCCACCGTGGGAACAACAAGAGCCTGCCTGTGAGGCTCAAAACGGACACAGGGAGAAGACTCCCCTCTGGCTGGTTGGTTCAAGGACTTTTTTTTGTTGTTAGTAATGTACCCCTTTTGGTCGTCCCATTTTTGAGGAGGAGCAGCCCTTTGCGGCTCCTTGTCCTAATTCCTATGGTCTTGTGTGGTCCTCCTGGTCCCCCGGAGCCACAATTGTTTTTTGTAATAATATGTCTGATTGCTTTAATATTTTTAAGAGTAATGTTTATTCTGCACGAGAAAAGTTCATCTGAGCATGTTACTTTACTCTTTTCTTAAGTATATTTATTGATAATTCAGCCCTCATAAAATACTGAGAAAGTCTATTGAAAATGTTTTTATTAGGTATGTGCTGTTGGCTATTTTTAAATTGATTTGACGAGCCCCCATCAGAGCCCCTAAACTTAAAATTAGACTAGATGGTTTTGGTATTTGCTTTCTGCTTAGGATTGGAAAATATTGAGATTTCTGTTTGAGATAATAGTCATTATTCTCTCTTGCTACCTGTATGACCCAATGCTCTGTTCACTTTGTACTCCTGCTTATACCTTGTATATACCTGCTTAATGAAATGTTTAGAATGTAAATGCCCACCTAGCATAGGATGTTGATGAATTTATGAGAAGAAAATGTGCAAAATATTTTCTATGTCTCTACTAGATCATGGTAATGTCTTTAGCTCATGCTAAAAGGATCGTCTGTTAAAGATTGCAGGAATCGCTGTTAGCATGAGCTGAAAGCCATTTTGTACTTGGCAGCCATTTTAGTTAGCCATGTGCTCGCCATGTGCTTTCTCCCTCTTCCAGAGTCTTGCACATGCTCAGAGAGGCCTAACTGGTAGAATGCACCTGCTCCTAGTATACAACTGTCAAGCTATTCTTACTCATGTAAGCAGTTTAGTCTCCCCTCCCACTTTGTGGAGCAAGCAAATTTTGTATGCCCATATTAGTCAATAAGCATGCTTGTATGTGCTAGGACCTCCCCTTGATTTTATGCTGACTATGTAACAAATACATATATAAGGACCCTGTTCTCTGCACTCATTAGAATGCCTCCTACAGTGGCCTGCGGGTACCGTAAGATGCAATCTCCCTCATCTGAGGTTAATAAAACATGTTTTTTTGATATTACAGCTTCTGTGCCAATCTCTTCTTTGTTGGTTTTAAGGACCAGATGTATCAGTGAACCCCTAAGAAGGTTTTTATTTCTACAGGGAGGGAGAAGTTTCTTCAGCCCAGCAAAGTTGCGCCTTGGCTGGATCAACTCGGGTGGTTGGTCCCGCTCCTTCAGCAGCTGAAAGTCAGAATTGTTGTAGTTCCCACAGCTTTTCAGACTTTGCAGCAGAAGTCCAGTTAGACACAGTCAAGGGTCCCCGCACCTCAAGGACAGCACTTAGGGGCCAGGGCTCACTCCAGCAGATAGGGTCCGCTCCAGGATCAATTGATATTGGTCAGGCAGGCACCTCAGGATAATGGAATCCTGCAGCTTGTTGTGTCCCTTTAGCCACAGAGGAGGGCAGCCAACAGCTTCCTGGAGTCTACTTTTTTGTCTTGGGTACAGGTGAGAGCAGGTCTAACTCTTCGGGTTTCCTGACAGGTCTCAAACAGCAAGTGGAGTTCTTCTCCTGTTCTTCAACTTGCCCAGAACATTTCCTGAGGAGGGCGTGCTGGGATGCCACATTTAGGGTGGGCACAAACTAGTAGATCGAGGGGACTTTGACTTCTCCCTAACCAATGGAGTGTAAGATCCTAGGGGCAACCCTAGCAAACTTTTCACCAATTCTTGTTTGTCCTACTGCAAATAATCCCACAGTGCACTTTACTCCTAAAATCCAAGATGAAGAAACCCCTTTTTTTGTGAACAGCCTATGTACCCACCCAGAGGTGTGCCCAGGCTAATAATAAGCTCCCTGCTCTATGGTCACTCAAAACCAGTTTTCTCTGTACCTTGCCCCCCACTGCGTTAGGAGCCAGGCTGGCTGATGGGACAAAGGGTTGCCCACTTCAGGTCTCACCTTACATTTACTTATGACATGGAAGGTCCTTTTCAGACTAATGAAGTTCCTGGGTCTACCCTAACTGGTCTTCATGCCTAACAAAAAAAAATGAATGTGCCCGTCTGTAACTAACTGGTGCTCAAGTAAAGCGCTCTGATACCTGATACCTTCGGGTCGAGCTTGTGCTATATAAAACACAAAAAAGGGGGAAGAAAAACACCTCCCCACATTTAGCCCATTGTCCTTACTCGGGGAGCAGTTTTCACATCTCATTAAGGTCTAGCACTGATAGGGCAGCTGCTAGCAGGCTAATGCCAGGAGCTTCAGGCAGATAAAGGGGAACTTTCTTAGAGTTAATTTTCCTTAATACTTATTAAAAATTCAACTTCATCATTGAATTCGATAATTAATGACTATTAAAAATAGTAGTTTAGGGGGCGAGGCCGGCTGTCGAGCAAAATAGCCGCAGACTAGTGTAGCTCAGGGACACCCTAACTAACTCCCCTAATAAATCCGTCCACAAATCCGACTGCGAATCGCCAAACGAGGCGGAAAAGAAAGCAGACTTCACCGGGACCAGACCGTAGTGGTCGAATCCCCGGAACAGCCAGAAACAATTTGCGAACACTGCCGAGAAGATTGAGGCCCAGACAACGACGTGAAGCCGAGATCTCAAGTGAAGGCAGGGATGAAGCAGAGGACATCGTCACGCTCCCCCAAGTGTCGGAGTACAAGACACAAAGAAGAGATCGGCGACCACTGATCCGACCGGAGGGGGCCAGGAGACTCGGTGATTGAGCCCGTACCGGCGTACGAAGTGCCAGAGGCAGGCGGTGAGACTGCGGCCTGCGCACGAGGGGAGGCTGAGGCCTCGGGTCACAACGGAGCCGAGGCCCAGAACACACCCAGCCGCCTCCCAGCATCGAAGGCGACGGAAATAGCAGGTGCGTGTATCTCCTTGGGTGCGCTTGATCCTTGGCGCGGCTGAAGGGAGACTGAATAATCCACAAGTCAGGAGGGAGGGCAAGGCTGCCCCCCCGACCGCCGACAGCAATAGAATTGAAGACCTGGGAAGGGGGAAATATTACACTGCAACCAAGGACATGTGAAGTTGGCCCCCCCTTTTCTTTGTACCGCCAATAAGAGACCAGGCGAAAAAGCCTTAAATAAAGGGAACACATTGGCAAAAAAGGCACAAAAGAGAGCAGCAGTAGTTGCCCCGCTAGGCATTGTCCAGCACGACCTCACGGCTCTGCCTGCCGCAATCGCAAACTAACCCAGCATTGAGTTGCACAGTGGAGGATTGCGGGGACTGAAAGTAAGACAGAGGGCCCATAGAGACTCTCCCTCGGACCGACCTGGTGCACCCATCCCCAGGGGACCTATTAAAATTAACAACAACAGCACCGGACTGTGCTACCACACCTTGGGTGTCTCTGGGGTGGACGTGACTGGGACAGCTGGAGAAGAAACGTACCTGACGCCCTGACCCCCGCCACATTCCAAATTGGATTAAACCATGCAAAGGACAAACCAAGGCAGGAAAACCGAAAGGCCACGTGGGGCCACACCCTCCCACAAGCAAGCAGCTGTGATCACTCCCGATCAGAAACAGCAAAGCAGCGCAATATCAACATAGTCCCCAAAATGACGGGGGTAGAGGGCCACGCAATGCGCACCAAACAAAACTCAACAAATTTGCATGGGTCAAAGGACAACCAGATCCTGCAGACCAAGCAGCTGCCCAGGCAGAAGGCCAAACCCCTACGGAGGAGAAAGAAATCACGCTTGAAGACATTATGTCCACACTTAACAAAGTACACTCCTTCTTGGAAACTCGTATAGACTCTGTCTCTATAGAAGTCTCACTGGTTTGAGCAGATCTCAAAAATATGAGTGCAAGAGTCACGGAGGTGGAGAAAACAACTGCTGCCCTGCATGAAGACACAGATAACCTCAAACTCCAAATCCGACAGCTACAAGACACAAGCAAGATGCTCACCGTCAAACTCGATGACTATGAAGGCCGCTCAAGGTGAAACAACATTAGGATTATTGGGGTCCCGGAAAAAGCGGAAGGCCCAGCCGCGGACTTGTTTGTAGAAGAACTAATCCGAAAACATCTGCAACCCCGGGGACTATCAAACTACTTCTCAGTGGTACGTGCTCAGCGGGTGCCAGGAGGTAGACCCAAACCAGGACCCCCACCCCCGAGACCAATTCTGGCTCGAATTTTTAACTTCTGCGACTGCGACATAATCCTCCAAATGGCTTGTGCCGCCTCCCCGCTGCGCCACACCCAAAGTACAATAACCTTCTTTCCAGACTATATGGCAGCTGTACAAAAGCAGAGGCACAGCTTCCTTGAGGTAAAAAAGGAACTGGGACAACGTGAACTTAAATACTCAATGCTGTTCCCCGCAAAACTACGAGTAGAAGCGGAAGGAAAAGTATGGTTCTTCATGACACCAGAAGAGGCCTGGCAATGGCTTGAGGGATGGCGTCAAGTCACCAGTCATGGCAGAGGTGGGAAAAATCATAAAAATCATGACCACCTACGTTAATACAGTCAGAGGCTGTAGAGAACACCACAGGAAGCACTGAAGACAACCCTGCAAACTCTGCAGCGTAAACTCTCATCAATCCATAGAACACTAACTAGCCCCAGACCAGATGAACTCCATCAGATAAAATGAAGGTAAAGCGCCACAGGACAGGAAGTTCCCTCAGATGAGAACTGGAACTGAACCTACAAGGTACTTGGGAAGGGCAATATTTAATAAGACATGAAGACATGGGTCCTCGTCCGACCTCGAGAGACTTCCTTGAAGATAGTTTTTACCGCATGAAAGTAATTTTTGTTGGGGAGTTGAGAAGGGGGGATAACCGGAATGCTCCCTTCAAAGAGGTACTGGGGAAGGAATGACAGGCAGTCTGCATTGTTGGAGAAGCGGGTAGTTTTAAGTCCAACATGCAGGGAGACAGGGTGGGGGGAGGGAAAGGGGTTGGGAGTTACAGGAGTTGTATTTGTAGTTATAGCAGATTGACACACATAGCAGCAAAACACAAAATGCATTACTTGGTAGAACAGCATCACCATTCCGACGAATACATCACCACGGGGGAGCGGGCGACAACAACGTTCAGACAGCTAGATCTTACACCCATCATAAACAATGCAAAAACCACCAGGTAACATACACCTTCAGCTCCTTTCATAGTATGTGAACGGAGTTAAAGACAAACTGAAGAGAGGGCTGGTATTACAATTTGTCAAACGACAATCGCCTGATTTGGTCCTACTTCAGGAGACCCACCTGGTAGGCACCTCATGTAAAGCTCTCTACAGATGGGGTTTTCAAGCTAGTGGTATACTCCGGCTTCACCTCAGGATCGAGAGGTGTAGGGATCTTAGTCAGGAAACAATTTCCCCTAATCATACAACAGACATGGACGGACGAGCAAGGTAGATTTCCAGCGATATCGGGCCACTGGGAGGGAAAACCCATTAATATAGTCACAGTCTACATCCCACCAGCACTACATACTATAGCTCTACCGGCACTGAGCACATTCCTACTCAAACTTCTGGAGGGAGAGCTGATAATCGGGGCGGGACTTCAACATAACCCCTGCGAACAAATAGACCGTCTTCCCCCTAGGAAACCGGCCCGAAACACGTCACAGGTCTCTGATTTCCTGGGAGCCATGGGACTCGTCGAGGTCTGGCGAGCACCATACCCACAACTTCGACAAAACACATTTCACTCTGGAGCACATAATAGTTTATCACAAATAGATTTCGTTCTCACATTGGCAGACAGATTTGCTAGGTTCACGAAGTTACACCACCTAGTGAGGGGCATCTCTGACCACACCCCTCTCCTGGCCAGCTACGATGCAGAAACCCAAAGCCAATGCTGCACGTTTTCTATATACCCAGGGTACTTAAAAAATCCACAAATACGTAATGGCCTCTCCACAGCCACACAATATTACTTCACAGAAAACGAACACTCGGTCACTTCCCCAATCACCCTTTGGGAAGCATATAAACAAGTAATCAGGGGGCAAGCCATCTCCCTCATATCAGGCCACAAAAAGGAAAAAAAATGAGTGACTGATGCCCTAGAACAGGAAGCACTGGACCTAGAAGCACTACACTCTCAAGACCCCTCTGACTCCAACACACATCGACTCAACACCAAAAAGCAGGAATACAAGGAACACATATGGGAGGAAGCCAGAACTAGACAGGCAACTTCTTGACACAAGATCTATGAAGTAGGGGACAAAGCTGATAAACTGCTTGCCTGGCTGGATAGACGCGACCGAGCGGATAGATGGGTGGCTGGGCTCCAGACTGACTCGGGGAACCTAACCAAAGACCCGCAACATATTGTAGAAGCATTCGCAAACTATTATGCTAAGATCTATACCCCAGTAACCACCGCCATAGCAACAGAAACAGCTAAACTCCTCAGGGACATCCACATCGCCACACTCACTGCAGAAGAGACACTGCAGCTCGAGAGTGACCTCACAGTAGAAGAAATAACCTTGGCTATAGGTAGTATGCAGTCAGGGAAGGCCGTCTGACCCAACAGCATCCCAATCGAATTGTACAAAATGACAGCGACACAATTAGCACCACACCTTATAGAAATGTACAGGGCCAGCTTGGAGGCCGGGGTGCTCCCCAGAGACCAACGTCTGGCGACGATAGTCACAATCCGCAAACCAGGCAAACCAGCGGAGGAGTGTGCCTCATAGCAACCCATGTCACTGCTTAATGCAGAAGCAAAAATACTGGCTAAAACACTTACAAACAGATTGACACCATACCTCACCAAACTCATACACCCAGACCAATCTGACTTCATGCCGGGCAGGAACACAGCCCTTAACTTATGTCGTCTCCATGGGGTACTGGGAAGAAGAAACACCATCCAGGAGGAGGACATAATCCTCTCCTTGGACGCCCGCATGGCCTTCGACACCATTGAATGGACCTTTCTTTTTGCAGTCCTAGAGCGTATGTGGCTCAGCCCCAAATTCAGGTCCTGGGTCCGCCTCCTGTACACAAAACCACTGTCACAGGTAGTGGTCAATGCCAGACTATGAGCGACCTTTGCCCTTGGGCGAGGGACACAACAGGGATGCCCCCTGTCACCAATCATCTTCGCTCTTGTACTAGAACCTCTCGCGGCGTGGGTTAGGGGGGACCCCCTGATACAGGGACTCTGTTGGATGGTGCACTAGGAGGACCCTATATCATTATACGCAGACGATATTCTGCTGTACATTGCATCACCAACACGCTCCCTATCCAGAATAATGAACATTTTCACAAACTTTAGGAAATATTCTGGGTACACGATAAATTGGAACAAATTAATTTTATATGTCCTCAATGGTCCACCCCCAAGGATTCCCAAGGGGTTTGAGGTGACGGTGGTGGCAGACGGCTTTCGCTATTTGGGTATCTTCATCACAACGAACCCTGAGGAGTTCATGAATAGGAACCTCCAGGAACTCTTGAGAAGCCTACGAAGTGATGTCAAACATTGGCGATCCCTCCCATTAACATTACTGGGGCGTGCCGCACTCTTTAAGATGATGGCATTACCCAGATTTCTCTATGCCCTCCAGAACACGCCATTCCGTATACCCCAGACATACTTTAGGGCTATAGATGCTGAAGTACATAACCTGCTATGGGTGGACATGCTGCCCTCATACTGACCCCGCATTTCAAATGGATCATTACATCCTGGGTGAAGGGGGTGCCCTGTGAGCATTATACGCCAAAGCAAACAATAAAAGCCTCTCTGGGCCTACAGCACAAACGGTTCACCTATGGCACACGGTACACAAGAAGCTGGGCTGGCATAACAAACGGACGCAGTTTACCCCACTTAGGGAGACTGGGAAACTGGGTAGATTGATTAGCTGTAAAGAATTCCAAAATGGGATCTTATCGGAATCTCAAGGGTGGGAGATCTCTGGGATAAGGGGAAAGTTATCCCATTTGAAAAGCTGCAACAACAATACAACATGGCCACAACGGAAACCTTCCACTACTTACAGATCAGGCATGCACTTATGGCAGTGATCCCTGTGGGCACGACCCTCCCAGAAGCATCACCATTAGAGGACAGGCTGCTCACAGAAAAAATGGACCGTAAAGTAATCTCCCTAACTTACCAAAAATTAATCAATAATTTGCCAGATCCAATGCTAGGCCTCCGTGAGAGATGGCAAAGAGACATGGGGAACTAGACAGCACTGACTGGCAGGAAGAATTGGAATCCCCGCGGGAGGTGGCAATACCCTCTAGATTGCAATTAGTACAACTCAAGGTGCTCCACAGAACCTACCTACCCAGGGAAACACTAGTTAGAATGGGAAAAGTTGATTCCCCGCTCTGTTTGCGTCAGTGTGGAGGAACAGGCACATTCCACCACATCTTATGGGACTGTCCCGAGATCAGGAACTACTGGAAGACAATCATGCACACAATCACACAGGTATGCGGGACCCCTGTACGACCTGAACCCAAAAGATGCCTTCTCAATATATGGGAGGCCACAGACCTTAATCGTAAAATCCAAGACTGGGTGACACCAGGCATGATGATTGCAAAGCGCAATGTCGCTAAACATTGGGGAGCGCAGCGTAGACCAACACATGCCGAATGGTGCAACAATATGGATTGGGCCGTGATAGCCGAGAAGGCAGTCTATGTAAATAGGGGATGCCCCAAGAAGTGGGAACAGGTATGAGGAGGATGGAATGCGTACAGGGGAGGGATATGCACCCGGCCTCCCGGGGCTTGTTGCTGGAGGAGATCTGAAGAACATACCAGGACAATTTTGCAATTAAGCCTCATAAAACGACATATGAACAATATAAGGGATGGACAAAATTTTATTACAGATATTTTGTTGCAATATTGCCAATACTGTTTAAACTGTATTAATAACCTGTGCAGCTATCAATAAAAAAAGTTGTTTTTTTAAAATAGTGGTTTAAACATTTTTCTAGCATTTCCATTTCCTGAGATAGCAATATTAATATTTTAATCTGCACTTTGATTTTCTACATAGGAGAACTAGCCTGCCACACTGAAAATAGATTTCAGGGCCTTGTCACTGTAAGGACATGGAACCATCAATTTTTTACATATCTCACTTTTGAATATAATACATCCATCCTTGTGGGCTTCAAGACTTACATAGGAATGAGTTACTAATATTTAAAAGGGAGATTTTTACCTCTTAAAACGGGTTATTTTAACAAGTCGCAGGGTTTACACTGCAACAGTCAGGCTATTCTGATAGTCCGGAAGCCATGTTTTATCTGTCACACTAGTGGATGGCATAATAAGTGCTGCAGTCCAAAGGTGACATTTAACTTTCCGTGCCATAGGTGTAGTTTCTACATCAAATACTATACCTTATATGGAATCTTAAATATGCCACTCAGTGATTAGCCAGTTTCTACATGGTTTAGGGGGTCAGAGCACATACACCAGGCACTGGGCACCGGTGCCCCAGTATGCAGAGTCTTAGAACCAGCAATATAATTCAGCAAAAAAATGGAGTGACCACACAAAAAGGAAATTTTCTCACAGTAGATCTTGTAGTTTCTTGTTGAATTGTAAAAATTAAAAATATTCATGAGGTCCTTATGAAAACTATTATAGGTGAATACCGAAAGTCGTAAAGTTAGACTTTCTTCTCAGTTTACCTTTGTGAATCGGGCCCTTGGCTGGTTTACTTCAGTCAAATTGAAACTACTAAACAGAGATTTTTGACTGAAACCTTTTTTTCCAAAATGTTTTGGAACTAACATATTTTGTGCGGAACTACAGGTTTATTATATTGCACAGATTCATTCAATGGTGACGAATCATGTGCACAATATATTGCAGAGACCCAAATGTTTTTCTGTGTGCCAATCTAATGGCGTATTCATGGAAAATTGTGATTTAAAATAATCAATGAATTCTTACATTGAGCAATCAATTGTATGTTCCTTTGGTCTATTCTTCTAACTAAGCCTTAGCATTTCCACGTGTGGTCACTTTCTTATGGTTTATTTAATGTACTATGGTCAAACCTCCCTTGGGTAAAGGACCCTCTGCCCCTCACGGGGGTCATTTTCTTTTGCCCACAGCAACCCAAGGCCCACTAGAAGGAGCAACTTGAAGAATCCAGAGGCAGGGCAAATACAAAATTCATATGGAAACCATTCAAGGGGCACTGCCCACTTGCAGGAATCTCTGGAGAAAGAGGTGGGGGGCACTGAAAGGTTATCCATCAAATCCTTTGGAGGAGTATGTTGATAGACTTCAGTCAATGCAGTCAGCACTCAATAGATTAGGGAAAGAGACTAAGGGCCTTAGTACTAGTATGACAGTCCACAGAACCGCTGTACTTGCGGTGGTGGCCCAACCATCTCCATACTGCAGGCCCGCCAGCAGTATTCTGAGTTTGGCAGTTGGACTGCTGTGTCTACCGGGATCCAGGATCCTGTGACAGTGGTGCAGTGGTCAGGAGCAGAAATATGCTCGGCGGTGCCACTGAGGCACCATCGAGCATTTTATGAGTTGCCTGTCCACTGCCCATTTCATGGCTGTGAGCTCGCCATGAAAAGGGTGGCAGAAAGGCAACTAAGGGGGCCCTAACAGGGCCCCCTGCTACTCCTGGACTGGGGGGTGCATGCAGGGGGGTACATGTTGTGCCCCCCCTGGAATTGCACCCTCTTTCCTGCATGGTATGCCATGCATGACATGGTGCATACCACACCGTGCAGGAACGTGCTGCAGACACGGTCAGGGTGGCGGTCTGCTGTTAAGGCTCTCCTATGAGCCTTAAACAGCTGCCGCTTTGAGACTGCCCGACCTGGTTTCAACGTGCTGCAGGAGGACCGCCAAAGTTGTAATAAGGCCCTTAGCCTTGCAATTGAGATTTGCCGGCTGGATGAAGAAATGGATGGCTGTTTTCAATGGTAGTAAGATCAGATCAAGAGTATAACACAAGCCTCCAGCACTCTGTCAGTTTCAGATTGCATAAAACATGCAATCCTAAAATTTCCCTAACCATTGCTATTGTGTTCTCAGATCTCCCCAAGATAGAACAATGACTGCCAAAAACCAGGCAAGAAGGTATCACTCTACAACTCTTCTTCTGTGAAGAGGCGCTGTTATGAGGCCTAAAAATAACTGGTACACTAGGAAAAGGAGCTGGTATCCGCTGAATAACTCAAGACAACACTGATTATGAGGGGCCAGAGAAACTATGGGGTTTGGCACTAGAGGAAGGATGCAGAACATAGTTTGAACAAAACAGGAAGTGCAACATCATGGTAGGAGGACCTCACCTGGTTAAAAGCCGGTTTCCATTGGCAATTGAGCGAAGTTGATGGCGGATACTATGCTGACTGAATGATATCCTCAAACCTAGGGTCTGAAAGAAAAAATATGTAAGAGTCCTCAGTCAGGGACAGTCTGCACCTCCTTTTCTGTTTAGAGGTTTGCCTTCCCATATTAGCTGTGGTGCTGTTACACTTTGACATTGTGCAACTCGCTGGGGTCCTAAAACTGAGGCATTTTAAAATACACAATAAACTCATGGTGCTTCAGAGAATACTTCAGCTAAACCCCTTCACATACGCTTCCACACCTTAAGCCAGGGCCAGTGTGCAAGAAGAGTGCACAGACAATTGGGCAACTGGACTGCAGGGCACATCAGAAAAGCAGGTCAGTACACAGCAAACAGGGAAAAACACTTTCTCCCCACCCGACTATTGACCATTGTACACCAATGCTGGTTATTGGTGTTAGCTGTGGAAGGGCAAACCTTTTATTTTTAGTTGCTGCCTCTTTTTTCTAGACCTTTCTCTTTTTTTAATATTTTCTGGGTGATTCCTACTCAATGGAACTTATGGATTGTATTCCAGTAAAGTTTTGTTGTCAAACCTGCACTACTGCACATAAACTTGTTTTCATGCAAGATCCATACTACAGGTTTGCTGTCTCAAAGCATCACAATTAAAAGGTGTAACGATTACTTATAGCAGTGCCACTCAAATGTCCCACTAACTGAAAGTGCCACTTCAGGGCTCATCAAGCAGAAAGTCTTTTTAGGTCTTGCTGCAGATTTAGCTGTCCGTTGCATGAGCTTGTCATCAACACATAAAAAGAAGTATAAAGCAGTATATAGAGAAAATACGCCTTGGGTAAGCCCACCTCAGCCATTGGCTTTCATTTGGTTTTCATGGTTTGCCATTGCTTGAATGGGCTGACAGTAAAAGGCATACCGTTTGAGGGTGGTTATATTGTCCTATTTGTGTTCAAATTAGATTTTGGTAATGGGATCAAGCAGTTCTTTTGTTAAACTGCAGTTCCAACATGACATGCAACTTAAAACTGAGGCCTTGTATGTTTTTGATAGATTTACATTGCTAGCACAATGACATTTTTGACACAATTTGTGGCTTTTCTTCTTACAATTTGAATGCCTAAGGTCATAAACAAAGCTCCTTTGCTATCACTAAACACCCTTATTTGTTCATTGTTTTAATTTATTGTCACGATAACCTGATATTGGATTTATAGTTTTTATGTTCACAAAGCAAAGATATGTGGGCCACACAAGTTGTCCTAAAGAGCACCTAAAATAATGGCACTTGCCAAAAGTATCTTCAATGACATATGTTACTACCCATGTCTTAAATGCACTACTTTCAAAGCGGGTGCCATCTTTAGTCTGTATTTCATGGCATGCTTTGCGGGTGGAGCATAACTCGGCTAATGTAATCTGTTCAGCAAAGGGGCCTTTTTTAAAGTATCATTATTATTATAAAAAAGCACCTAGATGCAATTGTATTAATTAACCATTATTTTCTTCTTCTTCATGACTGAATTGTTTATATTTCATGATGTAAACTTTAAGCCACATGCATGATCAATTTGCAGAATCATATATAATAAAACACTCGCTTATGAGCACAAAGGTGTGCTTTAGTAATAACTGGACCTAATGCTTCTCATTCACAATGCCATGATATGTAAGCAAAAGGTCTAGAAAATGCTTTAATAACGCAAACTTTTAAATATCAAACAAACATATTGTCCTAAGATACCTAACCAACCATTCTATATCCACCTCTCTTACATAATCTACTATATGTACCACACCTACTACACCTTGCCTATCATACCTATCAACAATAACTACCTACCATATTTAACTTACTTTACCTAACTTACCATTCTTAACCTATCATACGTACACTACTTACAAAAACCTACCGATATACCTACCATAACTAACCTATCACACTAAGCATATCTACAATAGCTAGCTTACCAAACCTTCCATACCTACCTAACCTACCAAACCTAGCATACTTACCTCCCATTCATATTAAAAACCACCTTCTATACCTACTTACCTAGATATCAGCAATACTACCTACCATACCATACCCAACTTATCATCCCATTCTACCATACTTAGCCTACCTATCAAATCTAACCTACCTCTACTTCTGCAGTGTGTACATTTATTCCTGCCCTGTAGTGGCATTTTGTAAAAAAAAAAAAAGGGGTACATTTTGCCTATGGGGTCTGCAGTAAGGATTCCAGATGATAAAGCATGCTATAAAAAGTTCTTGTGTCAAACTCACAGGACTTGTAACAGCCTGCCTACTGAAAACTGCACCGGGATAGGGCAATTTGCAGCTTTTATATCAGAAAGAAAATGTTAATGACATTGCTTCATTAAAAACATGAAAATGCCAACTTGTTATTATGGACTAAAAACTTTGGGCCTCATTTATGAGAAGTGTTGCATCGCTGGGACAAAGCAGCGATGCAACACTACTCAGTGTGCCCTCCTTGCGACACCAAGGATGCGCCGTATTTACAGTACAGCGCATCATGTCGTAAGGAGTTACAAATACGTCAGTATTACTGACGTATCTGTAGGCGCAAAAGTGGGGCATTGCTGGGGTGTTTCGGAAAACAGACGCAACTCCAGCAATATGTCCTTTCACATGAGGCAAGCCGCATGTGAAAGGGCCTGCGTCACCCTTACTCCTGCCATGAGGCAGGCGTAAGGTTTTGACCCAATGGCGTCCTAGAAGTGGCACACTGAAATCTTATAGATTTCAATGCGCCACTTCTACGAGGCTTTGATGCGGGGGAACGCCCACCCTGCATACATTATACATGACGCAGGTATAATGTAGCGCAGAGGTTTACGAAGTGACGCATCTGCCTAGATGCGTCATTTCGTAAATATGGTGCAATGTGGCGCATTATTTACGCCGCCGCAGCAGCACAAAAAGTGATGCAATGGCGGGGTAAATGTGACGCAGGGCTTCATAAATAGGGCCCTTCAATGGTTGTTAAGTAGGGAGTACATAAAGTGCCCCGTGCTCATGTTATCTCACAAAGGTCTCTAGGCTGAAGCATCTCTTCATTGTATTCAATGTAAATAAAAAAGAAAAATACAACACCGCCTTCTTCGTTTATGCTCAAAGGCGTTCCGGCCACAGCTTACCTGTGATTTCCATTCACAGCTTAACCTCCTGTACAAAATTTTACACAATGACAACTGGTCAAGGGTAAACCACATTTATTTTGTAATTTTGTGAAAGTTACACTAAAGTCTGGAAATGTATAGCAATGTTAACACGCGACTTGCCCATTGTTTGCACCTAGTCTCGTTTAGCCCTAGGATTTCCCATAAAGCAAGGTGCCTTTAGCAGGACTAACTCTGCGTGGCAACTGTTTATAAATCCTGGGGCGCATTTACTAAAATCTCACAAAACGCAGGGCAGCAAGGAAAGTTGCTGTGCGGAAGGGCAGAAATGCTCCATATTTACAAAAATATGGCGCATTTATGCTCTCTCCTTGCACAGGCGGAATGTGTGCAGCCTAGCGCCAACGCAGGCACCCTTGCACCATAGCTCATGCTCCACCCACGGATTGCCTCCCAAGTTGAAATGTAATGTAAACTAAAAGCCAGCAAGCCCACGTAAAGAAGGCCTTGTGTGACTTTGTAAATTCCAAAAAAGCGTTTGACAAGACGGCTCAGTGGAAAGGCTTAGTGAATCTAGGCCCTGGGCCTCAATAGCAGATCCCAGACTGCATACTTCACATCAATTTGCTCCAGCTAATATTTTATGCCAGTCTTACTAACCTTCCACAAAGTTGTCAGGAGTTTGAAACGTATACAAAAAAGCAAAACTGAAATTTGTGAATCACCTAAAACCAAATTAAACAATGGTACAGACGTGAGCATCACATGAATGAGACAAGACTTCTGGATGAAAAAAAAGACCCCAAATCGCCGTATGTTCTTGGTTAAAAATGCATTGATTGGAGCTTTGTCTATCTAATGCACACAAAATATGCCCTTCAGTAATAGAGTAACAATTAACTTGTCCTTATTATCTAAGAAAAGCTACGAATGCCAACACGATTCGTTTTCGTTTAGCATTCTTCAGTATTTCACTAGGTTGGATTAGTTGACTCTTTTTGAAATTATACACATAGAAACTCGTGCGGCAATACTACCATCTAGTGGAAATTTTAAACAAAACATGACAAAATGACTATATATGAGTATCATTGGCTTATTGCCAAAATGTTTATAATACCTTATTATCGCAAATACAGGTATATCTGTGTACTTCCTTAGTACGGCATGAAGTGAATAATTGTTTTCCTAAATAAATGAAAAAACACGCCTCCTGCGTGTGATTAAAAGAAGAAGAGAGTATGACTGTGAACAAAACATTCATTCTGAGCTATTTTCAGTGGGAGAATATTTTGAGATGATGGGTGGCAAGCTTTTTTGCTTTTTTACAATTCACAATATTATAAGCAGGCTAACGCACATATATATGAACGTATATATATATATATATTTTTTTTTAGAGTTTTATATAGCGCAAACTAGACCCGAGAGATCGGGTATCAGAGCGCTTTACATGAGCACCAGTTTTGTTACATGAGGACACATTCATTTTTGTTAGGCACGGGGAGATTAAGTGATTTGCCCAGAATCACAGGATGTTGAGCGTAGCTGCCGAGACTAGAACCCGGTTCCCCCGTTTCGAAGTCGGCCCCTCTAGCCGTAAGGCTACATCCTCTCCCCATTTACACACACACATTCATATTTATGACTGTACACCAAAAACACAATTAGTTACAATCAGTACCTCACTGTGCAGCTCAATTCATATATCATAACTAAAGAAAATATGAAAGTGTTCTTACAGAAAGACGAAGGAAGCAAAACACAGACAAACATAGCAAACAAATAAGGTTAATTCAAACAGGATTAACATACACAGCGTCTCAGCAGCTGTTTTTCAGTTCTTATTATTCAAACGAGGCTGTTAGGACTTATCCTCTCATGTATCAAAAGTGAGACAACTATTAGTAGTGATTACGCTAAATTGCACACCTAATGTTCCCTACTAAGTATAGCGTAAGCGATCGATCTTTTATTTACCTACTAAAAGTGGTTGAGGGGAGGAAACAACTCAGACAGATATCAGCAAAGTCGTCATGCCTAAAAAGACCACCAACTCCAAATTGCAGTTTGATTATTTATTATAAGGCCAAACACAATTGGATGTAAATACATCTCAATAGCTAAGTATAGAGGTACAGAAAAATTAATACAGAGCCAAGTTTACGAATATAAGTAATTCGGCCCAAAAGACAGATGATTATAAATTCCAAAATCACAACGCAACACAGAATAGATGCGATATTCAGTTCTCGGCTCATTGAAAGAAATCAAAATCTTTCCCTACACTGCTCTACACGAGGGCCCTTCCTGTCTCTCTTCTATCATTTCCCAACGGTGTCAGCACGTGTTGACTTCCTAAGAAGTACTCACGTCAAATGGGTCATTTTAGCTTATGGCTATGGAGCTTGCTCTAAGATGCTCCTTCTCCTCCGAAAGCTAGCAGAAGTCTGGTCTCGCTGTCCCTGCACATCATACAAAAGATGGGATTCAACCCACAATACGTCATTCTTCTTAAAACTTTCCATTGCACCTCTATGCAGTAGCTTTTTTTTTTATAACACACATTTAATTAATGATATCTTCTTTCCAGTGGCCTTGGCTTTCAGACAGACCAGATACGCAAGGCATCCTCCCTTCTCGCTTCCCAGCCATCTTCAAAGACATTCCGGGTCTCTCCTTAACTCTGAAAATAACGATGTGTATTCTTTCACCTGCAGTAGGATGAGAACATTCTAATTTCGAACACAACAACATTTAATTATTTATTTCTCAAGAGCAAGGAGAATTGAAACTTATGACTCTGGGCCTATAATTCAGGCAACTTAAACTAACCACAATTACGGTGTATAGAAATAATATCGTCCTGCACATTATACATGAAGGAATCGTAATACATACAAAGTTCTACTTAAATGTGTTCACTAGTTTTCAACATCAAATGATTCAAAAAAATGTTTCTTAATAGTCGTAAAACACTGCAAACACTACGAATACATGAGAGTGCGTTTAAATCATGAGTATAGTGCACTCATACAAAATAGAGTGCTATCAGTGCTCTATCAGTAGCAATATTACGTAACAGGCGGTCAATGTAACACCCTCAGCTAGGACATAACCAATAGCAACCTATTTGATCAGGAAACAGACGCAGGAAATGACTAGTGGAACTGTATAGCCGCCAACTCTCTCCTGCCCATGACAAGGGTTTGCTTTGTAGCAAGCCTGGGGTCACACTGTTCCATGCTTTCAGACCGCCTATGGTTTTGCCTGCAGCATCTTCCTTGATGAACTTAATAGATGTGATCATATTCTCGCATGTCATTCTTAGATTTCAGTATGGCTTGTAGTTTTTGAATAATGTAGTCAAGTAGTTTGGACCTGTACGTACTGTGGGAGATGCAGAGCAAGTTGGAGGTTATTTGCTGTTGCAAAGGCAGCACATGTAAATTAGGACAACAGGGGTAATGTCCTCCTCCTTTTTTAGGTCACAGCCTACCAGACAGCACAGCTTAGTGGTATGCGAAAGACATCTTGGGGAGTTTCAGAAAGTTGACCTGGGAATGCATTGTGCCCGTTGCTTGCCATTGGCTTTGCGGTTTGTAACTCATATTATCTTACTTCTCATTTGCTGGCTTAGTCTCTAAAGGTTCACTTCCTCCCTCCCATGCTTAAACTTTATTTACCAGTATTCTTCTGAGAGCTCCCTTTCTGTTAACAGGCCTGTAAATCTTGTTCTTATCTCATCACAATTGCTGTGCATTCAAAGACAGAGGTCAAATGTCAAGTTGTGTGTTCCAGAGAGCTGGTGCTTTGGGCTGACTTCCAAGTGAGAGAATTTATAGGAAAGAGGAATGCAGATTAGTCTCCGCATGGAGCTCACTGGTGCCCCTACTTTTAAGAGGCTGTAACATAACCCTTAAGTAGCACATGATGTAACATGCGGATGACAGATCTTTTTTTTTTTAGACATGGAGAGATAAGTGACTTGCCCAGAATCACAGGATGCTGCAGCACGGCGCATTCCCTGCTTTTTATATAATGGTTTTCAAAGAAAGAGTTTCCCCACCCTTTGTTCACTAACGTTTAGCGCTGCACGAGTCTACATATGAATAAAGGAGGCACAATTCTCTAGAACTGGTGTGCTACCAACCACCTCTTTAATGTTACTGGGACAGATATCGGCTTGTGTGTTAATGCAAATGGCAATAATGAGACTGCAAGAACTCACATTCATATTCCCAATGTGCCAACGTTGCTAATCCTTCTTCCCTAACGCTCACAGGTCACAATTACACATAAAGTGACACACAATGATGGGGAAATTGGGAAGAACAAACATGGGTTTTTTGGACACCTGTCTGCGCCTCCCAATGCCTGCACACGCATAGTGGAAGCTGCCAGTGATATACAGCTTGCAGTTTGTAAATGTTAATCGCTGTCCTCTGGTGCGGGTAACCACTCCATGCTTTGCGACTGCATAGGCGGCCCCAAGTAATTGTGCATTTCATTCCAAGTAGCAGGAGGTGGAGCCCCTGCCACCCCTTTCCACTTGACACTCAGCCAGGTTTTGTAATATGTGCATTGTGATGCTAAGTCGTTTTACACATCAGGCCTGCTGTTTCTAGTGTTGAACTGATATGGCAACATTTTCATTTCATATACGTCTAAGCTCATGTTGCCGTTGGTTCAATATGCAATCTTGCACATGCAGCAACGAATAAACTTTGACAGTCCAAGCTTGAAGAGTGACCAGCTGCACATATATAATACCCTAAACCTTTATACTTTTTGTGCATGGCGCAAGGACATACCAAACTCTCATACTTTCTCCAAGCAATCTTTTAAACTTAATTTCTTAGTCTGGCTGTACTGCTCTGGCTCCCTCTGTGTCACTGTCATCAGTTATGAACCCTTTTCACATTCCCCTGCCATCCTTAGCTCCTCCCCCAGATATTCATCACAGAATTCAAACATTTATCCATATTTTTGGTGTAACTAATTGAAACATATTGGCCCTACTCTGATTCCTGGGGATGGGACACGGTTATGCCCTCCTCCCTACGCCATACGAGTGATGAAAGTGTGCTTGAAGTATGAATAGACAGAAGTGAAATTACAGGACCTCCACTTATTGCTGAATCTTTGAACACATCATTCTCGTCCTATTAGTGATCACAGCGTCACGACTTTGTGCCAGTCTGTCACAGTTGCAGCAGCAGTTGCTACATGCAAACATAACACTCACCTGATGCCCTCCACATGACCTCGCGCATCAAAGATCACCTCTTTGATGGCCTTACATTCGAAAATGCAGATGACCTCACATATTACATGACCAACTAAAATGGGAAGCAATATTTTGAACCTGACCCTATTAAGGCACAGCTTAAAGAAGTTTGTGAAAATTCAGACCTTTTCTAGATGACCTTTAAGGTGAGAAGTCTCGCCCTGCTGTTCGGATTGAGTGATGTCCACAATTTGTTCTTCTTTTACTCTTTAAATTGAGCCAGTGAGATTATGTGGCGGCAACATTTTCCACATAATCATAGATATGCCACACTTGCCAGCATGTGATGCATAATTTGCAAATGTTACCAAAAAATTGTTTCTCGCTGAAACGCATCATAAGTTACCAAACAAAAGTGTCGAAGGTATTTCTGCGCCATGGTGCATAATTTGCAAAGGCTAGTTGGTCATTTTGGGGTTCCTGATGGCTGCGTTCAGCTGTTAAACCAGTACTAATAAGGTGCACCTTTGCCGAGACAGTATTTACAGTTGTTAAAATGATAACATAACAAAATAATACTGCGATGTATTGTGACACGTTATGTCACCTACTTTGCTTTTCATTGTCACATGGATTCAACAACCTTCCTTGCACTTTGGTGCCTCACTGCCACATATTTCCAGTGGCCCTGATTGAGACCTGCTGTAGGGCGGAAGATGTTTTGCTCTGAAATTTGCCAGTAGTGACTGGGACTTGAGTAACACAGCCATATGAAAATTTTGTTTGGTGGCATAGTCCTTCATAACTGGATTTAGGAAGTGATATACGTGTTCTCTCGTTAGCATTGATTTTTAATTGAAACTATCTTGTTCTTGCTGAAGACTACAATGCTTGTTTGAGGGACATAATAGCACCAGTTCTTACTAGATAAACATTTTGCTACGCCACTACATTTTAGTCATAATGAACATCGGCCACACTGGTGTACAACATGGATAAAATACATTGGCCAACCAATAGCTCTTGCATAGGCGAGACCCATTGGCTTTGCCAATACTAGTTTAGGCTATGACCAGGCTTGCAACCCAAGCTTCAGCCAGCTGAGCTTGTTTTAATGTCTTATTCTGGAGAGCTATATAGAGCTTGTTACAATAATCAAGGTGTAAAAGTACAACAGATGCTGAGGTCTACTTTGTGGAAAAAACTTAAGATCGTTGAGACTTCACTATGCATATGAAGGAGGAGGTGTGCACTCTTCATCACCTCAATCCCTTGTCAAATGAAGGATAGTGCTGGGTCATAGACAACTTTGTGAGTTGGTATGGAGGATTATCCGGCGTAAGTGGCCACTGCAAAAGTAGCTTTCTCTTATCCACCCTCTACAGGGGTAAAACATGTTCTATTTTATAAACTAATTAGGTATCTTCCTGTCCCACTATTTCTCTACCCTTACACAAGCTGGTATAATGTCCCTGGTTTTTGCCTTTAATATGACTGTCCAATTGCAGGACACAACTTATCGGTATCATATGTACCTTTAACGTACAGCAAAAAATGAATGACCCCTTCCAATCTTCTTATTATTGTGTGTGTTACCCACTCCCATGACTACCTTACTCATTAACTTCATTTACCCTACTATGATTAGGTTTACTTACAGCCACTTCCATAATTCTTTAAGAGGTTATATCTAACCAACTTTTCTCCACTGTCAGGTCTTTTCTCAATAAGACTTTTTTGTGTACTTTTTGGCTGTTGACAGTTTTGCACAAACTGATTCATTAGCATCTCACCCTGGGATAATCTGTTACATTTGGAAGCAAGTATCCTAAGGGATGCTGTGTAGCTATCAAGTGGCTGTCATGGAAGCCATGCTCACCACAACTTCATTTTCTTTATTCCTATGATGGTTATCCAGCTGTTTTCATACTGTTTCGTGCTCATTAAGTTCATTCTTTTTTTTTATTTTCAATCAGAAGTGGCAGCAAATATTCTAATGCATGTCTGTCATGAATTCCTAGGTTACGTTTCAGCATTGCTAGCTTCATTTTGCTTGTAAAAATGCCCCCTTTAAAGGCTATTATATACATAAGCCTCAAAAGCCACCTTCAACCTGTCCTTCTCTAGAATGGGGTTTCCTGGATTTTCTATAAATGTAGGAGGAACTGACATGCCTTCCATATTTGAATGAATATGGGTTCAAGTACGAATTGCCGGAAACTGTACAACTTACCACCCATCATATCGTATTCTGTGTTGTAACAGAGGACCGTATACACACTTAACCCTCATCATGATGGCTAGCTTTCAAATACTGACATGCATTGTCAACAGCCTGTTAGTTCAGATCAAGCAAATGGCAGTCCTCCATTATGCCAAGAGACCCTGCCCAGTAGTCCTGATGCTGCAAGAGACCCATCTGCTAGATACTAAGTGTTCATTTTTGTTCAGATCTCGTTACAACTGGGTCTACCACGTGAGATATACCAGGGGCTCCGGGGCGGTGGCTATACTTCTGCCTAAAACATTCCTCTTCGTGGTGACAAAGGCGAGCCTGGACCCTTTGGGTCACTATGCGGCAGTGGAAGGCACTCTAGACGGAAAACAACTTAACCTTCTGAGTGTCTGCGTCCCATTCCATCTCCTGACATAGACCCTAGCAACAATTACAGAGGTCACCTCGGGGTTCCTCAACAGCACCACCATCTTTTGAGGGGAGGTCCCCTGGCCAAACACAGATAGCGAGGAACGTGATGCCTTGAGTCCTGGATGGACTCCTTGAGCCTCTGTGATGCATGGAAAACCTGGCATGCTACTGACAGGAAATACACCGACACATCGGCATCGACTAAGACTCTCTCGTGGATAGATATATTTCTCCCCCCAGCTACTGACATGCTCTACAAATCTGTGGCACAACTTCTACCTAGAGACATTTCTGACCACTCCTCAGTGACCCTCTGCCTGGGGCACCTAATGTGGTGGCTCAACGATTCGTGTCTCACAACCGAACAGTTCTGGGAACACATCCAGACGGAGCTTGAAATATATTTTGAAACATATTTGGACTCAATGACCTCTCTGGGGATGCGCTGGGTGGCTAGCAAAGCCACTATTAGGGGGATTGCAAGATCCTACCTCTGCAGGGCAGAACAGCACAACGGCAAGTAGCTCACTCGTTTGGAAACCCGAATACTAAAATTGGAGAAATATTGCCTTAGAGGTGCCCTTGATCGGATCCATAGACAACTTGAATTCGACAGAGCCTCACAACGCCAGTTGGCGCTCAATGAGGTCAGCTAGTGTTGGACAGCCGCCACCTAGAGGGTGTACGAGCCCAACGACAAAAATGGAAAACTCATCTACTGGTTAGCCACCAGGGAGATGAGATTCAAGGTAATTCCTGGTGTCAGAAACTCTGCAGGACACTAAGGGCCCGATTCTGATCTCATTCGGAAAGCATACCGACCGAATCTGTTCCGGAATGCTTTCCGTACGACTCGGTTCATTGGAGTCCGACTGAACGAGTACGATGCATCCAGATCCGATCGGACTCCCATTGACTTCAATGGGAGCCTGTGTCCCGAACGTGAACACAGGCTCCCATGAAGAAAGGGGTGGTTGGGGAAAACCTTGCACCCTGTGGCAGGCACCCCATGGTGCCTGCCACACTGTGCATGGTTGGAAAAGGGGGCCTATGGGTACCCCCACGGGCCCGATTCGGAGGGCCCTGGGTGAAGGGGGGCCTGCTACAGGCCCCCAAAGACTATTCCAGAAGCCGTTTCGTTCCGGGCAAACAGAACCGAAACGGCTGTCCGAATCAGTCATCGCACTCGCTCGCTCGGAAACCAAGTCCATAGAGCTGTACGAATCGGCTCCGGAAAGGCTCGACCTGTCCGAATGCCTTTTGAAACCGATTCCGTCAGCCCTAACGGTTTCCAGACATCATACTTGGTCGTTCGGAACTGGGGACGAATCGGTCGGAAACAAGGGCTCCGGATCGGATTCGGCAAACCCGAATCCGATTCGGAGCCCTTCCGACCGACATCAGAATCGGCCCCTAAGTCACCACCGCAGATGCCTTAGTGGAGGCATTCTCTGCCTCTTATCAGGAACTGTACGCCCCTCATCCTTGGCCCGAACATGAACATGAACATGAACAAGCCAGTCAACTCCTTAAGAAAATACCCCTGCCTAGACTCACGGCGCTCCAAAGAACTGACCTGGAGGATGCCATCACGGCAGACGAAATAGAGACGGCCATAAAAGAACTAAATACTGGAAAGACCCCAAGTTCCGATTGAATCCCACTAGAATACTACAGTTGTTTCCAAACCATGCTTATGCCTCACCTGGAAAACCTCTATTTTGAAGCAGAGCAATGGGGTTCTTTCCCCCAGAACTGGATGTGGCCACCATAGATGTCCTTCGGAAATGGGGTCAAACCACATATTCCTGCACCACCTATCGGCCTATCTTGCTGATTAACACGGAAACACAATATTTTCACCAAAATCCTGACAATAGGCTTCAGCGAGTGCTGTCACGCATTATCCACTCTTATCAAAAGGCATTATGCCTAATCGTGGCACTCGCCACTGCATCAGACGACGCAATGTGGCAGTTGCTCGGCACCATGAGGTGACTGATCCCTGCCCGCTCCTAAGTTGACTTAGAGAAAGTATTCAACACAGTGAATTGGTCGTACCTGGACCACGTCCTTCACTACATTGTCTTCGGCCCAAAATACCATTGATTTGTTCAACTCTTTTATAGGGAGTCTTCTGCTCAGGTACTTATCAATGGAGCAATCTCTGCTCCCTTTCCGATCCACAGAGGCACAAGGCAGGGGTGTCCGCCTTCTCTTCGCGTTGGGAATACAAACCCCTGGCAACAATCATCCAGCGCGACGCTCAGGAGTGACGCTGAAGGTTGAGGGATGGTACAAAGGACAAGATAGTCCGTACGCCGACGATGTGCTACTTTTCCTGACCATCCACAATCTTCAGGTCCCCGGGACATACATATTCTGGGGTCTTCGAAGAGAACTTTCTGCTCCAAATCCCCAACATCTGGTTTAAAAAAATGTAATGAACTAATCCGGGGGAGGGGCAATCCCCATGCATTGCATGAGATAAATACAACCAGTTGACGTTTGATGGGGGATAGGGCTGTACGATGTCAAGCCTTATTATTGGGTATCACAGTCCTTGGCTGTAAATAACTGGATGAATGGGAGTAACCAAGCCTACTGCACGGAACTGGCCTTACTGGGCCTTGACAGGGGCTTAGGCTACGTACATGGGAGTCCCATTCCTGCCCACACGTTGGAGCCTACAAAAGCTCTGTTACTATACTGCTTCACAAAATGGGACCACAAACTGAAACAGCAGACCCTATTGTGAAATGGATGCTGTTTGCACAATACAGTTCAGCTGGAAGGATTTGGTCAATGGGATAAGATTGGCATCACATCCCTAGGTAATGCGTGGAGCAGAGCACACATGAAGTCCTTTGGTGAACTGCAGGCACACTTTCAGCTTTGACACACTCAGTATCGCAAGTATCTTCAGGTCAGGCATGCTTTGGCCGCTCACTGCTCAGACCTCTCAGATTTATCACAATACCGCTGGAGGCACAATTGTTGAAGGGCAGAATCTTCCACGGTGGAGTGTCCAAGATATACCACTCCCTCATAAACAACTCACCAGACAGGCTCTGGCCTCTGAAACAGAAATGGGAGGCTTGGGTGGGAGAACTTGATGACGCGGGCTGGAGACACACACGTAAGGCCCCTAGAGAGATCGCAATATCATCCAGACTATAACTCATTCAAATAAACTACCTACACACAACCTACCTCACTCCCCGTCGCCTTTGGCGGGCAGGAAAAAGCCCCACGCCCAAGTGCTTCCATTGCACCCACCCAGACGCAGACTTCTTTCATGTGGTCTGGCAATGCCATGACATTGCACCATATTGGAGACACATTCCTAGAACACTCACATGGGTGCTGGCCAGACACATAGACCTCACACCCAGAGCAACTCTAATAGGGACCTAGAAGATATAGGGGGAATTCAAGAGATCGGGTGCAGGTGGGAGTCGCATCAGGCTTAGCCAAGCGTTAGATCGTGCAAGAATGGAGCACCCCGATTCCACCTACAATCCCAGAATGGCAGAGGGCAATAGACTGCTATTTGAGGCTGAATGAGTTCATTTACAGGGCATGGGGCTGTCCGAGAAAACATGCCCCGGTGTGGAGCAGATGGTGGGACTACTAAGCACTGCGAGATACCGCAGAATCTGAGGGGCCCATACAGACAGACCTATACACTTCGATGTAGTAATGTTGGAAGGAGGGTGATGGGAGGAGGGAGGGAGAGGTGGATGTGCATTGCTGTGTTTGTTGAAAATGCAGATAAAATTTGGATATAAAATGGATGGCTGTATATAATCTACTGCAACAAACACATAAAAGTGGATGAGAGGAATGCTTGGAAATAATCTACACTACTGGCAATTACTCTGGATATTATTCACTTTCCACCCAGTGTGCCATTCTGGACAAAGGCCCACTTTATGCAAATCAGAATTGACCCTACTCCTCATGGGGACAGAGGATTACGAACTGCCAGGCAAGGTCAACTCCAGAAGGGAACACAAACAACCCCAGATTCGTTTCAGCCTTATTAGGTCTTGTCAGTGAGATATAAACTGGATCTTGTGGCACAGCGAACAAGGAACCCATGTCTGGGCATAAAGATGGCCGCTTAGGGCATTACATCAAGCACATAAAAGGTGATGAGAGGAATGCTTCCAAATAGCTTAAACCACTGGCAATCCCTCTATATAGCACTCCAAATCATTGCTTTTCACACTGCCACTCTAGACAGAGGCCCGCCTTTCACAAATTGATAATGACCCTGCTGCTCAACAGTCTATCCTGAACTGTGTGTTAAATATATTTTTTAAAATATATTTTTATTCAGGTTTTTAATTCTTAGTTACAAACAAGTAAAGAAAATATTATACAACTTTGTGCATGAGTTTTCACAACCTGTGTTGTCTCCCGACATACAGCCCAGCATTTATACACCATACATCTTCGTATACCACTGCAAAGCAGTCTTTTTCTATTAGTCCTACTGATATATTCTATACTTAGTTCCTGGTATTATACATGCTTAAAACATAGTTGAAGTGTAGTGTTCATGATGAGTGCACATAAGGGGGGATTTGCAAGCTTCTGGTTAATGCATGCAACAAGTCCTCAAGAAGCCTCTCATCCCTTCAGGTTAATTTCATTCTTATTTCTCCAGTGACACACCCAGTGCTTAATTTGAGACGGTACTTTCCGGTGCACGGTACCGACACTTATTTGTCAATACTGGCACTTAACACAGTCTGTCACGTGGTGGCAATGTGTGCCTTATTTAACGTTGAGCACAACAACGGCCGTTTATTCATTAAACCTACATTTGAAAATGACTAATACCTGCTGCCCAAGCCATTCTTATAGCTCTGGGGGCCTGGAATAGTCTGGAATTGTCATGCTTTAAGAAAAATAATGGTTAGTAGTTGTGTTGGTACTGTCGTTGGCAGTGCTCGCAAGGGCAGTGGTGGTGTACGCAGCAGTGGTCACCTAATGAGGGCCCTGGAACTTATGTTTTTTACAAATTAAGCACTGTACTAGACACACCATCCCCCACGTCTCTGATCCTGCCTATTACACCTGGGGTTTTAGTGCTCAACCAATGCAACACAAGTCACCTATTTGAAAGTAATAATGTAAACTCAACAATCTTCTTCTTTATCTTGCTTTTATAGCGACTAGCACCTATTCCTAGTAAACACTCCTGGGGACACCAGTGTAATAAAAACTCGTAATCCGTCCTGATATCTACTTACCCCCTGTCCAAGAAGCATGAATCCTCAGGCAGCTCCAGATTAAATGATATGTGGCTTCAGTTTGTCTACACTTGAGAGACAGTTTTTAATGGGTCTATTTTCTGAAGCATTTCAAGAGTAATGCATGCCCTGTGCACAAAATTAAGTTATAGAAGCCTACATCTGGCATTGCTAAAGACTGTGTTGTATGTGTGTCAGCGCCTCATCCCAATGTTTGAAGCAGGTATCTCAGTTGGCCTCCCACTTTTGTTTTTTAATTCACACCTGCCCTCAGTGCCATGATTATGCTTGTTATAACTCCCTATTTTTGGTCTGTTTGCAGCACTGCAACTCTAATGGGTGGGATCTGTGTGGATCCTCCACAACTGCCCCCCGTAGTCTTTCGGCTATTCTTCTGATTGTATGGTAGTGTAGAAACTGATCCACTCCCAGCTGAAAGACCTCCTCAGCTTGCTCAAGTGGGACCAATGCATCATTCTCATGTAGATCACCTGCATCCAAACATCCACCATTCTTCCATCTACTCATGCCTAGTTGTCTATCAATCGTCCATAATTCTGGTATCTCCCGTCGCGGCAGCCTCCGGGAGTAGGGAAGAAACCTACTCCATCTGGACGTAAAAAATTTCCAGGCATCTAGTGGCACTTGTATTATTTGTGCATTCTAAGTTCCCTCTCATACTTTCTCATAGAGTTGTCCAGTTAATGTCTCTTTCTTTAGCACGCCCCCAGTAATAATCTGTCTATGCTGTTGTCTGCATAATACCAACCTGCTCTAAACTGCAGCTGCGCATGCTAGGTAGTATGCCTTGAGACCAGATACCCCTAGTCCTCTTTGTTCATATTGACACTGTAATATGTCCATCTTTTGTTTCTTTTTTGCCCCCAACTATATTAGTCACTACTAACTTTAATTTTCTGTGGGTAATACGTGGAAATGGATACATACTATATTGAAATATGTACAAATACCTAGGTAGGATCAACATTTTAGTTATAGCTACTCTACAGGCCATTGACGACAGTAAGGCAATCCAATATTCTACGCTGTTCTGCGTGCTTAGTAGTGGCGTATTCAGGTTAAGGTCAAATCTTCTGCTTTCTGTATGCTCTACCATAAATCCCAAGTATCTGAAAAAGCAACTTGTTTACCATGATATGTCATCCCTCTACAGTCTGTCACTGGGCATGTTTCTCAGTGCTCCAAGTGGGAACACCATCTTTGTTTTGTTTATTGACACACATTCCTGTCTGCTTACTGAACTGCTCTACTTCTTACATTAGTATCCCTGCGGAGAGAGTTGGGTTTGCCAGGTACACTATCAGATCATGGGCATATAGCGACACCATGTGTATGCAGGTTCCTGTCTGACTTGCCCAGCCATCCAATAGCTCACAAAATTAGCAAGCTAATGGCTCTACCGCCAATGCAAAGAGCAAGGGTGGCAAAGGGCACCCCTGCCTTGTGCCCCATTCTAGCTCCCGTTTCTCTAATATTATGTTGTTGGTTCTAACCCTGGCCAGCTGCTTTGTGTAAAGCAAAGACACTATTTTGATATGGTGAAGTCCAAAAGTAATTGCCCTAAGCACTGCAAACAGGTGTTGGCATGCTACCATATCAAATGTCTTCTCCTTGTTTAAAGGCACAAGGGTCATCTCTACTTCACTATTTTCTACTTCTCCCATTACATGTGGCCATATGTATAATTCAGTCCTCCTGCCCAGTATAAAGCAGTTTTGTTTGTATGTATCAGGGCATGATTACTTTATTCAACCATCTTGCCGGTATTTTACCTAGTATTCTCTTTTTTTTAAATGTATTTATTTATTGAATTTTGCAGTGAAAATAAAACGAAACAGAAACAAGAAAGAGAGTGCACACAGTCACAGTGTTACATCAATAGTGGTCTAGCGACATGGCCAGTTGCAGAGGACAAACCTACAGGGCAGTACAGTCGGAAGAGCAGCATCAACATCATACAGTGCATTATGTATCGGTGCCTGGGAATTCATAGATAATCAGCCGACAGTTGGCCTAACAGAAGGCATGCAAGGTAATAACATCTAGAGCAAATTAAAGGTGAATTTGCCGAACAGGGAGGGAGGCCCAAAGAGAGAGGCTATAGCCCTATATCATTCCACGCATCATTCCCCCAAACACAAACATTTTTTCACTCCTTTCCAGCTAAATAACTTTGGTACAGGCCCCAAAAACTTTTCGGGTGACTCGGGGGGGGGGGGGGTAAGTAGTTCACTATACAACTCAGATTGCGTGTTTCAGTATAACATGTCTCTAGACCAGTGCGCTATAGTGGGTGCAGGCCCCCGGGCCCAGCGCATCGCGACTCTGCGCTTAGCTATCAGCAAACCCATGTCAACCAAGCATCGGGCCTCTTTCGTATCTGTCTAGAGTGCCCAAGGAGGGCCAGTAAGGGGTTCGGGAGCAGGGATAACCCTGTGATGTTGCTTAACTTTTGAAAAATTAAGCTCCAATAATTAGCTATATCTGTACATAACCAGGCTGCATGCATGAATCCAGCCGGGTTGGCGCCACATCTCTCGCACTCCGCAGAATCTCGAAGGCCGTATCTATGTAGTCGGGCTGGAGTATAATAAATTCTATTGAGGAACTTAAAGTGAATGAGACGATGCTGCCCATTCAAGGAGACGTGTTGCGTGACTTCGCAGCAATAACGCCATGTGTCGGCATCGAGGGCTTCCCCGAGATCGCTTTGCCATTCCAGCCTGGCTTTGGTGAAAAAATTCCTTTGATAATCTTGTGCTATGCCAGACCTAGTATTCTCTTGTACGTATTAAAATGGTTTGAAAGCCTTGCAGCCTGTCTGGTCTTTTACTGGCTGTAAGAGCACAATAATTGCTGCTTTTCTCATTGTCTTGGGTAGTTATTTCCTCTCAAGTGCCTCTTACTACGCCTGCCATCTTGCATATGCTCCATAGCATTCCACCAGAAGGTCATCCGATCCGACATTTTATAAGGGTGAAACTCTTTTAAAGTCTTTTTTTATTCCTGCTACAGTTATGAGTTCCTCTAATATATCTCTCTGCTCTTGCATCAATCGTCCAATAGCTTGTGCAGTCAAAACAGAGTAGTCTTCCCCTCCCATAGGATAACCTTGCTTGCATAGAGATTTTTATAATAATCAAAGAATACCTATTTTTTAAAATGTACTATAGTGTAATGACCATGTGGCCTAACTTGTCTCTACCTCTCATATCAATGTCCTCTCTTAGGCAGACGACATACAACTCAATCTCTCCCTCACGGACAAGATGCTCAGTACTCGGATCAAGTTCAATGCCTGCATGACTGAAATCGCCCACTGGATGAAGACTGTCTAAAACTGAAAACCAACAAGACTGAAATTGTGGTCTTTAGGAAAAGCACATCACTATGGAACTCCCCCTGGTGGCCAACAGAGCTAGGACCGACACCCACCACCACCATCGACGCCAAGGTCCTTGGGATCATCGTCGAGAAGCAAACCCGATACGACCGCCCAAGTCCATGCCATCACCGCCTCATGATTCCATACCCTGAAGATGCTGAGGAAAAGTTTCAAATGGCTCCCAATCAACACCCGGAAAACAGTAATTCCGCCCTAGTCACAAGAAAGCTTGACTCCAGGATCAACCTCTATCCCAGGATCAACAAAAAGAAAAACTCACCAGAAGGCTACAGACCATACAGAAATTGGCTGCCAATATCACTCTCAGCCTCCAACGCTGCACTCACATCACACCACACCTGAAGGAGGTCCACTGGCTCCCATTCATAAGCGAGTAGAATTCAAACTTGTCACCCACACTTTCAAGGTTCTACATAACACTGGCCCAGCATACCTCAACAATAGCATCTGCTTTCACAAACCTTCCAGACACTTGCTCATCCAGAGTCCTACTTGCACAAATAGCACACACAAGGAAAAACAGATCTGGAGGTAGGGCCTTCTCCTACATCGCACCTAAAGTGTGAAAGGACATGCAGCTACACATAAGAGCTTCCTCCTCACTTCCTGAATTTCACAAAAAGCTGAAGAAATGGCTTTTCCAGTAGTCCCACTAGGCCCTAGGTGTGGTTAAACACACACCTGCTTAGCGCCAATATATCCTTTTGGGGGATAGTGCACTCTACAAATATGCATAACATAACTGTAGGAAGGTGGAATCTGACTGCATGGTTACCCCCACTTTTTTCCTGGTGTTTTGCTGGTATTCGACTTAGCCTGACTGGGATCCTGCTATTCAGGACCCCAGTCTATCTGCTTCCTCCTCTAAATTGATTGCATGTACTTTAGGTACACTCCAGATTGGATTCTGGGGTACCCTTATAAGTCACCAGTATATGGTATACTATGTACCCAGGGCATAGGTACCCCAGAGGCCTCCCAGGGGCTGCAGCATGTATTATGCCACCCCTGAGAGACCATTCAAAATGACACCACAGGTCTGCTACTGCAGCCTGTGTAAGGTGGTGCATGCATCCCTTACTTAGATATAGGTTCACTATATCTATCCTAATCACTGCACATATAAACCTATCAGTCACCCCTATGGCAGGCCTTATCAATCCTGAAGGCAGGGTGCTGGGTTTTATGTGAGAGGGTGCCCATGCATGAGCAGAGCCCCTCTGCAGCCTTCGGAACCTATTCTCCGGGGTTGTTTGTGATGCAGCCAACCATATATACTTAAGTGCATTATAACCTCGCGGTAAATGCTAACTTTAATATGGCTGCATGGAAACATGTCGTGTTTGGTGTCAAACACCTTGGAATCATACCTCCACACCAGTAACTGGTGTGGGAGGTATGATTCCACCCTCCTAGAGGGAGAAATATGACAACACCGGTACACCCGGTACCAGCTTCACAGAACCCTGGCATCACAAAATGGATGTTGCCAGCCACAGACACGAGTCTGCCCTCCTGCTGCTGGACAAAACTCCGGCAGGGGAAGGCTTGACAATAGGTTTCCTGTCACAGGGAGGTGTGACCACTTCCCAGACAGGCTTTAGTGTATTGGGGCTGGGTGGGTGCACTCTCAGAGTGCTTTGATGTCTGCACTGGGGGCACATTTGGTGTCCTCGTGCATAGTCCAGCTCAAACCAGTTGCAGGGGCTATCAGCCCCTGCTCTGGCGTGAAACTGGACAAAGGACATGGGTGTAGCCACCCCTCTGTCCTGACCCTCCCATAGGTGGGTCCCCAGAGTTTGTCCCACCCCTTCCTTGGGTATAAAGTAGGAACCCTTGGCTACAGGACTTTAGATATTACCTGGACTAAACTCTGCTACAGAAACCAAGTAACCTTCGACGATCTACGCTTTGCTGGACGACTGAAGAATCTCCCTTGGAGTAAAGGAGTTACAGGCACCTACACGCATCTGACCGGTTTGCATCTACGAAGCTCCCGAAGGACTCCGAAGATTTCTGCAATACAGGAGGTAGGTTCCCGAGGTCTCCGAGGTCGATCTGCGCTCTCAGCAATTCTGAGGCCCGTATCCCTAGTGGGGACCGTGAAACCTGTACCCCTGGGCACTGTGTACATTTGCAGCAGCATATGCTTTTCGGCAATCCCTGAAGCTGTGCTTTGGGCTACTTGTAGTCCTGACCCCGAGCAGTAATTCCACTGAATATTTCCAGCCTACACTCCACGAGTGTTCCGTGGGCTGGCACTTTGTGATTCCTCTTGAGGTCCCTTCGCGATCCCTGGTCCGTTGGCCTGTGGGTCCCTGAGAAGGCAACTTTAACTTTCAGTGGGCTTCCCTGGTTGCTCCAGATGTGCCCTGACTCTCCATCACTTGGTGAGTCCCCAGGACCTTGCTGGTCCTCGCAGAAGCATCTTTCCTCTGACCGCGTGGGTTGCAGTTGCCAAGGCTTGTTGGTGTTGAATCCGGACACTGACCCCCCCAGCACTCAACATCCTTTGTGGGACAGCTCGAATCCGGACTGTGGTCATCGCAGACATCTCCTGGTCCCCGTGGCTGCACAGTCAAGCTTCACCTCTTCGCACCGGAAGCACCCGACATCGGTGGGCATTTGATTGCTCCGCTCCTGGTCACGTGAAGTGACCCAGACTTTGTCCCCTCTGCTTTCAGGTTCTTCACATCTCCGATCCAGGCTTGGATCACACCGGACACTTTTCTTCTCCACGGCAGCAGTACTTTCTCGCATCACGCCATTGAAAACCACGAGGGTTTCCGACACCACTTGACCCCTATGCACCCGGCTCCTCTGGGATAGGTAACACGGGTACCTCGGTACTCTCAAGGGTGCTGGCCTTAGAACCTTCTATGTTTAGCTGGGTTTGCTTGAAGTCCTCTCCTAAGTGTCCTTAATCTTTAAAATTCCCACCGTGACTTTCCCCTAGAGTTGTACGGAGCTCGCGTCTGTGTTCCCACATGGCACCCGTCCTCCGTGGGTCCCCTGTGTCACTACCTTGGTTGGTTCCTTGGGGTCCCAGCGATTCTACGTGCTCTAGGCACTGTGTCTAGTCAAGTCGTGGTTCTTATACCACTTTCTTAGTATATGGTTCGGTCTCCCCCTGGAGCCCACTGTGTATTGTGCTATTTACTGTCGTTCTAGTGATTTAATATTGTGTGTATTGTTCTCTAATCTCATAAAGAGGTTAGTAGAGAGTGTTTAGTAATAAATGCATATATTTTATATACACCTGGTGTGGTTCTCCTTTCATTTGGTCATTCAGGAGGTTATATACTGGTAAAACAAGCTGCTTTACATTCCTTCAAGACTTAGCCTGAAGGCTGCTCTCCACAGCTACCACTAGGATAGCTTTATATAAAGGTTGTCTTTAACCTAATCATCAAGAAGGGTCGTTTGGACTGGTGCAAGGTGCCCACTTTAATTAGTGGACAGCATATACCAGGCCAACTTCTCACAATAACCACTGTGATATTAATGGGTTCCTGGTTGAACAACCGCAGCCAGGTCACCATCTTTCCACCTTATCCCTTTCCTTATGCAAAACCTGCCTATACTGTGTGTTGTGGAGTCCTCTTTCCCAGTGATTTTTATCCAGTATGGCTCACTTCAACTGGTGTCGCTCCGTGCATACTCACTCCTATACTGCTGTGCCTGTCAGAACTCTAGGTCTTTCTCTTTACTACTTATTTCAAGAGCAATTTGTCTAATTCAAGATATCATATTGAACATAGCTGTGCCCCAGACCACTACCCTCACTGCATCCCGTTTTATACTTCTACTACCTGCTGTGTCCGTGCTATGCTCAAAACTCTGCTCTACAATCTCCTTCATTGTCTGACTAAATACTGTGTCTCACAATGCCACAACAGAAAACCTCCAAAGGGGTATGGCCACTCTGTATTTCTGGCACAAAGACCTACATTTAAGTTGCGAGTCATCTGACAACACACAGTTTGAATATTACTGTACACGGCACACATCAGGTAGAACAAAGTCCACCCAGATTATTTGTCATGTGCCATGATGTGAAAATTCCCTTTAGGGTGGGGTTCCTTTTCTTTCCATATATCAATAAGATCTAGTTCTCCCATTACCCGTATCAGCAACCTCCTCATTTCCTATCTGTGTATTTAATATACTCGGTAAACACAGAGGGAGAAGTACCTCAATGAAGGGGATCGACAGACCCTTACTAGGTGGAATCAAAGGTCCGACCAGATGGATCCTGGGGGGATCCGAGGGATCAGATTAAAATGCCCTCACACACCCGGTAGGGTGTCATACTTCATCATTGGGCGCTCCTCATCAAGCCGGCGCTGCAATGCATGACGGGACTGGGGCTCTTTGGCGATCTTTTGATCAAAAAAGCTGTATGTGTGAGTGCATGTGAGGGGGTGATATAGGGTGGTGAAGAGGTGAAATAAAAGAGTCTAAGGGAACCAGGACAAGTTTATTGGAGCAGTGGTCCCTTGACATGCTAAAAACAAGGAAGCTATCTGAGGTGGTAATGTACCTTAATAGCTATGGTATGAGTGAGGTAGGGTCTTTAATATATTCTACCTCAACCAAAATTGCCAATTGCAATGTATTACAGGCAGACTGTTTCTGATTCTTTGAGGATATTCCACAATGACAACAACATTGTATTGCAGGGAATCTTCATTCTTTCCCAATGTAACCTTGTTTTTTCCAGTAAATATACATTTATGTATATATTGTCCTGGCCCCTTGATATACATCCATAAAAAAATAGTTGTCCAGAGATTTTCATTTTTGATTTGTGTTTTTGTATCATTAGAGAAGTAATTTAGCTTGGGCAGACATTGCTAATCTGGGCCGAATTTTTCTGGACGACATTTTCAAAATTGTCGGATGTGCTGCAGTGATGATGTAATTTTCAGGAACCATGAAACCTATATACTTACTTTTGGTGTCGAAAACATAGGTTTTGGAGGTCAAGTAGTCTTATTGAGACAGAAAATACTCCTCAGAGCAACCCTTCCGCCATGTTTCAAAATTGCTGCTCTACAATTATGTGTTTTAGTCATCATATTGGTAATTTATTTTAATATTGTTTTTGTTTCAGGTCTTCCATAGATTCAAATTCATATACATGAGCGAAGCATGTGGTAGTAAACATTCTTTACCTCCTGTCAGAGTGTTGCTAACTACAAAATCTGAGGACTCCTTCAACAAAGAAGAATATGTGTCATATGCCAAACTAATCCGAAAGAAAAGCTAACCAACTGTGGTTGGACAGAAGAGAGTTCGAGATGCTGCAGAAATATGGCAAGACAAAGTTCACAAAAGATTGCAACTGATGGGTGAAGAGGATCAAATATTTTATCATTGTAAGTGCTACAAGTCATATACAATGAAAAAAAGCCTGGAAAAAATGAGTCAAAAAATAGCAGAAACCAGTGAATCACAACAAGAATCAGAGTCTTCTGAGAAAGCGACGACAACCAAACCCAATGCCCATCTACTCAGAAGATCGATGGCTACCCCTTATCCACCTCCAACAACTGATCAGAAAGCAGAGGATCTTCAATGTGTTATCTGGGGTTTAGTCAGAACAGGAGCCAAAGGAACTGACGAAAGAAAGTACACAGTATGTCAGTCTCAAAGGGAAAACATGTTTTTATCTGTAGCTAGTTTCTTCCAAGATGAAGTTTGTAGCTGATCTAAACAGTGAGGTGAATGTATTTGCAGTGGAGTTGCATGCCCACCAAAATGGCATGTGTGCATACATTAAAAAATATGAATGTACAATGAGCTCCCAGCAGCAACGTAACCGCCAGCCTTCAGTTAAGTTTGCACTCTTTGAAAAAGCAAAACGTTTTAAAGCCACTCTGGAGTGCTGGCTACGGGTTCACACTCGGTGAGATCAGAGAAATAATGGTGAACATTTATGAAACTGTATTGATCCATAACAATTAAATTAAGATTTTTCTTGTGAGAATGTACAAAGACAGAATTCGTTTTTGTCAGACTAACAAAAAGAATGAGTCACTTATGGTGTTCTCAGCTGATTTGACTCTGAAGTTCTTGCTGTCAAAATAAAATCACAGGATGCAGTAAAATCAGCAAGAACCATTTTAGGAAACATCCTGAAAGATTTAGATTTTGGACTTAATGACAAATTTTGTGATGCCCCAGAGCTCTGCAAATCATGGGAGTCAACAAGAATGCCTGATGTTGTCTTAACATTTTCGACATAATTGTTTAATATCAGCAAAACAAAACTGTTACAAACTCAAGTTCTTGAGTTCGGAAAAGAAACCGACAACATTGATGATGGCTTTGAATATATAAGCAAAGACGTAGCAGACAATCCCATGAACCAACAGGCTTATGTTGTGGAAATGTACTGTCTTTTCCAAACCATGTTTTATTAATTGCATCACGGCAAAAAGAAAACTCTGCTACACATGATGATTGCCCACGCAATCTATGAAAAGTGCAAAAGTAGAGAGCTAATCACTTCAAAGACAAGGATTGGTGTATCAACAAGTTATAATGACATAGTACGGAGCATGAACTTGTTAGCGCTCATGCTGTAAAATCTTGTGAATCCGACGGCACACCACGTCCAAGTCACTTTACCAGGAAAGGAATTACAATTGCTGCTCTTGATAATTTTGATTTTGAAGACAGCTCTTCTTTGTCTGAAACATCCAGCACACATGATACTGCCATGTTGCTTTTTCAAGACTGTACCAATGAAGTAGCTGCTGGAAAACAAGCTGTGTCAACCTGCAAACTTATAACCGAACTGCCTAGCCAACGTGTGAAAAATCACTACAAGCCATCAACACGTCCCAGTCTACCAGGAAATTTCAAAGTGACTGAGGACATGGATCTTCTTCTACCTGATGCTGCGGTCCACAAAGCTGATTTAACTGAATTTATCATATCGCTTATTCAGTGTGGACTGAAGGATGAAGAAAAGCCAGTTCCTCCATGGGCTGGAATTCATGATCTGATCTCCCAGAATACCATTCCACTGCAGGTGGTTGGGTGTTTACCAGTAACACCATCTCCAATCATAAACCACGCAACAGTATACACAGCTCTAAAAAATGTCCAAAATGTGCATGTTCAGCTTGAAAACCAGCCAATCCTGCCAGTTTTCTGAGATGAAGGTGTTTTCCGTATTGTAGCTGATATTTTTGTATGAGCAATCCAGTAGAATTTAATTATCTTTATCCAATGATGAGCATTTTCCACATGACAAAAGTTGCGTTGCAGTGTGCAGGAAATTATCTCAGTGGATGTGACATAGACGCTGCACTTATTGAGGCTGAAATCTTTGGAAGCAAAACTGTCCAGTCAGTATTGAGCGGAACTCATTATGTTCGTTCATTACAAGGTATGCTCAACATATCTGAGGCTATAGAAACATTGCGTTGGAATGCTTTATGGAACTAGAATGACAAATTATTTCAGACGTGAACAAAGCACAGGGTGCACTTCATTCAAAAGACATAATGCAAAGCCAGGAAATGTTGACTTCGTCAAAGAATGTGAAGAAAAATCTGAACTTTGCAAGTACTGGGGAAATGTTTTACACATGATAGCTCTAGTGAAAAACTTGATACATGCTGATCGGGAAGGTGATTGGGAGCTGCACATGAAGACTGTGGAGTCACTGATTACTGTGTTTTGCTAATTCGATTGCATAAACTACCCAAGATATGGGTCCCGGTATTTGGAAAGAGTGAAGAAGCTAGAGGTGTAAAAACCCTCCCTCTACAAAGACATTTTGTGATGAAAGACAAAGAGGGAAGGTTCAATGCTGTGGCTCCAGATATGAAACTGGAACAGACTATGCAGAGATCACAAAAAAGCTACAAGGGAATTGTTGGTCAGACACGTAAAAGTGAATATGTTGCTCAATGGCAGTTAGTTTACCAAGAAGTCTTTTCTACTAGCAGTGTTTTCAGAGAGATGACAAATTCAAAATTAATGGACCATCGTGAAACTGTTCCTCACCACGAACTTGTGGGAAAGAGAGGGGAACGTTTTAATAAACATGTTGACAGCCTTCTTAATTTAATGTTGCAGCAAGGAAACCCCTTTGAAGTGACTGAGCCTGTGCGACTATACAACTTTGTGACCAAACAATATGTGGATAACGACAAAAAGACACTTCTACTAGATGTCCTAGAACATGGATCGAAACAATATGCAGAACTGAAGCAGGAGAGATTTGCATTGAAAGAGAAAAAGCTGTTTGACATTCACTAAAGCTAAACTTCCACGCTTTAATTGCCATAGTAGGAGTTTCGTCCAACCAGCCACTATAAAACAGGTTACAAAAAAACAACTTTCGCAAGCACATAGAGAGGAGAGGGTTGTGAGCATATGTTCCTCCTTTCCAAAAGCATATATACACATCCGTCAGTAGGTTGATTCCTTTTTTGAAGGTCGCACAGTACAAATAGATTGGAGTGAAAGTAGTTATTTTTATTTTTCACTTAGTTGAGTCCATTTCACTCATTATCATTTTTTCATAGTGAACATTGTAAAAGAGAGTGAGAGAACAGCCGACACGTGTTTCGCCCCGTGTGGCGAGTAAGGCCAGGGCTTTCTCAAGGCTATTTATATTGTTCCAATAAAACAGAGTATCAGCTTCAGTTTCATACATTTTCAAGAAGTGTAGCATGACATTGTTAAAAACATCCAAATCTGGAGCATCTGTGACGCACACAGGAGCAGCAGGCAGCCACCCGCGCCGCGTGGCAGCTGTGTCACGTGAGAGAAGCCGTGCCCCCGACGTATCCCATGCGCCACCGTTTTCCCTCACATTGCCCCCTTCGCCTCATCGACTTGGAAAGTCCCCTTTCCACTTCCTGCCCCACCTGTACTGACACCACTCCAGACAACCACTATGCTCCAGATTTGGATGTTTTTAACAATGTCATGCTACACTTCTTGAAAATGTATGAAACTGAAGCTGATACTCTGTTTTATTGGAACAATATAAATAGCCTTGAGAAAGCCCTGGCCTTACTCGCCACACGGGGCGAAACACGTGTCGGCTGTTCTCTCACTCTCTTTTACAATGTTCACTATGAAAAAATGATGAGTGAAATGGAC
Source organism: Calotriton arnoldi (assembly GCA_963921515.1). NCBI lineage: Eukaryota > Metazoa > Chordata > Amphibia > Caudata > Salamandridae > Calotriton > Calotriton arnoldi. The sequence goes on from CAWUFW010006202.1 coordinate 256,609, forward strand.
TCAACTAAGTGAAAAATAAAAATAACTACTTTCACTCCAATCTATTTGTACTGTGCTACCTTCAAAAAAGGAATCAACCTACTGACGGATGTGTATATATGCTTTTGGAAAGGAGGAACATATGCTCACAACCCTCTCCTCACTTGTTCTTTTTGAGGCTGTAAAGGTCCAGAGCCTTGAGCAAAACTCCTCCAAAACTCTAGGGATTCATATCCAGACTCAGAATCTCTGGACCATTCTCCTTTTTACCACAAGCAAGCACATAGAGAGATGGATGTAGCACAAGAAAGGGGTGATTTTATCAAAGACATTCTGTTGCATGATCTTCTTCCAATAAATGCATTATTTGAAGGAGAAGCTGCAACCAAACCAGTGAAGCACAAACTCGTACAAGAGCTCAAAAAAACCTTTCACCTGAAGAATTTCAATTTGTAAAGGTGTCCTCATTCAAAACTGCTGTTGTTGTGGACTATGTCACAATTGCGAATGGTCAAGATTTCATCTACGCAAAACTTCGGAGAGGTCGTTCACTGTTCTTTAGATATCAAAGTCAGTGTGCACCTTGCAAGAACTGCACATTGCCTTAGTTATCTTGAACTATCCGTCATAGAATGTGAGAGAATCAGACTGTCTACAAGAAGAACAATTGACCTTGCTTGTGACGGAGCAAGGACTCAAAAATGAGACTTGCTCGAATGCAATCTCCTCACCGTATTAATTTATTAATCTTGTATTGTTTATATTAACTTTGCATACACTACATGAATAGCAAGGAAGCTTGCCTATGTGTTCAAACTAACAAGTAACGCTTGTCTTTTTCTAAAATGGCCGCTAAAGCGCAGGAACTTCACTGCGCATGTCTCAACCATATCACATGGTGTGACGTATCTTTTTGCTTGGTGGGAAACTCCTGCTTCTGCGCAGTGTGCATTAAAATGGCTGCTTGATGTTTTCACATGCTTCAGCTTGCTCTTGTATTATTATTAAATTGTCGTTTTCTTAACGCTACTAATGCGGGATAGATTTATAAGTAAATGGGGATAGAGTAGAAAGAGTGGGTATACAGTGAAACATATTATTTGTGATTTTAATATTTTCTTCTTTGACTTTTATTAGTTCGTAAACTTGGGCCTGGGGATGGTGATCTGAAACTCGAGAGACAATGATTCTGCGCATGTGCCCTGCTTGGCTGCCAAAGAATAAAAGATGAAGTCAACCTGGACGTGCGTCCAAGGCCGCGACCTAATGGCCGATATTGATATATTTATGTGTTCTTGCCAAACTTGCAACTATGTATATGGAAAATGAATAAACTTTGTCGTGAGACGGGTGGGAAATAAAGCCAATGTATTAAAATTGATGGGCGGTAGTTTAAAGACAAAGGTCTTCAGAATTCGAACCAAATCAATATGGTGTGAGGATCAACCCCCTGTCCCTGTCCAATCAGAAGTAGTGGTCCCATATTTTGGCAACATTAAGGGGAGGTACATGGGCGTAGAAGGGTATAATAGATATAGCATTAGTTAATTAGAGGTCGAGATTTAGAGGGACGAGACTAGACGCTGACAAGAGAAGGACATGCTGCAAGAGAGCAGAGGACCAGAGAGAACAAGCGTAGAGGCTTCTAGCTCCAGACCACCAAGCTGATCGATTGCAGACGGAATCGCTGTCCAGAGAGGTCCTGAGGAGGGCGCGGCGGAATCCATTAGAAGAAAGGCACGGGAGAATCGAGGAGAAGCCGAGTATCAGAGAGGGGAACGACGCAGGCGTCGTTGTAGAGAGGTCATCGGTCCTGTCCTGATCCTGGAGGAGGACTTTGCTCTTCATCCTTCCTGGGTCCTATTCTTTCCAACTCCTTGGCCAAGGGGTTTGGTTCTCGCACCTAGGTAAATATAAATGCAACCTTTAGTTGCGCTGCTGTCTCTATCTTCTCCTTTCTGAGGGACCGTCATTAATCAATAACTATTATTCTGTGCTTCATCCGTGATATGCGATTAAGTACCATGTGGTTCTGTAATTTACTCTGCTAAATCTTTAGATAAACATTTTAAAACTTCCTGACTCAGTGGTTATTTCAGGATTATGTACTATAATGAATGTCACTCATTTTAAACTTCCCAATTAGCAAAGGATTCATTGGTAAGTCATTACTCTTCAATCGGAAGGTAATTGGTAGCAGGGATTTTGATAAAGAGTAACAACTGACAACCCCAGCGTAAGTATTAGCGTAGTATGAATGTATGGGCCCAAGTGAGTATCTAGTGTATGAATGCTGTTTGCTAATATCGCGCTGGATCAGTTTTCTGGTAATCAGAGGATGGTTACTCTTTGTTAATTGGGTAATGAGAATTTTATTTTTATGAACTAACATCCGTGTATTCAAAGTTTGTTTTATGTTGTCTAGAATCCCCGGGGAAAATTGAATAGCAGATGGTAAGTGGAAGCCATACTGCAGTGAGGTTATCTGTCAGGCAGAAATAGTACTGAGAAGTTAAGCAGGACTATCAGTACTGGTTAGGGAATCTATGGATGTGAATAATAGTAAAAGAGTACGCTGGTGAAATATTTGATGTTATATCACCTAGAAAGGGTAACATTGAAGAAGTAACAGGTACTTCTGGAGCTTGTGTGAAGAGTAAACGGAAGGGTTTTACTCGTAGTGTATGTTTAGTAAATGGAAAGGTTTTACTAAGTGTGAGAGAAAACTATCTTTTCTATTTTAGAGAAACTGGCACGATAGCAAATGTTTTATGTTGTTACTGAAATTTAATTAAAGATTTATATAAGAGAAAATAAAATTTGCGTAAGATTTTGTAAAGGGAGGGTCAGCTGCCGGAGAGGGAGCTGACGTCACAAACGCCGCGCTGGGATTGGTTGAATCAGCGGGTGTGGAACGACTCTTGTAAAGGAGGGGTCAGTAGTCAGGAGCAGTACTGACGTCACAGGTGCCGCGCTGGGATTGGTTGAAACAGCGAGGGACAGAGAAGAGCAGATTGTAAAGGAGGGGTTGACAGACTAACGTCACAGAAAGGCCGCGCTAGGATTGGTTCAGAAATAGAAGAAAGTAGACACTTGATTGGTTGATATTCTAGAAGCTAAAATCTTAGTGGATAGAGATTGCATGTTAAAACGCGATCCGACTTTAACAGGAACTCGTCCGGATAGGAGATTCCTAGGTTTTGCAGAATATAACTATATACACCAAAGATTAGATAGAATGTACGGAGAGAAGAGAAAAATGTCCTTTCTGCAAAAGATTAAGAACTATTTTAAAAAGGATAAATCAATCAAAACTAGGGAAGGAATTATCATTCCACCAGCTAAAACGCCCGCTTCATTCATGATGATGGAGAGAGGTTATCATACTTGTGTATGGATAGAGAATTGGATAGAATATACTAAAAATGATGGAATATTAGCATTTCCCGAGAATGGTACCTTCAATGGAAGAATTCTTCAAAATTTGAGATTGAGGATGAATGACTTAGAACCCAGACCTAGATTAACTCAATATGAAGCCTTAGAGGAATGGGAAACCAAGGCATTTGAGCGTGACCGATCCAGGAGTAATAGGGGTTATCGAGGATTTTTCCCCAGATACCAACATGAGTCTAGGGACGGTCAGATGAAACAATGGAGGAGGGCAATGCTTACAGAAGGATTATATCCATTGTTAGCAGAAGAAAAATTAGGAAGCAAATGCACAGAAAAGACAAAACATTTAATGAGAAATGGAGATTCCAAAGATGAATTTATAGAAGAAATATTAAGGAACCCCCACCATATCAGGAAGGGACAAGTGGATGCACCCCAAGTGCCCCACCGTTAAAAACTCCATTAGTACCACAGGTAATGCATGATTTCACACCCAGTAGGATACTTCACGATAAGGAAAAAGAAGCCCTAGAGAAGACCAGAGCAGAATTAATACAGAAAATAACACAGATAAAAGTGCATCCTGACTCTTTGACCATACCTGTAACAATTGGTCCAGTAGTCCCATTATATGGTAATCAGGGAAACTGTCCTCCACCGTTAGTTATGCCTACTCCTGTGAATATTCCTAAACCTGAAGCAACAGTAAAGGTTGAGGATCATTTTAGTGATTGTGAATCTACGATATCATTAATGGATTTACCAATTCGGGATTCTGTCAATAGTACTCCCAGAAGAACTACACCTGGGTGCTCGAAAGAGATAAACTTGATAACTTCATCAGGAGCAAAAAGTGTCACTGTAATTCGTCCAGAAGACTTAGAAAGGTGGGCACAAGGATCAGATCAGCAGTGTACACCTCCAAAAATGTTGGATATTTATAAATTAAAAGTCGAATTAGAAGAAATAATAGCAGGAAATGTGGGGCTAGATCGCCTAAATGCTTACGATGAAGAAGAATTATTGTTCATATGCAGAAGTATCACCAGAAATGTACAAATATTTCATGAAAAATTATCAGATTTGGCTCTGCAGATGGGAATTGAAATAGGGAGATCAAAGGTGTTGCAGAAACCCTATAGAGCAGATTTTTCAGACAAAGATTTAGAAAATATGAATGCCTCTGGAAGAAAGTTACAAGTAAAAGAGTTAATGACAGTCTTGCAAAAATGGGGAGACCTAGATAAATGGAGAGTTCGATGGGCAAAGAAAAAGGAAGAGGCACGATCCAGTAGAACAGCCTCTGAATATTTAATGAAGGAAACAGGGAAAGCAGACCAAATGTACCCGATGCGAGAAGTACCAGGAGGGGGATATGTACATGTCCCATGGAGCAGACAGGATATTTTGTCATTTACGAATGATTTTCCAAAGTTGAGAGAAAAACCAATTGAATGGTACAAGCAGGTTGAGAGGTTTGTGAAGGTGTCAAAGGCATTGTTGAAAGATTTGGATGGTTTGTTTGACATAGTGGTACCTGCCGACTTGTGGACAGATTGTAAAATTACAGTTGATTGGCCAAGTGAAGAGTATCCTAGCGATCCAAAAACAGGTGCCCCGTCAAATGATGTAATGAAAAAGTATCAGCAGGTGATAACTTACCTGAAAGGCAAAATACCACCGAAAGAAACAGATTGGGTGAAAATAGACCGAACCACCCAAGAAGCCAGTGAATCGGTACACGCCTATTATGAGCGTTTATTGCAGGTATTTAAGCAGTATAGTGGATTTGAAGACATTGGAGACAAGAACATGAGTCAGTTTGTGTATCGATTTGTTTATGGTCTGAAGCCAGAGATTTGTCAGATGATTAAACAACACATGTTATGTTGGCAAGGGAAACCGATCGATGAAATTTTGAAATATGCAATATACTGTGGAGACGATATTGAGGATAAGCACAAGAAATTACAGGAAAAAGTAATGTGGGCACAGGTGAAAATGGCCGAGAAACAGGGAATTAATTTGGAAAATCCAAGTGAAAATCAAGGAAAGGATTCTGGAACAAATGGCGATACTGGGAATGGTGGAAAAGTGAGAGGACGAATGAGTAGAGAAGAAGCTAAAAAGAAATTTCCTTGTCATGGATGCGGAAAATTGGGGCATTGGAAGGATGAATGTAAAAAGATTCGGAATAATAATGGCCCAAATCAAAATTTAAATCCACAGACGCAGAATGACTCACAGCAGGGTGTAAACCCTCAGAGTCAGTTGCCACCTGCACCTATTCAGGGTAATGTAAGCAGAGCAAAGCACGGTACAGACGTCGGATATCAAGGAGGAAGTGGTAAGAATGATTATGTAACATCACAGTTTCTTTTACAGGACGATTTCTGTCAATACAGTTCATGACGGTGCCTGGGAGAGGGGAGAAGGAGTGCGTACTTGGCGCATCCTTATCGGTAGATCAGTCAGGTCCATATGTTGAAGGGAGTGTAAAAGGTAATGATATTACTTTTCTTTTGGACACTGGTGCTACCCGGACTACTGTGAGAACAGCAGACATTCCAGACCTTCCTCTCTCTGGAGAAGCTATCCAAGTAGTGGGGGTAGCTAATCGAAAGATTAGAACACCTCTTACCGAACCAATTGAAGTTAAAATTGGAAATTTCAGTGAAATGCATCAATTTGTAGTGTGTGATTCCAGTCCAGTAAATTTATTAGGCCGTGATTTGCTATGCAAAATGAATTGCACAATTTTCTGCACACCGGATGGTGTGGCAGTTCAGACCCCAGATGAAGATCATGTATATAAGTTTATGATTGCAAAACAAGGTACAGAGGTAGATGAGATGTTTTCGTTAATAACAAAAGATGAGCTGCCAGAAGAATTAAAAACTACAGTAAACCCCATAGTATGGGATTTCACAGGAAAGGAAGTAGGACTTATGGCCAAAATAGACCCAGTTAAAATTACTGTAAAAGAAGGTGCGATTTTCCCAAATACCAGACAGTACACAATGAGTGCAGAAGTAAAGATAGGAGTCATTGAAGAAATAAATCGAATGGTAGAACAAAACATACTAAGAGAAGTAATGAGTAGCCCATGTAATTCACCAATAATGGGTTTAAAGAAACCTAGCGGAAAATATAGGATTGTGCAAGACCTGCGCAAAATAAATAAGATTGTGGAACCATGTTGTCCTATACTGCCAAATCCTGCAGTAATCCTATACCAAATCCCTTGGAGTGCAGGATGGTTCACTGTGACTGATTTATGTCAAGCGTTCTTTTCAATACCATTGCACCCAGACAGCCAGTATCTTTTTTCATTTAAATTGAGAACAAAGTCTATGTATGGAATCGTGTTCCTCAGGGGTACACGGAAAGTCCTTCTATCTTTAATCAGATATTGAAAAAGTGCCTAGAGAAACTAGTGATGCCAGAAAGCTCAGTCCTAGTGCAATATATCGACGACTTACTGGTGGCATCGAACACCAGAGAGGACTGTGTTGTCGATTCCATAGCACTATTAAATCATTTGGCTGAAGAAGGGCATAAAGTCTCACCAGAAAAATTGCAGTTCTGTACAACAGCAGTTAAATATCTGGGACACCAAATTGAGAGGGGAAAAGAAGAATAACCTCGGAAAGAGTACAATTGATTAAGAAAATGCAAATGCCTGTAACCCAAAGAGAAGTGAGAATGTTCCTAGGAATAGTAGGTTACTGTCGACAATGGATACTAGGATTTTCCTTGTTAGCGAAGCCCCTAATTCAAATGACAAAAAAGAAAGCCAAGGACCCAGTTGAATGGGATGATGAGAGTGTAGGAGCTTTTGTAAAATTGAGAAATGCTTTGTGCTCAGCACCGGCCCTAGGCATGCCCGACTATAAGAGAAGCTTCGCATTGTTCTGTCATGAGAGAGAAAATTGTGCACTTTCAGTCCTAACCCAGAGACATGGTTTGGACAGACGTCCTATAGCATATTTTTCTGCTACATTGGACCCAGTGGCAGCCGCATTGCCAGGCTGCTTAAAAGCAGTAGCGGCTACCTGTTTAAGTATTGAACAAAGTGAGTCGATTGCAATGGGACACCCAGTAAAGGTGTTTGTTCCACATGCGGTTGTGATTCTGTTGACAAGAACTCGAACTCAGCATCTTACTCCTAGTCGGCTGACTAAATATGAGAGAATAATAATGGGTGCTGAAAATGTGAACATAGTGAGGTGTACAATAGTAAATCCCGCTACCTTACTACCAGACCCATATCATGAGGAAATTAAAATTGACGAAGAAGAAGAACATGATTGTTTACAAGTCACAGAATTATGCACGAAACCACGTCCAGACATTGAGGAACAGCCCCTTAGAAAGCCAGACAGGGAACTATTTGTTGATGGTTCATGCCAAAGATATGAAGATGGTAAACTGACTGCTGCCTATGCGGTATGTGAATTAACTGGAATAGTCGAAGCATCCTATTTACCAGGAGTGAAATCTGCACAAGTAGCTGAATTGATTGCTTTGATAAAAGCTTGCAAAATTGGGTGGAATCAAAAAGTAACTATATTTACAGATAGCCAATATGGTTACGGGGTTGTGCATGATTTTCACCAACTATGAATGCAGAGGGATTTCATGACTTCTTCAGGATCCCCCATTAAAAATGGACAGTTCGTAAAAGAACTACTGGAGGCAATACAATCACCAAAAGAATTGGCTGTGGTGAAATGTGCCGCACACCAGTCAGGAGATGACTGGGTGGTAGTCGGCAACAGATATGCAGATCTTGTGGCTCAACATTGTGCCAGAAATAGATTGTCAGTCAATAAAAGGGTGGAAAGAATGGGAATCAGCTGCCAACTTATGCTGTATATGCCACCTGAAACATGGAATGAGGTTAGAAGATTACAAGATGGTGCTGATGAAAGTGAGAAGAAAACATGGATCAAAGTGGGTTGTTCCCAAAGGGAGATGATGAAGTGTGGATTTGTGCTGATGGCAGACCAGTCATGCCTGACTGTCTGCTCTCTCAAATGGCCAGGATGTATCATGGAGACACACACATAGGGAGAGATGCAATGATTAGGCTTTTCAGACAAAACTGGTACAACCCCAAGATCAGGGCTGTAGCAGAGAGTCTTTGTCAGAGATGTTTGACTTGCCAAATGAATAATCCAGGAAGAAAAACAATAATTGGGTTTGGGAAAATTGGAAAGGCAGAAGGACCATTTATAAGACTACAGTTCGACTTTATACAGTTACCACCATGCAGAGGGTTGAAATATGTACTAGTCATAGTATGTCTGTTTTCAAAGTGGGTGGAGGCTTACCCTACCAGGAGGAGTGACAGCATTACAGTTGCAAAGCTGTTACTACGAGAACTCATTCCTAGGTTTGGTTTCCCAGTAACTTTGGAATCAGATAGAGGAAAACATTTTAACAGGGAAGTGATTCAAATAATCTGTGAAGCATTCCAAATTGAACAGAAATTGCACTGTGCATATCGTCCAGAGGCTTCTGGAGTGGTTGAACAATTGAATGGCACTATAAAATCCAGACTGGGGAAAATGTGTGCATCAACATCATTGGAGTGGCCGGATGCATTGCCACTCGTCTTAATGGGACTCAGAAGCATTCCCGATAGAAATACGGGATTGAGCCCACACGAGATAATGATGGGAAGAGCAATGAAACAAGCACATGTTCCCATAAACAAACTGCTGAATATATCTGATGATATGGTTCTGGATTATTGCAAAGGATTGGCTGACCTAGTGCGTTCTGTCTCTCATCAGGTCGGAGAAGACGCAGTTTCGAGGCAGCCTGAACAAGAACATGATCTGAATCCTGGTGACTGGGTGGTAGTGAAGAATCACACCAGAGAGACGTGTCTATCACCTAGATGGGGAAAACCTTGTCAGGTCATACTGATTACCAATACAGCAGTGAAGTGTGCAGGATTTCCTAATTGGATTCATGTAAGCCACACCAAAAGAGTACCAGACCCTGAAGAAGAAAATCCTCAGTCAGCATCAATCACTGAGGAAGCTGAAGGTTGCCCAGCTGAAGAATCTCAGGCTCGAGATTCAAGAGAAGCTGCAGAAGAACAACCGAGCACAAGTCAGGACTGGATACCGGTGGTAGAAATTCCTGAAGTTTACTACAGAACAAGAAGTCAAACAAAATTGGAAGAAATTGAAGAAGATCAGATAGGTGAAGAAGAAGCAGCTCAGGGAAAAGAAGAACATACAATAAAAGAACCTGAGCAGGACCAGATAGGGAAAGGAAACTGGGCTCAAAATAACAAAGAATCGACAAATTTTGAGCAGGGACAGACAGGTTTAGAAGAATCCGGTCAGGCTGCAGAAGTACAAAGTGCAATAAGCCCTGATCAGAACCAGTTAGATCCAGAAAATCACACAGAAGAAAAAGATCTCGAGAAACATAAACATGAAGAATTAAACAAAGAACAAGGTCAATTATTGGAAACTCACGGAGGAGCTGTAGAAGAAAAACAAATAAGGCCTGGAAAAGAGCAAGAAAGAAAAACAGTAATTGCAGAAAACGAAAAGGTGTCAAACAGTGAAAATAAAGAGATTGCTGAAGACAAAAATAAAGAAACAGTGCAAACAAAGAAAATAAGAAAAGGTGATCATTGGCCTAGTGTCATTAAAAGAGTAAAATACCACATAACAACCAGAAGTGAAGATCCAGATCAAGTAAATGAAGTAACAAGTCAAACCGAACAAGAAAACAGAAATAAGAAAAGAAGAAGCAAGAGACAAACTTGTGAATAACAAATTCAAGGGTCCAGATTGGACTTACATTATTCTTGAAGATTACGAGAGTCAGAGTCAAGTGAAAGTGGTGACGAAGGAACAAGTGCAGAATTGACGTACGAGAAAGAAACAAGACCACCTTGACTACGCAAAAGAGTCATATAAAGAAAAGCGAAAATAGATAAGAAGAGCAATCTTCCTTGTCGAAATGCCTGATGATAGAGTTGCTGGGAGACCAAAACAGAAATGTTGTAGAAGATGCTGTGCAATATGCATAGGTAGTTTAGTAATGGTGCTTATAGTATGGTTAGTCCTGATCGTAGCAGTCCCTTACCATATGATAATGGATAAAAAGATTAATAACGAAACTAAAGGAAGGACAGCACACATGAAGGGAAATAGAGTAGAACTAATGGCAGAAAATGAACCAGAATTTCATCATGAAATAACTGATAACGACACTAGTTTAAATGTTTTCACAAAGTTATTATTTCAGTATGTAGATACCATGGAAGTTAGTAATTGTTATGTCTGTATGAAGTTACCCGAATCAGTAGCAGAAGGATTAACATATCATCACTTACCATTGACATACGGCATATCATGTAGTGTATTAGCTAGTTTATTTTATAGAACAGGGAGACTTCAATATTATTATTCAAACATAGATGTGATATTTTCTGAGGTTCCGATTCGAAAGAGTATGAACCCAGTGCTTAGTAGTCAAGACGCACAGTTTATGGGAGAATTTTTCTTAACAATGAAATCGATAGACATAACACATGCACATAGACACAATCTAACATGTTCTTTACACGAAGAAGAAAAGATATTTTTGAATCTAGTAGAAGATAGAAGACAAGACTTTCAAAAGAAAGCTTCTGAGCATAAGGCTCATTTGCCACCTTGGGCTGAGAAACAAGGGAGTTACACACCTGGCAAGGCTCAAGCTGCGTTGGCTCTGGATTTTGTAAAGACGGGGAAAATTTGTCTACATAGATTAAGGACTGATTATAACAATGTTTTCATCGGTACCAGTGAATGTGAACACAATTTCTTAATTCTTGGAGGTTGGGGAATCAAAGGAGGAACAGATTCAGTTTTTCCTGGAATCTATTATGTATGCGGTAATAAGGCTTATTTTAGGCTTCCTGCACGGTGGTATAGAAGTTGTTATTTTGGAATAGTATTTCCAAAAATATACCAAGTAAAAAGAAACACTGGGAGCAATGAAAACAATAGCGAATTAACACGTAGTAAAAGAGCTAGTTTTTCTGAAATTGTAGGTGATATATTTGGTGCATTGATACCTTCGGTGGGAATAATTCTAAACTCAAGGAAAATATGTAAATTGTCTACAGTGGTTGATCGTTTATCAACAGATACTGCTGGAGGATTTCTAATGATTAATGCGGAGATGGTTGCGATTAGATCTATGGTTATGCAAAATCGACTTGCTCTTGATATTTTATTGGCAAAAGAGGGCGGAGTCTGTAAATTACTGAAGACGAAACATTGTTGCACTTACATTCCTGATAAAAGTGCAGAAATTGGAACGTATATACAGAATATAACTAAACTTGAGAAGGAACTTAAACCACTGGAAGTTGATAGTGTATGGGAAAGATTGACAAGTAGTATTGCGTCAATTGGTACCTGGTTTTCTAATGTAGGAAAAGGGCTTATGGGTCAAATACTAGTACCCTTAGCAGGAATAGCAATAATAGTACTGACGATAATAATATGGTGCAAATGTTGTAGAAAGAATGAATCGTATAGTGTGACAGGAAGAGGAAAGAAGAGAAAGGTTGATGAAATTGAACTTGAGGATTTGAGAAGTGAATTATACAAGAAATTGAAAGGGGATGTTAAAAATAGAAAATGTAAAAATGAGAATGAAACTATTTGCTAGAAGTTGGCATCTGATTGAGGGCAGTATTTTGATGGCTCTTAAACGCCATCAGAGAGGGGATTGATGGAGCAAGGACTCAAAAATGAGACTTGCTCGAATGCAATCTCCTCACCGTATTAATTTATTAATCTTGTATTGTTTATATTAACTTTGCATACACTACATGAATAGCAAGGAAGCTTGCCTATGTGTTCTAACTAACAAGTAACGCTTGTCTTTTTCTAAAATGGCCGCTAAAGCGCGGGAACTTCACTGCGCAAGTCTCAACCATATCACATGGTGTGACGTATCTTTTTGCTTGGTGGGAAACTCCTGCTTCTGCGCAGTGTGCATTAAAATGGCTGCTTGATGTTTTCACATGCTTCAGCTTGCTCTTGTATTATTATTAAATTGTCGTTTTCTTAACGCTACTAATGCGGGATAGATTTATAAGTAAATGGGGATAGAGTAGAAAGAGTGGGTATACAGTGAAACATATTATTTGTGATTTTAATATTTTCTTCTTTGACTTTTATTAGTTCGTAAACTTGGGCCTGGGGTTGGTGATCTGAAACTCGAGAGACAATGATTCTGCGCATGTGCCCTGCTTGGCTGCCAAAGAATAAAAGATGAAGTCAACCTGGACGTCGTCCAAGGCCGCGACCTAATGGCCGATATTGATATATTTATGTGTTCTTGCCAAACTTGCAACTATGTATATGGAAAATGAATAAACTTTGTCGTGAGACAGGTGGGAAATAAAGCCAATGTATTAAAATTGATGGGCGGTAGTTTAAAGACAAAGGTCTTCAGAATTCGAACCAAATCAATATGGTGTGAGGATCAACCCCCTGTCCCTGTCAAATCAGAAGTAGTGGTCCCATATTTTGGCAACATTAAGGGGAGGTACATGGGCGTAGAAGGGTATAATAGATATAGCATTAGTTAATTAGAGGTCGAGATTTAGAGGGACGAGACTAGACGCTGACAAGAGACGGAGATGCTGCAAGAGAGCAGAGCACCAGAGAGAACAAGTGTAGAGGCTTCTAGCTCCAGACCGCCAAGCTGATCGATTGCAGACGGAATCGCTGTCCAGAGAGGTCCCGAGGAGGGGGCGGCGGAGTCAATTAGAAGAAAGGCACGGGAGAATCGAGGAGAAGCCGAGTATCAGAGAGGGGAACGACGCAGGCGTCGTTGTAGAGAGGTCATCGGTCCTGTCCTGATCCTGGAGGAGGTCTTTGCTCTTCATCCTTCCTGGGTCCTATTCTTTCCAACTCCTTGGCCAAGGGGTTTGGTTCTCGCACCTAGGTAAATATAAATGCAACCTTTAGTTGCGCTGCTGTCTCTATCTTCTCCTTTCTGAGGGACCATCATTAATCAATAACTATTATTCTGTGCTTCATCCGTGATATGCGATTAAGTACCATGTGGTTCTGTAATTTACTCTGCTAAATCTTTAGATAAACATTTTAAAACTTCCTGACTCAGTGGTTATTTCAGGATTATGTACTATAATGAATGTCACTCATTTTAACTTCCCAATTAGCAAAGGATTCATTGGTAAGTCATTACTCTTCAATCGGAAGGTAATTGGTAGCAGGGATTTTGATAAAGAGTAACAACTGACAACCCCAGCGTAAGTATTAGCGTAGTATGAATGTATGGGCCCAAGTGAGTATCTAGTGTATGAATGCTGTTTGCTAATATCGCGCTGGATCACTTGCATCAAAAATTCGACACCTATACCTGTGCATCTTGATAAATTCTGGTCATCAATATCGAACAAGATGAACTTAGACATGTTAACTCACCAACACATTGCTGATGCTTCACTGAACACTGAATTTCTAATTATTGCAAGAGGAATGATTGTCAATGAGGAGTTGGTGCCTGCAGAGATCTATTCAAAAGGTACTGGCCATATTGTTCAAGAACTTAACAGCAAATTGGAGGAAGCTGACCTTCGTGGTGTGCCACGTTGAGTGGGCTGTTCGATGTGGTTCCAATTGAGTAACTGTACTGTCAAATGACACAGGTGTTATTATTGGGCTACTTAAGGTTTGTTGCAATGCCCATAAGCAAGGATTGTCAGAGTTATGGATATGTTATGAAACAGGCGAGAAAAGATGCTTAATCCCGCTTCATATTCTGTACAAGAAACTTGACCCCGAGATGCCCAATGTTCTTATCAAGGCACATAATGACACTATCAGCAAAACTGAAACAAAGCTTGGAGAGAATGTGGCCGAACGGCTAGGGCGGTCGACCTCGGAGCTGGGGAACCGGGTTCGAGTCTCGGCAGGGGCCCTCAACATTCTGTGATTCTGGGCAAATCACTTAATCTCCCCGTGCCTAAAAAAAATGAATGTGTCCGTTTGTAACATAATTGGTGCACATGTAAAGCGCTCTGATACCTTCGGGACTAGTTTGAGCTGTATAAAACTTCACACAACTGCTGAACCTGTGAATTTTCTAAAAGGATTTGATGAGACAGAAGAAGAACGTGACTTTAAAGATGTAGAAAAATACTTTGTGTGTGTGTATGTGGAAAATTAGATCTGACTATCACACATTTGACGATCTTCAGTACAGTGAGTTCAAGAGATCAGTCCCGCTAGTGACCTTCCACAATGTCATATTCTGTGCGTAGACACATTTAAAAAGCGTTTACTTCATTAGATGTGTAAATGTTTTGGATCATGCATATGAAGAGAAAGATCCGTGTGAATTTGGTTGGGAGGATATTGATGGGGTGCTAAAACCTACAAAATTTCTAAAGCCTCTACCCACAGAACTTACACATACATGTAAAAAACCTGTGCTACAAAAAGATGTCCCTATCGATATGCTCTTCTCAAATGTTCAACATTCTGCAAATGTATCACGAGCGATTGCCGAAACAAAGTGAACTATGAAAATGTGTTTAACAGGAGCGATGTTATGTTTTTCATATTCAGATCATAAACATTGTTTGGTGTACACATTAAAGGATTAAAAACCCTTATTATTTGTTTCATTTACATAGATGTCTCTTCTTCCTCTATTATAGCCGCCACTTTTGAAAAAGGCAGAAGGGTTGCTTTGAGGAGTTATTTTCTGTCTCCTTAAGACTACCTGACCCCTAAAACCTATGTCTTGACACCAAAATGAAGTATATAGATCTCCTGGTTTCTGAAATTTTACATCATCACTGCAACACATCTGTCATTTTTAAAAAGGTCGTCCAGAAAAATTCAGCCTAGATCAGCAATGTCTACCCAAGCTAAATTACTTTTCTAATGATCCAAAAACGCAAATCAAAAATGAAAATCTCTGGACAACAATTGTTTACGTAGGTATATCAGAGGGCCGAGATTAATATAAGTCAACCAGAATCTTCTTGCAAATCCCATAGAAAGGTCCTAGGGTGTATAGAGGGCATGGAAAACGTTTCGTAATCCAAACGGAATTAAGTTAAATCAAACCGGGGGGCCAGTCTTAAGGGGTTATCAGGGTTCTACATGTATAACAAGTGTAAGGCTTGTAAGCACAGCAAGAACATCTTCCAATACTGCATTCCACCTAATGATGTAAAACCTAATTCAAAATATATTACTTGCAATACAGATCATATTGTGCATGTTCCGAAGTATCCATGAAACAAAATGTATGTGGTGAGCAATATACACCCTCGTAAGAAGAGAGTTCTGGAGCACTTGCGTGCGATACAGAATGTGGGTTTACATTACTGTCTTGCTATTCCTTTCAGGGACATGCACAAAAGGAATCAGAATTTGCTTTCATTTTTCGGTATTGACCATGTCCTTGTGATGGAAAGTGGTGGGAACCAGGAACTTATTTGAAGAAGGTCAGAAATACTTAAATTCTACTTTTAGTCTAAAGTTACTATTGAACTCAATATCGAAGAAGAATTGAAAAGACACCTGGCCCTTTAATGAGCCGGTTCTTTGAGGATTTTTATCAGGAACCCACTTGTAAGAATTTATTCACAGATTACTCTGGTTAATCATTATTTCATATCTAAATGCTCACGTGGGTTTGATGTTATGAGTGAAACAGAGAAGGAGTGATTTTGTTGGATACTATCCTCCTCACCTTACTAAATACCTAGTACATGATTGCCCACTTGGTCTTGTGTTTATAGATTGTGCCTCTTTCTGAAAGTATAAAATTGAATGCTTATGTTATCAATAGTAATCACTGCATATTTTCCACATTAGTCAATTATTGGTATTTATATTCGTGTATATGCATAAATGCCCATTGGGGCTCTATGTAAGGTGGTTGTTATCCTTATTCTGGGGACCTTACATATGGTCTTACACTATTTTTATAATCATCCCTGAGAATTTCCAATAAGGATGACAGCTGAGCACAAATAGACATTGTGGGTTGCTGTAGACGAGGAGACTATATTCATGCTGTGGCTCAGTGCTCTACTACTTGACACGATGGTTCACAAATTTAGGCATTCTAATTAAAAACATTAAGATATGACCTACTGTAAAACATTGGAAGGATACAGCACCTCTGACCCTGGCAGAATGGCTGTCAGCATGTATTTGTGTGCAAAACAAGAAGAATTTATATATGTCATGAGAGACTGTCCACCAAAAACATCGGAAGGTTTGGAGGAAGTGGTGGGAGTACAATGGCTTGTTATAATTGCAATGTGTCAAATGCATGTAGGCATATGAAAAAAATATATAACAATTATGGTCCTGTGTGCTCCAACTTGTTTGCTTTTTAAAATCAATAAATTGTTTGTTATAAAAAATTATATGGTCTATAGGGGCATCGATTTCAGGTTCAATTGGTCTGATCATCAAACCTTTGTTTCACGTTTACTGAAGTTTTTAATCCACTATTGTTTTGTCAATAAATTTCATTTATGCACCCGCATTGCAGGAGTGCGTGCTTTCTGTTGCACGGACAGATTTTTATACAAATATATAGCATTTTAGATACAATGATCATAAGTGGGAGTGGGAGACATTAGGCATTAGGAGGTTCTAACTAATGCCAATTATAAACAACAACAGTACTAGGGCCCATAAAGGGAATTTTGGAATTCCTTAGCAGGAGTACAGCAGAGGTCCAAAACATGTGACAAATATGTTTTTTTCTTTATAGGCTTAATGACTGCCAGCCTAGATATAAAAACATGCATTAACATTAAGGCAATGATGAGTAGCATTTGCTCATGCAGAAAATGTCAATTTTAGCAATGCTAAGTAGTGTGCATTCTTGCAGAGAAAAACATTAATTTTGCGCATTACAATGCTAAGAAAAACCTTAATTTTGCAAATTATAAATCTAACAGTCAGATAACATGTATTCCCATATACAAGTGCATTTTCCATGGTACATTTTTCTAGTGAAAGTGATCCAGACTAGGGATAAGCCTCTTGGCCAAGTCTCCATATTATGCGTGTTCTGAAAATTCTCCACATGCTAAATTCTAGCTGAGCTTCTTAGACCTTCCTCATGTTTTATAGCCCGTCTTGGCAGACTACATGGCCATTTAAGGCCTGCTCCAGCGTTAAAGACCCCAGCCCAAGGTGAGGGCCTTTACTAATAGAGCTGGCTTTTAACAGCTGGCATAGCCCGCTATGGCGGGCAATGAGGCTATTAGAACATTCTGCTCCATGACAATAGAATGTCTCAATTAAAAAAAACAAAAGGCCTCCTGGAGACTAAGTTGGTTGCCGCGGCTCCGAAGCCTTTGTTTCGCGGCTCCGAAGCCTTTGTTTCACTGTTGCTGTGAATGATCAACAGTTAAAACAGCAATAGCTGTGAAAGAAGGCTGAAGTCAGCCTGTAATTTTCCCTGGGCTCGGCTAAACTGTTTTTCCTCGTTCAGCTGACCCAGGGAGACCCAGAAGCTGAGCAGAATCCCCCCCATCCCTCCTTCCAAGACTACAGTAACATTGTGAGCTACAGCAGGAGGTAGAGGGGAATGCTCCTCTGTGCCCCGTTGCACAAGCGCTGCTTTCTCTTTCCCCTGCCTAATCCATCTATTTTGGAGAGGCAGGGGAAAGAGAGAGGCAGAGGTTGTGTATCAGGACGTTTTAATGCTGAGAGCAGCTTACCTATACCATGGAGAGCTCAACATAGCGATGCTCTAATACAGTTTTTTGCGAAGTGAAAGCAGACTCTATAATTATTTTTCAAGTTGCAGACTGAGAAGGTACTGGCCTTCTTTGCTTTATAAAACATTACATCCATAGGATCAAGACACAGAATGATTAAAAGCCATATTGGCAAACATTCCTTATTGTTCCAAATTAGTGTCCAAGTGAATGAGGGGTGTTGTGTGGAAGGCTTTGTAAACAAATATCCCTGTTTCAATATAGCAAGTCGATGGCCATCAGACACAAGAGAAGGGCAGTCAGTGCTGATTGGTCAGTCTGTTGAGGAGCCTCAGAGTCGGTTAGAGGGAGCAATTGGTGAGAATCTGCTGAGATGGAGAACAGGCACTGGAATTCAGTGAGAACTATGAGCAGAAAGGAGAGCAGGCTAGAGGAAAAGCAGATTCCTTATTTCCCAAGTGAGAGGCTTTTTATAAGAACTCCCACAGACCTCGGCAGTTGAGACGGTCTGGGGGATGGTGTAGGGGCTGAGAAATAGAAACCACTAACTCTAATATCACTTTGGGTAAATATAACCAAATCAGCAAGTAGGGAAAACAAAATGTCATGTTCATTTATCTATTTTAGAAACATTTTCTTACGGTTTTTTTAGGTGGTGGGGGCTTGTTTTCAGAGAGGTCCCAAATACACTACCAGAGATTAGAGGCATTTGTTAAACACTTCTGTTCTTTCAATCACCCATTAACTAGATCCACATGAGGAAACGTATCCCACAAGTACGGAATAGAGGTCTTAAAATTGTTTTTGAAAATTTATTTTTTAGTGCTGGTCCAGAGTAGTTCATCTTGATAAAAGGTACAAGCAGATTTGTTTTTTGTTCTAATAAGTTATATGACAAAGGAAGCATTCATAGGGTGTTTTATTTTAGAGAAGCATGTTAGTGAATGCTGATAATACAGCTCTCTTGCAGAACTTAAAGCTAAATTGATGAATTACAAACTGCAGTAAAGCCTTTAAAGTGGTTCCACATTGCAAAGAACTAAAATAATGAAAAGGGACTGATCAAAGTGGCATCCTCTCCTATATTGTTACATTTCACAATTTCAAACCGAAAATATTTTTGAGGTTCCTGCAGGAGAGACCGATTTTGGTTATTTAAATGTGGTTTAAACCTGGAGGAAAAAAAAAACAAGGTGGTAAGTTTAATTTTAAGTTGAGCTCTCTATGACGTATGAATTTGCGCATTTCAATGCAAGAGTCTTATCAGAAGCCATGGCGCCAACGTACCTGCACAGAAACCATCCGCACACAAAACCAATAGCACACAACATGGCCAACAAGTCCACACAGCAAGGCACGCACAAATACACAAGCACAGTACACATCCCGAAAACACCTCCCCGGACAAACAAAAAATACAAAGGCCAGAACCCCAGACACAACACACCTGAAAACAACAGACCATGATATCCATTTTTACTTAAATTGTGAATAAACCTAAATATATATATTTAGGTGAGATTCATGACCTACAGCGGAGTGTCGTAGAGTGTAGTCTCCTACAGTGGAGTTGCATACAGTGAATTTTAATGCAATAGAGTGGCGTATATTGGAGTGGCATCGAGTGTAGTGGTGTACAGCTGAGTGGTATACAGTGGAATAGTATAGAGTGGAGTGTGGTAAAGTGGATTTACATCCTGTAAATTTGTAGAGTGCATTTGTGTACACTGTAGTGGCGTACAGTGGAGTGCTATACACTGGAATATTGTATAGTGTACGGGCCTATATTGGAATATCGTTTACTGAAATAGAGTGGAGTATGGTACAGTAGAGACGTGTAAACTGAAATAGCGTACACTGGAGTGGGGTATACTAGAGGGCTGTGGAGTGGGGTACAGTTGAGGGTGTACAGTGGGCTTACGTAAAGTGGTGTGGTATAGTGTAGTGTTGTAAAGTTAAATTGCGTAAAATGGAGTGGCGTATATTGGAGTGCCGAGTGGAATAGTGTAGACTACAGTGGGGTACAGTGTAATACGGTACAGTGCAATAGTGGAGTAGCATAAACTGTAGTGTGATATAATAGAGTACCGTACAATTTAGTGGAGTGTAGTGTAATAATGTTGACTCTAGGGCCGTTACCTGTACAGTGGAGTGCCATATAGTTGAGTAGCGTACAGTATATTGGTTTACAATTCATTAGGGTTAATTATAAAAACGTAGACTGGAGTGAAGTACAGTGTCCTGTGGTTTTGTGGAGTGGCGCAGAATGTAGTCTTGTAAAGCAAAATAGCATACAGTCACTTGTGGCCCACAGTCCAGTGGCATATAGTGAATTCAGTACAATGGAGTGACTTGGAGTGTAGTAGACTCTGGAATAGCGTACATTCCAGTAGTGTGCCATCATATGAGACATAGTAGAATAAAATTTAGTGGAATAGCATAAATTTGAGTAGAGTACTGTGGAGCAGCGCTGACTTGCGGGCAGTACAGTTTAGGAGCATCCACTAAAGTGGCATACACGAAAGTGTATTAGAAAACAGTGGGAAACAGTATAATAGCATAGAGTGTACAGTGGTGTACATTGCAATGGTGTACAGTCCAGCTGGGTCGAGTAACTTACAGTGGATTAGCATAGAATGTAGTTGCGTTTTACAGTAGTGCTAAACTGGAACAGCATACTTTAAATTGCGTACAGTGGAGTGGCTTGAACTGAATAGTTAGTAGTGTGACGTAAAGTGGAGTGTGTAAATTAAAGGAAATGTAGAGTTAAATAGTCAAAAGATATGAATGTTTTCTCCAAAATATACAGTGTAATATCTAAATGTTGTGGGGGATCTCAAAAACGTGCTTAAATTAAATGTATTTCCCATAAATTGTTTTACTGTGCCAATTACAAAATAAGTCATTCCACTTTTGTTAAAACTTGGCAGGATTAGATATTCTGGAGCGCAGATTCTTTTTTTGGGTAGTGCAGGTAAGTAGTGTAAGTATTTTATAAGTTTTCATTAATTTAAACTTAGTGAGATGTTTGTGCGGTATGTTTGGGACTCTAGAGTGTATTTCCAAATTTTCATAATTCTTTTGGGGCACTGCAGCACTCCGGAAATTAAAAAAATATATATATCTATCTATCCAAAGCTCCTTCTGATCTCTGAGGGCCCATAGGCAGGTGGTGCGTAGAGCCGGCGGAGCGCGCCGGTCAACAATATCCCACTTGATTCAAAGTAAGACGCACACTCAGGGAAGTATATGCTCCAAAGATGGCTTTACTTTTCAGTTACGCGTTTCGACTACGAGAGTCTTGATCACGTGAATCAAGTGGGATATATATAAATAAATGTTTCCCTACCTATTACCACATTAATGTAGTGGTAATGGGTATGGGAAAATACCAAACCTAGGGGCCCATTACGATACCCGGCGTAAATAATTCCGCCAGGCATGGAAGCGGCAAAAATCCGCCCGCACACACCGCCTGAACACCGACCACGCCATTACGATTTCACAAACCGAATACCGCCATCGGCGGAAAAAGCACACAAAATACCGCCCGCCAACGTCCGAGTCGGAGACAAACCGCCCGCCACGGACGGAAACACGCACGACAACACAAAACCGCACGCCCTCACGGCCGACACACCGCACGTGAAATTACGATCGCACCGACATGAGCGCGGAAAAACCACAAATATACCGCCCGCCAGCGCAAACAACGCCGATGAGAATCGACACGGCAGAAGCCATGGCGCCAACGTACCTGCACAGAAACCATCCGCACACAAAACCAATAGCACACAACATGGCCAACAAGTCCACACAGCAAGGCACGCACAAATACACAAGCACAGTACACATCCCGAAAACACCCCCCGGACAAACAAAAAATACAAAGTCCAGAACCCCAGACACAACACACCTGAAAACAACAGACCATGAGGACACACCCACATAGGTGAGTACAAAAGCAGCACTCCCACAGACCACAACCCCTTGCTACATTGCAAACCAGAGAGGAGAGGAGAGGACACAGTGACACAGCAAGGACAGCAGCACACCACAGAAACGCACACATCACTACCACCACCAAACACCACCACCACCAAACACCACCACCACCACCACCACCACCAAACACCGGCACCACAAACCCCCTGCACATTACACAACACACACCGCACCAGCACCACAAACATCATGGCACCACAAAGAATGCCCAAGTTCACGCCCATGGAGCTGACGGTCATGGTCGACGAGATCATCAAGGTGTACCCACAAATCTATGGGAACATGGTCCAGCACACACCACTAGCCACCAGAAACAGAATGTGGAACCGGATCGTAGACCAGGTCAATGCAGTCGGGACCCTGCCCAGGAACAGAGTCGAGATTAACAAACGTTGGAATGACGTAAAGAGCCTGGTCAAGAAGAAGGAGGGCAAAAACAGAGAGCTGGCTGCCGTCACTGGCGGAGGGAATCCCGCGCTCTTTAAGACCTTCAAAGCGTGGGAGGAGAAGGTGCGAGTCGTAATCCATCCGGAGATCCTCGCCGGATTAGCAGGGGAGTGGAGGCTGGTAAGTACAAACTAATGTATACCAGCACACCGCTATGTACTCACATGCACTACCACCATGCCACAGCTCCCAGGGACAAACACCCCCATGTCCAGCACACAATACACAACACATCACACACACATGCAACAGACACTACCACACACAGCCCAAACAGACAACTGTAAGATGCGTGGGGACATGTGTACACTAAGCCAGCCACGTAACCACCAACAGGTCCCCAAATATGCCAGAAGCGCCACAACGAGCACCCACCACACCCATGTGTCCGCCACAGCTGCACTAACCGACAAGTAACAGGTAAGTGGCAGGAACACAAAGTGCAGTGGGTGGGACAGTGGACAGCCCAAGTACAACACACACCAGGCCCCAGTCCCACAGCACAGCAAGGAGGAGCATCCCCCACACCCCACAGCCACGTGTCAGCCACCGCAGTGCACAACGACAGCCGAAAGGCAGACATCACGGTCCACAGCAATCGGTGTCAGTGGGTGTCCAGCCACCCCCACGACCCACAACACCCTCCCACCCCCACAGACCTGCAACATGGAGCACCCCCCGCTTAGAGCCATGTGGCATCCAGTACAGTGCACGCACGAACAACTTGCAGGTGGGAAACTGGACAGGGCTGGATTACTGGAGGCATGAGGACCATAACACGACCAACACATGGGACATGTCACGTAGCAGACGAACACGCAGCACCGCCCACCGTCACGAACAAGTGAACAATGTGCACACGGACATGAACAACAGACTCACACCCCACATGACCCATCACAGACATAGCAACACCCAAGGAGCCACATCTGCATGCACAAGCCACACTGAATATAGTCCCACACGGCAGCCACTGTGCAACTCATCACACACAACCGAAACACCATTGAAGTCCTGTCCATGTAGCCCCTACTGCCTGTCAACCACACACCCCACAACTACGCCTATGTAAGACAAACAACACTAGACGCAACAGAGCGGAACAACATAAATGCACACGAACACCACTGAACCCATCAAACACACAGACACACCATGCACAAACAACATACCATCCATCCCATCCGTCAGCCCCAGTCTCATGAAAGGCATGTCATCCGCACAGCTGCCACACATACAGCAGTCACGCTAAGATACATGCCCATGACCAACCATGTGCCAGAAGTCAATGAAGTGCACGACACACTGTGAGCAACAACACACAACATGGGCCACACCCCCCGAGCACTGCAGTGATGCACATGGCACAGGGCAGCACGCACACCAAGGAGATGGGACAACTGCAATACGTTGGCTGGCACACAACCATCACTCACTCATAACGATGCGTCCAATGCCATGTCCAGTAATCACAACAGACAGCAAATATGCAGGCCATGTCAAGCATGCACACACCTCAAACCATGCACTGTCATGCTGCCACAACACATGTCACGTTCGGCACCCATGGCTCACAGCATGTACCCCAAAAGCATATTCCCTCCCAAATGCGAATCTGGGGCATGGCCCCCATGTTGCCATATGTGTTCCTAAGCGTTCCATTTGAACCCCAAAAGCATATTCCATCCCAAATGCGAATCTGGGGCATGGCCCCCATGTTGCCATATGCGTTCCTAAGCGTTCCATTTGAACCCCAAAAGCATATTCCATCCCAAATGCGAATCTGGGGCATAGCCCCCATGTTGCCATATGCATTCCTGAGCGTTCCATTTGAACCCCAAAAGCAAAGTACAAACCAGACCCAGGATGGGCCAGGAGCCCGCATACACCAGAGTCACAATAAGTAGGGGCACAGCAACACACCCATCGGCATGGCCAATCCGTCCCATGCCACATGTGCACAGCACACAGTCCCATTGCCAAGCACACACAACTACAGATGCTACAGCCACACACACGCCTCCGGGAAACCCATGTACGAGATTGCACGAACTGTCAATGTCAGACGACAAATACATACTTCGCCAGGTGCAACACAATAACAAATCTCATTCTCTCCACAGGTGACGAACTGCTGGATGCTGGGGATGGAGCCAGCAGCCAGCACAGCCAGCCTACAAGCCCCCAACGAGGACACACGGATCTGGAGGATCTGTCCTCCTCTTTGGACACGGACAACCAAGCAGGCCCATCTGGTGTGGCAGGGCCCAGCCGCTCCCCAGGACCCCTCCTACCCACCAACCCATCATCCAGGGCTGCTGAACATTCACAGCCCCCTGCTGCCACTGTCGTTGCGGCCACACCCACGGTCATTGTGGCCACTACCACTGCCGCAACCGCCACCATCGCCGCACCGACCACCACCGCCGCCACCACTGCCACGTCTTCGCTGGCACCAGCCCCAGCGCAGGTGGTGGCCGGACGACTGGATCCACCCTGGGAGCCACAGCGAGGACCGTGGTGAGCAATGTGGCTAGTGGGCAGGCCGGTGGCAGCAGGACTGGTAGGAGGAGCAGGGTCAGGGAAACGCCAGCCTCCCTGGGAGCCATGCCCTGCCTCACATGGCCAGAGTCCTTGGGGCCTATGAAGAGGCCCAAGGACAATGGGTCCGGTCTGCTTCAGACACGCGTGAGGTGCTGGGGGTGCTGAGGTCCATGGACGCCCGTATGGGCCAAATCGTGGACCTCATGGGACAGCTGGTGGTGGCGGTGAGGTCACAGCCAGGGACAGCAGCTCCCCTCCGCCACCACCTGCCGGGGCGCAGGGTGGAGCAGCAGTGTCCAGTTCCCCTGCGTCCACAGCCAGTGATCACACCTCAACCACCAGCATGTCGCAAGCAGGCACCCCCTCGCAAACGTGGAAGGGGCCGTCCGAAGAGGAAACAGATCTCCCGGGAGGACTTCGCACGCTCCAGTCGCAAGTGAGGCAGCCAGCCAGCCTTCCGCCAGCCTTCCTTGACCAGCCACTGCATTGACTTGGACTACGATCCCACTCCACACAGCCATCTGGATGGCATGTGTGTGTTGGATTATGGACATAGAACCAGTGGGTACACCCTGATCATCACGCAGCCATGACCGACAGCTCATTGTCACTGCACGCACCACTTTTGTCATCACCTTACACACAATCACATGTCACAGTTTGTAATAAATGCACCTTTTTCACTAACTGCTGTTTGTGCCCTGTGTCTTATTTGTACGGAATACAACGGCCACCTTGGGCGGAAAGGCACCTGATGCGTGGCATGGCATTTGAATCCGGAGGGCCTGTAGGGACCTAGGGGTGGGAG
The DNA here is from genome assembly GCA_963921515.1 of Calotriton arnoldi. NCBI lineage: Eukaryota > Metazoa > Chordata > Amphibia > Caudata > Salamandridae > Calotriton > Calotriton arnoldi. The sequence goes on from CAWUFW010006202.1 coordinate 282,555, forward strand.
ACAGAACAGGAGCACATTCAATGAGTGTGTCACACACCCATCACACAGTACATGTCAACAACTACAAGCAATGTACACACATCGCACAGAGCAATAGGGCACAATGCCACAGCCACCAACAGTGGCATACTACCCTGGCCATGGAGCGTTGACACACAGCACGCAGTGAACAAACGGCCACCCTGACACAGCACACACACACCTGCACAGATACAGCCACATCAGCCGTCGTACATGGACACTCACCGTCAAGTGAAGTAGCGGGCGATGAGCTGCTGCCGCACATTACCAGCTTCCTCCTCTCCGCTGTCCTCCTCACTCGAGCTGTCCTGGTCTGCGGGCTGGGGCCCTGGTTGATCTCCGTCATCCACGATGAGGGGGATCTGCTTCCGAATGGCCAGATTGTGCAGCATGCAGCACGCCACCACTATCCGGCACACCTTCTGTGGGGAGTACGCCAGCGCACCCCGGTGCGGTCCAGGCACCTGAACCTGGACTTGAGGAGGCCAAAGGTACGCTCGACCACACGTCTGGTCCTCCCATGTGCCTCATTGTAGCGATCGTCTGCTGGGGTGCGAGGATTCCTCAATGGACTGAGCAGCCATGCCCCATTCGGATACGCAGAGTCACCTGGGTGTGAGGGACACAGAGAACCGTTGCTAATCCAACTGGACAGGGGACAGCATCGCACAGCCAGCACGCTACACCACTCCACATACTCACCGACAATACAGGCACGATCCTGTTGCATATTGGACATCAGTCGTGGCAAGATGCTGTTGCGCATTATGTGTGCGTCATGGGCCGAGCCTGGGAACTTTGCACACACGTGGGTGATCACCATGTCCGCAAGGCACACCACTTGCACATTCAGGGAGTGCGTGTGCTTCCTGTTGCGGTACAGGTGCTCAGTGGCCTGTGGTGGAACAAGGCCGACATGTGTGCAGTCAATGGCTCCAACGACGTGTGGGATTCTGCCAAGGGCATAGAATGCACCCTTCACTGCCGCCAATTCACGAGCCCTGGGGAAGCGGATGTACCTGTTCCGGTACAGCATCATGGCTGCCAGTACATCCCTCAGCACCTTGCTGAACATGGGCTGGGACATCCCTCCTCCAATGCCCACTGTGTGCTGGAATGACCCAGTGGCGAAGAAATGCATGGCGGCCATCACCTTAGCCGTGGGGGTGACAGCAGTCGGATACACCCTGCGGGGACGGAGATGGGGTTCTAACATGGCACACAGTCGATGCAGGGTTGGCCTGTCCAGCCGAAACTTCCTAATAACCTCTGTATCGTCCATGTCCGCCAGCAATTGGTATGGGCGGTCAATGTTCGGTCTCCGCCTAGGGACAATGGCAGAGGACACATGTCAAAGCAACACGACACATAGCAATTTCGCATACACATCACTGACATGACTGAGTAAGCACAGGAGCCACAGCCCAGCTGTCAAGCTGGGACGGCACGACCACAATACACTTACACAGGTCTCCCAACAATGGCAATGGCTAGTGATACAAACCACTGCCATGTGCATGCACATGGGGATCCAGGCCCCAATGACTTGCGGGGCGTGCTGATGGGGACTGACTGCATATCCGTCAAGCGGCAACGCCACGGCAACATGAATGTCTGCTGAGCATGGAACTGCTTCCGCGGCTGGATGAGTATGGCACACGACGACGACGATGTGGGCACAGGCTGAGCGGCCAAAACAAGTGGGACCTGTGGCACGAGGGGATATGAGACAGTAGTAGGTGTCATCACTGCACCCTATGTACAGCACTGTACGGATCACAGCTCCCGAAACATTGACAGGTGTCCACATTGACAGCCCCATGCCAAGACGGCTGTGTGCTTGCAGTCACACGTCACAGGTGAGAGGTTACATTGCACGTGCCAGGTGGCAGTCGTACATAGTGGGAGCTGGCATGTGTGTGCATGTGTCTCCTGTTCAGGATCCACCAGATGGGCGCTGACTCTGTACTGACCATTGGACACAGCATGTTCCGTGGAAGGCTTGTGTGTGTGGGATGGTGGCACTGGATGTGCCGCCGTTGGGTGGGGGGCCATGCACAGGGCGGGTACGTCGATGATTGCGCATTGTTGGTCACGGTGGGTGCACCCACTAAGATGTGTTGCCCTGTGTTCAATTCCTATGTCCGCATGATGATGGACTGTAGATGTGGGCAGACTACACATTGGTCGATGTGCTGTCTATATGCATGTGCCTTCACACCAGGCACAGCTGCCCCTGCACATGTGACCCCTGCTGGACTCGCTGCTGGGTCTGTGGAGCTGATGCACCTTCTGCGCGTGGGGCGGGCAGCTCTCCTCACTTCCCTCATTGCGCATGTCATGACTTTGCCGCAGGTGACATGGATCATGGAGGGCCCACATGTACGCGTGGGTAGGCTACACATGATTGTACACTGGTCGCCACCCCCAGTCAGTGTTTCGAATGGGAAGGTTGTCGTGCTGGTGGTATGTTCGATGTGGCGGATGGGCGGGCCTAGGTGCGGGCTTACATTCCGGACATGGGGGGTAGTTGTATTGGCGACTAGTTGCAGTACACACGGGACACGTCTCTTCCTTTCCACATCTGGGTCATCCCTTGTACTAACTGACAGTGATACAGTCATCTTCGCCCCAGCCCTCATGTCCTCCCCTCGCTCCCCCAATATGCATGCTCACCTGCGAGGCTAGCGCTTGCACAGGCAGCCCCAAGCTCGCACCAGAGAGGGCAAGGAGTGTATGTGTGGGTCCAGTTGCACGAGTGGGCTGTCTCAGGGTATGATGTGTCGCGGGACGCCGTCCACCTGCGTGGTGCCCCAAATGGTGACCCGGCCTGCATGGACTATGCATCACAGTCTTCGCCTTCCGGATCCGCCACCTGCGACACCCAGTGGCTGTGGCTGCCCTTGCGGCCAGGCCGCGTCCGTCTGTGGCTGATGGCCCACACATTCACTCTTTGGCCTCTCTGGGGAGGGCTCGGGGGTGGTGGCGCACGCGCTTGCACTTAGTCGCAATGGCATGTGGCGTGGTTGGTATGATGGGCAATGGATGGGATGGTGCGAGCCACCTCCCGTGACGTCAGTGCTGCTCGTGCTGTGGTGCGTCCCCCTACACTTCCATCTGACTTGTGCCATGCTAGACGTTGAGGTTCTATTGCCTGCGTGATAGGACCAGGAGGAGCGCGAGGAGACCTCTCACACACCATGCTCCACTGCCATCCCGTGCCCTGTATCGCCTGTGCGGATTGACTATGTTGGGGTTACACCTGGTCGACTGGGGCTGTGTGTGCCTTGTCAGGGGCATGGCGGGCGCACAACAGGATCCAGCTTGTCCACAGAGGGTGGGCTGAGGTGCGCCTGGTACCGCTTTGTACGTGTGCCCGGCTGCTGTGCACACACGTGTTCACTCCCCCCCGACAGGTGTCCTCTCACAATGCCCAGGGAAGCGGTGGTGTACTGTTCATGACCCCTCCCAACACGGCGTGCTCCAACTTGGCATGTGCGCATCTACCCGTCGCACCCACCCACCTGAGCACTGCGTCCATACGACTTCACACGACACATGTGTGTCTTCCACAGTAGTGCTACTCATTTGCGTTGACATCCAATACCAGTGGACTACATGGTCATGTCACGACTGCCGTGTACTTCACATACTCTCATCCTCTCTCATTCGTACTTGTGAAATGAGTCAGCGGAGACAGTTTTGGTTTCAAACATTATATTGAGTCTTCTGTCCTCTGTGATGCAGTATAGTGGACACTACTGGCAGCGGGATACATGTTGAGGATATACTGAGCATGATTGCAAATGGGATAGGGTGTGGGGTTACATGTGATTGGCTGTTGCATGTGGGATGTGGGCTTCAGAGTGACATCTGCTTGGCCAAGGCTGTGCTAATGTACATTTACGTATAGCTGCGGAGCTGCGGACTTTGACACAGACGGTATACATGTAGCCTACCAGACCGCTTGGCATCATGGGCACAGTCCATCTCAGTTCCATGTGACAGGTTTGCTGCGGTTGTTCCTCATGCACGCGTGCATGTGAGATGACATCAGGGCATGTGCTTGCGTGCATGCAGCGGCGTGCCACTTGTTGTTGCACTGTGGTGGTTACTGGACATGTCACAGTCACTGGGGTCGTGTTGTTGTTGTATGCACTTGTCGTCCATGCAAAGGTCCTGGTATGGGATTCCCGGGGCGGGGGTGGGAGGGGTGCAGCACCCACAGACTCCAGGCGACCTATTCATGTCCACTGAGCGGTGTGTGTGTCCATGGGCGCTGGATCCATGTCGTGTCCTGGTTGTTCGTGCAGTTCCGTCCATGTGGGTGCGATACACAGACCCCATGCCACTGCCTCCCACGATGCATGCGGTGTTCCTGGATGTGATGGGGAACAGTGTGCATGTCCCGGTCATATCCGATGTCATGGCGATGTCGTTAATGGTGTGGTTACAGTTGCCGGTCGTTTGGTATGGCTGTTGTGGTGGTGACTGGCCAGTCCGTGCGGAAGCTAAGCATGGGTGCGGGGTTGGACATCATAGGTCACTCGGGGAACCTGCGTTGTGGTCCGACGTATTTACAGGTTGTCAGGTATGCGATGCCGTCCAGCAGGGCTTCCATGTCATTGGTGGTGTACATGTTTGCCAGCCAATGAAGCGGATGGTGGCTGTCAAGGTGTTGTTCGTAGGTTGTCCCTTGGAGGACCATGATGGGGCATGCTGGGTGACATTCGATGTAGCTGTTATCGATGATCCGTCGTGTGGCGGCACAGTGGTCCCATTTCAGTGCGGGTGCGATGTTGGCCACATACGCCATGCCCCCATAGGCAGAGCAGGCCCTGTCGTGTGCGTCCAGAGGGAGGAGTAGTGGTAGCAGGTCCGCCTTCAGACATGCCGGGTTGGAGAGGCATATCTCGACGGGATGCTGGTAGGGACACCTCCGACAGTAGAAGACGGGCATGACGCAGCTGAACAATGTGATGCGGTAAGTCAGTCGGTAACTTACGTTCAGCAGGGACAGGAGATCGCATCCCAATGTATGGCACAGGTTGGTTTTGTACAGCTTGAGCTGTTCGGCGTAGTTGGGTAGGTGTGTTGCGGTTGCCATTTCGCAGCGGTTCGTTGAGGTGGCGTGCTCCGGCTGTGTGTGCAGTCTGCAATGTGCACGCTCTGGGGTTGCTGTGAGCTCTGTGTAGTCGTAGGGAGACAGGACTTGTGTTCTGTTGGCTTGTTTGGAGGACACGGGCCCTCTTCCCACATGCTTCTCAGACAGTTCAAGGTCAGTGCTGTGTGACTCCTTCCAATTAACTTGCATGTGGCCGACATGGGGGAGTGTTTTCTTCTTTCTTCCCCGTCCGTTGTGTGCTTCTGTGATATGCGCTATCTGCCCTGTGGTCGGTCTCCTCGGCATGCCTGTGTTGGTCTATTCTTGGACAATGGCTGTATTCACCGGCTTCTGTCGTAGGGCTGTGGTTTCGGAGTTGGAATGGAAGGTCATTCAGTGCTGTCTGCTCTCCCTTGTGTGGGCGGCAGGCTGCCTTTCCGCTCTGCGTTGGGCCTTGTGTGTGAATGTTATTCTTGGGCCACCTGTTGTCGGTCCCCGGGCTCTTTGGTGTTCCGTTTTATATGTCTTGTTCATATGTGCAGGGTGGTATGGGTGTTTCTGTGTGGTACTGGCGTTCCTCTTCCCGAAGGGGCCCTGCTTCTCCTAGTTGGTGTTGCCGCCGCTGTGTGCTACGCCATGTTTGTTACACTGGGGTGTGTCCTGCTGTTGCGTGTCTTCACTGATATGTGTGCGTCGGTTGTGTGGCGTTGGGTGTTGTCCGTGAATTGGGCGTTGAGGACATGTCTGTGGCCGGCCTGTCACGTGTCATGTGCGTTCGGGGTGGGGCTGATGTGTGTGCTGCTTGGTTGTGTCCCTGTGTCTGTGTGCGACGCATGCATGGCGCTGCGGTTGGCCTCTGCGTTGTGCGCATGTGTGGCGGCGTCATCGGCGCTTTGGGGCCGTGAAGGGTTGGTTGGTTCCTAGTCCCAGGTGGTGTGTACACATGTGTTCTGCGATGTTACGATTTGGCCTGTGTGTCATATGTGGATGCGATGGTGGATGTGTAGTGTACACGCGCTGGTGGGGGTTGTCCGCTTTTTCCGCCCTTGCACTGTGTGCGCTGTTTGCGTGCACTTGTTGTGTGTGTGCCTACCTGCGTCTCCGCGGTACGTTGCGTCCTTGGTGGTGCATCAGCAGGAGCATGGGGACGGCCTGCAGTGCTGGATTCATGCTCGGGGGAGCCGCTTCTTCGTTGTCCATGCTCGGCGTCCGTGTTACCGCTTCGGTTTGTCGTACGGTATCTCTTGGCCGTGGGAGCCGTTTGTTTGCGGCATCGTAATTTATGCGCCGGGCGGGACGTGTTTCGTCGGACGGTGTGTGTCAGTTGGGCTGCGCCGCTACATGTACGGGCGCACTTTGATGGCGGACGGTGTTGCTGGCTTGCCGGCGGTGTTTGGCCTACTTTTCGCATCGTAATTGGGCGGGCGTGTGGACTGCTGCGTGCCGGCGGTAACTGGTGGTTTTTGCATCCGCCAGCACGGCGGTGGTGCTTCCGCCCGCCATCGTAATGTGCCCCCTAATACTTACCTACATTACAACTCAGAACACAAGGAAACTCGAGCTGAAAACAACATAGCTGCCTTTAACTTTTGTAAAGGCAGTCATTAGCCAATCAGCTAATGATTTGTCATTGCAATATACTTCGATAGCTACATCTGTGGCCGCCTGAGTACTGTGGTACTAAGTTTCAAACACTTGAAAAAATACTTATCCTATTTACCTGCCATACCCCGCAGAGTCATCTGTGCACCATAATTTATCATCCTGCTGAATTTAGTACAAATCCAACTGACATTTTTTGTGCTATGCAAAATACAAAAGTCTATGTAAATTACATTGGATTTTATGCATGTTTTGGACCACCCTTTTTTCTTTGCAGCCCATTGACCAAACGCTGCGAAACTTTCACTACTCTGTGAATGAAAAGGGGGCAGTAGGTAAAGTAGGCTAAGTCTTACAGACATTCGTCAAACGGATGCAAAGTTATTAAGGGACAAACCTTCAAAAAATCCCTCTCTGTTCACTCTAACTATAAGTACAGAGTGGCGGTAACATATATGATTAGGGTAAGTGTGTTTTGTATGGTTTAGGGGTGGGTAAGGGTATTGGGTAGAAAATGTGTTTTTTAGGGTTTAGGGTTGGGGATGGGTATTAGGTGGTAAGGGTGATTTTCGGGTTTAGGGCAGGGCAAAGGTATAGGGTGGTGGGCAAGGTTATAGGGTGCTAAGGGAGTTTTTAGGGTTCAAGGGTTGGGTGAGTTTAGGGGTTAGGGGTTGATAATTAACGAGTTCAAATCAGCGGTCCAAGCTCTAGTCAGCCCCAGGTTGCATAGCGCACTGAGGCTTCGAGCGGAAACAGAGGCGCTGTATAGGTGTAACGAACTCTTGGCTCCTCTGCCCATTCCACAGCATCGGCCTTTTAATCATTTTCATCAGAATCCTACCCTGAGATCTCCGGTCAGAAGACACTTGTGCAACCCAGAGAGGCCTGTCCAGTGTGGGTGCAGAGGAGGTAAGACCTGCTGGTGGGGTGGGGAGTACAGAGGAGATGAGGCTTGTCCTGTGCTAGGGGTGCAGAGTAGGTGAGGCCTGGCCTGTCCAGGAAGGTGCAGATGAGGTGCGGCCAGTCCGGGGGTGGTGGTACAGAGGAGGCGCGACTTTTCCAGTGGTGTGCGGTATAAATGCGCGTCCGGTCTGAACCCCGAGTCCTGCATCCGGCGCCTCTGGGCAGGTCTAGGGGAGCAGTGTCTCCCTTCGGGGCCTGTGCATAGTGCACCGAGCCTTCGTGCGTCGACAGAGGCGCTGTATGGGTGTAAAGAACACTCGGCTCCTCTGCCCACTCCACAGGGTCAGCCTTTTATCACTTCAATCAGAATCCTACCCCGAGATCTCCTGTCAGAAGACCCTTCGGCACCCCCAGAGAGGCCTGTCCAGGGTGGGTGCAGAGGAGTAAAGAAAGCCCTGCCGGTGTGGTGGGTGTGCAGAGGAGATGAGGCTTGTCCTGTGCTGGGGGTGCAGAGGAGGTGCAGTCTGTCCTGGGCTGAGGGGGCGTGTGGTGTGCCACCAACTCTAGTCCTGAGGGGCGAGGAGAAGGTGAGACCTGTCCGGGGGCTGGGGTGCAGAGGAGGTGAGGCCTGGCCGGGGGGGGTGTGGGGGGGCATAGGAGGTGCAGCCTGTCCTGGGCTGAGGGGGCGTGTGGTGTGCCCCCCAACTCTAGTCCCGAGGGGTGAGGTGAGGCCTGTCTGGGGGCTGGGGTGCAGAGGAGGTGAGGCCTGGCCGGGAGGGGGGGGGGAGGAAGGGCATAGGAGGTGCAGCCTGTCCTGGGCTGAGGGGGCGTGTGGCGTGCCCCCAACTCTAGTCCCGAGGGGTGAGAAGGTGATGCCAGGCTGGGGTGCAGAGGAGGTGAGGCCTGTCCTATCCAGGGTTTGTAGAGGAGGTGGGGCCTGTCTTGGGCTGAGGGGGGTGTGAGGTGTGCCCCCCCCCCAACTCTAGTCCTGAAGAGTTCAGAGAAGGTGAGGCCGGCGGTGCTGGTAGGAAACCAGTCATGTGGCCACTCTGCTGGTGGGATGGTAAAGTTTATCAATTATGTGGGTACAAAGGGCTCCTTCAGGGCCCCGGAACCACTTCACCAGTTGCACCAACACCTTTTTACTCATCCAAAAGCCTCCTCCTACTACTATGACCTTAAAAAAAAATCCTTCACTCTCCTATCCCTCCACTATCCTTTTCAATCAAAATAACAGACTAACATGTTCACTTCTCAAATTTCATATTCCACTATACTAATTCACCACTAATACTGTATGGGTCCCAGAGTAGCGTGCTATTCGCCAAAAAAGCGCTTCAACACCTCATCAGAGGTAAGCAAGCATTATATATGCAAACCTTTTTCCCTCTTCTATCCCTCCGCTACCTTTCTCTAGCCAACTGAATAACGCATCCACCACTCAAACTACTTTCATTTTTCACTATACTAATTTTCAACACTAATCCTTTATGGGTTCTGGAGTAGCGTGCAACTCACCAGTAAAGCGCTTCAACACCCCATCAGGGATACAAGCGCTATATAACTGCAAACCTTTTCCCTTTTCTACCCCTTCCCAACCCAAATAACGGACTAACATATCCACCACTCAAATTACTTTCATATTTCACTATACTAATTCAACACTAATCCTTAAAGGTTCCAGAGTAGCGTGCTATTCACCCAAAAAAAAAAGCACTTCAAACCCCATCAGGGGTAGCAAGGGCTATATAAATACAAACCTCCTTCCCTCTTCTATCCTGCCGCTACCTTCTCTATCCAAATAACTGAATAACATATCCCCCACTCAAATTACTTCATATTTCACTATACTAATTTTCAACACTAATCCTTTTATGGGTTCCGGAGTAGCGTGCTACTCGCCAAAAACGCTTCAACACCCCTTCAGGGGTAACAAGCGCTATATGAATGCAAACCTTTCTCCCCCTTCTATCCCTCCGCTATCCTTCTCACTCCAAATAACTGGACTAATATCCACCACTCAAATTACTTTCATATTTCACCATACTAATTCACCACTAATCCTTTATGGGTTTCCGGAGTAGCGTGCTATTGCCAAAAAAATAAATAAAAGGCGCTTCAACACCCCATCAGGGGTAACAAGCGCTATATAAATACAAACCTTTTTTCCTCTTCTATCCTTCCGCTATCCTTCCGAATCCAAATAACTGACTAACCTATCCACCACTTTAATTACTTTCATATTTCACTATACTAATTCTACACTAATCCCTTATGGGTCCTGGAGTAGCATGCTACTCGCCGAAAAAGCGCTTCGACGCCTCGTCAGGGGTAGTAAGCGCTATATAAATGCAATTACAATACAATACATATATACATATATCTACTGGCGCACTGATTGGTTTAATAAGTTTGGTCATTATTCTTAGTGTGGCACCAATTTAACTACCAAAAACCGGAAAGGATGAATGGGGGTGGGGGAGGGGGTTGGCATAGATTGTCTGACAAAGGGACAAGCAAGCAAGTGGCCCTCCTCTACAAAGCACACACCCTGGCGATGAGGTTGAACGGGGCGGCCTCGGAAACATTTGCCTTAGGAAGAGGACCAAGATGGATGCACGCTGTCGCCCCTCCTGTTTGCACTGTGCCTAGAGCGGTTGGCCTGCTGGGTTCTTTGCAGGGTGGACATTTTGGGCTTCCCCCAAATATCAGAAAACCTGGAAAAACTATTGCTATACACCGACTGTAGGAAGGTGGAATCTGACTATATGGTTGCCCCCACTTTTTTTATGGTGTTTTGCTGGTTTATGACTTAGTTGGACTGGGATCCTGCTATTCAGGGCCCCAGTCTATCTGCTTTCTCTGTAAAATGGTTGCCATGTGCCTTAGGCACATCTCTGATTGGAATCTGGAGTGCCCTTATAAGTCCCTAGTATATGGTATACTATGTACCCAGGGCATAGGTACCTCAGAGTCCTACCAAGGGCTGCAGCATGTATTGTGCCACCCCTGGAAGGCCATCCAAACTGACACCACAGGTCTGCTACAGCAGCCTGGGTAAGGTGGTGCATGCACCCCTTACTGTGATATAGGCTACCTATATCACTAAATACATACACACATATAAACCTATAAGTCACTCCTATGGCAGGCCTTATCAATCCTGAAGGCAGAGTGCGTGGTTCCTATGTGAGAGGGTGCCCCTGCATGAGCAGGGCCCCTCTGCAGCGTTCGGAGACCCTTCTCTGATGCTGTTTGTAGTGCAGCCTGACCATATACTCTTAAGCGCATTACAACCTCGCGTTAAATGCTAACTTTGGAATGGCTGCACCGAAACATGTCGTGTTTGGTGTCAAACATCTTGGAATACTACCCCCCGCCAATTCTGGCGGTGGGGGTAGCATTCCACTATTCTAGAGGGAGAGACATGTTAACCCTGGCCTGGCCGGTAACTTCTTTCTAAAGCCCTGGCATCACAAAATGGATGCTGCTGCCACAGACACAAGTCTGGCCTCCTGCTGCTGGACGAAACTCCGGCAGGGGAGGCCTGGACAATAGGTTTCCTGTCCCAGGGAGGTGTGACCACCTCCCCCGACAGGATAGTGTGTATTGGGGCTGGGCGGGAGCACTTTCGGGTGCTGTGAAGTCCTGCACTGGGGGCACACTTGGTGTCCCTGTGCATACCCCAGTTCAAACCGGATCAGGGGCTTGCAGCCCCTGCTTTGGCGCGAACTGGACAAAGGGAAAGGGGTGTAGCCACCCCTCTGCCCTGACCCACCCATAGGTGGGGCAACAGAGTAGTCCAACCCCTAAACTTAGTATAAGTATAGGAACCCAGTCCTTAGGACTTTAGATTATCCCTGGGCGAAACTCTGACACTGAATCCTGGACCTTCGACGCTCTACTCAAGACTAGAGGACAGAAGAATCTCCCTTGGGGTCAAGGAGTGACTCCCCTGCTTGGCAGGCACCAAAGAAGCAATTGTCCGGTCTGCATCGCCTAAGCTCCCGTCGGACGCCAAAGTCCTTGCATCACCAGAGGTGGATTTCCAGACTTCCCCGAGGCTGCCCCGAGTCCCCAGCAAAGCTGAGGCCCGTAGCTGTCGTGGGTAACGTGGAACCGTGACCCCTGGACACCGCACGCATTTGCTAGTGCATCCTCTTCTGGGTCTCCCACGAAGTCGTGCTTTGGGCTCCGAGTAGCCCTAGCCTCCAGCACCAACTGCACCGAAGATCACTGGCCTCCACTCCACGAGTGTCCTGTGAGCCAGCTCCACATGCACCGTCTCGAGGCTCCTTCGCGGTCGCTAGCCCGTTGGCTAGTAGCCCTTCACGAAGGCCAATCCTTTTCTTCTTGGGCTCCCTGGTTGCTCCAGGCTTGCCCTCACTTACCCTTGCTGGGTGAGTTCCTCAGACCTTGCTGGTCTGCATCATCGTCATTCTTCATCTACATCGAGACTTGCCGTTGCCAAGGCTTGTTGGGTCCAATCCAGTCGCCGACACCTCAGCACTCGACAGACATCGTGTACCAGCCCGAATCCTGCTCCTGGTCGCCGACAACGCCTCCTGGACCTCGTGGCTGAAGAGTCAAGACGACCGTCAACCTACCTGAAGCACTCGACATCGGTGGGTATCCGCTCACCGCCTTCCTGGTCACTGGCTAGTGACCCAGACTCTGTCCCCTCTGCTTTCAGGTTCTTCAGATCTCCGATCCACTCTTGGATCCACCCGGACACTTTCCACTTGGTCGCCAGCAGCACTTTGCAGCAGATCGCCATTCAAATCGACGACGAAACCCGACCCCGAAAGGCACCTATGCACCCGGCTTCCCTGGGTGAGGTAACAAGAGTACTCCGATGCTCCCGTGGGTAGAGACTCTAGAACGACCTAGTTCTCAAAGGGTTTGCTCCAAGTCCTCCTTTAAGTGTCCCTTTTCTTTAATTTCTCAATCGCGACTTTCTCCATAGAAGTTAACGGCGTTTCGCGGCTGTGTATTTACACTGCACGCGTCCCCGTGGGTCCCCTGTGTCACTACCTTGGGTGGTTCCTTGTGGTCCAAGCACTTCTAGAGGCTCTAGGCCTAGTGTCTAGCTCAGTCGTGGTTCTTATACCACTTTATTGGTATATGGTTTGGTACGCCCTAGGGCCCAAACGTGTATTTGTGCTATTACGGTGTTTAAATAACTTATAACTTATGTACTTCGAACTCTAGCCTCATAAAGAGACTAGAGGGGTGTGTTTAGCAATAAATACATATATTTTGAATATATACCTGGTGTGGTGCTCTTTCATTTGATCACTCAAGAGATTATAGACTGGTAAAACAAGCTGCTTTACATTCCTTCAAGACTTAGCCTGAAGGCTGCTCTCCATAGCTACCACTAGGATAGCTTTCAATAAGGTTGTCTTTAACCTATCTCCAATAAGGGGTTGTTTGGACTGGTGCAAGGTGCCCACTATAATTAGTGGACAGCATATGCCAGGCCAACTTCTCACACCGACGCCTTTGTGTAACTAACAGACTCATAAATGTTGGTTTTCTGTACCTTCAAGACCTACTCTGGATATCAAATTCATAGAGAGAAATCCATCATCTACCAACTGGGGGACTTGGGGGTGTGACAGGGGACTTCCGACTGACGAAGATCAGTTTCAAACATATAGGTATCAACAGGACAACAGACCCTGAGCAGTTTCTAGAACTCAACCTGGACAGAGTTCTGGAAGACTTCCGCGAAGATGTGGAATTATGGCATAAATTCCCCCTGACGATCATTGGCAGGGTTGCCCTTTATAAAATTATCACCTTGACCAAGCTGCTCTACGTACAGCAAAACACCCCATATAGAATTCCAGATATATACTTTGACAGACTAGATAAGATGCTCCATACACTGCTCTGGGACGGGGCACCCTGATAATAGTCCTAAAAACCTTACATTGGTCCGTCTACAACAAAGGCCTTGAACTCCCCAACATCAGAACGTACCACAGGGCTACAATGCTTTACATAATCAACTGGGGACACAGCCCATATAACGAACCAGCATATAGGAAAGAGAGCGGCCAAGACAGCGGTGACCCAGGTCCATTACATCGACGGGAAAAAAGACAGGAAAGAGCTGCCCGAGTCGACCCGGACCACCCTGAGGGCCTGGGACGATGATACAGGTGCCATGGGTTGGAAGGGTAAGCTCACCTATGGAAGGGTACCATGCTGACCAAAGAGGACAAACTTACAGGGTTCCATAGATGGGAGCAGACTGGAATTGCAACATTGGGGGATGTATTAGCAGGAGGGGAGTTTTAGATCGTTTGAGGTATTACAACAAGAATACACCCTGACCAAGACTGGAAGTTTTTTTAGGATTTTGCAACTGATGCACGCTCTGAGGAAAGAACGGATCCTGGAAATTGATTTTCCTGAACAGACCACGCTAGAGAGCTAGGTCCTTGGAGCCACATTTACTCACAAGGCGGTTTTCCCAGCAATACCATACCATTGCAAATAAAACGCCTAACAAACTACTGAAATCCCAGGAAAATTGGGAGGCTACTGTGGGGGACCTAGAAGGCAGCCTTGCTGCACCAAAGGGAAGCTACCATTAAAGCTCGGCTACCCCTGATCTAGTTCAACATCCATCATAGATCCTCCTATAACATGTCACATCTCCACAAAAAAGGGAGAGTAAAGACCCCAATGTGCCTTTGGTGGGCCACAGATGAGGGCACTTTCCTCCACACTATTTGGAATTGCCAGGTGTGCAAGTACTGGTCGTCAACTATCACCGAACTTGATGTCATGGTGGGGACTGCCATTCCCAAAACACCCCAACTGATTATACTAGGCATACCCAGCGATGTAGTTATCCCAAGGAAGCAGCGAATGCTCTGCATGCTGGGCTTTGTTGTAGCAAAAAATACACCTGGCCAGGCTGTGTGGAGGGGAACGTACTCCCATGAGAGACATGTGACTAGAGAGAAGGAATATATGTATGGAGGTAGAGAGAGTTGCCTATGGAAGATGAGGCTGCCCCAAATTTGATAAGGTTTGGGGGAGTTGGAGGGTCCATCACGTACAGGCTGATGAATCAGGCAACCCTTCAGGAGGAGCGAACCCACCAGTGTCATCACCTACGAATGGGGCAATAAGTTAGACCACGCCGGGAGGCGCCAGGGGTGTTCAAAACTGGCGACTTGTGCCATTTGAGGTGAGGGAGGGGTGGAAGGGAGAATCGAGATGGGAACATGTATGTGTTTGAGGGACAGGCACTTGATCAAAGATTGTAGGAGGGCTTACAAGCAGGCTCAAATGACGTGCAAACATAGCCTACAGGAATCAGCCTGGGAGGAGTTCTGTCAAGCTTGTGAGACGGGGGCAGCTCTCTTATTTGGAGAGTAGTTAACAGGCCTTGCTTTGCTGATGCTCCGGCCCGCTCCTATGCCATCACATCTCAGAACAACAGTGGGTGGATCATTTTGAGGGTATTTACAATCAGGGGGTTGGGAGGGGGTGTTCAAGCCCCCGGTGCACCTGTCACAGTTGGTAACTGAGTGGTCTTCACCCTAGAGGAAGTCGCACAAGGCATTCTTGCCTTGTCTAGCAATAAGGCCCCGGGCCCTAACAGTACACCGCCAGATCTGTTTAAAGCAAATACAGAAGCCTGGGCCCCAATTTTAACGCAGGTCTTGAACGCAGCCGCACAGGAAGGGTCGTTACTTGCATGGTCCACAGCTGTGATTGTTCCCATTTTTAAGAAGGGGGACAAAGAGACCCCTCAATGTTATCGACCAATATCCTTATTGGACGCAGCGGTTAAGGTCTTGGGGCGGGTCATTTTAAATAGGTTGTGAGACTGGGCAGAAGAAATTATTTTGAACGGCGTTCAATATGGCTTTCGGGCGGGGAGATCGACTTCAGACCAGCGTTTGAATCTCCATCTACTTATTAATAAATATACGGTAGCCCAGTCTGATTCTTTATATCTAGCATTTATGGACTTGACGTCTGCATTTGATAGGATGAACTGAGTGAAACTCTGGGCTTTACTCTGTAAGATGGGGGTTGATCCTAGTATTGTGGCCCTTTTAGCTGATCTCCATCCTAAGAGGTCAGCTTCGGTGTGTTTTTCTCAGGGTGCAGAGTGTACTCGTTCATTCTTGACGAGCTGTGGGGTCCGTCAGGGGTGCATACTTGCCCCCTTTTTGTTCACCCTGTATGTGAATGGGCTAGAGTCTGCCTTTAGCAGTTTCGGCCAACAGCCCTAAGGTTGGTGACAGATTTCTCTCCGTTTTATTATATGCGGATGGCGCGGTCCTTATGGCTCGGACCGCGCATGGGTTGGATTTGATGCTGGCTAGGTATGCGTCTTATATGGGGCATCTTGACTTGTCGGTTAACTTTTTGAAGTCACATGTAATGGTAGTGGGTCCCAAATCGACAAGTAGCAAGACTTTTAAGATACCCAATTTTACCCTGAGCAAAGTTAAGGGGTTCCCTTATTTGGGTGTTTTATTTGATGTTAATAATTGTTGGAAACCTTTGGTCGAGGCAAAAAGATCAGAGTCTGTAAAAATAATAGGGGCGTTTTTTAGTTTTGCACATAGGCTCGGCTCCAAGGGATCTCCTAAAAATGTATCAGGCCAAGTGCATTGCACAGATTCGTTATGGCAGTTAGGTCTGGGGGTATGTCAAGTTGGATCCGATCCAAATGTTGGAGAATATTTTTTGACGTAAGTTGGTCCAGGTCCCCGAGTCTACCCCAGCCTTTTCCGTGCATGCGGAGCTTGGGCTTGAACAAGTCTCAGACTTGACATCTTTAAGTCCGCTCCTGTGCTGGATTAATAGCTGGAGCAGGGCGGAACTGAAGCTAAGCCAGTTGATCCTTGAGGACTGTTTGGCCATGGATCGGGTAAATAGCATACCGTGGATAGCTTATGTTAAGGCAGCCTTTTCTTCCATAGGTAGGTCAGATATTTTTGTGGACCCTACCTCTCTCCGTCTGCGAGCTGGGGAGTGTCAAAAGGTTGTTTTTGGAATGCTCGCGTTTGAAGAGAGAAGGCTTAGAACTTCCGAAGCCATCAGTTCGAGGTCACATGCTTTTAAAAACTGCGCAGGGAATGGAGCCGTATCTGGTCATGGTTCCCTCACAACATGACAAGTTCTTCTTGGCCAGGTTTAGGTTCAATCAACTGCACCCTTTCTTGGCAACTCCATGTGGGTGGGTACGGCCTGAGGAAAGGGCACCCTGCGGCTGCGACAATTTGTCTCCGCAGGATACGCTGCATTTTATAATGTTTTGCTCTTATTTCAGATGGCCGAAAAAACGTTTTTTAATTCCCTTGTTGAAATCTTTGAATTTGAAACAAGTTAGGCTTACCCTGATGTATCTTCAGATGCTCCCCACTGAGTATGTGATTTTTACAGTTTTATCCTTTTTACGAGCTGTTTGGGTATCTAGGCGAACGAGACCTGATTAAATGTATTAATGTTTACAGTTTTATGAGCAATTTACAGGTTTTTTTTTTATCAACTATGAATTTGATATGGTCTTTTGATCTGTATTCTTTTATGGTGATTTTATTTACCGAATGAAGATTAATATTGATTGATTGTATGTGTATGAGTACAATTATTGATTATATCTTGATCTCAAACAGACATGCAAGTAGGCTGAATAACTTTGTGACTCATACCAACGCAATGAGTGATCATTTCCCTATAAGTATTACTTTTGAATTTCCATGCAATGTGTTAAATAAAAAGGGTACATCAGAACACATTGTACAGAATATCTCCCTGAATAAAAATAATGGATACTCATTGCGCTGGCCTAAAGTGGAACCAACTGAATTCACAAAGACACTTTTAACCAAACATAAATCAGATTTTTCAGTCTATCTCGATGAGACTGCTTCTCATGTGGAAGTCCTGAATTCCTTCAGGTTAATTACTTTAGAGGTCAAGAGGAACCCATTTGTGGAAAATAAAAAAAAACATAATAATAAGCAGGGATGGTTTGATTCTAAATGTACTAAAGCCGATTCAGACCTGAAAAATGTTTTACATAAACCTGTCAGAAACCCGATGGAAATTAAGATGGCCAGAAGGGCATATAGATGTGCCCTTAAAGAACGGAAGGACGCCCTGAGAGTTGAATCTTGGTAGGTATTGCATGAAGCCTCTATACTTAGAAACAATACACGCTTCTGGAAGGCAGTTAATGCACCTTTTTTTAGCCCCTAGAGATTTACCATCAATAGAGCTAACTATTTGCGAGGACCAATGGGTGGACCATTTTTCATCTATGTACAATGATAAACATCAGGTGGTCTCACCGGCCGTGTCCAGACAACCCCCGGTGTTCGAATTATCCAATCTCTACCCAATAGATGTCCACTTTACATTAGAGGAAGTTATCTGTGCTATAAATGCAAGTGCGGGTGGTAAAGCTCCAGGTCCGGACGGTATCCCCGTGGACCTATACAAGTCAAATTTACCCCTGTGGGGCCCACTACTAACCCTAGTATTGACAGCATGTTGTCATAATGGTTTCATTCCTTCTCGGTCAGAATCGATCCTGGTCCCAATTTTTAAGAAGGGAGACCGCAACAATCCTATATGTTACTGACCAATTTCTCTATTAGACTCTTTTGTTTAAGTGGCTTGTCGTATTTTATCGAATAGATTGCAGATAGGGGCTGAAGATGCTGGCGTGATCACTGAATTACAATATGGCATCCGACAGGGCCTAGGTACGATCAAACAGGGACTAAATTTAAACATACTCCTGGGCAAGTACACACGGGCCAAGCACGGGAAGCTATATCTGGCCTTCGTAGATCTTAGTTCCGCGTTCGACTGCGTCAGACATGATAAACTCTGGAGTATCCTAGAGGAAATGGGGGTGGAAATTCCACTCATTAACTTCATGAGGCAGCTATATCGAGACGCTCATGCCAGGGTCCGGTATAGAAATATGGGAGAGTGTACTGCCAAGTTTCCAATAAGGAAAGGGGTAAGACAAGGATGTGTTCTGGCCCCCTTCCTTTTTACTTTGTATATTAACAGTCTAGGTCAAGTTTTAGTTAGCCAGTGTCAGGATCTGCCATACATTGATAAGCGTCCAATCCCAGCCTTACTGTATGCAGATGATGCTGTTTTATTGTCACGTACACAACTCGGGCTACAAAGAGTAGTGTCCAGTTTTTCAACTTTTATGCACAATCTGGGCCTTCAAGTAAACACTTCAAAAACGTTCATTATGAAATGTGGAACAAATACTGCAAAATGCCGAGACATTTTTATCAATAATAACAAGGTTGAGTTTATTAACAGATTTTCTTATTTGGGCATCCTTTTTGATCAAAGGGGAACTTGGTCACATGCTGTTTTAGCAAGAAAACTGTTATTTTCTAAAGCCACAGCAGCACTAGTTAACTTTGCTAGAAAACTGTGGAATTAATGCAAATCTATAAAGCTAAGTGTGTTACAACTGCTATGTATGGTGCCGGCATTTGGGGCTATGCTGATTCTCAGCCCCTGTAATTAATTGAGAATGCCTTTTTTAGGTACCTACTAGCAGTTCTGAATAGTACTTCCACCTATATTTGCCATGCAGAGCTAGGGATGCCATACATATCTGATCTAATTAAGATAAAACCGATTTTATTTTGGCACAAGATATGGTCAACAACATATGCTAGTTTTAACCGGGATATTTTAAATGATTGTCTAAAGCTTCAAAGTGTGTTTTGTATTCCTTGGTTAAACTATGCCAAAAACTTTGTTAGACATTGGACATCCCGAATATTTTGACAATCCGGGTAGCATTATTACAATTCCAAGAAAAAGACAATCAGATTATCAAATGAAATTGTAAAGCCCACGGTCAAGGAAAATCAGATGTTATTAATATGTCACGGTATGCAGCCATATCTTGAAAATTTAACCAGGGGTTATGATAGGATGATGTTGACCCGTTTTCGTCTGGGGAACTTTCACAGACCAACAAGCTTTCCAGTCATGAATGACTGGTCTAAAATTCTGGCCTATGCCCTTGTGATACGTCCTTACAATCTACAATGCACATTCCTTTATTTTGTAAATTCTACACTGTCCCAAGAAAAAGATGGATTGTACCCATTCTAAAGGCTTGAGGCAATGCCGCCCAGCATTTTTAATGTACAACTTTTACAGTATGAATTGTTTACTGGCCATTTAGCTATGTACTTGAAATGCGTGATTAGATACAGGAAAACAATGTGGAATAAGAACCTGGCTTTATAATGTATGGTATTCATAATATTTTTTAATAATTTTATATTATGCTGATCTGTTCCTTTTAATAATATGTGATATAATGTGCTTTTATGATTTACATTTTTAAATCGACTAAAGCTTGTTTTGAATTGAATTGAGTACTTACTGAGTGTGTATAGACCAATGTTTATTAAAAACCAACATTTTTTTTTTTTTTAACGTTGAAATTCTAAGACGCAAGACCTACAGTGTTAAATCCAACAACTTGGGCTCTAGGTGAGAACATCTTCATTTTCTACTGTCAGATAAGTGTAGAAAAACGAGCAGGCATTGCATAGTCTGTTGAAGCACCAGTATATTTTTTATAAGTGTGAGATGCATTTGTTGATCATCATAGGAATATTTAGAACGGCGGGGAAATGTACACAAATGACCTGTAACAGTTTAGCGACGGAGTTATCCCAGGACAGGTGTAGGTACTTGAATGCAACATTTGTTAATTTTGTGTTTGCTATTGAAGTAAATAGAACTTTGTTCAGGGTTTCCTGTTTTCTGATTGCCCTTGACAATTTTCAATCTCACTCCATTCATGGGGGATGCACAACATTTTGTTCTCCCAGAAAGTGATGTGCTCAGAGTGAAATGTGGAGTAGGATTACGAAGTGCCAAATGTCTTGAACCAAACTTGAGAGGTGCTAGTACTTCTTCATCCTTGCTTATGAAAAACAAAGCTGTGGTACTGTCTGCATTTCTCCCACTTTCGCTTGTACTTTAATTGGAAGAAATGTCAATATTAAAAACACCACTTTCAATTTTAAGATGTTTATGAGTTTGATTATATTGTCTGGTGTGAAGTAACCTCTGTCTCGCACTTTGCATAGCTCTGTATTCTAACCAGGTCAGTGATTTTTGTCACTGTAGTGAATTGTTGTGTGAACAGTGTTTCCTTATGCATTGCTTTCACCACTTTTATTCCCTTGGCTCTTTGGCTGACACACTAAAAAAAAAAAAAAAAAACAAGTGATGATAAAAAAAAGTTACAAAAAGTGAACAAAAAATGTGAATATTCTTGGCCCACATATGAAAACACTGATAAAAAATTGCAATGATGTTTCACAAAAATTGATCATAATGAGGGGAAGATTTGCTGGTAAGCAAGGGGAGTAATTTGTAATCACTCTGTAAGGATCACCAAGGAGCACAAATCTATAGAACTTTGAACAAAGCAGGGAGACACTCAAGGTGAAACTTTTGGTCTGGACTTGGAAAGGAAAGGAAACAGCAATGGAACAGTGGTTTGATAATTAAGGAGGGGAGATATATGTTGAGGAGACGTGGGAGGACTCTGGGTATTGTCCAACTGATTCCAATTCAAACATTTTGCATTGCAGCATTTTTTAATTTTTTTAAATAATTGTTCATACTGATCTACATTTTACAAGTGACAACCATGAACACCTACTCATCAAACCATCAATGGAGGCAGACAGGTTGGTTTCTCCCTTCCATGATCTAAGACACCCTGATACACAACAGCAAAAGTGTTTGAAAGGAATACCATGGCAAAGAGCCAACATATGCAATGATGGTACGCCATACCACCACAGTGAAAAAATAGAGAATAGCTATGGATTGTATACCTTTATTTAGTGTCTCACAAAACACAGACAAGACCCACAAAGAAAAGTTACTTGCTTTAGCTTTATAATCTTCTTTCAGTAATTCAAAGTCATTTTCCTTAATACATCAGTTGGCCTCCATCCACAAAAAGAAAACAGACAAACATATACAGTATCCTAAAGTTATGGAAATTGACATAAAACAGTAAAATAGGATGTGCACAGCATATTACGGTCATATTGTCACTTATATGCAAATTTGTTTTTTTGATTTCTAATGTAACAGGCTAGATATCTTATCAAATGAACGCATGATTGAAGAGCAAACAAAGAGACAAAGGTATCTAAACATTTTTATATAGTATGAAACAAGGTTTTTCCGACCTTTCCCATTTTTTCAGAGAACAAACGAAGGGAGACGACATGATTTCACAAAATCATACTACAGTCACATGCTGCACAAGTGTAAAACATTCTTGAGGTGATCATACAGCAGCTTACTGCTCACACATGGGTACTCAGAAACAATGCATGCAGAGCCCAGTGATCAGTTTAGTTTCTTTCTATATAATCTGTGTTGGCTTCAAGTTGATACTCCTATGCAAAGTCATGAAAAGCCACGCCTACTGGTTTTCAGCTAGTTTAAATGGCCCCAAAAACTCAAAAAAAGATCTTTAGTGGGCACTTGAATTGTATCTCCCTCCATTTACAAAATTGGTAATGTGACTCAATCTGGTAAATGAAATTAAAAAAAACAAAAAACAAAACATTTTAATTAGGCTAACATACGTAGGGTGCTTGTTTTAGTATCACATACGCCCCTGTTCTCATGCAGTGATCACTACAGAAGCAGCCCTTACTGATCTGAATGCTAGAAGCCAAAATGTGATAGTCTGTGTATTCATATTTGAAAAGAAACAGCGGAGTGTCATTTGACTAACTTAGTGTTCCATTTCATTTCTCCAATGTAAACATTAAACATGTGTGCCTTCGGTTATATCTCTTTATTATTTTCCTACATATGTATACCCTTTCTATGTAGTTATGTATCTATATAGTTATTACTTTACTCCTACTGTAGAAAAAAAAAAAGAAAAAAAAAAACCTTCAACTCCCTCCACCGCACTACTCTATGCCTCATCTTATGCCTCTCTCAATATATCCCCTAACTTCACTCTCTGCCTCATTTCAAACCTCATTCTACTACCATGATCTCCCTATGATCCTTTCTTGACTCGACCCTCATCTATCCCTCCATGACGCACACCAAACCTCATTCTACTAATATGATCACCAAAATTACACTTCTTAGACTTTTTCCTCCTTTGACTCATCCCAAATCTCATATAACTAATATGATCTCCCAAATAACACTATCTAGACTCTTCCCTCCTCTATCCCTCCTTTATCCTATTAAATCAAACTAACGGACTCAGATGTCCACTCCTCGTCAGGGGTAGTAAGTGCTATATAAATACAATTACAATTTTTTTCATTTCGTAAATAAATCAGGTTGGGAAGGGGCAGATCTGACTATATAGAAGAGGTATTTCTTGTATTCTTGTAACTTCTGGGATGATCCCTGCGACTGGAACACAGTAACATTAATACTCAGGCTCGGATCAGTTGTGGCTAAAAACAGAAAATGTATGGTACTACTGCTCTTCATTGAGAATGACTGAGCATCAATTATACAGCGTATCAAAGAGGTTTGGTTCCAGAATTTGTCATTCCTCATATATACAGGAGAAACAAATCGATTAAGCATTTTCTATTAAAAAAATACATTGTCCCAAAGAAACGATGGAAAGATACAATACACAATAACAAAAAATGTGCTCTTAGCAAACATGGAAAGGCTTTCCTTACATACGCTGTGTTTGCTCTTTACATACAGATTATGAAATCTTTTAATTCTCCAAAATACAAATAATTTTTACACATCATCAATTAATGTCACATTTGATAACACTGCATAACAAACATGATTGAGGAGAGCCCAGTTACATTAATCATAGACTTAAAATCTACTCTTTGCCAAATATGTGAAATATTGTGTCAGGCAAATGTTCACATTCTTCATTTGAGCTAGGAGGGTAAAGTGATGCTAGGAAAAGGTTTAAGGTCATGAGCTGTAACCATCACAGCAATGTCACTTCGGTCCAACCAAACAAAGGCATGGGCTGGTGTCCTGTGAAATGTTGCTGTCTACTCGGCAGTGTAGTATATTTGCAGAATGAGATGGTAAATGGTGACTCCTTCGATTTAGCTTGACCAGGCAGAGATGTTATGGGAGTGCAAAATCTATGTTGAATGAGTTTCAATAGCTAAAGCCTAAAAGCAATAGGCAAGTAATTTAAATACAACTTTATTTGAAGTCTTGTCAGAAACCAAAATCATTCCCGTCCAAGGTACAACCCTATTTATGGTAGACAGTACAATAGATCCATCAACCAACTATGAATCATAGGAATAGTTCACCTATGTTCCATGCCATAAGACGCCAGTAATTTTTCTAAACAGAATTGTGTGCGCGCGCGGGGGGGGGGGTTGGTGGGGAGGCTCAAAGCTCCTATTCCAGAATTCCAGACTTGAAATGCATGTATTTGTTTTGCATGCATATAGTTGCTCTTGCTGCCAATTAATGTTGCAGCCCAAACTCTAAGGATCTGCTATGGCAAAATATGAATGTATTAAATGTAAAAAGTACTCCTGGGCCTCAAGATATGGAATCTAATGCAACTTTTTCAGCACAATGGCTTAGCGTAGTCCCCAAAAACATTGTCTTGTAAGAGATGACCTTCCTTTCCCTTCTTGTAGCTTTGACACCATTTATTTTCTCCCATTCAGGGTCATAAAGGTAGAGAGGAAATTCTATTTGAAAATCATTAACAAACTCTCTATACGGTTATCTAGTATTTAATTTAAGATCACTTTCGCTTCATGGCAAATGAAACATCTTTTAGCAAAAATCAAAGAAAACAAGCATTGGCATAGCCAATAGGTCTCGCCTTTGGAACCTTATAAGTGTTTTGCCAGACCTATTGGCTTTGCCAATATGTTTAAGCTATGTTGTAGAGCAGTGTCCCAAGAGACGCATTACTGTTTCTTTCAGAACGTGTATTCCCTCCCCCTGCGCCTCCTACGAATAAAACCGATGTCTGCACAATCTAAACCCGACATTTCTATTTTTAGGAAATGCAAATCTACCAATGGAGGAACTGGCTCTTATTGTCAACTGCAAAGCGAGTTTTCTAAATGAGAACCAGCCCGGGTTAACAATGAATAGAGTGCTTAGAGGTGGACTATCCCCGCAGCCAGCACTGCACAAAAAATGCTGCATATTACTGGATTGTTCACGACACACACCCTTGCAGTCCACACTGAGAGATGTCCAAGAAAACAGACCTCACTCTTAATTTCAACGCCAGCTTACCCAATGAACCAACGTGTGTGACCCTGAGCACATACCTTTATCCTGTTTGACTCATAAAAGACGAACGCTCAAAGAGTCCAGAGATGCGCTACACTTTAATAAACTATTCATCCATACTGGACTCTTATTTCACCACGCAGCAGAAAAGTGCGCCATGCGCAAATAAGCGCTTGGATATGGTTTATGTAAATACGAAGTATCTTCATACGGGACATACTACAAATATAACACAGTGTAGAAGTGATGTAGCCCTGATCCCCTCTGCAAATCATAACACAATGTGTCTGTGTGGTGAGGGCGGAAAATACATGATAGATTTAAACACACCACAAATCCCTGCCCTTGTTAGTCTAAAACATGAAGTGAACGACTTCAGACCCCGCTTTTAAGCACCTCTTTCCGCAACCAGAAAGAGAAAACTGACAACCCCCGTCCCAGAAAGGAACGGCTGACACAGCCGTAAGGAACCCCGTCGCTTTTACGACAAGAAACCTGCTCTTCCAACTAAGGTTTTGAAACCCTGCTGTTTGATGGTCCCGTGGTCCTTTGTTCTCTTTTGGAAAAGGGGGCGCAGAGCGGTTTAATTGGGTCGAAGAGCCACATGGGGCGATCCGGGACCGAGTGAGAGGCGCAGAGACCACGCCGGAGACGGTCTTGAAAAGAGAAGGCAGAACAGGTAAAGGTGCCCAGGTGGGAGCAACGCAGCGCTGGGAGAAGAACGAGGAGGCAGCCACGTTCAGGTCTGTGCATCAGGTCCCGTGCTAAAGTGAGATAAAACAATGCGTCCACCCTGGATAAGTACACCAACGTGTGGCGGGCAGCATAAGTGCGTGCGCGCGCTGGCCATGAAAGTGGTGAATAGCGCTTCGTAAACTTTGAGGAACAACGAGATTACTCAGAAGATTTTCTCGGCGGAGGGCTCAGCACCAAATAATAGAACAGGTCTGTGCGTGTTGGGGGGGTGGGGGAGGGGGTCTTCCCAGTACCCCCACAAAAGAAACGCATACTTACCTACCTAAACGTTGTTGGAAATAGCGAGCGGAGGGCTTGACGAGGTTTCACGGAAAAGCTTAATAAATGTTGCCAGACGTTTTTTGGGGGGGGAAGTAGCAGATCAAAATACGTCTATGTGAATAACTGGTACTACCGTCTTCACTCAGGTCAAATTGGGAGGGAGGGGTCCGTTCTAAAGCTAGTGAAACAAGAAAGCACGAAAGTGAAAGCTAAAGCCAATTAGAAACAAGCTGTAGCCCGTTAACTGACGATGAGGGAGGGGGGTAGTGAGAGCAGAGAGCAGGCACGCAAGGCTTAATGAGCCTTGACAGAAACCCACATGGCGGCTGCGCGCATGCACGCTCACGTGAACGCAAGCTTGAGGCCAGCAAAAGCCTCTGGCAGCAAGACCTAAAAAGCCACTCACTAAATTTCTCGCAGAGCAGCGCATGCGCTGGCTCAGCGAGACCTAAAAAGCAGTGAAATGCAAAGAAAAGTCGAGCTTGGGCATATATGGAAGCAAATGCCCAAATATCACGTTTCATGATGGGCTTCTACAATGCAATGGGCACATAAAACCCGAATCCCAAAGGTCAACTGGGTTTTGGCAAGGTGCTACAGACCTGTGAAAATTCTATGTTGTAATGTCTTCATAAAACAGTGTTTAATGTGTTTTATGTAAATAACCACCAAATTCACTCAACTGCTGTTTGAATCTCAAGTCACTGCACAGACATGATAGTCTACCTGAATATAAAGCTTGGAGATGACCAATTGAACATCTGCTAAACAGACAAATCCATACTCTAATCAGTAGAATGTTTACATGCAGAGGGCATCTCTAGCTCCACCACACTTCAAGGAAGGAGGGTGCATGGCTTGTCTCATCTCCAAACCATTTCATTTTTAGATGGCAAAACTTTACTGCCTTTCAAGACTTTAAATCTTGACCTTCTGTTAAAACGTAGTGAGAAATACTGTCATTATTAAATTATTAAGGCCTGGAAGTTGGTTCGAAAGGACTAACTTCCGTTTTGGAAAAATGATTATTGAATGTGGAGTTGAAAAAAAAAAATCAGTGCATTTTCCTTCTTTATAATATGTTGAAAAAATGTGGGTGCTCAGCTGATCGGAGGGGCACTCATGAGAAGTCTTACTCCAGTGAGACACCGAGACAGAGAGCATAGCATAAGCTGTTAATAGCAGTTACACTGGCTTTTGTAATTTATTATATCCAAATGGACAGACTTGGAGCAAACCATGCTAAGCTTTGATGATTCAACAAATAGGTGAGCTTACCAGTCTTGGTATTTGCAAGGCTTCTCCTGCAAGAAAGACTATTAAGCGACAAAATGCACCACCTTCTACTACAGCAAATTTATTACAATTGTAGCCTCCGAGTTAATTTATTTGACTTCACTTAAAATGCAGTCACCTCAGACTTAGGACATATAACAGATCCCACTGCTCTCAACAGATTGTGACATTTATGCACGCAAGTTACTGCAGCTATCAAAAGACAATTAATTTTTCATATTCTTTGTCATTCAAACCAAGGGAAAACCATCAGGGGACGGCTGAGACACCATCACATGTATAGCATGGAAAGGTCTGCCTGTAGAAGAATAGGAACGGAAAGCAGATCTTTGGGACATGGGAAAGAAAATTAAACTTGCAATCCTAGTTCTCCATGATAGGATTCTCTAGGGAAGTGAAATACTACCTATGAGCAGGAATTAAGTTAATTGTTCTACTGTACTATTTATTGTAGTGTACCTTTGAGGTTTAATGGGCTGTGTCTTAAACGTAGATTACACAGAAGCAGTTGCCACTGCGTAGTTATGGCTCAAACACGCTTTACATTGATTTGCCTACAACTTTGCCTCCTGTGAAGGAGATTGCACAAAATTTGACAAAAAAAGTGTAGTCTGTTAAAGTCCCTCATTCAAAATTTCATTCACTTCTGTGCAGGTAACAAAATGTAAAGAAAGGTGAAAAAAGATGCGTTTTCCCATTTTACCATCAGGGCCAGGCCTTGCAACCAACTTGAGCTACACAGTCAAAGCTTGTTCGCTTTGTGGTTTGAAAAAAAAGTTAATTATAAAAAAAGGCAAAGAAATTCACTGAAAAAAACAGTTAAAGATTGAATTAATGTTTTGGCTCAAATGTGCAAAACCATTAACATTCGGTAGGTATGGTATGCAACACATGCCGTTTGCTATGCAGAAAACACTTTCTTAAAAAATTACAAATGGCACCGGAAAAAATAAATCAATCAAGAGTTAAACATGGTGGGCGATGGGAGTTATGCTGTGCAAGGTATGCGCTGCATACCATAAATGGCTAATTTCAGTTATTTTATGCATTGAGCCAGAACGATAATTCAGTTGACTTTATCTTAATCGATAGCCACACACTGAAATGTGCTATGGAAACCCGCACCTCCTGCAGGTAGGTGTTTATGTGTTTGACTATCTATGAAGGTCCTAACGATGCAGAATTCTGAGGTAGACCAAGTGAATAATTGTTTTCCCCCCAGAATTAGTGGCATTTTACTGCCCCTGCTTTTGCCGACAACAAGGACAATCTGAAGCAGTTTTCTGCAAGTGGCCTAAGTATTACAGTGCAAGAGAATCATACATCTTCAGAGTCACACACAAAGTACACTTTACAGATACCCATTAGTAAAATCAAGCAGTATCTGAGGAGTTTGTGTAGCACATTTTCCAAGTCCTTTGTAGGACCTTCTACATAATGCATACTGTTTTTAAAAACATCAGTAAAGACTTTCTTCTATGGGTAAAGAAATCAAGAAGGAAGCTTGAAGACATGCCTAAAGAATGTTTTGTGCTCTTATGTGTGAATATAATTAACATTTTAGCCTTCATTAGCACGCAATTACAAAGATTTTTAAGATCTGTGCTAAGTAATGTAACAAACACTGCAGTTCAGTGTATTTGGCAAAACAAATCCTACAGCTTGGTCTACCTGCTCTCACAGATTAATAATTAAAATGTAGGTTTAAAATCATATCACTCAGTTTTAATTAAAAGATAACACCTGAATGAGGTAAAATAAAGAGAAGAGCAACATTAAACACATTTCATGATAATCTGATGGAGTGATGGGTCGCAGGAAAAAAATAGGATATCTACAAACATTTTTACTAACCTAATCTCCAACTTAAACTGCACCTTGAAATCAGATTCATAACTGAAAGCCGGGGGGCCTACATACATAGCTGAATTTAGACATGTTATCTTGGTACCCAAACTGGGTGAGAACTGAGGAATTTATACTGCAAATGGTTCAGTGTCAAACTATTCATGTTTCACTTGTGACATCTTTCTAGAAGCTTCAAAATCAATTCTAGATGGCCTTGGGTTGGGTGTGGTGTAAAGAGAAGTAGTGCTCCCTTGCAAGATACTTGATGTAATGCTGGATCATAACAAGTGCAGAAGCAGCACATATCTATGCTGTGGACACTCTTCATACATGCTTTAATAAAACACCAATTCTATATAATTTGCAGATTATAATGTGCACACAAATCGAGAAGCAAAAGTAAATTAGTAAAAACAGCAAATGATACCACACAAATACAGGAACGGGAGTGTGGATTGCTTCATCTGCCATGAATGATACCAACTTGCAAGTTGCTGTACTGTTCCACTGAGGTCAACAGGAGAGACGGGACAAGACCATGGAAGTTCAACCTTGCTTAGTATGGTTTTAGACTCAATCTCTTAAAAAAGCAAACAAAAAATCCACAAAACATGGTCCATTTACATTGCTCTTTTATAAATGTTTCTTTTAAAAAAATATATTATATATATATATATATATAAACACATTCGTGCGGAGGAAGGTGCCAACCTGTCAGTTCAGCTGATTTAAAATAGAGCTACCTGTGTAGCCATGCAAAGTTAGGATCCTATACATTCGAAAATAGCATATTAGTTTACATGTGCTCTTTGTTCAAAGCAGAGCCTTGGAAGGAGTGGCCGAGGTCGCCAGGAATGTCACTCTTTGAATTAAAAATGGTGTGGAATGGAAGGATGAGTGAAGGAGAAGAGTAGGTAGAATTGGTCACGATTTTTCGGATCCCAGAGCCCGCTGAATTTCCTGAAAAATCAAATATTGAATTAACACTGAAGTACTAATATTAACAGCAAAACTTGCATTTGTATCTCTCGTGACAGGAAGAGTGAACAGTTTTTAGTACACATTTTTAAAATGTCAAATAAGGGATTAAAAGTGTTCTTGATTTGTGATAATTGTTGTTTCAAAACAAAAGCTCAAGGAGATCTTTAGTTAATTGGACACAATGAAACCTCATTTCTGTCTTTCCAGCTGACAAATGCCTAGTAGCCAATTCAGTCTCATTACTGTAAATAGGCAGTATGAAGAATCTTGTCGGAAGATAAAAGCGACAGATAGAGCAAGAAATGAATGCACTTGAGATTTCAGATAATGTTTCCCTAGTTGGACGGTTGGCACAACAGACCAGTCCAATCTGCAAGAATAAAAGTGGAGGAAACTAACTTATTTTCACATTGACTTATTATTCCTGGCTGATCGCAAATGCAATTAGGCTTAGTTTAATAAGGATGGATTAGTTAGGATTTTTAACCAATACTCATACCTCTCCTTTTTTTTCCTATTTAGAGATTAAATTGTTTCAATTTAATATTAAGAAATCATCACACAACTCAAAAGCAGGAGAATCATTTTGATATTCAATGTTGTATTTTATGCAGCAAAGATATTTTCTCATGAATTCATTTTTCATACAATACAGTTATAAATTACATTTTATTCAATCTCCTTTACAGGTTACATAAAAGACATCTGCCTATAAAAACATCAAGAAGACCGAATAGGATATCAGACCTCCTGTTTCACCCACTCACTAACTCGCTTGAAAGTCCTGGTAGGAGAGAAGCAATACAACTTCATCAGTTTCAGTTCTATTATTGACTTCGATCAAGTTTTTGCTAACAAGTTCTGTTCTTCAACCGAATATACATACAATTCCAGCAATCGTTAAAATCTTTATTCATTCATGCTATATAATTAAGGCTTGCAGTTTTCAGTTTTTACAGATAAATACAGACAGAAAACAATGTGTTTCCGGTCTGTATTTATTTTTAAAAGTGGAAAAATACTGAAAATGGTGCTTGTTGTGAGAGGTTCTCCATGCTGTCTTTCATGAATTCTAGACAACAGTTGACAGATAGACAGCATTGAGACTTTAAAAACAGTATGAGATTTCCTTAAATAGGCAAATGTTAACAGACAATTTTAGTATAACTAATATGTACCCCGAGTGTAGTGTTTTGTTACACATGGCTGCTTAATTTGCTTATGACAGGCTTCCATGTAGGAGTGCACATTCAAGCGTTAAATAAACGTGGAAATATACAATTTTACGGCTCCATTTATTCTCAAAACACAAAATAAATAAAGGATAAATACCAATAAGATGGTCAAAACATAAATATGGATAAATACCATAAAACCGGGAGCCCTATAGATAATGTTGTTATAAGTATGATGGAGCCGCTTTCCCTGCTGGAATCTGGGCACTGGACACCGTCTACCTCGTTGGGGACTCCACTTCCCGAGGTGCATAGCGCGCGGACACGCACAAAAGGAGACGCCGGCACGGTCTAGCCGCTTTCCCTGCTGGAATCTGGGCACTTGGGCCACACACCTCGTTGGAGACTCCATTTCCCGAGGTGCACAGCGCGCGGACGCGCACAAAAGGAGACGCCGGCCCGCAGCGCCGGACACGCTCTGGGCAAAGCCTGGGCCAAGGGCGGGCCAGTCCACGCCCGTCAGAGGCTGGGCTGGGCCCCCCCTAACATCTGGATTCTGGAACTTATTCTGCTCTTCGCCTCAAGGTACTGTACCCATAATATCCTTCTACTAACACTTTAACCTGAATTGGCATCATCAATGGGTAAACGCAAGGGCCTCCGTGAGCAACCAGGGAGTGGTCTAGCAGGGACACTGGACGCCTTTTAAACGAGGGCAGAGTCTGTTCTCACGCATGAGATACAGCTAACGGATCTGCATCTTTCTCTGGAGTCTCTGATATCCCAGAAGCACGCCTCCCTTGGTAGTCACCCCGTGGATGGCATGCCCCTATACCCCCCTCACACCTTTCCCACAGTTCCTTTGCCACCTGCACCTGATGCTCCCCTCTCGCCCCCACTGGAAGTAGCAACAGGGCCCAACATAGTCACTAGGGGCCAGGCTGCAAAATCCCAGCGAGAGAACATTAGTGAGCCACCAGTCAAAAGGAGAAGAGCAGGTGGTCTCCAAAAACAAAAACCCCTGAAAGTCGCTCGAGATGGCAAGACAAGAGGGAATGGGGAAATTGGGCCTGGACATAGCTCTAATTTAAGTTCCACTTTTACCCCGGTACTGGCACCCAGGATGACTGAGGACGATACCTGGAAAAGACTAGAGACCTTGGTCACCGTGCTCCTGAACCCCCTGTTACTCAAGCTAACTCAAATTGAAGAGAGACTTAAAAACATTGAAGGCTCGGGCATAAGTAACTTCCCTACTATCCATTCCTCAGGCGTTGGCCCGGGTTCTGTATTGCCGACAGGGGTAGGGACTGAGGCTTCTCTGGATCCTATCACTATGGAGAACCACTCATGTCATTTAGATAATAACCCAAGCAATCCTGATCCTATCCATCAACAGATCCCCCACCTACCACCAAATGTACATCCCACTAACCTGGGGGCAGATATATCTTCAAAATTACATCTTAGAAATATCCCAAGTAGGACCCCTACCAATACAAGGGTAAATCCATTAGGAGATAAAGGGAAAGATGACCCCGCAAGGCAGCAAAGATCTATTTGGGGGACAAATATGGGTGTGTCTGCCTCTTCTTACCAGACGCTGCATCTTCCTCCGGCATCTTCCCTCCTTGTAGTAGTTTTGGGTAATGTTCCGACTTTGAGGGCGGGCCAGGTTGAAACTACTGTCTAACTGTTAGACAAATCCCTACACTGGTTGTCCCGTCACACATTCACTATGGACAAAGGGGGTCCTTCACTGGCCAGACAAATTATCATGACCAGAAGGGTAGGCTGGCTAGGTCCATCTATGAAATCAATGGAAGGCGACTGTGTAGTAAGAAACTTTAATAATCACCTTGCACCAAGAGCTATTTTAGCCCAACTACATAGTAATCCCCCAAAGGGCACACACATTATAGGACTTCCCTTGGATCATTTCTATAGACCCCTTCGCCCTCTGCTTAGGACTCAAGAGCGTACCCGACAGGTGGCCTGCTGAGATCCACATTTGAAGCTAACTTGGATGTTGTGGGGGAGGGGCTGCTCACGAGAACAGATTTGCACCACTTTCTGATTTAGATCACTGGGATTGACTACGTTCTCCTACAATTGAGGGGTTCCCTACAGAGAACGCTCCATCCCCCGACACCTCAGTGACCGCCAAACCCAACGAAATTATGAAAGGGCAAAATAGCTTATTTAAAATGTCATCTTGGAATGTGGCAGGTATCTCAAATAAATTGGGTGATCCACACTGGCACAAACTCTGGCAGGATAATGACATCTCTTGTTTCCAGGAGACCTGGGCAACGGAATCTGTCTTCATTAACGGTTTCCACTCATTCCAGACAAAGGCAACCCCATCAGCGGCAGGGAGAGCCCAGGGGGGCCTTCTACCACTAATTCCAAATACTCTGGTACTGGAAGTTAAGAAGTTTGATGGTAGGAGCCCCTTTTTTCACCTCTTTGTCCTTAAGCTTCCCAACGAAGGTATCTGGGTTCTAGTAAATTACTATAATAATAATTTCGGACCTAGCATGCATATGGTAGTAGATGATGTAAATAAGGCAATTGATGATGCATTAATTACTAAAAAGAAAGTTATGGTTATTTCCTCAATTTGGATGGGAGATTTTAATATTCACCTGTGTAAATATAACCAAGATAATGTCTGCGGTCTGGACGATCTGGTGGGAAATCCCGTCCTCCATTTTTCCCATAGCAATTATGGAAATAGTCTCAATAGGACATTCTTTACTAGAAAATTGGTCATAGTTAACATCTGCAATAACCTAGCGGACCCCCCTCGGAAAACCTTTCGCCGTGAAGCCCAGGAATCAACAATTGATTTTATAATGGTTTCTAGCCTTTTTCATGATAGTTTTAGACACACAGATGCCCACTTTACGAGTTTTAGTGATCACGCTATTTTAACCTGTCAAATAATCTTGATTCCCAGTGAAAAGAGCATCCACCAGAATATAGGCCTCCCATTACTGGCTGGGAAAAATGGATACCAATTAAAATGGGCCCAAGTTGATAAGTTTAAACTGATCCCCCGCAATAATAGCATCCACTCAGACTAGCATTAATGAATGATTAAATCTAGGAACCGCCCCAACTGCTTTGGTTTTTTCCTTTATGGACCTTTTAGAACACATAAAGGTGGTACTTACTCACCAGAAAACAGATAAAAACACCAAGCCCAAAGGCTGGTTCGACTCTTTGCTCAAAGTCCAGGAAGGCCATCCTCACAGCCCTAAGAGCTCAACCGAGAAATCAAAATCAGATTGCCTTACTTCGCATTCAATACAAATTGGTTAGAAAGAAAAGGGAGAGGGCTCTGAGGGAAGAGATCTGGGAAAAGCTTGGTCAAGCAATAGCGATGGGTAACAGCAGAGTGTGAGAGGGCCGATGAGGACGTGATGTTTACCCCCCTGTCTCCGTGCTCCCCACACACGGAGATCCGCACGGACTGGGACAGCAAGAGTTAATTTCGCCGGCTGCCTCTTGCCTCCAGGGACGTCCCGAACTGCTGAGGCTTTGCCACCAATCAGACCACAGAGAGGCGGGGTCATGGTCCCTAAAGGCGGAAGCCGCCGAAAGGGAGGGCGCGTCATGCCGAGAGCAAGAGGAAGAGGAGAGAGACGCCGTGCCGAAGGAGACGACTCGGAAGGAGAATAGAGAGGAGAAGGAGACCACGGGGAGCCCCGACCCTCCGGACCCGGACGAAGACGGCGGATCCGAATCCTGGACGGAGGAGTGGTGGACGCCCCCGGAGGACGCCGGAGAGCCGCCGCAGCTCTGGAGAGTTGCGGCTGACGCGGTACGTGGCTTGGGAGGGGGAACGGGGAGGGAGTAGAAGGGAGGGTCGCCGGGAAGATTGGTCTTCTTAAGGGATTCACGGAGTGCCATCACTGTGTGTGTGTGATTCCCCCACCGTTTCCTCCACGTCGCCCGATCCCTCACGATTGCCTGTGTTCTTCCCCCCCCCCGCTGCACTGAAACCCAAACTCCATCCTTCTTCTGATATTGCGTATTAGACGCCAAACGGGGCACTCCACGGAGGTCTGTCTGGAGGCCTCATGTTCGGGCTTCTATCTGTCTTGCACCGCTGTATTTCTTTAGCCCACTTTAATTCCATACCACACACGCCGGTGGACTGTATAGCCGGTGAAGGGTTCTGTCCTGCCATACTGTTACCAAGGCAAGGTGTAGTAACCGCTCCTCTCTTATGTTGCTTCTCCCCTTTATGAGCCTCCCGGGACATCCACCCCTGAGAGACGGAACCCCCAACCCCAGAGGAGTGAGGAACGAAGACCCCAGCTATCGACAGGAGAGAAGACAACCATTACACCCAGCCACAGTTAACCTTGTTTTTGTACAGCCAAATAAAGCGCATCACCATTGAGCCCATACTCCGGCCTCCTCGCTTTTTTTTCCGCCCGTCCCTCTCACACAGAGTTATGGGGAATAATTAATTCACCTTATTTTAAGACTCAGAGGGATCCTACGTTAGACACCAATGTAGGGGAAGAGGATTGGGTGGATCACTTTACAAACCTCTTCCCCCCCCCCCTCTCTTCTCTTGACCAATCACCTGTCATCCCACCTCCCAGTACTCAGGTCAACTTATCATTCTCACTTATGGAAGTGAGGAATAGGCTAGCGACTAGTAGCGCAGGGAAGGCCCCTGGTCCTGATGGGGTCCCGATAGATTTCTTTCAGGACAACCTTGATTTGTGGGTCCCGCTACTGACCAACCTATTTAATAACATGGCCGTAGTAGCCCCCCCCCCCCTCATGGAAAACTAGCATAATAGTTCCAATACACAAAAAGGGAGATAGGGGAAGTCGTAAGAACTATAGGCCTATTTCACTTTTAGACACAACAGCGAAACTTATGGGCAGACTTCTTCTATCCAGGCTGGAGACCTGGGCTCTAGATAAGAAAATATTAATGCAGCCCCAGTACGGGTTCCAAAAGGGAAAAGGCACTGTAGACCAGTGCCTGAACCTTTCACTGATTATGGACAAATATACGAGAGCTGAGGGTGGGGAAAATCTACCTCGCCTTTATGGATCTTTCAGCAGAGTTTGACTGCGTTTCCCACTCTAAGCTCTGGTATATAATGGAAGGGATGGGGATTGACCTGCCCATATTCGATTTTATTCTGCAACTATATACAGATGCTTCTGCATCTGTCAGATATGGGAAAGATGGGGAGTGCACTCGCCGTTTTAAGATTTTAAGGGGGGTAAGACAGGGCTGTGTCCTCGCACCGTTCCTTTTTTCCATCTACACGAATGGTGTGGAGAAAGCTCTTGTGGGCGCAACCCCGGACCTCCCTGTGGCTGACTGCCTTCAGCTCCCAATCCTGGCTTATGCTGACGACACAGTCCTGATCGCCTTGAACGGGCTTAGGGCTGCAGCATCTCATGACTGCCTATGTAGCCTTTATGGACTCTCTGGACCTGAAGGTTAATCAGACGAAGTCATTTGCAATAATAGCAGGGGGTGGAGCTCGAGACAAATCCCCATACCTTCATATGGAATCAGGGAAAATTGAGGTGGTTGAGTCCTTTCCTTAATTAGGGGTACTCTTTGACAGAAAACAAACATGGGCACGGTAAGTTGAGGGAAGGGCTATGGGAATGGAGAGGAGCCTAACAGCCCTAAAAGCATTTATGACTAGGATGGGTGCGAAACCACTAGCCGCTATTAAACACATTTATCATGCTAAAACTAAGTCAGCGGCTATTTATGGGGTAGGCGTTTGGGGTATGGCTTCTATTGACCTACTTCAATCCATAGAGAATAACTTTTTTAAATCACTTGTGTCTCTTCCGCAATCTTCCATAAACTATATATTGCATATAGAGTTGGGCTTATCCTATATTACTGACGCAACTAGATTAGCCCCGATCCTACTGTGGCTTTCCATATGGCGAAGGGACAGAGTGCCCCTAACCCAAAACATAATAAGAAACTGCCTAAAATTGGAAAACTACAAAAGGATCAGATGGTTAAACTATGTTGAACTTGAACTGACTGCGATGGGGCTAAAAAATCTATTTAAGGATCCAATGGCCTGCAGAATGACGTCAAGGCAAAGGCTGGTGGACACATTTATGCTGAAGGCCCCATACACCCAGCAGGGAGAAGAACTATAACAAAAAGTCGGTCCTCGCTTACCAACTAGTTCCATCCATGTTAGAGGGAGGATACTTCTATCTAGAGGATATCCCACTACCGCAACACAAATTTATATTACTGAGGTTCCGCCTAAACTTGATACCACTGATGTTAGGGTTCCCAGCGAAAAGGTTTAACCACTCAGAACTAATCCCCGGTCCTTGTGATATGAATTCTCCCCAAACTGATCTCCACCTATTATTTTTCTGTGGATTTTATCATAAGGAAAGGAAAGAGTATATTGCACCGATCCTAAAGCAGCATAATTTTAAACAATGGAGAGTTGCACTGTATTTTTAAAATCACTGCCTGACCCCTTAGTATGCTTTTCGGCAGCGTCGTTTTTGTGGGCCTGTATGAAAAAAAGGAAGTTTTTGGGCCCATAATTGGACTCTGTATCTACTGTTCTAGCTCCCCTCAATCATTTATTATATAAAATGTATTTTAGCCTACATTTTAACCTGACATCTGTTTACGTATATATTGAATTTTATAATGAATTTTGTATTTCTTTTTAAATGAGTCTTTCTGGAACCAATGAACTGCCACCCTATGTTGCTCACGGTAGTAAGCTACAGCTTACTGTTGTTTTATGTACTTTTATGATCTTATCTGATAATGATCGAATAAAGTTTCTAAAGTAAAAAAGTATGATGTGTGCTATCAAGTTGAGACAATTTGATCTATTTCCTCCTCAAATTAATTCTCTCACTACTAGTCTCTTTTTTAATCCAGTCCCCTGGTTATTTTTGTATTGAAAACTTTTATTTCGCTCTTGTAACTTCTCTCTACTTTCATGGGCCATTTGTACATCATTTATATGGTTATTAGTTTCAGTTGTGCTTCATTCCTTACATCAACTGCTAGCACAGCCCAGTCCACTACAAATTGAAAGGTGAGAATATTCAGACTTTTTATCTGTCATGTTTGACTTATCAGTTAAGAAGAAATGTTCTGTCTCTTTCGAAGGGGAGAGGGGACTAAATCACTGTGATTTTTTGTATTGCAAAGACTGATGGAAGCCAAAATAAAAGACTGACCAAATAAAGGGGTTTATGTCTTCCAGTTGATTGACTCAAACAATCATGTCTATTTCTGAGAGAACTGACTGATAAAGTGATTGTCCATGCAATGAGGATCAGTGATTATGGGAGCAATCAATCAAAACATTCCATGTTTTCTCAATGTATTCACAAACTCGAGACTGCGATCCTCAATGGCTTTAGCAGCTGAACAATAATAAACTTTCAGCAATTCTACCATATTCTCTCTCAGGAATGTGCACTACTTTGGCAAGTATTGCATGCGGTGTAGCACTCAGTGTAACGTGGAAGAGTGTAAAACAGGTTGACTCCATATATAAATTCTCCAAAAATTACAGTTTGTTAAAATAGTCTGTGATCTATCATCCTTCCAGAACGTACTGTACTGAATTGCAGACAAAAGGACAAATAGTGTAATGTGATCCTGGAGTTCCAATGATAATCCAGTTTGTATTCATATTGTTGAATTTTAATGTCTTTTTCACTATTAATTGTGTGGTACATTTATTACCATGGCCTCTGGATTTCTTTATCGGATGACTTAACAACATAAAGTAATGATGGATCAATTAACAACAAACAGTAATGAACAATGCTACCTTACAGTTAAGTTTAATAATGCTTTATTATAGAGAACCGAAAAGACATTACATAAGATAAAAAACTTTATAAGCAATCCAAGCATTACAAGTATGTAATAAAATATGACATCAAACTTGACAATTTTACAAAAAGGGGAAGAAAAATCAAAAAAAAAAAAAAAAAATCAAGAAACTGAACTAATGAACTTTGAACCCCAATGCTTGAAAAGCATTTTAACAATTTTTGAGAATATAAAGAAACAGCAGAAAAAGAAGAAGAAACAGGGAGAATGGAAAAAAGAGATACAGTACAGAATGTGGCAGCAGAACATAAATTGACAGCATTATAATAATAACTATAGCAACCTGATGATCAGTTTAATCTTTTTGGGGGATCAAAATTAGTAATATTAGATGTGGAATGAGTAACTTGTCTGGACAAATAGGATGCGAGAAGCAACCATAACAAATCTTTCTTAATCATTAAAATGTAGAAGTAGTATTAGCTCGATCCAATCTGTGATGATGACAGAGTAAATTCCACCAACAATAAAAGTATTTTTTGTGGTATCTTTCCAATTTGATGTGATTATTTGTAAAGCAATTATCAAATCAATAAACTTCCCAACCATACCTTGGGATTGCCATAATGGAGAGGAGCTTCCTAAAAAAAAAAAAAAGATGCAACATATTGAAAGGTATATCCTTGAACAAAAAATTGTGTTTACTTTATCCCATATGGGTAACCAAACTTTTTTAACCAAGGGACATTCAAAAAACCTATGCAAGTCTCTCTTATTGTAAGGGCATGACCAACACTTGGTACCGTTGGAAAGCTTGAATTTATGGAGAAACTTAGGAGTCAAGTACAATCTATTACAAAAATATTATAATGTTTGAATTGTGCTTGCTGAGCGAGAAGTAGTGTGTATCTTAGCCCACACAGATTTCCAGGTGTGAAAAGAAAATTCTTGGTGAAAGTCCGCTTCCCACTGTAGTTCTATAGTAGATTTTGCTCTTTCTATAAAGGAACAATTCAAAAACTTATATATTCACGATGCTTTCATTTGTGAAAAAATCTGAAGTGAAAGAGGAAAGGTGAGTATGGGATAAAGGAGTAGAAGATTGAGAGAGTAATTGAAGAGGAGTCTAAAGCTTCTGATATTCAGTGGCATAATAAGAAGAAATTCCATATTTTTGTTGAATTTTATGAACATCAAGAAGGGATCCATTAGGGAGTATACGACCTCTGGTTGCAATTCCTTCATGTAGCCATTGTTTCCATGAGAGAACTCTATTTTTTAGTTTGATGTGCTTATTGTACCAAATAGGAGTTTGTGCAATAATTTCTAAATGGGAAATAGAATTAGTAATTAAAGGTGTAGCACTGGAAATAGAATGAGTAGGTATGGACAAGAAAAAAGCCTTCAGGGGTACCTTACAGTTAAAACTGACAAATTGTAGATTCGTTTGGAAAGGCCTACCTCACTAAGAGCACTCTTGAGACTGGAATAAGCTTCTTCCAAGTTATCGTTGATGATAATTTGGTCAAACAGGCCAGGTTCTTTACCTACAAAATATAAGAAGAAAAGTTACAACCAAATGCAAATGTGACAGAGTTCGGCTGCTTGAGAGAAGTCTGATAACGGAATCTAGCAGGGCTTTTCACCTAATGACATACAAAGGATAGAAACAACTTCGCTACACATGTTAATGAAAGGTAGAAAACAGCATTAGTATCTTCTGTTGAGCTAGATGTTTATGATCTCCTCAGCACCAATTAAGGATCCGGGAAAACTAAAGTCAACAAAATACTTCAGTACTCAAACATCTATATGAGTCGCCAGGAAATTTCTGATATTGCATACTCAGTCTGCTCCTAGTGGTATTACTGCACACTATGCAGCAATATTTCTACTCCGAGACCACATAGCTGACATAAACCAGAGCACTAATGTGTTGTCATTTGGACAGCGCTGCTTCACATGTGAAACAAAGTGCTTTCATAGTCAAGAGTCTAAAAGTGTGCCATTTGCTTTGGTCACATGACCTTATAGGCTTCATAATTTACAATTCAGTTACATCTTAAGTGACTTAAGATCAACACATCAGACACACATCATGGTATCACATTTGCCTTCACGATTCAGAGTATAGCTTGATGCTTAGGGCCTCTTTTCTCATAGTAAATAAAATACATGTGCCAAATAAGTCTCTGTCTGTTGACCGTGTTCTATCAAAACATTGTGCTTTCAGCAAGATCACCTAATCCACATGCTAACTCACTTCCAAAAGTACACAAACCATGGGTGAACTTAAAGAATTCAATAAAAAGCATAATTGGGATAACTGGTGGTGCTGCAATCCACTTGCTAGTCATCAACAAACATTCCAAAAGAAATAATAAAAGCTAATCCTCCAAAACAATAAGGGAACAACTCAAAACCTATTAAAAGAACAGACAGAGAATTTAACTGCTCACTCACCACAGAAATATGCTAAACTGGTTTAACAAAAAAAAAAGTTACAATAGACTCACAAAATTACAGCTATTAATACATTACTTCATTGGAAGACCAATATTTGCAATAAATATTTAAAGAAAATAAAGCAAATGTAGATGGCATGAGAAAGACTATTTAGTGAAAGAATTCACATTCAAAAGAAAATATGTTTAACTAGTAAGTTGGGGGTTAACAAGACCATCAATACCTTCATTCGATGCTTCGCAGTATTATCCAGCTACTCCTATTCTCCACCAAGTGGAGAAGAAAACATCCCCAAGATGTTTTTTTTAACTAAATCAGATTTGTACACATGGGTGGGAATTTCTATGGGTCTGGAAAAGGAAGAGAATGTGAGAAGGGGGTGCCAAATGAAGAAATAGGATTGCAAATATACTCTGTTTGCAGTTTGATGTCCCTGCAGAACAGGTAAACAAGAATCAATAGAGAGTATCTTGCCAAAGGAAAGGTATTGCTAGTGAAGCTACTGTTGCTCTGGGAAAGAGGTCTCAAGTTTCACCTCACAAGAAAAATGGTCATGTTGGAAGCAAAATTAAGGTTTCTTGCTCCATACAAAAACTGAAACTAAAGCATTTTAGGAGAAATGCAAATTGGCAGTGGAAGGCAGCAAAGTCCAATAACAATGAATAAGCAATTTATAAGGCATTCCGGGAGATACTGACAAAGTAGTCCGTGCTCAGATGAGATGCAATATACCCCCTGGATAGCAGCTGGCTCAATACAATTTCCAGTAGGACAGTTGTTTCCTGAACAAACAAGGAAGTACATGTAGCAATACTAAATTCCAAGCAGTATGTAAAGGAGATGAAAAAACAGCTAAATGTTCTTGGCTGTTGTCAGAAAATCCAAGAGAATCTGATGGTTTCTCCAAAGCATAATATTGACTGAATAAGAAATTGTATGATCGAAGACAGCTACATGATGATTAGGAATTGGGTTTATAGAAATTCATTTTGAATAACTCTGAACATGAGCTATGGATAGACTAATAACTTTCATAAGATCAGACACAGGCTTGGTATCCAGGAAGCCAAGGCAGCAACTATCGCGGACAGATGCAAAGTGACTTCCAGGATAAAATTTGCATTCTGTTTTAATTCCAGCACCTTAAGTCAACATTCTGGTGCTATATGCGTGCTGCTCTAAGCACACAAGTCGTTTACCAAATACCACCATAACAAGTCCCACTGCTTCTAGTCAGAGAATGCATCTTTTAATATTAACCACTTCAGTGCTTTATCCTTGGAACTTGTAAATCTTATGTAAAATGTAGAAAGGTGAGGTGTAGAAGACTATCTTGGCAATGCATAACATAGTGTGTAGACATATGCTCTAGCCACGACTTGACAAATTGAAGGTTTCAAACAATATCTCAGTGACAAATTTGCATATTTTCTGAATAGCTGTGAAATAGGACATATTCTGACACTAACCCCAGGTTGAAGAGTGAATTTGTTCTTCATACATAATATTCAGTAATGAAAACCTAATTTTCACCACACTAATCAAACCTCTAGGGAATGGGCGCAGCAGTTGGTGTTATGGTCCCTAACGTTGTAAAGTGTTAATTTCTGTCCTAGTTGACAACGTGCTATTTGTTCCCAAACATGCAACGGTCATGAAGAAGGCTCTACAAAAGGGATCTTTATGAGGTGAAGTTGCCATCAACCTCATGAAACACCTTCACCAATTTAATTGATTAAGAGTAAATACTACTAGGAATACTAAATACTGTAACTGAAAGGACTGTGCTCTGCAAAACGCTGGTCAAGGTGCCTCCTGCAATTGCTTCACTTTTAGTTTAAATTCTGCAATGGTTGGTCACTGAACCTCTTTGACTTCAGGCAAGCATACAGCACCACAACACGTTTGGGATTCCTTCCTTTTCACTGCAATTTCAGATTGCTCTACACTTACCTTAAAATGAATCCGAGCCAAACATTTCGGAAACGTTTATTTATTGGTTGCAGTTCTACTTAATAAAAAATGAAAACAAGTCTAGAGGGACTCATCCTTAAAGCCATTTGCACATATAATTCGGTTTTCGATGAGCAAATACTTTGTTTAAGCAGGGCAAATCCACTTTTCCAATCTAGGCAAGTTGGTTTTACATTTGACAATATATTTACTGACTTGGGGTTTCCATCTGAATCGAAAGGGAGGCTAGGGTGTGGGATCATGAGCCAGGATAGGGTGGGGGATCGTGAGGGAGGATAGGGTGTGGGATCGTGAGGGAGGATAGGGTGTGGGAACGTGAGC
Source organism: Calotriton arnoldi (assembly GCA_963921515.1). Lineage (NCBI taxonomy): Eukaryota > Metazoa > Chordata > Amphibia > Caudata > Salamandridae > Calotriton > Calotriton arnoldi. The sequence goes on from CAWUFW010006202.1 coordinate 326,422, forward strand.
CAGGATAGGGTGGGGGATCGTGAGGGAGGATAAGGTGGGGGATTTTGAGGGATAGAGTGGGGGATCGAGAGGGAGTACAGGGTAGGGGAGGTGATAGGGATGTGGGATAACAGAAGAGATGAGGGTGTCATATGGACCTGGAATACCCTCATGCTGCAAAACAGTTGTTACAGATAGATATATTTTTCCTTTGGCAGCATAATCTTACTTTTGAATCCCATGGTGTACATTGTTTGTGAAGCAGTATTCGTCACTACTGAGTAGTAGCAAATAGAATTCATAATACAGGCACTTAGCTCTCCAGCACAGTTCTGGTGATAAGTTTCCAATAAAAACAAGTGAAGCTGCTTTTTTCCCCTTGTTGAACATGCTGTATGTCTAGTGGGTAAATAATAGTCAACTAAGTTATTACCTTACTGTACACATTAAATACTTCATCTTTCAACTGACTGATTTGTTGCTGGCTTCCTTAGTAAATGCAGCTCATGAGAATAGAAGAGTTGGTATACCTTAATTCTGGGTTTTGTTCTGCCTTTCCAATAGTAATAGTACGGTATTGACATTTATATAATGCTCATTAACGCAGATAATGCACTGAAGCACACTGCAGACGGGTAGCATGCTAAAGCCTCCATGGAATACTTACGTTAGAAACATTGGCCATGCATAGTCAGAGGTTGTCATGGTTTTTATCGCACAGTTTGTAAGTAGTCTGCCATAAGTTTGTCTTGATTTCAGTTATATAAAGCTGTGACAAGCATTCCTGCAATCTGTTGTGCAATATATCCTCAACAGGTCTGCAATCTATCACGCAAGCAGCCAATCAGCTGACAGCACAGGAGATCATGTGGTGGTAATGTGGGCTTCATGCAGGCCGATTTGTAGGGGCAGACTGAAGGCTGCTAGGTAGATGGACTTTGCTCATGTGGCCGCACAAAACAGCTCTATTTTAAGGGTGCACAGGCTGGTGAGGTGGGTGAGAATTACGTTGACGAAAGTGGACAAGTAAGGAGCCACATAGGCTTATACTTATTATCTCTTGATAGTGGTACCAGTGAAATACTGCATGGAGTCAACCCAAGAGTGAGAGAGTCCCACCCCCTGTTGCCATTGCTACATCACTGTAAATACTCCATGGATCAACTGTGAAGTGACAGAGGTCAAAGCTCCAGGAGGCAGCGCTATGCCACTGGAAATACCATACAGGTCAACATGCTTGCTCCAGTTATGCACCGAGGATCAGGAGGAACAGTCCAGTATCCAATAAGGAGCGCCTAAACCCTGCCCCAGTTTGGTAAACGACTGAATTTGTCCCTCATTGAAGAGCACTGCATTGCAGTGCAGTAACAACTACTGCTGCTCCCAAATCCCAGTTATCTCTCCAATCATGTGTTGACTGTATCTTTCCCTTTGACACTGTAAAACACTCTGCTGCCTATTGGCTAGGTTTGTGCTATAAATATACCACATGCATGCAACCCAAGAGTGACAAAGGCCCAGGCCCTGTGCATTGATGTAATACCTAATGGCTTGCCTGACAGTCAAAACATGGAGTGGCTTTTCTGTCACAGATTGTGGGTTAGGGAAGTAAGGTGGCAGTTTGAATGATATTAAAAGATAAAACAAATATATATATATACCAATATATATACCAAATAGTGGAACAAATCTTGGATCAGTATGTTGTCCATTAGCCACTGACCTCCAAAGCTTGGCCAAAATTGACAGTGTCCAACAACTTTTTTTTCCAAAGATAATTTCTGCAATGCATCCAAAGTTTAGCAATCCTGTTCCCTACCACCAGGAATGAGTGAACAAGCCAGATTGTAACCATCCATTAGAAAAGGGAGGAGGATGGTATCGGTGAGGAACCTGCAGAAAGACAAGTGTTCACCAGAGATAGTTACCAAGGTAAGTAACTTTCTGCTGAAGGATATGCCTACCTGCAGATTCCTCACATGTTGAACAGATTCCAAAGCCAAACTTCTTTAGGTGGTCGGTCTGAAGGAATGGTCAAACAAGGAAACCCTGGAGCACCAAGCATGTGAAATAGCTATCCCTTCCCACCTGTGAATTCAGACGGCAATGCTTGGAGATGCTGTGAAGGGAAGCCCATGTCGCTGCTCGACGATCTTAGCAACAGAAAGACCCTCGGCTTATACCTAAGTGAAAGACTCTGCCCTGGTGGAATGGGCCATCGAGCAGCTCCTTTTTTTTGTTGCAAGGGCATACATAGCATATATTAGTGTACAAGATTATTCATCTGGATAAAGTTCTCTTTCGAACTGCCTTGCCCTTCTTGCTGCCCATGTACTCCACAAAGAAATGGTCTTCAATGTTGGATATAGTAACTGACCTCCCTTCTGGGGTCCACCTGGTGTAGCCTCTCTTACTCTTTGGTGGGTTGGGTTGGGGTGGAGGGTAAAATGTTGGAAGGGTAATGGATTGCCTGAGACAAAGGGGTTACCACCTTGGGAAGGAAGTCTACTTTACCCTGTCCAGAAAGAAGACACTTCTCGCTTAAGTAATAGATAGTAGAATAACCATTTTAAGAGACAATCTCAATTGGTAACGGAGTTGAAGCTCAAAAGGAGTATGCATCTAAAAAGTCAACAAAAGATTCAGGCTGCATCGGTGCATATCCAATGGGGGTGGGAGGAACCCGGTTTGTCAGTCCCTTCAGAAACCTAAACACAATCAGGGAGCCGAAGAGGGAGGCTGAGAAATGCCAACAAACCTGTGATGTATACCTTTATAGTACCCACGACATAACCCTGCTGGGCAAGTGAGTGCGCCAATTGAAGGACCTCTGATAGGTGGGCTTTCACGAGATCTACATCATGCTCTGTAAACAAGGAGATAAATCTTTTTCAGCTCCTAGAGTATGCTGTCTTGTTGGAGGGGTAACAACCAGAAAGGTTCACAATGACCAACTCCAGTGATAGCTGAAAGTAACATGAAGGTGCACCGCTCAATTTCCAGGCATGAAGTGAAGGCTCTGGAGATTGCAATGCAGAACCTCTCCATCCAAACGGGAGGAACATGGAGCAGAGGTCACAAGGAGAGCTGCAGTAGAGCTGCATACCACACCTTGGGAAATCCAGGGCAAAGAAGACACTTGGGCCTGGTCTTGGTAAATCTCCCTCAGAACCCAAGGAATTAAGTGTATGGGAGGATACGTGTAGCGATGTGGAAAACCTAACTTCAACCGAAAACACGCCCTCCAAGGCTCACTGCAACAGATACTTGTGGGCACAAAACCTCAGGTAATTGGCATTGTTGCAAATGGGCAAAAGATCCACTTGAGGCATGCCCCACAGGACAAAGATATTCTGCACAACATGCCAACCACCTGTTGCTCAGAGAGCCAGCCAGATGGTTGGCAACCAACCAGATCCCATGCTGGAGTGCTCACAAGAGAGATGGGGACACCTCATGCCTCCCTGCTTTTTGACGTACTACATCTCAGTCGTGTTGTCTGTTAAGGGCTGAATAGACTGACCACAATAGGAAGGAAGCCTTGAATGCCAGACGCATTGCTTTTGGTTCGAGGTTTATATGCAGAACCAATTCCTCTGGAGCAGGTTCTGCACATAAACCTCTGATCTCCAGTTCCAGTTCCTCCAGATCAGCACCACACCCAAAGGTGAATGCCTCTTACCACTGTGGTTTGTGGAAGGTAGAAAGGTATCCCCTAGGGTATCTGCTCCACTACTACCCACCTACTCCGGTCAGCCACAGTGTTCCGGGAGATCACAATGGAGCCTGCCAGATGTCCACCATGCTGGAAACCTTACAAGTCAGCGTGTGTGAGAGCAGGAGGATGCTGGAAGCCAGCAGACCTAGCAGCTGAAGCACAGTCTGGACTGTATTCCAAGCTTTCTCATGAAACATCAAAATCATATCCTGAATGTCCCAGGTCCTCTGTGGAGAAGGGAAGGCTCAAAGCGATGTATCCTGTACTGCCCCTAAGAATAGGAGGCACGGAGAGGGCTCTAAGCAAGATTTGGACATGTTGATTGAAAAGCCCAGGTTGAACAGCAATGATGCGGTTGTCTGCAGATGGTGCAATATCATCTGCAACGCACTGGCTTTTAGCAGCGAAACATCCAAGTATGGGAACATAGACAATCTTCGTCTCCGGAGATAGGCCGCAACCACTGGCATCACATTTTTTAAGCCTAGAGGTGTCAATATTAATCCAAAAGGGGAGGACAACAAACTGGTACCTCAGGTATCTCCTGTACGACTGCAGGATTCGTATGTGGAAATATACGTCCTACAAGCCTAGTAAAACCATCCAGTTTTCCAGTACCAAAGAAACCTGAGCAAGTGACAGCATCTTGAACGTTTCATAGTGCAGGAAAATATATAAGAACACAGGTCTAAGATCACGCACAGACTGCAGTCCTTCTCGGGGTTCAGGAAGCACTGTGCGTAGCACCGCTGTCCTACTTCCTGCTCTGGCACCAACTCCACCGCTTTGTTCTGCAACAGGATTGGCACCTCCTGTGCAGGTTCCACAAATGGTCTTACAACTGGAGGGACTGAGGAGAGGGGATATGGGGAGAAGACTCCTGGAAGGGTAGGTCATACCTCCTTCCTACAATATAAAGGACACATTGGTCTGATGTAATGGCCTTCCAGGCCTGTAGAAAGGATGATACCCATCCTCCCACAGGCCGCACAATCTCCTTTATGGAGGGGGGGGAGGGGGGGAGATAAAGGAGCTTTGAAGGGGGTGCGGGAGAAGGAGGAGGAGGTGGCGGCTGACTGCTTTGTATTGCGGCCACTGCCTTTGCTCCCGTCTCTGCCTCTTCAGTGTTTCAAAAGCGGTTTTGCTGCTGGGAGTGTTGGCGCTGACAAAAATGTAAACCTTTGGAGAACCCTCAAAACTTTCTAGACTGGCAATAATCTTTGTGGATACCGATATCTAGGGGACAAGACCGATTCTCTTCCTGCCCTAAATCTTTCCAGTCTGGAATCTGCATTTTCTCCAAAATGTTGTGCCCCATCGAATGGCAAAATAATCAATGAAGCCTGGACATCATGTAAAAAAACAGGCAAAAAAAAAAAAGTGATCTCCGACAGTCGGGCCGTCTTAAGAGCCACTGATGATCCCATCGCTCTGGCTATAGAATTGATAGTGTTCAGGCCATATTTTCCTGGAACAGGTCTATCTTATACCTGCCACTAGGGCAGAAGACGAGCTTTCCCAAGCAGCCATCACTGGGTCTAAAAGGGACTCATCAAAGGGCAACAATGGACACAGGCTTCGAGGAGGGAGAAGACTGTGCAGAAAGTTGTAAAACTTCTGCGTTGGTAACTTCTCGCTTGGACTACGGGAACGCGTTATACCTAGGAGCGAGCGGTAAATGTGTGCAGAAACTCCAATGCATTCAGAACGCGGCCGCTCGCCTTGTCCTCATGCTGACCAGGAGAGCTCCCTCCAGGAAGGCCCTCGCTGCCCTACACTGGCTACCGGTGAAGGAGAGAATTCTGTTTAAAGCCCTATGTGTTAGTCACCGCATTCTGCAGGGAAACAGACCTAGCTATCTACATAGTCTAATGTCCTCCTACACCCCTACCCGGGCCTTGAGGTCCCGGGGGACGGGACAGGTTAAGATTCCAGTTATTAAAAAGGTGAGAATGGGTGGTCGATCTTTTCGCTACCTAGCCGCTAAACACTGGAATAGCCTCCCTCGCGCTCTTCGGTTAGAACCGTCGGAAGGGCTCTTCCGAAAAAAACTAAAAACCTGGTTCTTCCACATACAACATCATCTCTTAAGATATCTCATATTACTGCAACAGACAGGGCGATGCGCTGCAGCGCGGGGACACACTAGCCAGTGTAACCATGCGCTTTATAAGCTTACTTATTATTATTATTAAAACCTTTGGTAGCAGATTAGCTTTGTTTTTCCACTGAGGGCAGGGGGTGTTCAATAATGTCTGCTGCTATACGTACCACAGTGTGTAACAAACTTACCTTTAGAGAGGTTGTCCCAAAGATAAATTCATCTCTGTTTCAGGCGATGTGTCAAACCCATTCACATTTCTTGGGGCTAAAAAACCTGCCTAGTCATTGGAAAAGGGAGGCAGTAAATTAGCTGCCTCACTATTGCCTCCCTACTGTCATCCGTCTCATGTTTCAATGTAACAGGTATCTGGATAGGATCAGAGTCTGACCTAAATATCTCATGCCTTGTATACCAATAATGTTGACCCAAGTCCTCAGCCTGTTTATGACTGATCAGTTCCTCCGTACCAATGGCCAAGCCTCTCTCCTGGATCTCTTAAGGGTCTCCATTGCCTTTGATGGGGTCTGCTGCTTGAGTGGCGAAGAAGGGCATAGTAAAACTGCTGTTTGTGGTGCCATAGCTGGTAGCACTCATTTGGCGTCATAGAAAGTGCCATTGGCATCGGGAGAAGGTCTGCTGAAGAAGGTCTTGGTATTACTCCAGATGGTGTCGGACGCATTATATCAGGAACAGGGAGGACACACAGCACAGGAAAAGGACACGTTGGAATGAATCTGTACAGCGCCCCAAGCGGTCCCATCGTGCCTGGAGGTGCTCCAGGGCAGAGAGACGAACGTTTAAACATGACATTCAGAAAAAATGCCAGATTGGCACCTGCCATCGGGAACTTAGGATAGGCCTGAAGCAGCATCGGGAAAGACCCCAAAAACTGAGGATCGGCCAAAGGTCCTGGCGCAGGCACCAGGCCAACATTGCCGCCAGCATAGTCTATTGAGAGAGGGAATTCCACCAACTTCGGTTTCGAAGACGACTCTGTACGACTTACCTTTTGAAGAAAATTGTTTTTTGCCATCACGGCACCTTCTCTTCCTTTTGTGCTTGTGATGCTACTCCTTTAAAAATGTGGAAGAAGGAGAAGATAGAAACTTGGATCTAGGCCAGGATCAGCTTTGTGCCCATAAGTTGTCATCGGCATGAACCATGAAAGGCTTGACCTCCCTTTAATGACCTTGGGGTCCATACTGTGGCATAGATCACACAACCTAGAGTTGTGCCACAACTCAAGACACCACAAACTTTGTGAGGGCCTGTGGCTGGAGAAGACATAAGTAATACTGCAAGCTAGAAGAGTTGTGAAGCTTGTGGTTGGAGTGATGCAAACTTGGAGCAAAAGCTCAGAATCATACTCTTCAGGGAGTCTAAGAAATACAGCTGAACCTGGATCACAGGCAGTACGCATGCCTAGTCAGGGTCCCCAACGCAGGCATTGCATGGTGGGCTATGATATTAACACACATATTCTTATTCATAGTCAATGCTTAGCTTTTCCTCTGGAACGAACAGACTATTAAAAGGGGCCATCTGGTCACTGACATCACAATAGATCTCGAAACCCACCTACCATCACCAAACAAACACATTTCCAAAATGCCTTTTGTTGAGAACCGTTATGCAAAACTGGGCTATAGAGATCTGTGTTTTTCTCTACACTGAATGGACCCTTGAAGAACCTTTGATACCAATGCCTTCTCCAAGGTCATAAACACAGTCTCCTTGCACTTCTTCCTCATATTTCTCAGGACTTTAAAAGACTAAATCAGTTTCCCTCAGGGTGCATTTTATTCTCCCTTTCCTAAATCCAGAAAATGTTTTTGTTGCTAAGAGGTTGTAGGATACCTTGCTGTATTTTAGTTCTGTGTAAAAATAAAAAGGATCACAATCCGGCTTTTCGCCAATACAGATGAGAAATAAGTTACTTATCTCTAAAAGTTCTCCAGGGTTAGCATCTTTCACAGATTCACATGCTTGAATCATTCCCAGTCATCTAGCTGGGAGTCTCCGGGTACTCCCAGCTTGATGACGAGGAACGATTCAAGTATGTGAATCTATGAAAGATCCAATGATAGAGAAGCACTAACAACTAGGGTCGACCACCACCACCAAAAAGATTCCTTAGGGTATGAGAAAATACATGGCTTTTTTTTGCCGTGTTTTACTACTGTTCTGGCAAGGTTTATTGGGAAAATAGATAGATATGGTCTAGTTAGAATGTACCCAAAGGCATATTATAAGGAACCCTAGTTTATCTGACTATTAGGACGAGATTTTTTATGTGCATACTGGCATGTCCATTGTTCCTGCACTCAGAAGACCAATTCTAATATATATGCGGGTCCACCTTGCCCATTGACATCTTCATGTGCCATGAAGGTAGAAGAGAACTGTTTTATGCATTTCACAAAAGATCAACTTTTTATTCTACAAATTAAATAGGTTATGGTGAGTGCGGGCCAAAAATGTACAACAGAGGTTCCTGGTTGGGAGAAGGTCACCAGACATGCAGACATGTGCACGGTTATTAAACCTACACAAACCTTGGCCCTATATAAGTTTGCAGCTTATTTCAATTTTGAATAGAACACCAGAAAACTAACCAAATGTAGACGAGCAGCCAATCCCACTTTTTGTTCCGCCGCCTAATCTACTCTGCATCAAACCAAAAGATTGGCAGGGGGGGGGGGGGGGGAGTGGTAAGAGGGGAGCTGTGAAAATGGAAACAGCTAAAGAGTTTCTCCCATCCACTCTAAAGGGACGACCACCATAGTGATAGTAAATGCCCTCTGTCCTCTTCAGATAAGCAGCCGATGTTAACAGTGATGTCAAATGCATATTTATTAGGCAGGCTGCAGTGAATCCGGGCAACTTGAAGGAAGTTTAGGGAGCCCGGCTTTGGCCTGTAAAAGAGACAACCTTACTAGAAGGGATTACAGTCATCTTTTAAATGACACTAGTTAGTATAGATGAAAAAGACAAATGGTCATTTGGGTTCAAATGTATTCCAGTCATCTGCACATTTATTTTATGAATGCGCCATCAAAAGATACTAAAAAACTGAACTTTTACCACTTTTGTTGCCAAGCGGCCTCAGCACTACACCAGAGTGTAATACATTTAGTGCTACATCCAAGAGAAACAAACTGCGCTATTATAATCTTTCCCCAAAAGTTTGTGAAGATCAATTGGTTCACCCGCTGGATGATGTAGTGGTGGCAATAGAATGAATGAAGTGACATTTGTAAATCGCTCTAATACCCGGAGGTGTCTAGGCGCTGCGCTCCGAAGAGAGAAGAGCGGGAAGTAGTAAAGAAATGGGAGGGTTAATACTGAAAGAAGAAGAAGCTGGCCAATTCGGTAGCTAAAGGAAACTAGTGAGTGGGAAGCACTCACAGTAAAGGTTGGAAACGGATAGTGATGAAGGTCGGGGAATTCCTCCTTTTGGAAAAAGTGCCCTCACACACCCATGCGGGTGTCATGCTTCATCATCGGGCGTTGCTCCTCGTGGGGGTGGCGCTGCAGTCCCCCATGGGCCCTGCGAGAGGGCTCTTTGTCGGAGTTCTTTTCGGAGTAACGCCGCCGTTGTGAGTGCAGGGTGTGTGGGGGGGGGAAAGGTGAGTGAGTTAAAATTACCATCTTGGTACCCCAAGAAACCTTTATTCAAGGGTCCGTGTGGTAAGATTAAAAACAGATGACAAGGAAGGCCTCTTGGGAAATTATCTGAGGATTGAGTATTTTCCTTCTGTTCTCTTTGTCAGTGGGTGAAGGTGATAGTGGTGGTGAGTACATTAGGTCGACATGTTTCGCGCCTTATCTGGGTCCCTAGTGGATCCCGTGGCGTTTCAGCAGGACCGTGCTTAAGGTGAAGAAAAAGGGGTGTTAAAAATAGGAATCAGAGACGGCGACACTCAGTATTTCTAGGATACCTATATTCAGGTTTTCTGCGTCAGTGCGCCTGAGGGAATGTCCACTAGGCGTTCCTAAATCCAACCCCACCAATAATAAGGGATGGCCTCATCGGCATGGTAGCGCGGCGTGAAGAGGACAACGTAGCCTCTCCTCAAGTGCAGCCTATTACCTGCCCTTCCGCTGCTCGAATGCCCACATTATCAACACATTCGAGCAGCGGAAGGGCAGGTAATAGGCTGCACTTGAGGAGAGGCTACGTTGTCCTCTTCATGCTGCGCTACCACGCCGATGAGGCCATCCCTTATTATTGGTGGGGTTGGATTTAGGAACGCCTAGTGGACGTTCCCTCAGGCGCACTGATGCCGAAAACCTGAATATAGCTATCATAGGAATACTGAGTGTCACCGTCTCTGATTCCTATTTTTAACACCCCTTTTTCTTCACCTTAAGCACGGTCCTGATGAAACGCCACGGGATCCACTGGGGACCCAGTTAAGGCACGAAACATGTCGACCTAATGTACTCACCACCACTATCACCTTCACCCACTGACAAAGAGAACAGAAGGAAAATAATCACTCCTCTGATAATTTCCCAAGAGGCCTTCCTTGTCATCTGTTTTTAATCTTACCACACGGACCCTTGAATAAAGGTTTCTTGGGGTACTGAGGTGGTAATTTTAACTCACTCACCTTTTTTTCCCCCCACACACCCGCACTCACAACTGCGGCGTTACTCCGAAAAGAGCTCTCACAAAGAGCCCTCTCGCTGGACCCGTGGGGGACTGCAACGCCACCCTCACGAGGAGCAACGCCCGAGGATGAAGCATGACACCCGCATGGGTGTGTGAGGGCACTTTTTCCAAAAGGAGGAATTCCCCGACCTTTATCACTATCCATTTCCAACCTTTACTGGGAGTGCTTCCCACTCACTAGTTTCCTTTAGCTACCGAAAAGGCCAGCTTCTTCTTCCATTAGGAACAGTCATCCCTTAGTTATTACCACGTTATCCTTGGGAGTGTGGGTACTGGACTTATTTTTCCTCTGGCTCCCTGTCCCCCCTCTTTTGTATTGTGTTAATACTGAAAGAGCCAGGTCTTTAAGGCCTTCCTGAATAGCAGCAAATGTTACTATACACGAAAATCGGAGTATGCCAGTAGAAGCAGTGTAGTTGAACCTTCCTGAGACCATGACACAGATGGTACTGAGCACAAGAGGCATGTCTAATAAAGGACACATGCCAACCTGCTAAAAGCACTTCAGACTTTAAACTGGAATTGACTTTAATCATCAAAAAGATCATTGTAGCATGCAACTAGTTCAGCAGCAGCTCCTCTTTGCAAATCTAGTGTCATATTCTCAGCATGCGTGAGGGGCCTGTGCAGGCTTACTTTAAAGAAGAACGGAATACTTACTAGTTTCCATGTCACTGAGTGCGGCCTTTAATCTCTTTTGTAAACTCTCTTCAGATTCTGTTTTCCTGTCTCTTAATCGTTTTTCCTTTGCACAAGAAATGAAAAAGCACATATAATAAAGATCCAGTTCATCTCGAGGATAATTAAATCAAGTAGCCGTTCATCAAACTGTCAATGCTTACAATCTTTACAAGAAATAGAACGAGAAGCTAATACAGTTGTAACATGCATTGGCAAAGCCAATAGGCCTCGCATATACAAGAGCTAACAGCTTTGGCAATGTGTTTTCGCCATTTTGTACATCAGTGCGGCTGCTGTTGAGCATGGCTAAAAGTTAGAGGCATGGACTGTCCTAGAGTGGAGTGGGGGGGGGGGGCAGTAGAGTGTCGTAGACTTGATTAGCTGGAATAGGGTGGAGTAGGGGGGAGTAGATTGCCGTGGAGTTGAGTAGAGGGGAGTAGAGTTCAGTGACAGAATGTCGGAAAGTACAGTGTCATAGACCACAGTGGCGTACACTTGAGTGGCGTAGAATGGAGTGGCATGGAGTGGAATGGGGTAGAGTGGATTGAGATAGTGGGGTAGATTAGACTGGAGTGGATTGTATTGGGTAGAGTGGGTTGGAATGAGAGGAGTGGGGTGGATTAGAGTGGGTGGACTGGATGGGTAGATTGGATTAGAGTAGGTTCAGTGGAGGGAGTGGATTGGACTGGACGAGGGGTGGCTTGGAGTGGGGTGGACTGTACTGAGTTGGCTTGGATTGGAGTGGGGTGGACTGGAGTGGGGTGGACTGAACTGGGGTGGCGTGGATTGGAGTTGGTGGACTGGATGGGGTAGATTAAATTGGAGTGGGGTGGATTGGAGTAGGGAGGAGGTGGGGTGGACTGGATTGGAGTGAGGTGGATTGGATTGCGTGAGGTGGATTGGATTAAATGAGGTGGATTGGGGTGGGTTGAACTGGATTGGGGTGGATTTGATTTAGGTTGATTTGAGTAGTCAGACTGGATGGGGCTGATTAGATTGGAGTGTGGTGGGGTGGACTAAAGTGGGATGGGGTGGACTGGGTGAATTGGACTGGGGTGGGTACAGTGGAGTAGAGTGGGATACAGTGGAGTGAGGTGGTGTGGGTTGGAGTGTATTGCGGTAGTGGGGTGGATTGGACTGGAGTAGACTGGATTGTGGCAGAATGAATTGAATTGAGTGAAGGGGGTGGATTGGATTGGGTGAATTAGATTGAAATGGGGTCAGGTGGATTAGGGCGGATTGGAGTGGGGTGGATTAAATTGGATTGGGGTGAGGTGGATTAGACTAGGGTGGACTGGAGTGGGGTGGAATGGACTGGAGTGGGGTGGGGTGAATTGGATTTGATTTGATTGGGGTGGGGTGGGGTGGATTGGACTGGAGTAGGGTGGATTGGAGTTGGGTGGCGTGGAGTAGACTGGACTGCAGTGAGGTGGATTTCATTGATTGGGGTGGATTGATGTGGATTGGGGTGGGGTGGGGTGAACTGGATTAGGGTGGATTGGACTGAAGTGAATTGGAGTGGGGTGGACTGCATGAGGTGGATTGAAATTAAGTGTGGTGGATTGGGATGGGTGGGGTGGACTGGATTGGAATGTAGAGGAGTGGGGTGGGGTGGTTTGGATTGGGGTGAGGTGGAATGGAGTGGGGTGGAATGGGGTGGGTGGGTTGAATTGAAGTGGGGTGGATTGGAGAGGAGTAGATTGGCTTTAAGTGGGGTGGATTGGATTGAAGTGAGGTGAATTGGGGTGGATAGGACTGAGGAGGATTGGGGTGGGGCGAACTGGATTGGTGTGGGGTGGATTGGATTTTGGTGGATTGAATTGGTGTGGGGTGCATTGGAGTGGGGTAGATTAGATTTGGCTGTTTTGGGGTGGATTGTACTGGTGTGGGGCGGACTGGATTGGAGTGCAGTGGGGTGGGGTGGATTGGATTGGGGTGAGGCGGATTGGACTGAGTGGGACGGATTGGAGTGGGGTGGGATGGGCTGGATTTAGGTGGATTGGACTTAGGTGGACTGGAGTTGGGTGGGGTACAGTGGGATGGGATACAGTGGAGTGGGTTGGAGGGAATGGAGGTAGTGGGGCAGATTAGAGTGGAGTGCGGTGGATTGGACTGCAGTAGATTGGGGTGGATTGGATTGGGGTAGAATGAGTTACATTGAGTGGAATAGTGTGGATTGGAGTGGGTAGACTGGATGGGGTGGATTGGATTGAAATGGGAAGAGGTGGATTGGGTTGGGGTAGATTGGTGTGGGGTGGATTAAATTGGTTTGGAACAGAGTGGGGTGGAACAGAGTAGGGTGAATTGCAGTGGGGTGGGGTAGATTGAAGAGGAGTAGATTGCTTTAAGTGGGGTGGATTGGATTGTAGTGAGGTGGATTGGATTGAGTGGGGTGGATTGGATAGGACTGAGGTGGATTGGGGTGGGGCAAACTGGATTGGGGTGGGGTGGATTGGACTGGGGTGGGGTGAGTTGGATTGCATTGGAGTGGGGTGGATTGGAGAGGGAAGACTGGTTGGGATTTGAGTGGGGCAGATTGTTTTGGATTGGGGCACATTGTTTTGGATTGGGGCAGATTGTTTTGGATTGGAGTGGGGCAAAGTGGAGAGAGGCAGATTGTTTTGTATTGGAGTGGGCAGATTGGAGTGGGAAGGATTGTTTTGTATTGGAGTGGGGCTGATTGTTTTGTATTGGAGTGAGGCAGATTGTTTTGTATTGGAATGAGGCATATTGTTTTGTATTGGAGTGGGGCAGATTGTTTTGGATTGGAGTGGGGCAGATTGTTTTGGATTGGAGTGGGGCAGATTGTTTTGGATTGGAGTGGGTCAGATTGTTTTGGATTGGAGTGGGTCAGATTGTTTTGGATTGGAGTGGGGCAGATTGTTTTGGATTGGAGTGGGGCAGATTGTTTTGGATTGGAGTGGGGCAGATTGTTTTGGATTGGAGTGGGGCAGATTGTTTTGGACTGGAGTGGGGTTGATTGGGGAGAGAGTGGGGTGGATTGGTGTGCAGTGGATTGAATTGGAGGAGGGTAGATTGGATTGGGATGGACTGGGGTGGATTGGATTGGTGTGGATTAGATTGGAGTGGGATGACTTGGGATGGAGTGGGTGGATTGAGGTGAGGTGGATTCGGGTGAGGTGGACTGGAGCGGGGCAAATCGGAGTGGTGTGGACTGGAGCAGATTTGAGTGGGGCGGACTGGAGTGGAGCGGACTGGGGCAGGCTGTTCTGGATTGTAGTAGTGAAGATTGGAGAGAGCGGATTGGAGTGGGCAGATTGTTTTGGATTGTAGTGGTGCAGACTGGAGTGAGGCAGATTTGTTTGCATTGGAGTGGGGCAGATTGGAGTAGGGCGGATTGAAGAGGGCTGATTTGTTGGGATTGGAGTAAGGCAGATTGGAGAGTGGTGATTAGAGTGGGGGGATTATTTTGGAATGGAGTGGGGCAGACTGAAGTGGGGGCAGAATAGAGTAGAGTGGGGCAGACTGGTGTGGAGCAATTTTTTGGGATTGGAGTGGGGCAGATTGTTTTGGATTGGAGTGGGGCAGACTGTTCTGGACTGGAGCGGGCAGACTGTTTTGGATTGGAGCACGGCAGATTCTTTTGGATTGAAGCGGGCCGATTGTTTTAGTCTGGAGCGGGGCATATTGTTTTAGACTGGAGCGGGGCAGATTGTTTTGGATAGGAGTGGGGCAGACGTTTGGATTGGAGTGGGCAGACGTTTGGATTGGAGTGGGCAGACGTTTGGATTGGAGTGGGCCGAATTGGAGTGGGACAGATTGGAGTGGGGAAGATTGTTCTGGATTGGAGTGGTGTGAATTAGCGTGGGGTTAATTGGGAGGGTTGGAGTGTGGTGGATTGGATTGGGGTGAGTGGTCTAGATTTAAATGGGGTGGACTGAGGTGTATTGCACGATTATGTGTTAAAGCATCATTTCAGAAATTACACATAAGAAAGAAACAATATCGCTTTGCAATAACATAATCCTCATCTTTTGAGAACAGCGCCCATTTCAAAAACAACAGAAAACATAAGTGCAAAGTGAGAAAAGAAAACTTGGCAAAATAAAAGAAAGTTAACTTCAAAAAATAAATCTTCGCAATTTTTTTGTCCTGCTGGGCACGTTTTTGCCAGTCACACGCCTTTTGTTTGCATGGCACTAAAAGTTAAAAAGAACAAAATAGTACCGCAATCACACCGGATGGCACTGATTAAGTTGAATCAATCAGTGCTTGGTCCCTGCTCCACAGAGAGAAACTGAAAAGCTGTTTGGCCTGACTTAACGAATTATGAGGCTGTAAAGAAGTGCCACGCAAGCCAACGAATAATAAGCAACGGGCGGATTCCAAACCCTTTTTTGTTAACAGCAGTGACTCGCAAGTGAGAGCAGCGCATGCTATCGCAGGCTTGACCCTAAAGAGGATACAATCACCCTTGTGAGAAATCTGTTATTCTATGTCCCCTTATTCTTTGGGGAGTGGCGCCATCCAACGATGGAGGGATGGGAAACTGTTTATGTAAATGTTTCTTACTGTTTTATATGTCTGGTACATCGCACGAGTGCAGGATACTCCGGTAGGCCCTTCCTTCTTCTGTGGATGTGTGCATCTTCACCAGTTCGCTTCCTTAAAAGGGAGCCAATCGACGTATATGTTTTGATTGAAGGCTATGGTTGGGGGCTTAGTGTAAGGCTGGGAGAGAGCCTACAGACTATAAGTAATGTAAATGCCATAATGGTAACTTTATCACAGGGGTGCCTAACACACGTTAGAAAAACATGAGGATCTGTATTAATCAATTATTTGAAAATGAATTTTATATTAAAGACCTGAAACCCTGGCATGAATACAGCACTCCATCAATATTGAACACCCTCAGCTTTACCCTAATGCAATGGCAGTTGAGAGGAGAGTCCTGTGGTAAGTGAGGCTTTAGCTGTAGCTCAGTGGCTTCATTACCACCAAAGGTCACAGAGAGCTGATGCACAGAATGCAGAGACTTGGTTTTATCCAAATGTAAAATGCTTTAAGCAACAAGGATGTGCAGTGTTTTACTTTTGGGGGATGCACACTGATGAAAAATAAATGTTGAGAGAAACAGCTAACGCAAGTGAAACTCACTCAACGCCTTGGATAAATACCACCACAAGGGGTTAGTCCTCAGAACCACTAAACCGTGCATCTGATTCATACGAGCAATGGGTATTAGGTTTAATAATACTCATGTTAAGTAAATGGAAATAAAGGAGGGAGCCTTTCAAGTTTGGATCTTCAAATTGCACATGACAATGGCCTTAAACACTTTATGTATCAAACAGGCCAGAAACGTTGACATTCAAAGACATAAGATGTAGCAGGCTTGTCTGCCGATCTTCGAGGAAGCCACAGATGGTATAGGATTTACCTGGTCTTTTTTTGGTAAACTCTAATGGCTGCCAAGTACGATCTAGATCTGGAAGCCTGATTCAGACAGATGTCTGGAGAAAGAAATTACATCGTCCTTCTAAAAACTGAGTGGATTGATATTCTTTTGCAAAGTCTAATTGCAGATCTATAGGCATATGCTCCGACTGTGCTCTGGTGGAAATCATCCTAGCAACCAAAAGGAAATTCAGGCTCCCTGATTAGAAGCCAGAGTAGGGCAAGGCTTACTCCTTAGCAACCAAGGGCTAAAGCTGTGGGATAGCAGGAATGAGACCTGACATCACCCAGCTTCAACGAACTCAAGGTCCTTTCTCCTCAACAGAAAGGAGGCTGCATGTGCTCTGAAGAAGGTGCAGGAGATCGGAGAACAAAAACCTGGACGTCCGAAGCCGGAGCCACACCAATGAACATGCATCCTGGGAGGTATCATATCTTCTGCATTATTCTGTACTGAGTTTGGAGGGAAACCTCTGCGCCAAACGAATACCAAGACATTTGCCGGATATGGATGGTCAGCTTATCAGGAGAACTGATGACACCCGGAGTCCACACAGGTGATTAAAGGCCTCAGAGGTGGAGTTAAGGGCTAGCTGAAGATCTTTCAGAGTGCGAGGGTAGTACAGATGCATTCCTAAGATGTCTGCCTTCTGCTAGTCCACCTCAGCAATGTGCAAGACAAGCACAACATTACTTGAAGGATACTCCCAGCCGTGGATCAGTAGCCAGCCAGCAGATTTTCAGGGAGCCAGAGAGCGAGAGAGAGAGAGAGCGAGAGCGAGCACCCTTGTTTTGAAATATAGAAGAGGGCTTGTGTGTTTTGTATATAGGAATATAATAAAAAAAGATTACCCTAAAGACTGATTCGTAATGGGCAGGGGAAGGGGACAATCATAACCTAAATCAAACACAACAACCCCCACATTCCATCAACAATATCATTCAATAGATACTATTGCAGTTTGTCACAACAATAAAAATATTTTTTCAATTAGTTTTATTATACAAAAAGATATAAATCAATTAATTGTGTGATTTTTATGTGGATCATAACCACTCCTGAAATGACCACAAGGAAGAATGACTTTAGGGGAAGCAATCCCATCTTTAGCTTGAGCACATTTATGTGGAAAGACAAATCCGATCAATCCCAGAAGGTACTGATAGACAGTAAGACCCAGCCCTCAACTCAACTCTGAGGAGTCAATCAGCAGACACAGAACGCGAACAGAGAAGCCCAATGGGCGCCTGTGCCCATGATTATAGGGCTGGGACCAAAGATGGATAGGCCAAGGCATGCTTGGACTGCTACTAAGCAATAGATCCAAGTGCTCTTCAAGGGAGTTGCAGTGAACACATGTAGAACTTAGGATCAGGATCCACAGATGTCTCTGAAGGACTGTGGTGACTTCATCTTATGGGGAGGGGGGATCAGTCCTTGCCTTTCCTCTGGGTTACAGGACTGAGTCACAGAAGAAGAGGCTGCTACAAGTGGTTCAGGGTGAAAGCAGACCCTGGTCTTGAAAGACTAAAAGCTTTTGACAGAAGGAAAAAATAATGTGAAGTGGCCAATCATATTCTGACTGTATGGAGGTGCAGCAGTCAAACTCATGCTAGAGATGCTGCTCATAGCTAGCCATTAATATTGAGAAACTCGCAGACGGGTTCATCTTTTTGAAAAATGGACTCAAACATTTTCCCTCATAGTCTATATGCCACAACAAAGACATCCCTTTCAATGAATGTGCAATAACCACAACAGGCTCAGCTGTGAATGGGGTGTGAACCACGTATAAAATGTGTGGATCCTCATGCAATCTATTTTCTCCTTTTTTCCCCTACATGTATAGGTGATATGAGGGGCTCCTGCCAAGAAAACATGTCGGCCGTTCTACTTAATATGGTCTAAACATGGCATTGTGTTTTTTAACCATGAGTGAGGGCATTTGATCATTAAAGATGAACGCTTATTGCCTTGCAACTATTTTTTAACTTTTTCTTGTGAGGAAGAAGCTTCTCCCTCTGTGGGGACCGTTGAGATGTGTTTACACAATACAAGTAGATAGGTGTGTGCGCGCGCACACACACACACACACACACACACACACACACACACACACACACACACACACACACACACACACACACACACACACACACACACACACACACACACACACACACCCCCCCCCCCCCAAACTTGTTGGGGTGTTGGTTCCTTTGCATACATAGAAGAGGTGCCGATGATTATATAGTGAGCAAATTGGTGAGAACCTGCTAATCGCTCCCTGGTGGTTGCTTACGTGAGGCACTCCCTATGTTTTTCTTCTGAGGGTGTCTTATAGCTGCACTCTATATGTCCCTCACCACCGCACTTTTCTTGTTTTTGTTTTACAGTACACACACACACAAACACACACACACACACACACGAATGTATTTTTAGATGTACACTAGAGAAAGCACTTTCTTAGATATAAAGTGGACACTGAAACCTGTATAAAAGGATTTGATATGTGTGCCATACCAAGGGCTTTTGTGTAGAATATGAGCTATGAAATTTCCCAAGGTAATGACTGGACTGTCCTTATGGCAACAAATACTGTGTTTCCGAAACACTGCAATCACTAGTGGCGTGTGTGGTTCTTCCAGACCTCATGTCCGTGCTTAGGGCACAACGGCTAGAGCCAAATCAGGTGAAGTGCTGAGACTGCGACCAGAAAGTAGACCACCACCTACTCCAGTGAAGGACCAGGAATCTCAATGGTGAAAATCCCAGGAGTCTTTGCAGTAATGCTGGTTCAATGCATAACCTCATGATCACCTGTACAGGTATTGGTGCCAGGGTACCCTCAACTATGGACTCGGCAGCACAATGGTTTGGGGATTGATAAAGAGAAGCTTTGACAATTCCAGAGAGTCCTACTAGACCTGAAAATGGCAGCAAGATCGATTGTGATGGCAGGATGGACAGGCCTGCAACTACAATTGCTCCGGCGAAGCTGGCTACAGTACAGTGGACACTAGGAGATGTGGAGGAGTTCCTGAGGAAGTCACCCTAGACCTCAACTTACGAGTGAAGCCATCAATTAGTGGAACGCTCAGCTGAGGAGGAACATCAGCAAGTTGCCAAGTATTGTATCTAATCAGGTGGAACCTAGCAGGCCCAGCCATGTCAAAATCCAGCTGATCCTGATGCCATTGTTTAAAGGTGCCTGGTCTGTCTGCCATGGATAACAACTTCCTGGAGATGGGAAAATTCAGTCAAAAGGAATTCTGAAGTTAAGAAGTCATAAGGAGGTAGAGCACCATTAACAACGGGACTACTGATATCATGGATTACACGGAGGACATTGTTGCAAGCCCTATGCCGCTCTTGCGATAGGATCACGGGTTAGTGAGGAGGGTCAAATCTTGTGCAACTGGGTTCGGTGCTTGTTAGATTTGGGGGTCTCTAGTTGGCAGAGGTAGGTACCTTTGTCCAAATAGGGACCCTTGCGTCTAGTCAGGGAAAGTAGGTACACTCCTGAAATAACCCCTGCTCACCCTCTTGGTAGCTTGGCACGAGCAGACAGGCTTAGTTCAGAGGCAGTGTGTAAAGCATTTGCGAACACAAACAGTAATCAAGTGACAACACTACAAATGGACACCACACAGGTTGTATATTTATAAAAATAAGAATATTTTATATAGAATTACCACAAGACCATAAACGACAAAAATAATCCATAATATTGTCAAAAATCAAGAGTTCTGGTTAAAAATGCTTAAATCAAGGTTCTGTGCGAGTCGGTAGCCTTCTCCGGCTACTGCGATGTAAAGAACAAACAGAGTCTATCAAATCCAGCTGACCGCGTCGATACGGGCCAACACAGCGTAGACGGACTCGGTCACAGTACCTCTTACTTGAAGCGGCAGGCACGGGCGTTCGAGCCGGATGGCTGAATGTCGCGGTCGCGATGCAAAATGGAAGCGTTGCAGGACGCGTTGTCCCTCGATGCGGTGCAGGCAGCGGCTCGTTGAAGGAGTCGGTGAGACCAAGGCCGTGCGTTGCAGGGCGAGACGGTGCTTCGATGCGGTGCTGGCAGATTACGGTGCGGCGACGGAGCCGGGTTCAGGAGCTGGCGTCGATCAGTCCGGACAGCGGTGCGAGTCGGGCGGTGCGTCGAGAAGCTTGCGAGGCGTGCCCAACTCCAGTGCGGTCACAGGACTCGAACTCAGCAACAGTGACCGTGTCTGTCGGACCAGATGGATTCAGTGTAGCGAGGCGATGCAAGGTGCGGTGCTCACAGGTTACGGTGCAGGCAGCGGCTCGTTGAAGGAGTTGGGGAGACCAAGGCCGTGCGTTGCAAGATGCAGGCGTTGCTCGATGCGGTGCCAACAGGACACCGAGCCGGTCGGGAGAGTCGGTCACAGCTCCCTACCTCTGTAGCCACTGAAACAGAGTTTCCAGCAGCAATTCACAAAGGGGGTGAAGTCCAATGGTCCTGGGACTTCGATCAGGGGCAAGCTCTCTTCCAAGCCCTTGGAGATCCTTCACAAGTTGATGAAAGTCACAGCAAAGCAAAAGTTTCTTTCTCCTTTCTTTGGCAGTCAGGCAAACCACTGCAGGCCAATCCCCCAAGCAGCACTTCAGGTTTAGGGATAGTCTCTCCTCAGTTTCTTCTTGGTTCCGATCCTCAGCAAAGGTTTCTTCTTGTTCCCAAAAGTGATCTAAAATTCCTGGGTTTGGGCCCCAGTACTTATACTCCTTTTCTCTTTGTTCTCTGAAGGCAGAGAGGCCTTTGCCTAGCTTAAATCAGTTCTGTGCAGCTTTGGAGCACTCTGTGTACATGTCTCCTTTTCCTTTCAGAATGTGGGGCAGGGTACTCAGACGCCCGGCAGGAGGTGGAGCCAGCATTGTGGAAGGCAGGCACAGCCCTATTCAGACCCAGATGCAACTCCTCCCTCCACTCTGGATGCAGATCTCTCTATTCAGCCCTGTGCTGCCTCACCCTGTCTCCTGTGGCCACCCCCAGCCCCTGTCACGCACAAACCAGACACACAATACACAAGCTGGCAGAGGCAGGCTGGATAGTTAGGCAAGAAAATACCCACTTTCTAAAAGTGGTATTTTCAAACACAGAATGTTAAAACCAACTTCACTAAAAGATGTATTTTATCATTCTGAGTTCAGGCATACTAAACTCGAATTTCTACCTAGTTCCCTGAGTCAGTTTAGGAATATAAGATGTTATAATCAAACTGCCCATTCTGGCCTATGGGGAACAGGTAACCTTGCAATAGTGAAAAACGAAAATGGCTGTAATTCACTATTAGGACATACCACACACACCAGGCATGTCCCACCTTATCCTTACAATGCACCCTGCCCGTAGGCCTACCATAGGGGTGTCTGATATGAAGAATAGGGAAGGTTTGGGGACTGGTAGGTGGGTGCACTTACCAAGTCGACATGGCAGTCACAGACTGCACACAGGCTCTGCAATGGCAGGCCTGAGACACACTTTACAAGCTACTTCTGTGGGTGGCACAACCAGTGCTGCAAGCCCACCAGCAGCATTTGATTTACAAGCCCTGGGCACACTCAGTGCACTGTACTAGGGTCCGACAGTAATTCAAATAAGCCAAACATGGAGTCACTAATTCACATCACAATTTACAATAGGGAGCACTTGCACTTTGGCACTGATTAGCAGTGGCAAAGTGCCCATGAGCATCTAGTCCAGCAAAAACATATCGACAACAGTGGAGGAATTATGAAAAAAATGGAAGGGAGACTCATGCCAGGGATGCCAGGTCTAACACGTATCCCCTCCAGCTGAAATGTGGGGAGAACTATCCTACCCCTAGGGAGTTCTCATCACTAAGGCGGAAAAATCTGGACAGACCATCAGCATTGGCGTGTTCTGTACCAGGGCGGTGTTCCACCATAAAGTCCATCCCCTGTAGGAAATGGACCACCTCAACAGCTTTGGATTCTCACCCTCATCTGCATCAACCATCTGAGGGGCCTGTGGTCTGTCTGAACCCGGAAGTGAGTCCCAAACAGGTATGGTCTCAGCTTCTTCAGTGCCCAGACCACAGCAAATGCCTCACGCTCAATGGCACTCCATCTCTGTTCCCGGGGAAGTAACCCCCTACTGATGAAGGCTACAGGTTGGTCTAGGCCCTCCTCATTGATCTGTGATAGAACAGCCCCTACACCATGCTCTGAAGCGTCAGTCTGAACAATGAACTCATTGGAGAAGTTGGGTGCCTGGAGCACAGGCGCCGTGCACATGGCAGTCTTCAAGGTGTCAAAAGCTTTTTGACAGGCGTCAGTCCAAATCACTTTCCTGGGCTGCTTCTTGGAAGTCAGCTCTGTCAAGGGGGCAACAATGCTGCCATACCCCTTGACGAATCTCCTGTAATACCCGGTGAGTCCTAGGAAGGCTCTCACCTCTGTCTGGGTCTTGGGGGGCTCCCAAGCCAGAATGGTATCAATTTTCGGTTGGAGGGGTGCCACCTGGTGTCCCAAGTACACCACAGAACCCTGCCCAATCTGGCACTTACTTGCCTTGATTGTGAGGCCTGCCCTCTGCAGCGCCATCAACACTTCCCAGAGGTGGCGCAGATGTTCTTCCCAACTGGCACTGAACACTGCGATGTCATCCAGGTAGGCGGCACTGAAATCCTCCAGTCCAACCAACACCTGGTTGACCAACCTCTGAAAGGTGGCAGGGGCATTCTTCATCCCAAAGGGCATCACCCGGAACTGGTAGTGCCCATTTGGAGTGGAGAATGCTGACCTCTCTTTTGCCCCATCAGTCAAGGCGATCTGCCAGTACCCAGACGTTAAGTGCTGAGGTACCGTGCAGCCCCTATCCGATCTTTGAGCTCATCAGCTCTGGGGATGGGATGGGCGTCAGTCCTGGTGACGGAATGGAGTCCCCTGTAGTCCACACAGAACCGGAGTTCTGGTGTGGCACCAGGTGCGGCAGCCTTTGGAACCAAGACTACTGGGCTGGCCCAAGGGCTGTTAGAGGACTCAATCACCCCTAGCGCAAACATCTTGGAGACCTCCTCCTTGATGCAGGCTCTGACCCGGTCAGTCACCCTGTAAGCCTTGTGCTTCACAGGAAGACTGTCCCCAGTGTCCACATCATGGACGCACCAATGAGTGACACTGGGAACCAGGGAGAACAGGTCAGGGAACTGTCCCAACAGCTGGCGACAGTCACCCTGCTGCTCAGGTGTGAGGGAGGTAGAGAGGTTTACTCCCTCCACTGATCCATCTTGCTCTCGGGCTGACAGGAGGTCAGGAAGAGGCTCGGTCTCCTCCTCCATCCCATCATCTGTAGCTAAGAGCATGCCCACTTGGGACCTCTCCAAGTGGGGCTTTAGGCGGTTCACATGCAGGACCCGCAAGGGGTTCCTGGGAGACTGCAAGTCCACCAAGTAGGTAACTGGACTCTTGCGCTCCACCACCGTGAAAGGGCCGGTCCACCGGTCCTGGAGCGCACAAGGCTCCACAGGGGCCATGACCCACACTTTCTGGACCAGGCTGAAGCTCGACCAGAGTGGCATTCTGGTCGTACCACCGCTTCATCTCCTCCTGGCTGGCTTCCAGATTTGCCTCAGCAAGCTCTCTGAAACGCCTAGTCTGGTTCCTGAAGGCCAGCATGTAACTGTATACATCCTGCGGAGGTTTCCTGGGATATTGCTCCCAGCCTTCCTTGACCAAACTCAGAGGTCCTCGCACCGGGTGTCCATAGAGGAGCTCAAAGGGGCTGAACCCTAGAGACTTCTGTGGCACCTCCCGGTATGCAAACAACAGGCAAGGTAAGAGGACGTCCCATTTACGCCTCATGGGTTCTTCCAGACCCATAATCATGCCCTTGAGGGTCCGGTTGAATCTCTCAACCAGCCCATTTCCTTGAGGGTGGTAAGGAGTGGTGAACTTGTAAGTTACACCGCACTCCTGCCACAGGGACTTCATGTACTTGGACACGAAGTTGGTACCTCTGTCAAACACCACCTCTTGAGGGAATCCCACTCGTGAGAAAATTCCCATCAGTGCCCATCCCACCACGGGGGCCGTCACTGTCCTCAGAGGGATGGCTTCAGGGTACCGGGTGGCATGGTCCACCAAGACCAGGATAAACCTGTTGCCCATGGCTGTCTTGGGGTCCAGTGGCCCCAAAATGTCAATACCCACCCGTTCAAAGGGGGTGCTGACCACAGGGAATGGCTGGAGAGGAGCCTTCTGCTTCCTCCCACTCTTTCCACTTGCCTGGCAAGTCTGGCATGTCCTGCAGTGAGTGGCGGCACTCCTGCGCATCTGGGGCCAATAGAAATGGGTGACAAGCCTTTCAAAGGTCTTGTCCTGCCCCAGATGTCCTGCTAACGGTACATCATGAGCCAACCCCAGTAGGAAGGCTCTGAAGCGCTGGGGTACCACCAGCACATGGGCTGACCCAGGCTCAGCAACCTTAGGCTCTGAATACAGGAGACCATTCTCCCAGTAAATCCAATGTGATCCAGACTGATCACCTGCTGCCTGGTCGGTGGTCTGTTGCCTCAAACCCACGAGAGAAGGGCAGGTGTTCTGCTCCTCACAGAACTCTTCCCTGGAGGGTCCTCCTTCTTGCTGCCAATGGGTCAGCTCAGGTAGGTCCCCCAGTTCAGCTACCTGTTCCCCTGTAGGCTCCAGGGCATCCCCCTCAGGGTCTGCCTCCTCCTGGACCGTGGGAACTCGGGGGCCGGTTTCCCGCGCCCCTGCCTCTCTCTCTCCGGCAGGCACCTGGGCCTCCCTCTCAGGCTCCAGGTCCTCTTGAACACCTTTAGCTGCCATTGACCGGGTGGTCACACATGCCCAATCAGGCAAGCCCAACATTTCTAAATGCGCACTCTGCTCCACCTTAGCCCAAGGTGAGCTCTCCAAATCGTTCCCTAACAAACAGTCAACAGGCATGGCTGGCCTCACAGCTACTTGAAGAGTACCCGAGACCCCACCCCCCCACTCAAAGGGAACCGGAGCCACCTTGCAGTGACTCTCTGTTGTCTGCGGCAACAACTGGGTAGAATGCATCAGGGACCACCTGCTCTTTAGACACCAGGTGACACTTGACAGCTGTCACACTGGCTCCTGTGTCTCTCAGAGCCTCCACCCTATGGCCATTGATGCTCACCCACTGCCTGTATTTTTTAGTGTTATCAGGCAGCTGGGTCCTAGGGACCATCTCAGAGTCTCCTAATGAGACAAGGGAAAACACTGTGGGATCCCCCCCCACCTTGGTCACCCCACTCCTCCCCCAGGGCTACACTAGCCAACTGCCGGGGGACTGTACCAGTGGGTGCTGGTTTTCCATGCAAAGGGCAACGAGGATCGTTTGCCTTGTGGCCAGGGGCGCCACACTTGTAACACACCAGTGGTCCCTGGTGAACAGGGGGCCTGTCAGGGCCACTGGCTTCTTCTCAGGGGGAGGCTGGGAACCTTTCCCTTTGTTCCCTTGGGGTCTACTTTAGGGCCCTTTATGGAACTCCCTCTGTTTACCCTTGTCCCCCCCACTCTTCTGCTGGGGACCCTGCCCACCCTTGGCGGAGTCTCCCACGTGACCCTTGTGGACCCGGGTACTCACCCAGCGGTCCGCCTCCTCAGCAAGCTGCTTAGGGTTAGTCAGCTTACTATCAATCAGGTGCTGGCGTAGCTCAGGAAAACAATTACTGGACAAGTGCTCCCATGCAATCAAATCAAAGAGCGCCTGAAAATCAGTCGCTTTGCTACCCTTCACCCAACCATCCAATGCTCTGCAAAAAAAAGTCACGTATTCAACCCAGGTGCTGCCTTCAATCTTCTTACAGTTCCTGAACCTCTGCCTATAAAGCTCAGGGGTCAAACCATATCTAGACATTAATGCTTCCTTCATGTGGCTGTATGAACTGCAGACTTCAGAGGGCAAGTCCAACAAGGTATCCCGCCCTTCACTAAGGAACCGACCCCACAACCCCGCTACCCAATCCTTCTCAGGGACCCGGTGGGAAGTCATGGCTACCTCATAGGCCCTAACCATTGCCCAATATCACTCTTAAAAAATTCCTTCACCACATCTTTGGGAATATACACCCTAGGTTCAACAGGCATGGACGGTGTGCTGCCACCAGAGGGAGTAATCTCTAAGCTTTTGGCCTTCAATTCCAACTCCCTCAAAACCTTCTCATGTTCAAACTGCATTTTCTTTTCTTCTAGGGCTAATTTCCTAGTTTGCAATTCAAATTCTAACTGCCCATTCAGCTTGAGCTTGGTCAGCTCCATTTCGTGCATCCTACTCTCTTTCCTGTCCTCCAACTCTTCTGGAGACAGTCCTCTGGCAGAAACACTGCTACCTACTGGGGAAGGTGGTCTTCCAGCCCCTAGACCCAATAGCCCCTCCAGCTGCCCTTCTGCATTCTCAGCCCCTCCACAGGGGCACTCCTTGATTCGACCCAGGCCCTCAGCGCCTTTTGGAGGTCCTCCTTCCTGGAGAGCCCGGTCATGGACACTTTAAACTTTTTGCAGAAATGCTTGAGCTGCTTGAGGGTGTAGCATTCTAGCCTCTCCTCTTCCCAATCACACTCAACAGAGGCTACTGATGCTGGTTTCTCCATGATGATTAAATTTTGCAGTTGCAAAAATAGAAAATCCCAGAAAAAATGCTATCAAAGAGTATGCGGTTGCGTTTTGGTCTGCACTCACTAAGTAGTGTTCACCAATTACTGTACATGAGTCACAAATGCAAGTCCAGAATCCTCACCGCTGACCACCAATGTTAGATTTGGGGGTCTCTAGTTGGCAGAGGTAGGTACCTTTGTCCAAATAGGGACCCTTGCGTCTAGTCAGGGAAAGTAGGTACACTCCTGAAATAACCCCTGCTCACCCTCTTGGTAGCTTGGCACGAGCAGACAGGCTTAGTTCAGAGGCAGTGTGTAAAGCATTTGCGAACACAAACAGTAATCAAGTGACAACACTACAAATGGACACCACACAGGTTGTATATTTATAAAAATAAGAATATTTTATATAGAATTACCACAAGACCATAAACGACAAAAATAATCCATAATACTGTCAAAAATCAAGAGTTCTGGTTAAAAATGCTTAAATCAAGGTTCTGTGCGAGTCGGTAGCCTTCTCCGGCTACTGCGATGTAAAGAACAAACAGAGTCTATCAAATCCAGCTGACCGCGTCGATACGGGCCAACACAGCATAGACGGACTCAGTCACAGTACCTTTTACTTGAAGCGGCAGGCACGGGCGTGCGAGCCGGATGGCTGAACGTCGCAATCGCGATGCAAAATGGAAGCGTTGCAGGACGCGTTGTCCCTCGATGCGGTGCAGGCAGCGGCTCGTTGACGGAGTCGGTGAGACCAAGGCTGTGCGTTGCAGGGCGAGACGGTGCTTCGATGCGGTGCTGGCAGATTACGGTGCGGCGACGGAGCCGGGTTCAGGAGCTGGCGTCGATCAGTCCGGACAGCGGTGCGAGTCGGGCGGTGCGTCGCGAAGCTTGCGAGGCGGTGCCCAACTCCAGTGCGGTCACAGGACTCGAACTCAGCAACAGTGACCGTGTCGGTCGGACCAGATGGATTCAGTGTAGCGAGGCGATGCAAGGTGCGGTGCTCACAGGTTACGGTGCAGGCAGCGGCTCGTTGACGGAGTCGGGGAGACCAAGGCCGTGCGTTGCAAGATGCAGGCGTTGCTCGATGCGGTGCCAACAGGACACCAAGCCGGTCGGGAGAGTCGGTCACAGCTCCCTACCTCTGTAGCCACTGAAACAGAGTTTCCAGCAGCAACTCACAAAGGGGGTGAAGTCCAATGGTCCTGGGACTTCGATCAGGGGGCAAGCTCTCTTCCAAGCCCTTGGAGATCCTTCACAAGTTGATGAAAGTCACAGCAAAGCAAAAGTTCCTTTCTCCTTTCTTTGGCAGTCAGGCAAACCACTGCAGGCCAATCCCCCAAGCAGCACTTCAGGCTTAGGGATAGTCTCTCCTCAGTTTCTTCTTGGTTCCACTCCTCAGCAAAGGTTTCTTCTTGTTCCCAAAAGTGATCTAAAATTCCTGGGTTTGGGCCCCAGTACTTATACTCCTTTTCTCTTTGTTCTCTGAAGGCAGAGAGGCCTTTGCCTAGCTTAAACCAGTTCTGTGCAGCTTTGGAGCACTCTGTGTATAGGTCTCCTTTTCCTTTCAGAATGTGGGGCAGGGTACTCAGACGCCCGTCAGGAGGTAGAGCCAGCATTGTGGAAGGCAGGCACAGCCCTATTCAGACCCAGATGCAACTCCTCCCTCCACTCTGGAAGCAGATCTCTCTATTCAGCCCTGTGCTGCCTCACCCTGTCTCCTGTGGCCACCCCCAGCCCCTGTCACGCACAAAGCAGACACACAATACACAAGCTGGCAGAGGCAGGCTGGATAGTTAGGCAAGAAAATACCCACTTTCTAAAAGTGGTATTTTCAAACACAGAATGTTAAAACCAACTTCACTAAAAGATGTATTTTATCATTCTGAGTTCAGGCATACTAAACTCGAATTTCTACCTAGTTCCCTGAGTCAGTTTAGGATTATAAGAGGTTATAATCAAACTGCCCATTCTGGCCTATGGGGAACAGGTAACCTTGCAATAGTGAAAACGAAAATGGCTGTAATTCACTATTAGGACATGCCACACACACCAGGCATGTCCCACCTTATCCTTCCAATGCACCCTGCCCGTAGGCCTACCATAGGGGTGTCTGATATGAAGAAAAGGGAAGGTTTGGGGACTGGTAGGTGGGTGCACTTACCAAGTCGACATGGCAGTCACAGACTGCAACCAGGCTCTGCAATGGCAGGCCTGAGACACACTTTACAAGCTACTTCTGTGGGTGGCACAACCAGTGCTGCAAGCCCACCAGCAGCATTTGATTTACAAGCCCTGGGCACACTCAGTGCACTGTACTAGGGTCTGACAGTAATTCAAATAAGCCAAACATGGAGTCACTAATTCACATCACAATTTACAATAGAGAGCACTTGCGCACTGATTAGCAGTGGCAAAGTGCCCATGAGCATCTAGTCCAGCAAAAACATATCGACAACAGTGGAGGCATTATGAAAAAAATGGAAGGGAGACCCATGCCAAGGATGCCAGGTCTAACAGTGCTGCTATAGTTTCAAAGGCCCCTCTCAATACCACAACTGGTAGATAACTAGAAGAGCATATATTGGAACAAATGCCTTTTGCCATCTATATTTATTTATGCACTTTTGTGTTTAATGAAAGAGTGAAAAGGGAACAGAGAATGCAGAAAAACAGACCTCTTGGTTCTATTACAAGGCTATTGACTACCTACACCGTGGCCTTTCCCTTTCTCAGCAACCCACTTTACTAAGTGGCTGGGAGCTCCATCACAATGGAGAAGGAGGAGAAGGTAGGGATGCATGGATCTTGTCAGACTGTAAATGCAACAGCCGATGCCTGCAGGAAAGTTGACACTTTACTCCACAGTGGTTTTATTTCGTCCTTGCACATCAGAGGCTTTTCAACACAAAGACAAAGAGATGTGACATGTTCCTTCTTTTCAGATCTTCAGAAATACAACAGTACAACATGATAAATGTGATAGTCTAGGCTTTATCCTCATTCCACCCATTGGAACCAAAAGATATCCTGGCTGCTTACTTCTAGCAGTAATTTAGAGCAATTCTAAATCTGTACTTTGTCTTACAGTCAAAATACTACACATGTGCCCTTCTGGGTGCCCTTCCTCACAGTTTCTTGGAGGTCTCAACTTTTACCTGCTTCCATTCCACCTCAATCCTCGCAGCCCGCCATAGCCTCCTAGGTAGGTGGATCATAGTACCAGGTGCCATGTGACAACGTCTTCCCAAACATAGAACACTGGACACATCATTTAAAGTGATTTTTTTTTGTGTAAAAGTGGCATATTTCCTGTTTCTGCACTTGCACTAACTTTCCAATCATTTACACCTTGTCTGCAAGGGTGATTTGTCTGTATTCATGTAGTAAAGTTGAAAAGTATAAAGTGAGAGGAAAATGTCATCCATTTTGCAGTGATATTTTATTTATCTCCTCTGTGTTCAGACATTTCTTCTTTTTTTTTTTTTTTACATACAGCTTCCGATGCCCTGAGTTGGAGAGTTCCCTGAAGGTTATTTTGGCAGCTCATTTTACTGGATATTTATCATTTGTTTAAATCCGGCTGTATTAAATATGCCAATTAATATTAAAAAATAAGCAAGGGCATGTCATGCACCATTTGTCCAGTCAATGAGAACTAGGAAGCATATCTGACTAGGAGCAAACAACATCAGGCCCCCTAAACAAGAGCATGTACAACAGGGCAATTTAACATTGGCACCTCCATGGACATAAGCATGCAGAAACCGCAAGCAAAAAGGGCACAATTGAGTAGCGAGGAGAAATTGACTTCAAACACGGCAGCAAACAAAACACAACACACGCAGAATAACAAAAAAAATTGTAAAAATGTACTTAAAGGGGACAGAGAGACTGCCAGAAAGCCATGGGATAGGCCTTCACGCAAAGTGCAAAACAACCTAAGGGTGGCAGTCTGTGCAGCTCATCTGACCCTTAAAGTACCTGCAAGCACTGCCAATACCAAAATGTCTGACTTTAATGCACCAACAGACAAACAGGCGTTTACAAATGTATGCACAAATGTAATTACATTAAAGGCTGCTCGTCTGGCAATGCTAATGCTGGGAAGAAGTAACAAAAAAAATATTAGCATGAGGTGAGAGGGTAACACTACTTTGGGTGGAGCCAAGCCAAAGGCTGCTCTTTGTATATTTTAAAGAACTGGTAAAAATGTGTCATACAGACAGTTGCGCTGTCAAGCCATACCTAGAAAGGGAAGTTTATCTTACACAGATAGGCCATTAGTCTGAAACACGTAGAATAATCATGCACTAATATTTGGGGTATTTTGTCATTTACGGATCCACTACTTTGGAGGTCATTTAGATTATGTGGGAAGCTGAAGACACATCTGGTGAAATGTGTGGAACAAGGTTTTCAGTGCATTTAATGCTATTTGTTCATGTACAGAAAATTACTGCATTCCATACGCATTAGGGCAAGAGCACAAACAAAAAAGCTGGTGCTAATTTTACACTAATTGTTGCAGAAAAATAGACAAACCATGATTATACATTGATCTGTAAATTTGTGATAATTTCATGATTACTGGTTGTCTAATGGGGTAACTGAATCATGGTAAACGCCAAAAATTAATACATTCTGTAGATGACCCCACTGGTGGGGCGGTGCACATTTTGCCAAAATGGTAATGTACCACAAGTCCACTGCACATAAATAGCAGAAAGTATTCCATCACAGCCCTAAAATTGCTTGTTCTTCTAACCCTTTAGAGACATACTTTTTTTTCGTGTTACTCGGCACAAACAGGGTCCTTGTAACAACGCCCCTGATATCCCTCTGTAACTCAACCCCAGAGTTACTGATACTGGGGGCATTGACAGCGGTGAGAGAGGTGGTGATAGCAATAAAAGGGATCACAAGTGGGACCTTGAGGATTCTCTTAGAAATGAGGAACTAATGGGGAGAATCAGAATTTCGCCCTTAGGCTTCACCTGCTTTTAGCAGGCAGAGCCCCAGAGTAAGCGTTAATGGGAAGTAGAGAGATTTTAGGGCTCAGAGAAGGGTAGCATTAGGGATACTAAGGAGTTTTAGGGCTTAAGGAGGGGTGGCGTTATGGGAGTGTAAGAGTGAATAGGTTTCAGGGATGGTCAGCGTTAAGGGGTACTAATGGGTTTTTAGGGTTCAAGGAAGGCTGGCATTAAAGAGTAGTAAGTAGTTTTTAGGGGTCAAGGACAAGTTACTATACGGGGTAGTAAGAGTGGTTTATGGACCAGGGACGGTTGCAATAGGGGGGTGGTAAAAGTTTTTAGGGTTCAGGAAAGGATAACGTTAAGCAGTAGTAAGGGTTTTTTAGCTCATGTAAGAGTAGACTTATGCAATATTAAGGGGTTTTTAGGGTTCAAGGATGGTAGCATTAAGGGGTAGTAAGATTTTTGTGTTCAGGGAAGGGTAGTAAGGTTTTTTTATGGTTCAGAGAATGCTAGCACTAAGGGTGAATAAGGAGTTTGTAGGTTTCGGTGAATGGTAGCATTAAAGGGAAGGGTCATTTAAAATTATGGCATTTTAAATAAGTGAATTAGTTGAATATATAAAACATAGATTTGACATAAACTACATATAATATTATTGTAATTAAAATAAAAACTAAATTAAAATTAATACTTAAATTAACGTTTTGGAATTGAAATATATAAACTTACAAATGTAACTCTAAAGTAAAGGCACCACAGATGTAAAAGAAATAAAAACTAATGTAAAGGTACACCTAATGTAATTAATTTGATGTAATGACTCCTGATGTGTAAAGGTAGATAAAGTAAAGAATGGCAGGACCTAGGGCAGGAATGTAGAGAGAGGAATAAGCAAAAGGGGAGCCAATGATCTGCACAAGGTCTCTCAAGCCTAATCTCTTTAAAGCAGGAATTACAAAGGAAAAACACCATTCTCTCAAGAAGAGCCATGGTAAGGTATCTCTGAAGTTGATGATGGAAAGGAGAGGGGACTGGGACTGCAATACAGCAACCCAACCCTTCTGACTGCCCTCTCCCAACCGTGCTGCTGCCGGAGAAGAATGACAGCGGTATGTGTATGACCTAAATGGCTTTAGGTCAAGTTCCTGTTGTAACACAATAACTTGACTTGATTAGGAGACCTAGCCCATACAGCTTGATAAACTAATGATGTTAGCGGCTTGGATGATGAGCATTCTTTCTGTGGAAGTAACTAAGCTCTCCTTATTTTTAACAATTGGGTTCTGGATTAAGCACTATTATTCTTCCTTACATCATACTGACATAGGATGATTACTTCTAAGTAACAGCAGATTGAAGGCATGCACAGGCTTATAGTGGTACTACAGACCAGGTCCTACGAAGGGGTTCATCAAGTGTATTGTTTTTCTAATCGCACTGGGAAATGCATGCGGATATACACAATTATTATCTTATTTTATGAAATTCACTTATGGTTAGACACGGTCAGGAATCTCAGTCTCCCTGACTTGCCTAGCTCCACAACAAGAAGAAGGAATTGTCTTGGGAAAAGATTTTTTTTAAACATGAGGGGTGCTTCTAAAGACATCACATCAAGTGCTGCCTATTAGCTGATCACGGAGCAATGGAAGGGAAACAAATAAAAGAAACAAACACAAAGGAGTTTAAATCAAAAAGTAAACAGAGATTAAGCTAAATATACCAATACCACATCAATGGTGTGGAAGGAGAAGTCAATTTAAAGACAAATAAGGGCTTTTGTCTGGCAGCCAAAATTGTACTTATGGCAAAATACTCAGAAACGATTAAGGGTCTATTAGACATTCTACAGGAGCTCTTTATAAACAAGCAAAAGACACACAATGTTCTTCTATCCCAATAAGCCGCTTGGCCATAATGGCCACAGATGTAGTAGTAAAGTTTGAAACAAGAAGAAGAGAATCATTAATCTTGAGTCAATTGCTTTAGAAGGCAAAGAAACCAGATTTTTGCTAGTTTAGTAGATTAGAGACCTCCACGTTTCAAGAACACTCTAAATCAAAAAGATATGTAGCATTTGCTGGTGACTAGGCAAAATGGAACCTTGAGAGATTGAAAGGGTAATAAGGGAACAGGAAAACAAACTTACCAAAACCTCAACAGACGGAGGAAAAACAGAGATGTAGATTGGCTTCAAATCGGTTTTCTTAATATTCTTCACACCTTGCATATCGATATCTAATATGCAGATCTGATTCTGTGCCTGCACAGCCTGGACAGCAGCTTTACTGGGAATAGAACAGTAGAGTTGGTTAGATAAAAATAATAGCCACACCAGGAGATAAATATAGGAGTACATATGCTTTCCACTTGTCAGGTCCTAGACGGTTGAATGTAGAGATGACTGGTAAGGAAACAACAGATTAAAAAGATCACAATACGTTCATGACAATTCCAGACCTTTGGAATTGGCTCTCCTCCTCAACTGGCTGGAAAATACGTACACCACAGGCAGGAACAATGAGGCCATTAAAACATCCCATGACTAAAATTCTTGTGAATGACCACAGTTGGGCGTCCCCTCCTTGCGTGCTGACTCAAATCTTACGTGTATGCAACCGATAGTATCAGGCAGTGGCCATACGTCCATATGTTCCCACTGCCTGGTATCACTGGATCATGGAACATGACTAATGAAGGGATAACCAGGTGTTTTCTGACAGGCTGAGAAAGCGAGGGCCTAAAGAACCAGAATCACTGCAATGATTGTTTCCCCTTCTACTCGTCCTGTTTTCCTTCATTCCCAGAATGTTGAAAACAGATTAATTTTCAAAGAACCAAGAAAGATGGAAGAGCACAACACCTCTTGCCAGACTGAGGTTCAAGCAAAGGCATGGTGCTCAAAGTTCCAGCTAAATGCTGTATTGTTATGAGAAAATGGACCTGGAAATTAATGTTTGCAAAAGACACCCGTAACAGACCATGGCTCTTACAATTCACAAGATGTGTCGTACAATGCCACAAGATGTATCAGGTTCCAACTGTTCAGTCATTAAACGACAAAGAACACACTAAGGTTCCACTATAGACTAAGAGTGTGAAAAGGGGGCAGATCATCAATATGCCACCTTACTGCCTATAAGGAAGAGAGCACTCTTACAGTCATTTGAAGACAAACAGAAATATTTGTGAGATATTTTTTGCAGGAGACCACAAGCATTTTCAAATTCACTGGTTGTGCCATGAAGCTTGATAAACAAAGAAAATGTAGCTTACAATTATGTGGTTAGCCTGTTAAACATGAACACAAGTAATGCTTAAAGAAACAGGAAAATGGAAAATGTGCCTTTAAGTAAATGTGGAAAATTAATGTGTAGCATGATTAGCCTGATTTTTTTATTGTCAAGTTAGGCTATGCCTCGTTTATTTGCTATTTCTCTGCATTCGTTTTTTAATATAACCTTCCTCAAATATATACGTGTTTTAACCAGATGGTGCAGCATTAAATAAATAATTCACTGTAACTTCCTTAATCATGTCATCTTCGTAGAATGTGTCGATTTCAATAAATGTTTTCTTTCCTTCTTAACGTACATGTTCTCATCGAATTTGGTTAGTTTTTGCTGTCACTCATTCACCATAATGAATACCAACAGTATATTAAAACAATGGTGTATGCTGGAAAATGTGAAGCTCATGATATAATTCCGTATACGTTACAACTAACATATTTGGATTGGCGGTGGAAATTTGGTAAACTATTAGCTTAAATTGGATTGGTTTATTGAGAAATTGATGCATACGGAACAAGACGATAATATTGTGATTGGAATTTCTTGTCCTGCTATACTGCAAAAACGAAATGTTTTAAAGAATTTAAGAGTTTAGTTATAGGGGTTATTACCATTCCTGTACGAAAGGGCAAAGAGGCACCTCCTGAGGATACGCCTGCTCATGTTATGGCAAGGAAGCATGGGTTACACACTTGTTCTTGGCTTCGCCAGTGGAGCAGAATCCCTGAGAAAGAGGGTGCATTGAGTTTTCCTAGGTATGGGACATTTAATGCAAGGATTCTTGAAAATGTGAAGGGAAAATTGCATGAGATGAGGTCACCACCTAGACCTACTCAATATGAAGCTTTTAATGCATGTGAGAAGGTTGCGAGGGAAAAGGAGAGCGAACAATATCAGGACAAAACAAACCGTGCAGAATTATATGGATTCTCGATGCGATGAAGAACAGCGTAAATGGAGGAAGGCCATCATGGAGGGAACCAGATTATATCCAGCTATTACTACGCAAGCAGCGAAGCAGGAGAACGAGAAAGATCAACAAAAGAAAGATGGGGATCATTCAGACAGATTCTGGAGATGAGATTTTAAAACAGATGTTGACACCGAGACCTCCACCATATACAACTCCTATGATTCACAGAGACTCTAGTGCTGATGCAAGTGCCACAAGGGCAACTGCACCTGCAGATTCGAGTTTAGCCCCAATTGAAAGACCTATACAGATACTCCAAATCTGTGGCTCGACCACGGGTTCCAACGGTTACCAGTACAACTGCAATACATACCAAAGCCCAGATAACTCCCGTAAATGCCCGATAATACCCAGAGTTATTGCAACTGCTCTGCCAAATGTGGATTTAAGGCCAGAAGCTCAAGTTGTTGGAGGTGTGCCTACCACAGGATTCGTCCTGACTACACAAAATTCCCAGATTGTTGTATGGAGACCCCCCACAGACAGTACAAGCACAACTTGAAGTTGAGAAACTAGAAATGAAATGGGCAAAGAAACACAAGAAGATAAAGAGAGAGGAAGCAAAGGAAAGGAAACAAGATAAGGGAAACGAAGGAGAGATGGCTACATTTCCCCTTAGAGAAATTGCAGGAGGAATGTATGTACTGGGATGATTTGGTCATCCCGTGGCACATTATTGCAGTGGCCCTTAATTTTATTTACCACGGACACACGCAAGCGCCCTTAAGTGATGGTTGTCCTACGCACAGCCTTCGCCCTATACTGAACACTTTGTGGATAGCCAAACTCATGTAGGTAATCAACCAGGATGAGCAAGCCTGTGCTGCACACAATCTCTGTCCTCTGAACAACTTTTCAAGGAGGACTCACTCTGTCCAGACAACCAATCACAAGTAGGTGGCCAAGGCCCTACTACGCACAGCCTTTGGCCTGTAAGGTGAATCCTTTGCAGCAAATCCACCCCCCTTGGGAAATCAGCCACACATGGGTGGGAAAGTACCTATTGCAAACAGTTTTTTCACCCTGTGCAGAACCGCTCGGTAGACAGCCCACTCCCTCTACACACCAAAGGCCACTTAAGTGGTGAAGGCCCTACTATGCACAGACTTTACTCTGAACCCAATACTTTGCAGAGAGCAGATATCTTGTGGGCAATCAAGCACTCATGAGTGGTCAACTATCTGGTGTTTACAGTCTTCACTCCTATACACAAATGTTCATGCAGAGATCACTCTTTCCAGATACTCACTGCCCCTTAGGAAAGTAAGCACATACTACATACAACCTTCACCCTATAGCAAAGCTTTTCCAGATAGCCGACCTCTTGTGGGCAATCAACAGGACACGCCTCAGCAAGTCAGCATGTCATCTGTGATATCAATAATGATGTCACTGAATAGGTCATTAGTAATGTGATATGTGAAGTCATAAGCAGGGCATGGCGGGGGCGTAAATTCTAGTTAGCTTAGTAAACTGCAACTGGGGAGTTTTTTGTTTTTAAAACATGTTGTGACTGAAAGTTTTACTTTACTGTAAAGTCACTTTAACCTTTGATTTTTGAGTGACTTTTCAGGGTTTCTTAACATAAAGGAAGATATTATTACCATACACAACTATAATGGCAATTTAACCTTTGTTTTTTCAGTGAATATACATTATACAGTGGCGGTTGCCACTGTCAAGTTATAGTTAGGTCAGAGTTCCTATAGGAAGAGGGCATTTGTTAATAACTTTGGTGCCATTTGACAAATCTTCATGAACCTTTCCAAAATAATGTGGTGATCCATGAAAAGGAGACTAAGAAAAAGGAGGCGGGATCCCAAAACATGTATTTCCCATGTTAATTTCCATAGAAAATTCTGGGAAGTGGTACAGGACAAACAGCTAAATGGAGTTACACCAAATATGGCAGAAAGTTAGAACTTTACTCAGAAAGTATGCTTTTTGTAATTTGGTGTTAACCAGTTCAGCATTCAAAGAGGTTCTCGGGTGGTCATGAGAGGGTTAAAAAAATGGGTGTATCTGGACTGTGTTCAGATTGGCCACTTTAAAGGAGAATAATCAATGCTGATTGGTTTGCCACAACCTAAACAAAATGTTGTGGCAGCCATTGCAGGTGCAGGACTGCGAGACATGGTCACTGCGTCCTGAAAATGATTTAAAGAAATATAAAAGGGACAGGGTGAGTATGCCTCACCCCAAGGTGCATGTGGGGAGTCCCAAAAGGAACTCTTCTTGATTGGCTGGCCACAACCTGACAAAATGTTGTGGCAGCCATTACAGTACTTGGGACATGGTGTCCACTGAAATGCAGTATAGTGAATGGTAGGTTATGACAGTCACAAAAAGGAGCACATATAAAGTGCGACAGCAAATGTGAGTCACAATATAAATCATTTGTTGGTGGTACCATACTAATTTTAGAAATTGTAGTGTGTTCTATGGTGATTTTACTCAATGCAAAAAGCTTATCCTGGGCTGGCAATTTATGAACAATGCTTGAGAGAAAACTGTTTTCGCTCCTGATTTTCTGACAGAGTTTATCAAAGGAGCTCCAGAGGTTAAAATACGTGCACATTTTCAAAAACTGACACTATCTTCCGCAGCCACATGAAAATAAGGTCTGATACTCTGAGTAAAATATGTACTTCCAACAGCAGCACTATTCTGTCAGCTAACTTCCCAGTGTTCAACTGCAGCTTCCCCCATAGTGTTCTTTTTTGATTTCAAAGTATTTTAATGTTATTAGGGGATACAAAGATAAGGGGAGGGAAAAGTGGCGTGGTATTATACAGTCATAATGAGAAAGATACTTGTAGAACAAGAAAACAATCAAGAATAGAACCAAATAGAACGGCCGGTTGTGGATCCAAACATCTGTAATTACAGGGATATTAATTGAAGAAAACCCCGACGGGGAGGAAAGGGGGGAGAGGGATGACACACAACTACAGCGCTAACATTCTGTATGACAAAACTGTGGCACGCCTGAAGCCATCTTGATGGAATCAAAGTTATAAAACTTAAAGCATTTCCTTTAAAAATGTATCTTAGAAATTGTTGTTCGTGCTCTAGAAAGCTAAAATGAGGACACATTTAGCAACGGCTTTTTTTGAGCCACAGCCTATTTGTAAAGTGAGCTTGCAACTCACACTAGTTGCGCCCAGTCTCAATTTTGTTTAAATGAAGTACTGTTTGAACTTGCATGTTTACTGCTAGCTAAAATGTACTCCATATAAATCGTTTACCACAGTGAATTAGACTGGTCTCCAAAACTGCACTATACCTATTTTGGATGTGCACAAACGTACATATAATCAATCTATGCTGTATACGTTTGTGGGTCCTTTGCTGCGGTATACATTGGTTTCTAAAATTATCTACGGTGTTCTAGAGTAATTTTAGGAGAAGTAGATTGGATGATATGGCCAGTAATGTCATCAATGAGGTCAACTGAAATATCATCAATGAGATCATCAATGATGTCATTTAACATGCCAAAAGTGATGTACTATGTGAGGTCATAAGCAGTGCATGGCAGTGTGCAAGTTATAGTAAGATCGCTGAACTATAACTGGCATATTTCAGCAGGGTTTTTTTGGTTAATAAGTGTTCGTTTTTAACCCATTTTAACAAATACATTTATAATCAATTGAACCTTTGTTTTTTTAGTGAATTTGTTTGTTTAATGAAAGGCAAGATCATATTATCATACCCAACTATGCCTCTTTAACTTTTGCTTTTTTC
Organism: Calotriton arnoldi; assembly: GCA_963921515.1. Lineage (NCBI taxonomy): Eukaryota > Metazoa > Chordata > Amphibia > Caudata > Salamandridae > Calotriton > Calotriton arnoldi. The sequence goes on from CAWUFW010006202.1 coordinate 366,627, forward strand.
AGTAAATGTATCTACAATGACACACATTATACACATATTTACAAACACATATAGATGTACATATATTGCTTAAAATGCTTACATCTGACTTTGTATAAAGATAGATATATCTACATACAAATTGAGATGTATGCATTTTGAGCAAATAACACTACTTTGCAATGAAAGGTATGCTTGACAATTAATGTGCCATGCAAAGTGTGTGGTCTGTTTTTTTCTGTGCTTCTTCCTGGCCCATTCAGCAGCGGTGGTGGTGCAGCTTAATGGGGGTGGGTGGAGGGGTAAAGGGGGGGCAGAGAGCAGGACAAATAGCACTGGGGTGTGGGTGCCATCGAGACACCCTCAGTAGCCACAGTATGCTTTGTCTTTTAAGTATGTTAGCCTTCATCACAGTAATCTGTATATGCCCCTCAGCTTTGGGATTTTGATTGCTTTTACCCTTTCAAGTGTGATGAGTTTCTTCCCACCCTCCCCGTGATATCCACCTTAACCCATTTAGGGAACTGGGTTTAGTCTTCAAGTGATATTCAAGACACATTTTCATCTTTTTTACCAACATGTCTGGAACTGTAACAATTTCCAACGTTGGTGTATTGGAGAGATCTGAGAAAACTGCAGAGGAACCTCCTTCTGTCTACAACAAATGGTATTTACAAAAGATTTGCAGTTCTAACTGTTCTAAAATCACTCTTCTGAGCCCTCTAAATTATCCTTTTTGGAAAAGATATATTTTTCACCATTATTTTATCATTTTTCCAACCGAAAAAAATGTTTATCTTTTTGTACTTTTTATACATTCTTGTATTGAATGGGGAATGAGAAAGAGTGAACCTAGAAATCCTGGTATACATTGCAGAATCTAGAAACAAATGTGTAGTTAGCATGGAGTCATTGTGTACATTGTTCAAGGTTTCTCCAAAAACAACTAGTGAACAAAACATGTTGACAAGCTATACATCAGTGAGTGTCTTTTAAAGGCTGATCCTGCAATATGCCACTGCTTTCCAATGATTTCAGTGATCACTGTGCTACAGTAAGCATTCCACACCTGAAGCCAACAAATGAACAGTGGCTAACAATGATTTGTCATGGTTTACTAACTGTAGGAAAAGTGCACTTTTTAGGTGTCACCCCCTCACCTTTTGATCTGGATGCTGTGGCAATAGAAATGAAAGTGCACCGAGACCTGCTAACCAGGCCCCAGTGCCAATGCTCTTTCCCTCAAAGGTAATGTGAATTGGTACAACCAAGTGGCAAGATGCTTTAACCCCCCATTAGGAGTCCCTAGTATATGGTACCGTGGTACCCAGGGCAAGGGTGTTAAAGGGTCACCAGGGCTGCAGAACTATTTGTGCCACCTGACCTCCCAGGATGGCTAGTGAATGACACATCAAGGCGGTGATATGCAAGTGAGTTGTCTCCCAGGGAGACAAAGACCGACCCCCCCCCCCTCGCCCTGCCCTCAGGTACTCGTGTTTGCGAGTAGGTGGGAAATTAGGTATTCTGGAGGCGTACAAGCCCCAAAGGCTAGCCACACCTCTAGGGTGGGCTAGCTGGTCTGTACAGCCAAGGATGCCTCTTGCAGTCTTCAAAATTGCCAAAAATAGAGGGTTATGGGTAGTTTGGTGACATACACCCCCCGGATGTGGTTGCCTCAGGGGCGGATTAGCCGCAGGACTGGCAGCCCATTGGCTACTAACCCTCACACCTCTAAACAACCCCTAAATCCAGGGTTTAAGTGGCACCACTGACACCAGAACTCCAGATCTGCTCTGAGGACTAAGAAGAGAGACCTGTGTCTGCACAAGGAAGGACTCCACAAAGAAGGCGCATAGCTCTGCACCTGTGGCAGCCCCCCTGCACCCGCTGGACTAAAACTCATCCTGGGCCAGAGACTGGTTCAAAAACAAAAGGTGAACCCCTCTGCAACTGAAAGACTTCACCAGGACTCCCTAGGACAAGAGGTACTAGTCCCTTGCAGTCGGAAGGCACAAACCACACTTCCACGATCCAAAGAAGGACTGTCCACCAGGCTCTGTCGGGGACCAGCCCGAAAGTAACCAGCCAGGTGCCTTCTGGGAAGCGTAGTCCTGAACCTCACAGAGTCTCAGCCCTCTACAGCATTCCCAGGACCTCTGGAAGAAGATTTACTTCATCGCTACATTTGTCGTGGCCAAGGTTTGTTGGTGGTCTGCCTGACTACTTACTGCTTTCCTCGACGCTCCAAGAACCAGCAAACATCCTGCATCGGTGACCCTCAACTTCTGTGGCACAGTTGTCGAGTACATCCATCCCAAACCTGTTTGCCTTGGCAGGCCTGGTAAAGTCAGCCCCTGCAGCTCCCTTCAGCACAACGGATAGCGAGGTACACCTCTGCACCAGATACACCCAAGATGGGTAGAGGCGTTCTGCCTGGTGATTTCAGGGGCCCCTCCAAGCTTAACTTTCAAGGGGCTTCCCTGAACCCAACCTGAAAGTGACCGAGTGTCAGAAGTGTGTTTTTGACAGCTCCCGTGGCTCCCCCTTTCAGCACCAAGGAGTCAGATTTCTTTCAAGTCATGTCAATTACTTATCGTCCAAGCTGGTGCTCTGAAATGCTTAACACATGTTCCTCTAAGTAAACCTGACTGCTCTTTACCACTCTACCAGGACTGAGCTAAGGATTACTAGTGCAAATTCGAGGTCCACTTTTGGGTATTGTGCTAATATTACATGGTAAGGCTCCTCCGCCATACCACATAATATTTCCACCTTGCTACACTAACCATGGTTCAGTAGTCACTGAAAAAGCAAATGTACAAAAATGGGTGATGAAGCTTAGCTAATGTTATGCGTTTCTGGATCGCATGCAGGAATAAGAGTTCAATGACAGGTGACATCAATATCATAAAATCTGGAATATGAATACTGTCAAGTTATTTTGAGGTGGTTTTATTGAATATTGTGAAAAATAGTTTTCCTGGGTGTTGAAATACGCTGGGCCAAAAACAGCACACATACTGCCTGTCAAATGTCACTGTCAAACAGGACATTCAAAATAATCCAGACAGATGCAGTGTGGTCTGCTTTTCTCCATCATGGTTATGTCCTCCCACACAAGTGTTTCCCTTTGTGACGCAGTTAAGTGAGGGATAGCTGCATGGGGGCAGAAGTCTTGCGATGGAGACCAGATCATGCAAATTCTCCAGTTAAAAAAATCTTTCCTATCCCCCTCCTCAAGGCAGCAGGATTCAAATGGTGAGCAGAGGTAAGAGAGCAGAGTGTCTTGTTACAGGAGCTCTGGATCCCAACTCGGATTTTTTTTCATTCTTTGCAAATAAATAAAATAATGATCCCTGGGGTTCAAAGGGCCTTTCCAGTCCACTGAAGGGAAAGAGATTTGGGGATAACTGCCCACTGCATGCGTATCCACTTTTGTATTAAAACAAAATTCAATAACAGATTTAAAAATTTCCTGAGGTCTAATGCGGAATCACTTTCCTTGAGCAGGGGAGGACAACACTAAGTCCCCTGACTCCCACTGCGCCAAAAAATAGTGGATGAGGATGAGATGCAGAAAAGCAGCCTACGAGGCAAGCGGAACCCTAGCATGAGCACTAGATGGGGCAGATGGGAGAGCATAACCATGAACCTAGTATCCCAGGGAGTGCAGAAAGGGGTTCTGATCATTGAGAGCTGTGGGGTTGTAGCCTGATGCCACTGCAGCTGGCCTGTACTTTATTTTATATTATTTGGAAACACAAAAATGTCTAGTGGTTGTTTTAGCCCACCTCCCCTCTCTTTCCCTGCCCCTCCCCTCAAGGAAAGCAGATAGAATATAAATCTCACTAATCTCTTCCTTACTAGATGCAAAAGTTGGGTGGCTGTTGGTTGGGGGGCGGGGGGGGGGGATGATGGCCTGTGCAGTGGACGTGCTTAGTGGTTTGTGGCACAAAGTCCTCATGTTTTGTCATCTTGCCATGACCCCCTAAGCAGGTATCATTTTCTGAGTGTAACCAAAGGAAAGGGGCTTGACTTCACTTTCCAAAAGTCCCTGCTCGGTCATGCTCTGTAACAGGAAGCGGAGGCTGGGCTCGCCATCAAGGGGGACCCACGATTTGCAATCCTGGTGTATGTTGGGAAGATTTCTCTTGCAGGAATCCTTCCCAGTGGAGAGGCACCATTGGAAAGGTGGGGGGGGTATCAATTTGTTCCAATGGTGTCTCCCCTATCCTGCTCAGTGCCTGACAACAGAGGTCTGGCTAAATATTTCCCGTACTATCTCATAGTTACACTTTTGCTTTATAGGTTCATCTACTGAAAGGCAGTCTATCTATAAAGCTTTATAACAAAAGAACAATCTTTTGCTCCTTTTTGGTTCAGGAGACAGGGTAAAAAAATATTCTCAAATCAATAATACTGGGATTTAAAGAGTAATTATGGTTATTAGATTGATGGTGATGTGGTGAACTATCAACTGTTTTTGGTGCCTGTGGAGGGGTGGCTTTAAGGTGGTCTCCAGTTCCCTTTCAAGTGGGAGGCCTAGATTATTCCTTGGTGTTTACAGCCTCCAATAAATCACCTTCCTGTTGCTCTCCTTGTCCAACCCCTGACACCCACCTGGCATCGCTATAATCATTCAGGATTGTGGTGGGTACTTCCATATCGGCCGTCCCTGGAGGAAAACACCAGTCCTCACATCACTTGTCTGGTTCCTCATCGGGTTTCTCTTTCGTCAAACCTATCCAGTTCTCCGCTGCCAATCCTGAATCCCTGGTTTTGCCATCTTTCTGTTTCCTCTACTCCATGTCTTGTCCTCCTCAACCTCTCCTCATTTCTGCACCGCCTCTCGTCTTGTGGCTTATTCCTTCTTTTACTTCGGGTGTCGTCCTCTGAAAAGCGGCACACAACTCCTCCCCCTGCTTGTGGAACAAGCCTTCTTTTAGTCCCTGCTCCCTTTCCTACTCTTTGGTCTCTTTCTTTACTCAGTCTTTCTTCTCTTTCCTGTCATCTTTTCTTTTCCAGCTTCACTGCCTTACCTGGTCCAAGATACACCGATCGCGGACCACCCCACCCTACCCCCAACCCTGAGACAATGCATCTATCACCACTGTAAGCTCAGGGTGGCGTAGGGAGGACTGCCTCCTGCAGAACCGGTTAGTGTCCATCTGCCACCACTGTAGGCCCCTGGGCGGTCTCCTTCGGAATGTCGATGCTGTCAGAAAGACATAACCCCGTTGTTAAGCCCATTTAAGGAGGAGTTTCGCTGCAAGGCTTGATGCATCATCGGACAGGTGGGATGAGTAGGATGCATGAGATCAAGATTCGAAGACACCTTAGAACCCCCTGCATCAGAATGCAGGATTGAGTTTAAAAAATCTGGATCATACCCTGAATGTCTTGGACTCTATAGAGAAGTGTAAAAGCTTTGAACGCCTCAGAGTCTAGGATGAGACCTAAGAAGGGAATTCTCTGCATGGATATCTGCTTACTGATGCAAAGCCAGAAAAGTGCAAAAGGGTTACCGTCATCTGGAGGTGGTCCATGACAAACTACAGCGAGCCTTCCTTCAGTAGGCAGTCATCGATGCACAGGAATATATGCATCCCCAACCGGTGAAGATGGGCCACAAGCAGGCCATCTTCTTCGCAATTACCCGAGAGACCGATGGGAGGTTATGGGTACAGCAGCAAATTGGAAATGCTCTGACGCCACGCACCCAAAAGTAGCATCTGCAGGGCTACAGGGCAGACACACAGAAGTATGCATGCTGCAAGTCCAAGGACACCATCCATTTCCCCAGATTTAGGGCATAAAAAACCTAGACCAAAGTCAACATCTTTATTTTGTCCTTCCACAGGAAGGTGTTCAGAAGGTAAAGTCTAAAAATGGCCTGAGACCACTATTTTTTGGGGCACCAAGAAATAGCGGGAGTAACACCATTTGCTATTCTGTGCCTCTGGGATCCTCTTAATTGCCCTTTTGCAACAACCAATTGAACTTCCTGCATAAAAAAGTCAGGATGATCCACTGAAATCTGGGTGAAAACAGGTACATTGTGGAGGGGTGAGGGATTTTGATCTGTACTGGCATGCGAACAGCCCAGGAATTAGCAAATTCTTCCTTTTACTGTCTGCACTTAACTCTTAGTGAGGCTTCTCAGGGGGGTTAGCGTGGGGATACGCAGGCTCAGGCATCAATACCACACCCTCAGCAACGTAATAAGAACATTTCTAGCTCAGTGTTTCTATGTGTAGAAAAGACAAGTTGAGTAATCCAATTACCCTTTCTCCTGTTCCTTCATGAGTCCCCCTTCTCTGGTCTATCGGAGCAGCTCCTGGAACCCTCCATCCCTCCCATCACTTCACCCCTCCCGCACCAGTGAGATCTCACCAGTCACAGGGAGCGGACAGGCATAACATTACACTCACACAGAGGGCAGTGCGGCGCGTTGCTCGGAGGGTTGCAGCAGGACCATAAACATCTATTGGTTACACTCTTCTAGGTGACTGGCTGCAGCTCAAGACTCACTGACACTCCAGTGGGTACTTCCTCATGGTGTGCCTCGCTTAGACAAGTCGGGGGATTACATGGCATCACTTCTTGAGGACGGCAGGCTTACGCTCAGAGATGATGATTCTGCGGGACAGCGGATGCCAAGCACTATCTTCTGCATGCAGTGCCTCACAACTACCTAGATTCATCATGATGCACCATTCCGATCACTTGGTCTTCCAGGCAGGTCCTTACACAAAGATACACTTGGGCAGTTTTGTGGTCATGCAGTCCAATTGTGGGGCACATGGGCCACCAGCAAGTGTTTATCCTGCCTTCAGTCAGTCCCACCACACTGGCACACAGCTCCTGCTGTCCTTGGCAGCTATGATGATTCCTTATTTGACTTTGTTTAGCTTTTAGCCTTTGTCTCCGTCGGTCAGACTATGACAAGGTCAATTATGGCACTTGCTTCCAAGACCAGCTCCTCTTCGAGGGTTTGCGCGTCCTTCCCTTGCTTACAGGCAGGAAGTCTTGGCATCTAGAGAAGTCCAATAATTCCTCCTTTAGACTGCACCCCAAGCATCTGGGAAGTTGGCTGTAAGTGCAACACCAACCCTTGGCTGTGTAGTAGTCCCCGGAGTACCCCACCCTCAGTAGGAGAGAGCACAACAAAGAACAACAATGGGTCTTAAGCTCCCATGTTTATATCAATTTGCAGATGGAGGATGCATATTCCAGGTCAGTGTCCTTGAAACTGGTTTGGCCAGTACTCCTTTCATGCATCATGAACAGGCCACCGGCCAGATCTGTCCTTTTGTCTGCGATGCTGCTCTTCCCAGCAGGGCATTCTCAGTGGAATACCCACCACAGAACTACAAAATGGCAAGATCAGGCTGCACCCAGCTATTTATGGCCCATCCTCGCAGAGATCAGGAGAAGAGACAATTTGTGCCCCTTTAAAGGACTCATTTCCATAACAGCAGATACCACAGGCCTCACCCTGCACACGTCTAACATCTACCTAAAGGCAGCTGCAATCAGAGTAATTTACAGCCCAGCATATCAGGTAGGGTCCAGGCACTTTTAAAGAAAGCGAGATTCTTCTTTTCTCACTATCGCATCCAATGTTTTCCCCCTCCAATCTAGATGATTATGCAATACACATATGCCACCTGAGGAAAGCAACATCTCTTCCATTTTGTACTCTTGTCTAGAGTGTGGGCTTCCAAAATGGAACCCACTGGTCTCTATCACTCATATATGGACTATCAAGCTTAGCACACATGTACCTGTGTAAAGCAGGGAATGTCGGCGTTTAGGATCACTGGTTCATTGTGAGCACTGGAACTTTTTTAGATGACTGGGCTTGTAGGCAAGCAATCATGCCTCAAAAGTAAAATGTCTGTTACTAGAATTCACTTTACATGGAATGCTCCCACCACCGTGCTCCACTCATGAAACCCGCGACAGAGACGTTAGTCCTCTGTCACTACAAGGCTGCGTTTGGTGCACCCCTCCTAGTACAGAACATGGTTCAAAATCGATCATTGTCAAAAAACAGGCCTCGATCAACTCATACAAATGAGATTAATGTGCGATATGACTCTAAAAAAAAACAACTAAAAAACCCAGGATCACAGGCATTTGCAGGTTGGGAATGTAGGGAATGGGTCACAAAAGTACACCATGCAGGAGACATTCCCATCACAGCAATATTATTCTCGTTTTTTTTTTCCTTTTTGGATCTTCATTCCATGTATCTTTCTTCTCTCAAGTTATTATGGGCTGAGGACTAATCACAGCAAAGAAAAAACAATACAGAGGCACTTTTACACCTTTCCTTCTCCTTGGATATCAAATCAAGCGTGCTCTTCAGTCGGATGCCTTCACAATCGTTAAGTGGGATGCATTATTCAAGCCTTGACCAGGCCTCAGGAACATGGCGGCAGGCTGAAGCCGGTCGCGGGAGCTCCCGGAGCAGCGAGGCAGAAATCAACGTCGGCATGATATAGCCCACAGTGACGCTCACTGAAAAGAAATGTGAGGTATATAAGACGCTGTAAGCTTTCTCGTAATACATTTCTCGATTTTAAAATACCTTTGTCTTTCCGTTTTCTTTTTTCCACGTTTGCCGCTGTGCCGCTGTGTACGCCCTTCGCCATTGTCACACTACCGCATGGGGCAGGAGGCAGCTGACTACACTGGATTCGGGGGGCGCCGGACCGAGTTGTGGAGGAGGATACAGGCTGCTGTGGCTCTGGTCGGCTTCCGGGTCGGGGGGGAGGGGGGGGGGCAGAGACAGAACAGTACGCTGGCGAGCTGTGGAGCCCCGGGAAGACTCCACAGCACAAGACTTTTTTTCCGGCCCCCCGGTGGATAGGGTAAGACGAGCTTTTAGCAGGAGAGAGGTTCGGCAGATGGAAAAAGAGTTGCTTCTTTTTTGTCCTGGGTTGCCTCATTGTTTCCCTGAGTCAGTTTCAGAAAATAAGGGAAAGAAACAGGAGGGGGATAGTGAGTCTGCGTCGGTAGAGGAGCAGCTGAGGTCGGGGGTTCCGGCTGGGCTGCATAAAGCCATCAGTATTGTACCTGCTAAAGGGGTGTTGGTGGGCCCCCCCCCCAAGAAATAGGTATCAGCTGCGCTCTCAGTATGAGGCAAAAAATAGGGGGAAATCAGTTGTGGAGGGGAAAATAGTTGGAGAAGTACTCCCAGTTACCCCTAAGAAGAGGGCGATAAAATCTGGGGGGAGCAAAAAGCGAAGGGAAGCAAAGGCAGCGCGCTCACCAGCTAAGACAACCCCCCTTCATTAAAATCTTACTTCAAAATAATGGAGCAGGTGGCGACCTCCAAAGGGGGGCAGCAAGGACTACAGCAGACCCTCCCCCGCTTCAGTTGGAAAATCGGTATACACCACTAATGGTGGATGATGGGGGAGAGAAAGAGGCATGTCGGGTTGGGGCAGAAGGGACATTTAATGAAGGAAGCCCCCCTCCCGTTACAGGGTCACTCCCCAGTACAGAATCAATACTAACGCAAGGTAGTGGCAGTGCCTTGGACGGAGGAAACACTGATACTTCTTTAGGGGCAGAAGGTGGCAGGACCCATTTGGAGTCAATGCTATTAAGTCTAAGAGGAGATCTATTTTCAAAATTTGAGATTTCTGAGGCTAATCAGAGGGGGATACAGGATAAATGTGAGGTCTTAGAAGGAAAACTGGACGATATAGCCTTGCGAACTGGTGTTCTGGAATCTCAAGTCAAGGTCCTCTCGGAAGCTGTATCAGGGAACACCAAAGATCTTGAGAAATTAAAAGTCCAGAATAAAACCCTACAAGAAGACCTAGAGAGGTTGGAGATGCAGGCAAGGCGTAATAACCTAAGAGTTCTAAAAATTCCGGAAGGTGCGTTAGGAGGAGATATAAAGTCATTTATTTGTAAAATCCTCAGGGAGGGAATTCTGAAGGATAGGCCGGACATAGATTTGGACAAAGAGATTCAGAGAGTCCACAGAGACCCTTTCAAATTGCATCCGGCCAGAAAAGCTTTAAGGAAAATCTTGATCAATTTCCTCACCTATGCAGTTAAAGAATTGGTGTTGGGGAGAGCTTTAAAAGAAACTGTCTTCAACTTGATTCAGTCAACTATCAAATTAGGTCGGATCTTGGAAAGAGAACGGCGCAAAGGCAGTGGGACCTTGGAACTAGAATGCCTGAGTTGAGAAGTCGGGGGGCGCAGGTCCAAATGAAATTTCCGGCCATGTTAAAAATAATGTGGCTAAACAAGATGTATAACTTTAGCTCCCCTGAGGAAGTAGATATTTTCTTAGCCCAAATGAAGAAGTAGATTAGACTTAGACCAGTTTAGACCCTGGAATGTATAAAAATTAGATAGATAAAACTGATTAGACCACATTAGGGGGGCAGTTAGGGGTTAGGAGGCGGTAGGTGCAGATAATAGCGAGAAAAAAAAAAAAGATATATAAAAGTAGATAAATAATAAAAAGTTTAGTGGAATTTTATATAGTTTAATATGTATGTGTGGGTTTTTCTTTTTAATTTTTTCATTTTTTTTAGGAGTAGATGCTTTCAGCTGCAAAGGGAGGGTCCCGAATGGCGGTTTCAATCGCCGAGGGAATAGTAGGAGGGTTCCTTATGGGAGGGTGGGGTGGGGGGAGCATAGGGTGTTGGGAGCAAGGGGAAAAAAATAAAAAATTCAGTCCTCATACAAGTCCTAAAGTTTCAGAGTCGCGAGGGAAGAGCCTAGGGGGTTGTAAAGATGAACAGGCTAAATAAAGTTAAATTAATAACATGGAATGTGAATGGATTGAGGAGTAGGAGAAAGATGTCCTGGGTCATTGAATTTTTGAAAAACAGTGAGGCACATATCTGTCTCTTAGAAGAGACCCATTTAGAGGCCCATGAGTGTAAGCAGGGGTTTAGCAAGGTAAGATGGATTCAGGAGGTGCTTTGTTCAGACCAAAGAGGAAGCACTAGGGGAGTAGCATTGATTATAAGAAGCAATGCAGGTATAAATGTGGTAAAGCAAGATACAGATCAGTCCGGGAGATGGTTGGTGGCTACTTTGACAGTTTGGGGTACACCTCTAGTTTGCGTAGTCTATTACGGGCCAAATGAAGACAACCCTGGGGCGCTTTTAAAACTTGAGGTTAGTCTGTTGAACACTACTGCACCGATTATAATTGGGGGGATTTCAACCTGGTTTTAAACAAAGAGATAGATCGTACCTCGAAAGTAAAATACAATAGTCCACCAAAATGTTTGCTGCTTTAAAAACATAATCAAAGACTTTAACTTGCCAGATATTTGGAGGAGCAAGAATAGGGAAACTAGAGATTTTACGTTCTACAGTAAAAAGTATAAGCATCACTCGAGAATTGATTCTTTTCTTATAGACCAGGTGCTGTTTTCAGATATCGAGGTAATAAAACATATTCCTGCTATATTATCAGACCATTCAGCAGTAGCTATGACCCTGGGGCTTAAGCAAAGAGAGATACAAAAAAGGTGGACTCTAGATAGGACCATGTTATTAGATGAAGAAGTGATTATGGAGATAGGAGACAAAACGGATGAGTACTTTAACTTTAATATTGGCACAGCTAAAGATCAGATAGTGTGGGAGGCTTTTAAAGCCTATATAAGGGGGATACTTAGTTCCATAATGATAGGAAGAAGAAAAGTTCTGAAAAATGAAGAAGCGGGTAGGATAAGTAAGATTAAGGAAAAGAAATAGAACTACAGAAAGCATCAATGGAGACTTTGAGTACAGTACCATGTTTGGAGAAAGAGTTGGAGATTCTACGGGCTGAATTTCAAGCTAACTTAGATAAGAAGCTTTTGGTTAGGTGGAAAGCTAGTAAGCTTCAGCATTTTGCATACGGAGAGAAATGTGGTTCTCTATTAGCGTGGAAAGCGAAAACGGATAGGGCAAGGAACCTGATAAAGATTTTAATCAAAAGAGGGTCAGGAGGTATAATATACGAGGATGATCAAATTCGTGAGGAGGCCAGAAGTTTTATGAGTGATCTATATAAGGAGGATATTGGACCAGGACAAGAGGTAGTTCAGGAGTTGTTAAAGTTAACAACGCTCCCTCAGTTGACAGAAGAATATAGGGTATTGTTGCAAGCAAGTATCACTGAAGAAGAAGTCAGAGCACAATGCAAAAAAATGGTCAGGGGTTAAAGCCGCAGGCCCAGATGGGCTCCCAATTGAGTTATATGTAGGTATTTTAGATAAGGTAGTGCCAATTTTAAAGAATCTGTTTAATAAAATCTATATTGGGGGAGAAAATACTCCAGGTTCATGGGCAGAAGCTACGGTGACCCTGATATTAAAACCTAACAAAGACCCACAGATGATAGAGTCTTATAGACAAATATCCTTATTAAATTCAGATTATAAGCTCTTTACAGGTATACTGGCAGCAAGGGTGGCAAAGGTTATAAAGGCGGTAGTTCACTCGGATCAGAGAGGTTTTATACCAGGGAGGCAGCTGAATGAGCTTACTTTTCAGGTAATGGGGGCCATAGATATGGCTGAAGTAAGGAAGGCTCCTCTGACGATAGTAGCAATAGATGCTGCAAAAGCCTTTGACCAGGTTAACTGGGTATATCTGTGGGAGACACTAAAAGTTTTGGTTTTCCTAACAATTTTGTTCAGGCGATGAAGAGTTTATATTTCAGCCCTAAAGCGAAGGTGTTGGTAAACGGGGCCCTGACAGACTGGTTTAATATTTCACGAGGCACTAGGCAGGGGTGCCCTTTGTCACCGCTTTTATTCGATCTGTATATAGAGCCATTTGTCAGCTGGCTCAGGGTAGATCCTATTATTCACCCCTTTATAATGGGAAAGTTAGAACTTAAACTTGCTCTCTATGCAGATGATTTGCTCTTATACACAACAAACCCTGCAGAGGCAATCCCCAGACTAATTGAGAAGGCAGAGAGGTTCGGCGAAGTCTCGGGGTACAAAATCAATAAAGAAAAAACTGAAATAATGGAATGGAATCAAGTAAAGGGAAGTCAGGGGGTAAAAAGCCAAATGAGGTACTTAGGGGTTCAGTTAGTGCAGAAACTAGAAGATATTCCTAAAGTTAATTGGAGGAGGGTTTCTAAAGAGGTTGCTAGTTTATTTAGACGATGGGCAAACCTCCCTTTGAACATCTACGGGAGGATTAACCTTGTAAAAATGATACTTTTACCCAAAATCACCTTTCTATATAATTCAGTCCCACTCTTATTCAGGATAGAAGATATAGCCAAGCTACAAGGCAAAATAGGTACCTTTATTTGGGCTACGAAAGGCCCTAGAATAGCCTGGAAAAAGTTAAGAAGAGGTCTTACAGTGGGTGGGTTAGCACTACCAGACCTACTCACATATTGTTATGCTTTTCATTTTAAAAATTTCAGGATGTTGGCTAACAAAACGGATTCCTCATCAATAGGTCTACTGTTTGAGGCTATGTTAAAAGATGCGGTGCAAGGGCAGGAATATTTTCTATACAAGTATGGAGATCCGAAGTTCTATAAAAAAGTTAGGCTAAAGATTCTGGGAGCTGCTTTAAAGATCTGGATGTATATAAGAAGAATGAAAATTGCATACTATGCAGCACAGGCCCCAGTTTGGGACTCCCCCGGCACCCCGGAATGCCTACAAGATCAACTTAGTCAGCCTTTAAAAATGGGAGGTATAAGGTGCTGGGGTGACCTGCAAGAGGATTCTAAGCTTATAAGTTGGGAGGCGCTGAGAAGGTTAACCGGAGGAACATTGACGAGGTTTAAGTTTTATCAGATATCCTCTTGGTGGGCGACGCAGAATTGGCATAAGGAGGAGGTAAATTGGAAAGCGGATTTAGTTACTAGGACGGGCACATGGAAAAAGGAAGTCTCGTTCTGGTATTGGGCTCTATTGGATGCTGAGGATGATGGGGAGTCTGAAGTTATAAGATTGTGGGGCGAAGAGTATGGAGAAAGTGAAACGGATGTATATAAAATATGGTCTGACTCTTTTTGTATGTTGCAGGCTATAGTAAAACCAGCCGCACTTAGGAGGAATCACCTGTATACTACCTACAGAGTTTATTGGTCTCCAAAAAAGCTATCTAAGGTGACAGGGAATGTATATAGTTGCCCCAGGTGCAAGTATCCAGCAGCAGATGATATTCATATGTTCATGGAATGTCCAAGAATTAAATCTTACTGGATGGAGGTATGTGAATTTCTGGAAGTTGTGCTGGAGAGACCGACGGAAGTAAGTACCAGTCTAATTTTCTTCGGTCTATCGAATGACTATCATGTGAATGCACCTGCATCTAACTTTATATTTTATGTGGTAATCATTGCAAGGAGAGAAATTTGTAGGGTGTGGAAATCAGAAACTCCCCCGACTTTTGCTGAATGTTTGAAGAACATTATTTATACCAGTGAATCAGATATGGCTTGTGACCAAAGAAGCAAAGCTAAGATCTGGGCTGCCTTGTTAAACTGGAGAGAGAAGGAAAGTGGGTCCAATGATTAAGCCACTGTACTGTTGGTCCTGGCCTCCTAAGTAACATCCCGGGGCCCCTAGAAATGTGAACAAGAGTGGGAGAAGGTAACGGTATCATCTTGGAGGGAAAGCTCCCTTTCTCTCTCTTTGCCTCTCCCAAGGGCTGGTAAAGGTTGGCATGGAGTGATTGGAGGAATCCCACTAAGAGTTTTGGCAGTATGAGGACAAAAAAAACAATCGTTAAGTGTCTTTTTCTACATAATTTTAATTTTATTTTTACAGAAAATTCACATTCAGTTCCTGGAATGTGAACTAAGAATGCAGGAGACATAAACCTTGAATGAGTTTGAAGCTGTTTTTCTCCTGCCACATTAAGGTCACCTAAGAAACAGTGACGGCACTGTGACAAACAAGTTGCTGGGAAAACCAAAGAAGGCTGGAAAACCAAAGAAGGCTTGGAAGTGCTTCTCAATGTTGAAAAACGTCAAATGATGTACTGATAAAAAGTTGACGTTTTGACTGAAGAATTTGTGGGTGTTGTTTTTCCCAATTTCTACAGTGTTGTTTCTCAGAACCACCCTCACAAGTCGGGAAAAAAAGAACAGTCTGAGAGGGAATTGCCAGTACAGTGCACTCTGAGATTGGAAGCATTGAGGCTTCTTAGAAGGCACAAGCAGCGTGTTTTTAATACAAAGCTAATGTAATGCCTACAAGATTCTTTTATCCTCACTCAACACTCTTTTTAGCATCAGTGAGGTCCAGGATGCTGCAATGTAGTTTTAAAATTATGTTTTTTTCCAGAGATCAATAAACTTTTGGCTAAGACAGGCTGCATACCACAGCAATGGACATAGATGTAGCTTGGTCTTCTGGACCGCAGAAATGCACAAGGCCTTCAGAACCCAAATGCAAGGAGACTTGTCCAACTATCGGACAATAAGCCAGAGACAGAATTTCACTTGAAACGATATATTCCAAAAGGAACACTTTTGCAAGCTTGCAAGCTCCGTACATACGTACATACGAGTGCTCCAAGGTACTCGATCAGTTGCAGAGTTGTCTCTAGCGAGCTTGTTTTATTTGTTGACTTGATTTTCAAATTGGAAAATGCACATTTATAAGTTGCATTCAAGGATCTGGCAAAAGTGCAGACAGAGTCCACTGTTTATGAACATCGGAGAGAATCCACTGAAGGAAGCAGAATTTCCCTTTTCTACGAATGCTTCTCCCATCCTCTTGAACACTTGTGGTGCGGATTTCAAGTTTCTCGTCCACGACACAGCTGCCACACCTTGCTGTGTGTTCTTGGCTGTAGTGTTAACATTCTTTAAGCAAAATAATGAAGCGTGCAGGTTAAAATCACTTTTCTTGTTAGAGAGGACTTTTTGTTATGGGTTGGGAGGTAGTGAGGAGACTTCTACTGTTATAGCATCGGGGTTCAGGGAAACCTATGGTACTGGCACTGAAGTCAGATTCCCAACATAAAGATGGCACTGCGTAGTATGTGACCTCAGTGACCTTAATACTAAAGATGCCAACCCAGTGGTTCCCAACATTTTTAGAACCATGACCTATTTTTTAGAATGACAAACTTTCACAACTCACTTACCTTTAATGTACATGAGGAGAGGTGATTTTTTAACTTGACTAAAGCTTTGTGTGGTAGTGCATTGTCATTTACAGACAGCACATTTTTTTTTTTTACGGAGTTTTATATAGTGCGAACTTGACCCGGTATCTGGTATCAGAGCGCTTTACATAGCACCAGTTGCGTTACATGAGGACACATTCATCATTTTTGTTAGGCACAGGGAGATTAAGTGATTTGCCCAGAATCACAGGATGTTCAGTGTCATTGCCGAGACTCTAACCCGGTTTCCCAGATTCGAGGTCGACCGCCCTAGCCGTTAGGCCAACTCCTCTCCCCATTGAAACGGCCACTAACCTTGCACAGACATAGTTTTACTGATAGAACTATATAGCACTCAATTGGTAATGTGTGAAGATCCAGTTTCTGTTAATATTTATCATTGCGCATCACCAAGTAAAGGGTCTTGATTTGTTTTGATTCGATTAAGATCAGTTTCCAGCACACTTCAGAATTACAAACAAATGTGCTTCATTTTTGCTTTCCAGACTGCTGAATGTAAACAGTTCCATTTACAGATATTTACATGTTGTTGTGTGTTACAAAAAACAGGACGTCCCAGAGCCTTTCCTTTGAAATTCCCTGCACTCCAGCAAGATTGTCACATAATTAACTTTAAAAACTCCTCTCACTTTGCAGTCAGAGAAAGAAAAGTAAACACCAATCCTGCAGCAATTTATCAGAAGATATAACCTGAAATTTGACCTCTGCCTTTTGGTCACCGGCAAATGCGACAAGGTAAACACAAACTTTAAAGGCATCTTTATTTATTGCTCCTACTATTCCAACCCACCAAAGAGCACCTCGAGAACAACAGTTTTGGAAACCCTGTGATAAACCACCATTACCGATGTCAGACTACAAGTTTCCTTTCCCTCTGGTTACTGCATTAATCACCAGTCACTAAATGATCGTTTTTTATGTCTGCCCAAAAGCTGCACACTACGAAAAATAAGCACATCATGATGTCTACCAGGAAAGGAAGATTTAAATTATATGCATCTTTTCCCAAAGAATCTGTATGTTGATGATAAATAAAATAATCAGTT
Organism: Calotriton arnoldi; assembly: GCA_963921515.1. Lineage (NCBI taxonomy): Eukaryota > Metazoa > Chordata > Amphibia > Caudata > Salamandridae > Calotriton > Calotriton arnoldi. Next base: position 383,807 of record CAWUFW010006202.1, read on the forward strand.
CAGAGACAGGAAATGAACCCAAACACAACAAAATATCATATGAATAGTTGTGCATAAATTGAAGCAAAGTAGTAATGAGGACTTGTCCTTTTTCATAAAGTTACTTGGTGACATATCAAAGTCAATTAGTACCTGGTTCCATAGAGGTTGCCGGAGAACTCTGCATGCTCAATGAATTCCCCATTGCCGATTGCCTGCTCCATGTCTGTTCGAGAAACAAAGTGGTAATCTGGAAGAATTCAAACAAAATGCCATGTTTCACCTGACTGCTTATTTCTGAGCAATTGCTTTTGCAGGTCTACAACAAGATCATTAAGACAACACAAACGTTTTTACTGTACTTCACTGTTGAACAACCAACTCAAGGCATAAACCCAAGGTTTCATAAAAGCATATATAATTTTAGATTACATAAACATCATTGATCTAACAGAAAGACGAGGGGATAAATATCCAAAAACCATAAATGACTGGTGAGTGAACAGGGATACAACTGCCAAACACTGGATCTTTAACTTCAGCATCACTCTATCTAAAAAAAATACTATGTTTTTGAGTACTTTGCCGAACCACAAAATCTATAAGAAGTTGACTTTTTTCTAAGTATCACAAGCTTGTGTTGTTTCCCATTCCATGTGAAGCCTGCTTTAGTCTTTTTAGGCCACAAGCTCGGATCCCTCCAGAGCCCATCTTTTATATCAGCCAGGCTAACATTTGGTTCACAGGGCCTCCCAATGCCAGTGATTTTAGGAAACTTTGTACTGTAATATGTCTCTTGTCCTTTATCGATTATCAAGCCTCCCTGTATTTCACATTGGGCATGTTCTCCTCGGGTTTTCTAACAATGTCCATGAAGAGGAATTGAGTTCGGCAGAAATCGAGGGTCTTCATTCAGCAACATATGGTTTTCAGAGATGCTTGTCACATCCAGCTTTATAGCCTATGGCAGTTGATCAACCTGAAAGGTCAATGAAATCGTGATTGCTAGCTGGCTACCAGGAGTAATAATCCAATGTTTGGCCAGGAAGGCTTGGGCACAACTGCATTTTGCTGCGTTTTCTTTTGTGACATTCATTTGGAAGAACAGTTTGTGTGCATACTACTTTTACGGCTTGAGAGTTTACTTGTAGTGCTGGAATTGGGGTAAAACTCCTCTGAGACTTTGGATTTCTACGTAGATTATCAATTAAACCACGGATAGGGCGATTCATCCTACTTTATCCACTTTTACATCTTTTTGATAGAGGAAGTATGTGGTCACAGCTACACGATAAGGTCCGTCAGAACACCTACTGGTCAGTCTGTTTTTGAGATAACTCTCTTCACCCATGTGGCAGTTGGTCATAAACACAAGTTAGACTGTTGAGTTTTTCTAGAACAGAGACTCAGTGCTGAATGTGGTTTATGACTTCCAGTTTTACACACAAATTTAAATTTCAGAAACTGGAAACATTAGCACTCTTACTACAGTCAGTCAACAAATCAGTCATTCTTTTTTCGCTATATTTCAATAGCATATAAAGTACATGAAATACTCAGTTTATTATACATTATATATTTGCTGACGTAAAAGAGCCATAGTAAAAAGATTAAAATACAATATTACAAATACATTAAAAGAAATCATTAAAAAAAACATCCGATATAACAAAACGTTATGAAAGTGCAAGAGCAAAGAGCCCTTACAATAAAATTGCTCATCGCTTATGATAAAAGTTGCATCTCATTCACTACAATCAACAGCGCGACTCACTCACAATCATGTCTCAGGCGACATGAAACAAGACCAGACGATTCAGCCCCGTACACCACAGAACATAGTTCTCTACACAGAGAAGAGCCTCTACCTGCAGATGCCAGTTTGTGTACCAAAAGGCCGAGAAAAATAGGAAATGCTGCGGTGTACAAAAAAAAAATGCATAGAACGAAAACATGTGTGCACTAATAGGAAAGAAAATATTCAGGAACTCTGAAAAACAAACATTAGAATCTACATAAGAACATTCTAGCGTCTGTTGCCATACCTCATCTTGCAGCAAAGGAAAATTAAGCCAAAATTTAAAGCGATTGGCTCCAGCACAAATTACTGTTGGTAGCGTGTTTTTAATTAATCTAACTGGGAACACAAATGATTGGTTTAGCAACCATCTCTATTTATCCTTGACTCATATATAATGGGCAGTGAATACCGTGTTGATAAACAGGCACCTTTTCTGTCCAGTCTCTAATCCAGACTGGTTTGTTACTCACCTTCTATGAAATGTTATAAACTAGAAATGCATTTTAATACAGACTAACCCTACCCCTCCGCTGGCATCCCTACTGAACCTTGATCTGAATTTAGAATTTGGAGTAATTTGCACAACTTCTGTTATCCGTTTTGTACTTATTGTACCTTCAACTGTTCTCAAGCTTCTGAAAGATGTTAAATTGCTCGGTAAGAGATACATATACATTTATTTTAAGTCGTAGTTGCGTATTGTCACTTTGGGGTGAATTCTTTTTTTATTTTTTTATTAACAAAAGTCATTATACAAAAGATAAAAGGACCAATTTCAGACGTGTCCGACCCCCCCTTCCCTCCCACAGCCCCCTCCCCCATGTCCAAAAGCAACAGGGTAGACATATGGTGGTGAGTAATCTAATACATCATTACAATATCCAGGATTTCAAAAGTTAATAAAACTGTGATGAAAGGGAAAAGAAAAAGATATATATATATATATATATACACATGTATAACATTATATCGACTTTGCATTTATAAACATTATAATATATTAAATATGAACGTCTTAGTCCTGCCCAACAAAAAGAATAAGCATAGAATTATATTCAGACAGTAAATCTCCTAAAATTCCATCAACGTAGATTTTCCCAAAAAACATGTTACTTTGTTTCGTGTAACCCCAATATAACTATCTATCTAAGCCAAGCAGATAAAGGTTGCCAGATAGCAAGACCCCTTTTTTTCCCTCGACTTCCCTTTTGGAGAAAATGGCCTTTTCCAAAATGATATATAGAAATCAGTCGAGCAAACCAATGAGAAAATAATGGAGGATTAGGGTCCTTCCAAGATGAAGCTATACATAAACGTAAAATCGTCATGGAAACATAAATAAAAGCTCCTCCGTTATTTCTGCTAATCTTTTCTTGGATGCCTAACAAAATAATCGTAGGAGTTAGCTGAATTTCCTGAAGAAGAACTTTACTGAAAAAGTCTTGTATCTGATCCAGTAATGGCGTAAGTTGGGGACACATGGCAAACATATGTGTTGAATCTGCCCTGAATGCTGAACATCTCGGACATAACGCTCCAGCTCCTGTTCCCCATTTAGCGACTCTGCTAGGTGTAATATATTAAAAAAAATGCGGTTTTATAAAATTGTGCCTGTAACTTAGCAGAGAGTAGATCGCTCTTGGCAGATTGCACAGCCTTATTAAAGATGTTAAGAGGTATATTCAATTTCTGTTGCCATTTGTTAGCGATAATAAGCATGTCGTCAGACATCAAGCTGACTAATATATCGTATAAATAACCTATCCTAGGTAAGGTAGGACTTCTTAATTTATCAATAAGATCTACCTTAGAACCGGCAGTCCCCCCAGTCTTACGAATCAGAAAATCTGGCTGTGTCACCTACTGATTGCCAGCCTTCCCCTACTCCCACTTGGGCACCCGGCTGGGTCCCAAGTGAGTATTCTTTTTCCTCTTTCTTCATCACTCACCTGTGGCACTCACCCCTCACGCGGCTGCGTAATTATCCATTCAGATGTCCCTACATTCCTAGGTCCTGAAGAGACCCTACATTACACACAGGGTCGAAACGTCGTCGACAAAGAACAAAAGCGAACCATTAAAACCGCACCTATCATTGTATACAGTCGCGGTCCATTTTTGTACAGTTCAAAATGGTCAACTTTACAATAGTTTTGAAACCAAATACTAATGTCACAAAAATGTCACTAATGTTTTAGGTTCCATTCTTTCACTGGGGACACCTCACAAAACTGTTCTTATTTTTTTGTATATAATGCTTGCAAAATATAAAATACAACTGTGATAAAGTGTAACAAAAGTGTATTTGATCTTTTCTCCTTTTGACATCACCTTAACCCTTTTTCATTGCGAATGTGCATATACTTACCAGTACAGATTTTCTGTATTTTTCCACAGGAACCACTGTTTCTGATAATAATTTAACTACCCTGGTACCTTGTGAGTAGGGTCCCCTTGTCCCCTGGTTTCGTCTCCTTCAGATACAACTGGATGAAATATTGGAGTCCATTGTAGACATCAAAGAAACCCTGCAACGGGACATAAACACTGTGTCTGCGGAACTGGGGATGCTGCGCTCATACCATCATAAACTGTCCGACAGAGTGAAGGAAGCTCAAACACACATTGAATAGTAAAGTGTCTCTCGTTCCAGACTTCACAGTGGCAGTCCAGTCACATTGAGCTTACTTCCTGAAGGTAAAATGGTAATTATCAGAGGAAGGGCTACAATACTCACTCTTGTTCCTGGCGCCACTCAAGATTCTGCTGGATTGGACCGCACACTTTTGCTCTGACTCAGTGGAGGCTTGGAACTGACTGGAGACCTTATGGCCTGGAGGCCGCCCACCAGTGGAACGAGCTGTGGGCACGGACACCAGTCGCAGGTCGAGGAAACGAAGCACCACACTGCACAGTGATGGGCGCCGAAGAAACCGATAGATTCCAGGTGGACAAGGACAATGCTGTGGCACTCCTAGCAGCAGCCGAGATTACCATGCAAAGGTCTGCAACTCGGACAGAAGGGAGTTCTTTGGGACAATGCTCTGGGCAATCGGATTCAGAGGATTTGACCGTGTACAATGAAGGCCTCCTTGTAGTTATGCTGCAGACCGCCGAGAACCTCCTCTGACTACTGAAGATCTGCTGCCCAAGTTAATCTGTGAAGTTGAGATCGATACTGGTTGCTCCCTAGGCAGCCCCAGTTATCTTTAGCCCCATCCTTTATGACTGACGGATGAGTGGGCAAGTTGATATCCACTATTTACTCAGAGGACTGGGCCAAGAGCACCACCATGGGAGGGGAGGAGTGGATTGAGGTGGAGCAGCCTGTCCTCCTAAAATTGGTGGCGGAGGCCTCCTCCATGCATGAGGAGGGACAGTTGAACTGCCCAGCATAACATGATACGCTTTGGGGCTGATGAGACACATTGGGGCCGATGCACATCTAAACTCTGCACGCACACCTTCCCCACTTCACTAGGCCACTTTGGAGGCTGAGTGGAGCCACAATACTACCACAGTTATTGATTTTACAGTTTGGGTGGCCAGCCTTTGCTGGACTGCTCTTCAGTGAGATGTTTGGGGTTTTCCTGTTTGTTTTCTGTCTCAGTGATTGCTGGGTGAGTTGGGGTGGGAGCTGGGGAGGTATGGGGGAGGCCCAGAGGCACTGCAGGGTCAAACGCTGGCTGAAACACCTGATGGATGACGCATGCCTAGGCCTCACATTCCTGACCTGGAACATACTAGGAATGGGGTCTGCAACTAAACTGCACAATATACACAGTTATCTTAGGCATAGTTAGGATACCCATTGCCTTGTTGCTGGAAACATATCTCGTGGGGGTGGAGGTTGAACGTTTGTTGTGCCGTTGGAGAGGGCAGATGCTTGTGACAGATTGCTCTGCCTTCACCAGGGGGGCTCTCCAGTGGGTGCAGGTTAGGGCCTCCTTTGAAGTAATGAACACTACAATGGACAAGGAGGGACAGTATGTACTGGTCTCAGGGGCAGATTATATGGTAGACAGATTGCACTGGGAATTGTCTGTGCACCTAATGAGGACCAAGTCGCATTCCTACATTCAGTCTCTGCGCCTCTAAGTTACCTTGACACTGCCGCTTTGATTAGAGGGGTGACTTCAACTGCGTGCTTGACACGGATCTAGACTGCTCACTTCTGTCGCTGACTAGAGCGACAGCTCATAGGATGGCTGTGGGCTTCTGGGACTAGTTACACGCTTGGGGGTTTGAAGACATCTGGAGGACGCAACACAGTGTTACCAGAGACTTTTCCTACTACTCACATGCACCAACTCCACATGCGGATTGATCACTACTTCTGCTTGAGCCACCTGAGCCAGTATGTGACTAGGACGGAATACCTTGGCCGCACTTTTTCAGGCCAGAGCCCCTTATTAATGAGCTTTCAGCTGTGAGCTGACTGCCCAGAAATACCTGCGTGTAGACTGAATACGGTGGCCCTCACGGATGTCCCTTACAGCGACTTACTGGGGGAGGCTATTACAGGGTATTTTGAACTCAATCCAGGTACAGCGTTTCCTTCAAAATGGTTATCCGGGGACACTGCCTGGGAAAATTGGTGGGCACAAGAAGGGAATTGGACAGGGAACTAGAAACTCTAGAGGGCGTCCTGCACACTCTGGATAAAAAAGTCAGCACAGAACCAGACTCACATGCACAACTGCAGGATGTGAAAGAGCAGTGCAATGTGGCGTTGGAGGACCTGCAGCACCATAATTACAGGAAATATGTTAATAGGGCACACAAGGAGGAGGGGAGAGTGGGGTTACTGCTGGGCTAGATTGTTAGGCCAGAGAATAGAGGCTCTCCTATAACCTGTCTGTTAGCCCCGGGTGGAGTAACACTATATTTCCTTAAAGATATCAATGTAACCTTCCATGATTATTATTTCAACCACTATCAATGCCTGACTTTGGTGCCGGCTGAGACAATGAGCACTTACCTAGTGTGGCTCCCACTCCAGACATTGCCTCAAGTGGTGAGGGAGGGCTTGGGGGGGCCCAGTGACACCACAGGAAATTAAAAGTGCTAATAAAGACAGGGCTACAGGCAAAACCCAGGGCCTGATGGACTACTAGTGGAAATTTAAACAGCCTACACTGATGTACTGGTTTCCAGATTGGCAGCGGTCTATGCTGGGTCATATAGAACTGGAGTGCTACAGCCTCAACCAAGGAGACACTGATGGTCCCACTCCTCAATACTGAGCAAAATGTTGGTAATGCAAATGATGCAGCACATTCAACTACTCATCCACACAGACCAGAATGGTTTTATACCTACACATAATACTTCCATTAACCTACGGCGGTTGTACCATGTACTGTACCACTCGGACTTGCACTCTGCACTTAACGCTATGATCATGTCCGTAGATCTTGAGAAAGCGCTCAATACAGTAAAGTGGGATTTTTTTTGGAGGTGGTCATGCATAGGATGGCTCTGGGGGATCCTTGGATTTGATGGATACGGTTATTATACTCCCACCCAATGGCCAGAGTGTGAATGGGTTCCACAGTCTTGAAGCAGTATAGAGGGACTCTCCAGGGATGGCCTTTATCCCCTCTGTTGTTTTCCCTAGCGATTGAGCCCTTTGCGGAATACCTTAGGCAGGAGGGCAGAGGCATCATGGTGGTTGGACAGGAGCAAATAGTCTCCTTATATGCTGTTGACCTCATGCTTTATTTAGCAAATGGGGCCTTAGATGCTAAAAACATGGTACAGCTGCTCTATGAGTTTGGTACTCCTTCAGGCCTGAAGGTCACAAGAGTAAAAACATGTCTATTACCAATCACACTAGATCTCCCATGGCCTATCCCACGGGCCTGACTTGGGCTTGCAATACAAGACTGAAATATATTAAATTCAATTATATACACTTGACATATCTGATGCCTCATTGACTCAGGACCATATCTGGTGTGGACACCAGAGGCTGCCCGCGATGCACACATCTTGATGCAGATATTTGCCACATGATTCGGGATTTCCTGCTTGCAGATGTAATGGGGTGGTGGCTTGACAAACTGAACACCACCCTTAATCGCACCCTGGTAGGCTCGATAGAGGTGTGCCTAGATTCCCTAGGCCCAAGATCCAAAAGATGGGGAACAGATCTCTGGATCTGGCCATTGCATTGGCGATACGGACGATAGCGATGGCCTGGAAGTGGGAATTTGGACGAATGACGTCACCACAAGGGCAGAGGAGAGAGCAATACTGAGGGAAGAGGCAAAAGTGGTACGTAGGTGACCCATAGCGGGCCTGTGCAGAGGTATTTGAGGCCTAAGAATGCCCCAATGATAAAGAGGAACCAGTCATTGATGTACCTATTACTCCCGACATGATGGGTGGAAACCTTGGGTGAAGGCTGAAGGGAGGGTTTTTGGCGGAGTGACTCAGAACACACCTGCTCTTGCCAGGAGCCTCTGTGCCCCCCCACACGCCGGATAGCCCCTGAGCTAGAGACCCCTACTCGAGGAGAATGTTCACTGGACTGTCGCTAGCCGTATTCCTTTTCAAAGTTGAGTAACTTGGGTGCCTCTCCCGCATATACCCACCCATGGCTGGGCACTGTGATTCCCGCGACATAGTTGTTCAGAAATGTTATTGTGCTCTATTGGTTTGTCAGTCCTCAGCTGGGATGGACTGTCTTTCGTATTTTACTAGACTGTGGCGAGCGAGCGTAGCGAGCGAGCCCGAACCACCTACAGCGGTGAAAATTTTGAAAAAAAGAGTGGGCAAATGGTGCATTCTCAAGCAAATTTGAGAAAGAGGTGGCTTGGCAAACACATCTCTGGGAGTAGCCAGACAAGTCTCTTTGCACTTGCACAGATACATCACTCTCCCTGCATTCACATAGGCACACTACTCACCCTGCACTCATAGACCCATTGCTCACCCTTCCCTGACACATCACTAAGCATGCATTCACCTATCCACATCACTCACCCTGGACTCACACAGGCACACTGCTCAATCTGCACTCACACATCACTCACCCTTTGCTGCACTGCAGTCAATAGGTTTAATTTATTACAGCCTGTCTAGGCCTGACATTGCCTGGTAACAGACTACAGTAGAACCCCAATGCTTCAGCAATGCCCAGGAAAGCCCATGGAACATAACACCCTACAACACGACTTAAAATCATAACAAGTCCCCACTGCCCACCTCCACGTTTTCTCCATGGCCACCAAATGATCTACCTTAATGACCACAATCACATGCATATTGTGAATGGAAGTGGCATCCAGATGTTTGCATTCTCATATATATTTGATCCAGACTCAAGCATGACATTTAAGATTCTCATTCATTCATTCAATGTGTAGGCGCTGTTTAAATAGAGTTCATAAAGTCTGAACTGCTCGTGTTGGGTGACAAACACATTGGATTGTTCACACGCCATCACTGCTGCAAACGGCTTGGATACATAACTTATGACAGGGGTGCAGAATAAAAGAGCTATAAATGACTTGGATGCATCGCATATGACAGAAATGCACAATACTTTACTAGAAAGCGCTGTGAATGACTTGGATACAAAAGTTATGCAAGGGGTGCAGAATCAAAGCGCTGTAAGTATCTTGAATGCATAGCATACGACAGGGTTGCTGAATACTTTAAGGGCAAAGAATGCTTCGTACGTGGTTTGAATGCACAGAATATAACTGGGATGCATAAAACATTACTGCGAATGACTTATGAACATTTAAATCATGAAATGCTGTAACATGCTTTCATTCTATAAATATTTTTTATAATTTTATCAAAAATACACTAGAGAGGAGAAATACAATGTCACTTAAAGGCCTGGGTAAATGACTTACTAATTATCGAGCACGCATCAAGAATCAGCCTCTTGTAATACACAGTCCCTCATTTATTTACCACATCCGCGGTCATAAAAAAAAAAAACTCGTTTACATTTCTGCTGCTCAATGGTGTATCACTGCTTACTATATTATGAAGGACTTCCCTTGCCATTGGGCCGCCTTGACAGCTTGAGTGAGAACTGTCAGCATTGATTTGGCTGGGGTCCTGCCATAAGTGGTGTCTTGATGCTGGTTTGTGGATTGGTCATTTATGGACCATAAATCGGGGGCATGATAGGTCTCTCAAGCCTGCATTACTTTTGGGCATTTCTCCGGCATTTGTTAGCTGCTACAATCGAGAAAAGGCCAGCTAATCTTTCCGTTAAACGCACGTGCACCTCCTTTCCCGGCATCCCCTAACTGCGATACATTTTAATTAGTTGCCTGTTCCGATGGCGCCAAATTAGATCTGCTGCAGAGCAGCACCGTGGATTTTTTCAATTTATATTCTGTTCGCGAGCACGCTGCATAGATAGGGCAAGTGCACTTTTATTAGAACTTGAAGTCTGGTGCCTTTAAAATTAATAAGTGACAAAGATCACTGGCACCACGGTTCTACTTTGCTTCCCCATTAGCCGTTTAAGGTGACAGCTGCTGCTGCTGTGCACATAAAGATGAGGCTGTGATAGGGCTGTGCTGTGATACCACTGGCATAAAGCATTATCAAACCACGGCTGTGCTCGGGCCCATTGCAGTCTCCCAGGCTCCTATCAGTAGCCTCATTATCTGCATCGCAGTGTGTCTGCGAAGAACACCGCCAGGCTTCACAGCTTTGCAGCTCATTTGAGGAGCGGAAATTAAATGTCCCGGGAGACAGAGCAGCCACATTGTCACGGCGCTGGCGCAATATAACAAAAGCATGTTGACTGCTGTAGAGCCAGGGGTCTGGCTTGGCTCTCAGAGCCCGGCGCACACGAGCCGAGCCATGATACTGGTTGATATAAATTGTGCAACAAACATCATGTAAAAATAATATAAAATCTCTTCAAAATTAAATGTTTTTTTAACATTGGGAAGCAGCACACACAGTGGGCCTCCACTACCCCCCTACTTCCGACTAAACCCTGTTGATTACCTATGAACTGCTGGGAGTTTCACGCGCCCCTCACCACACCCTGCAGAGGCCCCCCATCATGTTGTCTCACACCGCTGAGCATTTCACCGCAGCACACCAGTTTATAGCGCTGCACTGAGAGGCATCTGTTAACAGGGATAGTGTAAACTGAGCTTAGAAGCATAGCATCCATGTGTCGCCACAGACAATGCCAACTCGGAGACAAGTCATTGCCTCGTGTAGTCTATAAGGGTCTAGATTTATATTAAACTCGGAGCAACGTCATAGTCTAATATCCTAAACACAAGAGGTCTTTGAACAACGCACATGCTGAACTCACTATTTCAAGGTGCTCAATTATGCAATAATAAACAACACGTAGGCAGGTTAAATACTCACTGGCCGTTTGAGGATGATGTCTGCACATAGTGCTGTGTGTCTGATCAGGTGCAGTGTGACATGTAGCGCTCTGGTGCGGCAGAGTACCGGGCCCGACCCGTTCTGCTCTAGTGCCCCCTGGCATGTCCCTAATGGCGGTGTGGTACCCTTGCCCCCGTGCTTCGGGTATGCTGTGATCAATGACGTGTACATGACAGCTCGCTCCTCTCACACTGGTGGTTTCTCAAACCCTGTACGCCCCCGTTCCCTGGGGTCATGCCCGGTGGTGCCCTAGTGCTACTGAGCCCCACGCCCTCTCGAGTGTGTTGTGCCCAGTGGTAAGGGCATGCCATCTCCCCAATTCACTACTCCGGTGACCGGTCATGTGTGTACTCCCTTCCTGAGTATCTAAAGCCCAGCGGGGTGGCTGTGCCCATCCAGGTGTCACTGCCCCTCACACCACCTGGTATATCGTGTGCGCCGCTGGGGGGGGGGGGATGCTAGTGCACAGGTGACAGGCGCTGCTGTCGCGACTCGGAGCCACCACACTCACCTGCCACGTGAGCCCCTCGCCTGCACTCAGCTCCGCGCCTTCAACCTGCGACCCCCTCGAGGCTTTTCAGCTGCGTCCGAGCCTGCACCCCCTTCACCCGCTCTGCCTACCCGCTCACCTCCTGCTCTGGACGTCTCCTCATATCGCTGTACGTAAGCAGGTGGGATTGGGAGTACAGCAGAGCGCGGTAAATCCAGCCAGCGGGATACGACTGCGCTCGACTGCGCACAATCGACTTTTGAGCTTCCCGCCGCCTGCCTGCAGCCTCTCTACCCCACCCCTTCATAACTCGTCATAGGGCAGGAGCCGCCCCCTGTGACGATTTGGGAAAGGGATTGGATAGAGGGGCAGAGATGCCCCCCGCCCATTAGGAGACCTGGGGGCCGGGGCTGCTGCAATGAAGCAAGCAACCCTCGGTCCCTCGCTCTCCTAAGGGGAAGGAGGCGGCCAGTAGTAGTGCGCATGTTCGGGCTGGTCATAAAAATGACCATGCCCAAAACCGAACATGCGCACTATTACTGCGCTCACAGACAACAACTGCTTCTTGTTGTCCGACTGTCAGTCACCACCAAGTGGGCGTGCCCCGGGGTCAGGCGCCGGCCCGGAACAGCCGCGCGACTCGAGTTTCACTTTCTCAACACAACAACAATCATCAGATTAGATTGAACGAACGAGATTGAACTTCAATCTCGTTCGTCACATTGAACGAATGATGAATGGGCCCGTGGGCCACTTGGGGGCATCGTGGCAGGTGGGGCAACGCCCCAGCGCCCAAATGGACGCACCGCCCCTGGGGTGGTCTACCAACAGACCGCAATCTAGAACGAGCGTTCATTCTGGTACGAGAGGGTCTACAGGGGCAAAAGGGCCAGATAGTTCCCCGACCCTCCACCATCATCGGCTTATACCTTGGAATTACATGAGTACTGTCTGGTATCTATTGTTTCAAAGGGGAAAACTCAGCAACTGTCTTTCTTATCTAGGGTCTGTGATGAAATATAGCCTTATAGACAGCCAGGGCTTTAAGTCGGATAAAAAAAACTGGGGGTGGGGGGTGTGGCTCAAAGGGGCATGGCTGATATAATTAAGTTCGTGGATAAAAAGCACGTAAGCTGAAAATCTATGCTTAGCTTAGTGTGCCACCTGACTGGTATTTTGCTGCTTCGGTCATTACATCCAGATATATAATACAGCAAGTAACGTTACACTTACAACAAGCCAGTACTATTGGCTTTGTCAATGATTGTTAGTTGCATAGCATAAATAAGCAACAACCATGTCTTCGTAGTTCTAGCATATTGAAAATGCTTCAGTTTTAAAATGGTGAGACTGTAAAAGAACTATAACGAGTCTCTTTGAAGTTACATCCCAGGCAGGGAAGGGTGGTACTTCTGCAAAGTTAAGATTTATTTTTTCATCATGATTAATGGAGAATCCGATAGGGACCAGTCTGAGCACCTACTTTTTAGAACTGCCACTAAAGGACTGCTCCACCGTTAAAGGCCTGAGCGGAACCCGAGGGCCTTTAACAAGGGAGCGGGCCTTTAATGGCTGGTATAGCTGAGCTGCCAAGGGCTATAAGAACATTCCGCCACTGGAGGACAGAATGTTCTAACAAATAAAACAAAGGCCTCTGTGAGCCAGAGGGGATTTAAATCCCTTCAGGCTCCATGAGGCCTTTGTTCACAGCAACAGCTGTGAACAACAAACATTGGAATTTTGGAGCTCCGGGCTTTTAACAGCCATTAGAAGCCCGGAGCACTCCACTGTCTTCAATGGACCTCCCAACATTCCAATGTTTAAATACAAGATGCCGCCTAGTGGTGGCTAAACTGCCTACTTTGGCACCTGGGTTCTAATCCTGGTTCTTGCACTTCTCTGGCAAACTACTTAATGTCACTGTGCCCTAAAAAAATTAGCATGTGTAAAACGCAGTGCAATTGCAAATATTTGAAATGTACTATTTGCTATATAAATGCTGGTATATACATCCCAACCATGCCTCAGTTTTTGTCATTATCCCAGAAGTGACCACACAGCATTTAGTGCTCTTAGGCCTACGTTCCATGACCCACTATCCACCAAGCTGCCTAGATGTTCCCGAAATGGTCAGAACCTTAGCCCACAGTGGAAGCATTGTCAAATAACTACCCTCTCCTCCCGGAAATCCACTCTCATTTAAAAGCTGCTTGCACTATGCTTTCTCCGTGCAGCTAGCGAAAGCTATGGTGCTCCTCTCTTCCAGGAGCTCTATTCAAGGTGCTCCTCGGCCCCCCTCACCCCAGTATGCTGGCCTGGGTGGGCTGTTTCTCAGAGCTTCTCTCCTCCTGCCTGGGGAAGGTCTGCTACTTCAGAATCCACTCTTTGGCCTGGATTGTGAAGCTAAGCAGCAGCCTCTAATCGAGAGACCATGAGCTTTGGGTAAAAACTGTTGCCCCCTGGGACAAACCGAGCTCGAGATGGTGCAGGTCTGTTGCTGGAACATGAGACTGATCCGATAGTGGCAGTTGTTGCTGCTATCACGTTGGTCTTGCTGCCTCCAATAACAAATCACCCCGCTGTCCTTACATGACAATAGGTTAATAATCTTCAAGACTAACCAAGCACCCCAGCCTGCCAGCGGTCAGCAAGGAGCACAGCATGCCCCGGGATATGTGGGTGAGGGAATGTCACACGTTCACCCAGAAGCAGATAGAGAGAAAACAGGAGTTTTTATGATGCTCCTTAGCATGGCTTTGGAGCACTAGCCGCTCTAAGGCCGTGAATGACCCTCTGCTCCCCTTGTCACATGCACAGTTACTGAGAAATCCCGGACTATGTTGGCCACTGCCACAGTGCTCCACACTGCCAAATGGAACGACGCCCGCAAAAAAAGGCCCTGTTCTACTTGCTGACCCCTTTTAAGACCATCACGCCTTCGCTCCACCCACGCTTGATGCTGTAAGGCAATAAACAGTAGAAGCCCACTGTACCCACCGAAGGCTTTTTGGGACAAACTCACTATCCTTTCTAGAAGGGGAGCAACACTAAGATGCTGTCCCCTCTATGTCGTCCTGAAGTTGACGCAGCCAGCTGCAGTACTGCTGTTGAGCGTAGCTCGGTGCAGCTCACACAGACCCTTTATATATCCCTTGGATAGGAAATATCAGATTCCATAGGCACACACTGCAAGTAGAGGAGGTGGTCCCTCAATGTAGAACCTGTTGTGACTTTGTGGTGCCCCTTGCGTGCTACCTACACTTCTCTTTAGTACCCCTTCCAAGATGAACGATAGGAAACAAGTGTCTGCATCGCAACCACCTGCCGCAGCTGGAAAAGCATCTCAGAAGAGGAGTGGGATTCCACCCTCTGAGTCTCGGCCTGAGCACACCAGCAACTTGCTGTAAGCCATCAAAAATCTTAACAGCTGGATCACTGCATGTTCCGGCACCCTGACTCCCCTCACTTGCAACCCAACAGCAAGAGTTCAACCACAGGCCAGCTGGTACACAGAGAAACTCTGATGAAACGCCACTGCAAGCAAATTAAGAACAAGTCAAGACACCGCAGATAAAGACATCATCAAATCAGCCCCAAGATGCTACCACCAGCAGATATGGAAACCAAGCGCACAGGTCTTGCAGATCGCATTGACACCAGCACTAACAGCAGCAAGGAAATGTTCGCCATCAAAGATTTCACTGCACCTCCGGTCGCCTAAAGCAACATCAGCCTCTCACAACACCTTTGTAATAAGCTACCGGAACTCTTCTGTAACAAAATCACCTCTATATACAGCAACTTTGACCCTCAACCAGACCCCTTCACCACTCAACGTCTCATCACGGCCGATGAACGAACCCAGACCTTGTGGTCTGCCAACACCACCATCGAAATTTGCGGCTACCATGAAAACCATCCACTCAGGGGCTCAATCTGACCCTTGTGCCCCCCCCCCACCACGCCTTCAAAGAACTCCTACCAATCAGCGAAACACTAAAACCCATCCTCAACACCTCCACTGACACAGCCACATTCCCGGACACCTGGAAACATGCACCATCATGCCCCTGCTCAAGAAAACATTTGCTGACCCAGCCATGCTTTCCATATACAGACCCATCTTCCTCCTACCATACCCGGCAAAGGTCTAAGAAAACTAATCAACCGAAGCCGCACTAACCACCTCAGCAACCACCAGCTCCTTGATGCCATGCAGTCCGTATTTAGACCTAACCACAGTACAGAAATAGCACTCATGGCCACAAATAACATACGCCTGATCCTTGACAGAGGAGACATGACGGCCCTCATTTTATTGGACCTCTCTGCAGCATTTGGCACAGTCTCACACTCCATCCTCATCAGCACCTTCACGAGATTGGAATTCAAGGACCCACTCTCTGCTGGATCTGCTTCTTCTTGACAACAGATAGAATACAACTTGTCAGCCTGGCACCTTCCTCCTCGGAAGCCAGCAAACTCATCTGAGGAGTGCCTCAAGGTTCATCACTTAGCCTCATCCTCTTCAATGAATACCTTATCCCTCTGGCCAACGTCATCCTCTCATAATTTCCTTTTCAGACAAGACCTCGAACACAAGAAACATGTTCGGCACCTGCATGAGCCAAGTTGCTACCTGGATGAAAGTCAACTTTCAAGCTCAAGCTCAACACCAACAAAAAAGAAGTAGTGATCTTCAGCATGAATACCTCACCATTTAACTCCAAGTGGTGGCTGACCAAACTCGGACCCACACCAAGAACCTCGAAATAATCTTCAACAGAAAATTGGGCATGACCGCACGAGTCAACGCAGTCATCAAATCATGCTTCCACACCCTTAAGATGCTGAGGAAGCTCGTCAAATGGCTCCCAAGCAACAGATTACCAAGAAACTCACTTGAACAGTCGCATCTACTTCCACCAAACACTAAGACACTTATGCTCTTGCAGGACTCCTACTCGCATACATCCCATGCATACACAGAACCAGATCAGGAGAACGGGCATTTTCTTACATCGCTCCCTGAGCGTGGAATGAGCTCACACTCCACATCAGAGCCGCTTCCTATTTTTTTTTATACCACAAGAAGCCAAAGATCTGGCTTTTTTATGAACCAAACTACCATAGGCCAGTCTAGGCACCCACACCAGCTCAGCACCAGGAAACCTCACGTGTGAAAGTGCACTTTACAAATACTCATAACGTAACATTTTTTCCAACTCACTTGAAAGCTCTGAAAATATGAAAATTTCTTTCCGATTTTTAGTTAGACACTAACAAAGCAAATCGTTTTAATATAGGCAATATGATTCTAAGAATTGGGCACCCGTTCCGATGCGTTGTCTGACAAAATTTCTAAATCTTAACTACACCCCTAATTGGTAAATGCCATGTGTAGTCCTGAGGCACACCAGTCAGTGTCCTCGCCTTGGGCGCAAGCTCTACTCTATTAAACAATTATTACTTTGCCTGCCTTCACCTAAAATGGCAGCCAAAAGAGGCAAGATTTCGCAATTAGTCACATTATGCAGTACAGTGATTGAAAGTTGACATGCAAATCAATATGTAGCTCTCCAGGTGGCTAAAAAAAGGGAGGTGAAGTGGCATCTAGTTGCTAATAGATGGGGTTTGTTCTGAAAAGAACTGAACCTAGCAGAGGCAGCTTTTACGGGTTCCCGGAGTAAAGAGATGAAGCACAGTCTACAATCAAGATACTCTCAAAATCAAATGTTTTTGACTGACCGCTGTACTTTACAGGTCGTGGCTGTGAATGTTGCCCAAAGAGCACACAAAGCTACATTACATTTGTGTCTGTAAACCGGTAGCACCAGTAGCTTTTAAGGACTTCCCTATGGCATGCAGCTTTTAACCAAAACACACAAATTACAGCTGCCAAGTAGAGTGAACCCATGTCATACGCGACACCTTTGCAAGCAGTGCTGGTTTTTTGGACAACAATGCTTTGCATGGGACAATCTGTAGCCATATTTTCAATGTAGAGAGTAAAACTAAGTCCTAAAATGCAATATGAAGTTGGCTTAAAAGGAAGTACTGGCAGTGTGTTTACGGATGTACTACATTGAGAAGAAGGAAATCAGAAAAGAGAAAGAAAAGAAAACTTGGAATGGACTGATTACTGATATGGTCATTGCCTTATGAACAGTATGGACTGATCTTTGTGTGCCTCGGCATCTGTGTACCTATTTGTAAGTCTATAGAGAAGCCTCTCTCTAGAGTGTCTCCTCCTAGGTGGCAGGAGGATTATTGCCTGGAGATCACCATACTACACGGTTCAACTTATCATACTATTATCCGGATGACCTTGTAGGTACATGTGCATTCGCAAATTGGCATTGCCATCGTTTGCGCTTTTGTGTTTATCAACTTTCTACATGAATAATGTCAATGAATCGTGCAGAACAGTGGACTTGACCGGGCTAACTAATATTTCAATAGCTTACAATCTGGTTCACTCTGGAAGATTTGGATTTAAGAGCTGATCCCTTAGAGATGGCCAGAGTCTCACAGATCATGTTACTCTACTGGGAGGATCACCATTTTGAAAGAAACAGAGCGTCTACTTAATATGACTAAAGCTTTAGCATGTTCCTTTGAGTCATAGTCTTTACCTTCACCAGAGGCAAACCTAAACCAATTTAGAACAGTAAAAGTATATTACACCCACGTATGCACCATGCACAACAAAACAGGTTTTTATTGATTACTGCCTGCTCCATGAACAACATGAATTGGGTGCTGGAGAGTAACTGATATTATTACAATGCAGATTTGTGCAGAATAACAACAAATACATTTCAACACTTTTAGGACATGTAGTTACAAAGGGGAAGCCCTGCTCAACAATAAAGGATAGCACAGAGGATATTTTATGAGAAACAAGAAGAGTTTAGGGAGTTCTCTTGCCTTAATTGTTCACACTCTGCCTCCCATTGCACACCTGCACGTTTTAAATTCAGTGGGGTGCATGGCCAAGGACAGAGTGAGCTACAAGCCATTGGAAAGGCGAAGTGGTGTTGAAATGAGGGTCACATGTCATACCATGATGTCTTTGCAAAGGGACAAGGACAGAAATAGAACTATTGGTGTCCTACTCCTCCTTGTATTATTTCTCATTCTGTCCTGCTGCACTCCCCGATATCCAGATAGATGTTTTCATCTCCAGCAGTCAAAGACGGGCGATTGTGAATGTCAAAAACCTGAGTGCATTACAGATATACTGATACAGCCACACTGACGATGCAGCAGTTGTTGACACATAACTACAACAGGCACTTAGAACAACACCAGTTATGGTTACTCTTTCTAACCATGGAGGTACTAGCTCCGGACTTGAACCTTAGAATTCTCGTGGTTCACTTCACAGCAATTTGTTGGAAGTTTTTATCGCTTGTATTGTGAGCGGCGCTTAGAGACCACCATCAGAGATGAGACCACCACCATCACGACCACCATGAGGTTCAAGCCTGGCCACTATCACCAAGGCAGAGACCACCACCGAGACCACAAAGATAGCCCAAACACTACAGAGACTATAAAAACACAAAAACACCCATTTCCTCATGTCACACGTGAAAATAATACTAAAGCATTCATGACATGTTTCAAACAAAATTTATTGGCTGGTCTTCAAGATCATGACTGTCCAGATTCAGTGTTTATATTCATAAAGTATGCCATTCCAAGATCCCACATTAATACCATAAATTACAATTAGCTCAATTTTCCAAAATATACTGACCTTTACCATCAACTTCCCCAGGTCTTGGGTTCCTTGTAGTGTCTGCAATGAGATAAATTCCCATAAGAATCAGGCCTAACTAAACTCAGACAATATTGCGCTACTTACATTAAGCATATATCTCGGTGTCTATGAAGTACATTTTTGTTAGTAACAATTAAGGAGAGTATAAGAATGTTGCTGCCTAGAAGCGATCATAATATTAAACACAACAGATCTTGGTGAACTGTCATGCTAGATGTAAATGATAGGCAATTTGTAAAAGTTACTCAAAATGTTACTGTATCTGATAAGTCCTTTGATCTTTGGTTGGCTCCTTTCCAATTTGATTTATTAAAAGTGCTTTCCACTTAATTGCCTTTCACACAAGAGTTTTGGATAACAATATATAACTAAAAAAATATGAATGAGGGTGAAGAAAGGAGGAAGGACATGGAAAAAAAACAAGTAAATGTTCATATCAGGTTTCCTTCTAGTTTTAACTTGTATGGGGACAGAAGAAAGGAAAATAGAGAAAGAGGAAAGAAAGGTGGAGAAAACAAAAAATCTCAAAATGTTTGTTTCAGGTTTTCTTAAGACATGCCTTTACAATTTTATTCTGAAGCTGTGATGTTGTCGGTCCTTCTACTTCTACTGGTCTTCAGCTGTTGTTCTCTTCTGTCCCAGATTTTTAACCCAGTAGCAGCCAATGAGTCTTCTTACTGCCTTGGATAGAAAGCGGAGCAGGTAGCATATGATCTCCTCCATTCTATAGCTACTCTTAGGTTACTCTCTTTTTGTTCTTCTTTGCTCTGGCTGATTCATAGAGGGAACAGTTCGACAAGAAATGGGATAGGACTTCTGTCCGATGACATGAACATTTATCAGAGACTGTCAGGCTCCTTTTCTTCTGCAGAGGCATTAGCAGCAGTGTGCTACTTCTTGCCATGGCAAATAATTTCTTATTCCTGAAGTTAATCCGAGCCTACAGGTCTGGTTGTGGGGAAGAGATGAACTTACCAGAGAGGTCAACTGGTTTCATACAAGTTCATTTGTACATAAATGGTCAATTTTAAGTTGTTGGTTAGGGTCAGCCCTATGTAGGAGAAAATGTTTGCTTCTTCAATCCGTACTTCTCTGATGGAAACGTTAATTTTGTGCACTTGTTTTTCCTACAGACCATATTCTTTCTTTGTTTACCCATACATTTGTTTAACATGCAGCATTTTTAATTGCAGACAGTTTCGCCTGACTCACTTTAAGAATATGAACAACAGAATTACGCCATTTGCATATGCTAGGGCAGGTATATTGTAGTTCTCTATTGAGAGTACCTCTTGAGACACTTTTAGAGCTTCATCTTAGAGGTCATTGGTGTAGAGTAAAAACAGTAAGGTGACAAGGAGGCAGCCTTGTTTGACCCCGCACTCAATGGTTAACTGTCTGCCCAGGCAACCTTTCTGATTTAATCTTACTTGCGAAGTCATCCTTACAGCATTCTTAAGGACTAAAGGCTGGACAGGATCAAGCATAATAATGATGTCTTCCACCACAATCTTTGCCTTGAAAGAAGGTTGAAAACTGAGGTGAAAAGTAGAAAGGCAACATATAGTGGCATCTTATTGGATAAACTACTTGTAGATGATATGCAAAAATACGAAAACTTGGTCTACTGTTGACTGACTGTTAGAAATTTAGGTTTTTGGTTGGCAGAGTATACACCCTGTCCAAACAGAACCCACAATCCTAGTCAGGGGAAGTCAGATACACAACCTAATTAACTTGTGCCTTTTGTAGCTCGGCATAGAGCAGTCAGGCTTAACTTAAGGAGCAATGTGTAAATTATTTGTACACACTTTAATTACAGTAATAAAGTGAAAACAGTACAAAAAGGCGCAACACTAGTTTAGCAAAATAGAGACTATTTATCTGTGTAAAACAAGACCAAAATGAAAAACATCCAATAAGTAGAAGTCGAGATATGAATATTTAAAGATTAAATCCCAAAACAGTGCATAGAAGTCAATAGCGCTAAAAGGTTAATTGAGGTCACGCTAGACCAGGGTAAATCCAAAGTACAGGCCGACCGCGATGGAGAGAAGGCCGGCTATCGGACCCACGCAGGCCCTGCTGAAAAAGTACCTTCGTATGGAGCAAGCGTTGACGTCGAAGACTCGCAGCGTCGGTTTCGATTCACGTAGTTGGGTCGATGCGTCGGAGTCGAGCCTCACTGTGGGTATTGAAGGATCGGAACTACATTGAAGTCGAGCCTCACAGTGGCGACGGTGGATCATCGATGTGCCAGCATCAAACCTCACAGTCGGGACCCATGTCGTCAAAGCAGCACTGTGTCGACGTCTGAGGGCACTGTAAAGGTTCTGATCGGCACAACGTGGTAACAGCTTCAATTTTTGAAAAAAACAGCTGCAGAACCGACTTCTAAGGCCCAGGATTGGAAGGGGCATCTCACGCAAGGGTAGGACACACAGGTGGCAGAGTCAAGCAGCACTAGCAGAGGTGCAAGAAGGTTTTTGTGCCTTTCAAACTTCAGAGAACAGGAGGCAAGCCAGCAAGCCCTTGGAGAAACTTGGGTTATAGGATGTAGAGAGCAGGTCCAGTTCCTCTCACTCCCAGGCAAGAAACAGTAGGCCAACACAGCATAGCAGGTAGCAAAGTGGCAGTCCCTCCTACAGCACAGCAATCAGGGGGCAAAAGGCCAACACAGCAAAGAGACAGTCCCTCCCACAGCAAAGCAGCTCTACTTCTAGGCAGAATGTCGTTGGTTCCAGCAAAGTTCTGATTTGGCAGTGTCAGGGGTCCAGTACTTACACCCAAATGTGCCCTTGAAGATCACAAGGTCCCTGCCCTTCCTGCCCTGGCTCCAGACTCACTACAGTGGGGTATGCCGCTCTTTCTGTGGGGCAGGTGTCAGCTCCTCCCTCCCAATCTACCTCAGAAAGGCCCGTAAGCCTGGTGATGGGCCATCAGGATGCAAATGCACGCCCCAGCTCCCTTTGTGTGTCTATCTAGAGGGAATGCACAAAGAACAGCAGTCACCCAACCCAGATGTACATTTTAAAGACAATGGTTAAAGCAAGAAAATGACAACCTTCTAAAAGTGGCCTTTTCAGACTTATAATTTAAAACCCGACTTCACCATCAGTTGTGATTTTATATTATGAGTCCAGAGGACTCCAAACTTCTATCTATTCTCAATTGGAAATTACACTTAAAAGAAGTTTCAAGGCAATCCCAATGTTGACCTATGGGGGAGATAGGCCTTGGAGTAGTGAAACAAATGTAGCCGTTTTCACTACCAGGCCATGTAAAACTCAAAAGTATACATCCGAACTTTTAAAAAACACTGCACCGTGCCCATAGGGCTGCCTGGGGCCTACCCTAGAGATGTCTTACATTTAATAAAAGGGAACATTTGGGCCTGACGAGTAGGTTACTTGCTGGGTCGAAATGGCAGTTTAAAACTGCACACACAAGCTCTACAGTGGCAGGCCTGAGACATATTTAAAGGGCTACTGAAGTGGATTACACAATCAGTGCTGCAGGCCCACTGGCAGCATTTAATTTACAGGCCCTGGGCACAAATAGTGCACTTACTATCGACTTATAAGTAAATTAAATATGCCAAATGTGGATGAACCAATGTTACCATGCTTTGAGTACAGAGCATATGCACTAACAGATCAGCAGTGGTAAAGTGTCCAGAATCCTTAAGTCAGCAAAAACGAAATCGGCAAAACAGGAGGTCAGAAGCCAAAAGGTCAGGGGGAACCACGCCAAGGATGCCAGGTCTAACACTTACCATCTCAAAAACCTCCTTGGAATTTATAGGTTTTCTTTTTCCATCCAGTCCACTCTGGCATCGAGCAGTGCTTTGGTGTATATTTTATAGTTTATGTCATTCAGGCTGATGGGTCTGTATGACTTTGGGTCATCCTCTAGGCCCTTCTTGTTGGAGGGGATGACAATACTATTCAGCCAAGATGTAGGGCAGGTTCCACTGTACAAAATCTCTTGAAAAATTGCCGTTAGCTTTTTGCCCATCATTTTGGCAATGACTGAAGACTTTGGGGTGGGAATGGCGGGTCATGTTTGGGCCCAGGGATGTAGCCTTTGAGAGCTCTCAAATGGCTGACTTTACTTTCTCCTGACTAAAGACAGTTTCATAATTGGCTCTATTGTTGCTTTAGGCCTCACCCGTTGGTTCCTTTGGAGGGGAAGAAAGCGGGAGTGCTGCGTTTGAAGCGTCCTAGGTGAGACAATTATCTTGGCTGAAGACGTTTTTAAAGTGGCTCATCTTGGTAGCTTCGGGCATGTTAGACTCCAGGATGTTCTTTCTGGCATCCACCTCAGTTCCGTTTTTCCCCCAGATGTTTTGGGAATCGTTTTTGGTGCTACTCTCTCCAGAGTGATCTAGGAGTTTTGTGTTGCTTCCTCCTTTTTCCTATATATTATAGTTTTTTTTTTACTAGCTGTTTGGATTTCCTCCCCTCTTTTGTATGTCTGCAGATATCATCGAACCAAGAAATATTATTTAATTTATTTTTAGGCTCTTAGTCTGTTCCTGCTTGGATTTCACCAAGGGAGTTCTAGAGAGTTTGCCAGCAGGTCAGCCAATTTTCATGTTGCATGACTGCATTTTCTACGGTCATGACTGGATTCATGACATCATGGATTGCTATTCATTCCTCTAACTTTTTTTGGGCAAAGTCTGGTTCTATTTCAGTCTTTATTTGAAGCCAAAATCTCATGACTGATTAGTTCTCGAGACAGAAGTATCATATTGGAGGTAATACCCTTGATGTCACAAGGCAGGAGGCAGTTATTGTATCTACGCAAGTCTTCGGCTAGGAAGAGGATATAATCGAAGTGCTCGTCTTGTATTGCATGTTGGGACTGCAGATTCATTTTCTGTAGATTGAGCTGAAATCAAGCATTCACTTGCACAGAATGTTTTCAAGAGAAGATCATTTGCAACTGTTGTGGATGATCGAAGGGATGCCTAGTGTATTTTTCAGTTTGGATGGATGATCGGAATTGTTTCCCCATCAGCCCATTTTCTAGTTGATGTCTCTGAAGAAGATAAAGGGTTTAGTGTCTGCAGGCTTGTTTGTTTCTTTGATTGTGGAGAGTAGCTTTAGGTATCCAGACTTCCTTCGCAGCTGGGCATAGACATTTATTAATTATTTTCAAGACAGTTTTGTCTGGTAGATTGATGTTGTATACTTGGATATTTTTGGTTTTCTGGTGTCCGAACAACTGTCAACCATGCAAGTGATGGCATACCACCACTGTTTCTAGATCCTGCCAAATGGATGACACATTTAGAGTAACTGATGTAGCCCCGGGTTCCAAAGTCCACGTTTCCCGTCTGATTATTAATTTTTGGTTTGGTTTGCAGGCACTCTATCAAGTCCTGATGTCCTAGTAATTTAGGAATCCCTGCCAAATTCTATGAGATGACGGATTTTACATTTTCCAGATTGGAGCTGTCCCCCCTCCTTGAATGGCCACACACTAGTCAGTCCCAACATTGCTCAAATGTTGCTGTGTTCCAAAGCATCAGATTTTGAGGATACTGTGTTTTTCTAGTTTTCTTAACAATTTCAACACATCTCAAGTCCAACTAGAACAGCAATCAATACAGCTACATAGGGCTAGACTTGTAATATCACACCATGTTCATGAGATAGTAAAAGAAACAGGTCAACATAAAGGCAAAAATAGTTTTAGATTGCTAGCATTCACCCTTGACCAAAAGAGGCTCATCCGCCTCAGAATCTTGGGAGTAGGTCCCTTATGTTAGGTGTAAATGTAGGAGGGTCGGACGGGGGTGTCTTTTGGTCATTTGTTTGTGCTTCATATTCATGTTTTGTGTTACCAACATGGCATTTGAACTCTTCTGCGAACAACGTATGTATGTCTTGCTGGCCATATTAATGTATTGCACTGCAGTTAAATGGCACAGTAATCACAGGAATAAGCGTTTTCCCTCGTAAGAGTAACGTCTCCAATGGGCACTCCTTCAAATAATTTTCAAAAATGTCCTTAAGAATTGGTTTCAAAACTGTATTTATTTCAATTCATTTCATTTTAATACTATTGTTTTCATAGTATTCAGTAATTGCGTAGTTGTTCAATCATTTCTGTCCAATGCATTTCGGGCCAAACCCTTCATCAGGGGACTTAGTTTCTGAAAACATACAAAGCAGTAAGATAAAACATTCACATAGGTACAGGGTGGACTTTCATGTAAAGTATTGCGGGTTGACAATGGTAAAACGTGCGTTTAAGGTCTATAAGTACCCTGTGGTTACAGACTAAATGAGTAACATGAATGTGAAACATAAACAGCATTGCAAATGAGTGTTCGTGCTTAGCATGCCAGTAAAGGTGAGTGTGTTGATAACTTCCTTAAAATCTTAACCGGAACCATAGAAGTGCAAAAGTGCCTTGTTTTTTCATGCTTATCGGTGTAATAGTTTATGTAGTGCGGCCTGAAGAGAGCCCGTGATGATGTATATACGGAACAGTGACAGTGTCAGCGGCGGTTACTTACAAGATAGCTATGAGATAAATTGCGAGTCATTCATTATGTCCTTGTTTAGGTTTACAAATCTTAAACGCGTCTAAAGATAATCGATGAAGACCTGTGAAGGAACGTGTGCATATTATTAAAGTTCTTTCACGATAACTACTGAGAGTCTTACGTCCAATATATGTCTTAGCAACGGTCATTGCTCTTATCAAAGGTTACTCACCGAGAACGGCTTCTGTTGGCGCGTGTGATTCTATCTGTGTAGCGAGTTCAAACGGGGCCAAGTGCTATAGTTGATAATCGGAAGAGCGAGTCATGTGATCATGACTGGCATAGTAAACAGACTGAGTATACAGACGATTTACGAGTTTGAAGGAATCATGTATAGCCTTCAAAAAATATATCAAAAACCGGTATAAGAAAAGAATTAATGAAGATAAAAGCGTATAGAAAGAGAACGTTAGTATAATGCTGGGAAGTAGTCCCATTGATAAACTTTACGATGCGTAAGTTTAATACGTAGTGTTTTTCGACTACAAAATAACTTTGCATGATAATTCACGGAAAGCTCTAAATGAAATCAAAATGTAAACAGTGTAATCTGTCATGAATACTCCAATAGGGTAAACGATGAGATGTGTTGATCAAAATGTGTTAATCAAATTTGTCACCAATGTGTGAATCACATTTTTGTTCATGTCGGTGCTCTAAATAAAGTTGATTTAAAAAATGTATTGGTCTAGCGAGTGGTGTGAATATCTTATTGAAGCGTGATGATTACTGAAAAGTGAATCAAAATATACTCAATTATATTTATCTCTGGTTTCAAAAGACAAGTGATGGCTACTAAACAGGAATTAAATAAACCGTGTAAAGGCGTGTATGTGAATATTTACTCTTTTATCTGGATAACAATTGTGCTTATAAAACCTATATTGATCTTATGAATCATATGAACACGCTGTTTCTTTATATAAAGATTTCCCAAATGCAATAAAATCCATGATTATATTGAAAATTATAAAAATTATAAAAAACAGCTAAATTCTAAACGTTCATTGAGACCTTTTGGGTACAAGGTATTGAGATGGGTTATCCAAAATGTCTCTCTTCTCAATAAATGTTGCGAATTGTCTCTTCCCGGTAGAATTGAAACGTTTTCTAATATGCAAAATCGTAGCTGACTTGGATTGTGAAAGTTAAAATGAGTTGCCACTGTGGATTTGTCATTTTTCAAACGAATATTACTTTTGTGTTCTATAACACGTGTCTTGATTTTACGTTGCGTCTTTCCTACATATGCATGTCCGCATGGGCATTTCAACATGTACACAAGGTTACTACTATCACAAGTACCATTAACCTTCAATTTAATGGAAGTTCCTTTCGTGGGATGCAATATCGGGTTGCCCTTGATAATGGCATTACAATTGCCACAGTTGTGGCACGGAAGTGTTCCTCGGTACTTTGAGTGTTTTCTTCTTTTCTTTTAACAATTCCTTGAAGTTGCGTGTGCGTAGGTATGCGAATCTAGGTTGATGAGAAAAATACCTTTGAAATCGTCTTCGAGTGCGAGTAACGACCAATGTTTCAATATGGATTTTTAATTCCATGGCTTCTTGTTGAAAATTTCGAAACGAATACAGAACGTTGTTCGTCACTTTTTTCTTTGTGTGTAAGTAACTCTCTTCGTTCCAAATTTTGAACTTTTTCCATGGCTTCTGTGAGAATCTTATCGGGGTATCCTCTGTGTTGAAACTTGTTCACTGTTGTAATCATTTGTTCCGTGTAAAGTTCCTCTGTGGATGTTATTCTTCTAATTCTTAACAGTTGAGAAAAAGGTAAATGCTTTTTTAATGAAGGCTGATGAAAAAGCATTTACCTTTTTCTCAACTGTTAAGAATTAGAAACATTGGTCGTTACTCACACTCGAAGACGATTTCAAAGGTATTTTTTCTCATCAACCTAGATTCGCATACCTACGCACACGCAACCTCAAGGAATTGTTAAAAGAAAAAGAAGAAAACACTCAAATAAAGTACCGAGGAACACTTCCGTGCCACAATTGTAATGCCATTATCAAGGGCAACCCGATATTGCATCCCACGAAAGGAACTTCCATTAAATTGAAGGTTAATGGTACTTGTGATAGTAGTAACCTTGTGTACATGTTGAAATGCCCATGCGGACATGCATATGTAGGAAAGACGCAACGTAAAATCAAGACACGTGTTATAGAACACAAAAGTAATATTCGTTTGAAAAATGACAAATCCACAGTGGCAACTCATTTTAACTTGCACAATCACAATCCAAGTCAGCTACGATTTTGCATATTAGAAAACGTTTCAATTCTACCGGGAAGAGACAATTCGCAACATTTATTGAGAAGAGAGACATTTTGGATAACCCATCTCAATACCTTGTACCCAAAAGGTCTCAATGAACGTTTAGAATTTAGCTGTTTTTTATAATTTTTTATAATTTTCAATATAATCATGGATTTTATTGCATTTGGGAAATCTTTATATAAAGAAACAGCGTGTTCATATGATTCATAAGATCAATATAGGTTTTATAAGCACAATTGTTATCCAGATAAAAGAGTAAATATTCACATACACGCCTTTACACAGTTTATTTAATTCCTGTTTAGTAGCCATCACTTGTCTTTTGAAACCAGAGATAAATATAATTGAGTATATTTTGATTCACTTTTCAGTAATCATCACGCTTCAATAAGATATTCACACCACTCGCTAGACCAATACATTTTTTTAAATCAACTTTATTTAGAGCACCGACATGAACAAAAATGTGATTCACACATTGGTGACAAATTTGATTAACACATTTTGATCAACACATCTCATCGTTTACCCTATTGGAGTATTCATGACAGATTACACGGTTTACATTTTGATTTCATTTAGAGCTTTCCGTGAATTATCATGCAAAGTTATTTTGTAGTCGAAAACACACGTATTAAACTTACGCATCGTAAAGTTTATCAATGGGACTACTTCCCAGCATTATACTAACGTTCTCTTTCTATCGCTTTTTATCTTCATTAATTCTTTTCTTATACCGGTTTTTGATATATTTTTTGAAGGCTATACATGATTCCTTCAAACTCGTAAATCGTCTGTATACTCAGTCTGTTTACTATGCCAGTCATGATCACATGACTCGCTCTTCCGGTTATCAACTATAGCACTTGGCCCCGTTTGAACTCGCTTACACAGATAGAATCACACGCGCCAACAGAAGCCGTTTTCGGTGAGTAACCTTTGATAAGAGCAATGACCGTTGCTAAGACATATATTGGACGTAAGACTCAGTAGTTATCGTGAAAGAACTTTAGTAATATGCACACGTTCCTTCACAGGTCTTCATCGATTATCTTTAGACGCGTTTAAGATTTGTAAACCTAAACAAGGACATAATGAATGACTCGCAATTTATCTCATAGCGATCTTGTAAGTAACCGCCGCTGACACTGTCACTGTTCCGTATATACATCATCACGGGCTCTCTTCAGGCCGCACTACATAAACTATTACACCGATAAGCATGAAAAAACAAGGCACTTTTGCACTTCTATGGTTCCGGTTAAGATTTTGTTAAGGAAGTTATCAACACACTCACCTTTACTGGCATGCTAAGCACGAACACTCATTTGCAATGCTGTTTATGTTTCACATTCATGTTACTCATTTAGTCTGTAACCACAGGGTACTTATAGACCTTAAACGCACGTTTTACCATTGTCAACCCGCAATACTTTACATGAAAGTCCACCCTGTACCTATGTGAATGTTTTATCTTACTGCTTTGTATGTTTTCAGAAACTAAGTCCCCTGATGAAGGGTTTGGCCCGAAATGCATTGGGCAGAAATGATTGAACAACTACGCAATTACTGAATACTATGAAAACAATAGTATTAAAATGAAATGAATTGAAATAAATACAGTTTTGAAACCAATTCTTAAGGAAATTTTTGAAAATTATTTGAAGGAGTGCCCATTGGAGACGTTACTCTTACGAGGGAAAACGCTTATTCTTCTCATTTACTCACCCTCACACTCAGGAGGGTTCACCAATAGGCACCCACACATCTTTAATCACCAAGTATAACCAGGAGTGCGCCAGTCCACATTCCAATTGGATTATAACTAATCACAGGCTCACACGTTTGGAGACTTTTATAACAATGAATTCTGGCATTTGTTCATTTTTAATGTGACCTAATTCTTTTAACATAGCATAATCTTTAGGTTATCCTTAACTGACATAGAAAATAAAACATCTTCATTTCATTCTTTATCTCCCTATTAAATTAATTTAAAGTATGCAGAATTCTACTAAATGTTCGATGCTGTACATGATGGGCCATCTAGCTAATAACTGAACCTAAAATGGCTTAGATACCTCTTTCTATGGGTATCAATATTAAAGGAAAGTATGAGTCACAGGCCAGAGATTCGTTCAAATCCATTAAAATGCTCTGTATCCCTACCCCAATCTCAGTACCCACCAAAGACTTTTGATCCAAAAAGCACGCTACAAATCATGTTTAGTAGTTCTAGAAATGCACGACTTGACAAGGTATGTATGCTGCAGTGAGGTCAATTTTCTTTCAACAAACTGTATTGACTTTTTGATTGCTTCAACAGTTGCATCTCTCCCCTCCCCCACCAACAGGAAATCATTTATCCCCTAGGCAGGAGGTACTTACGTGAGACGCTAAAGCCGAAAACGCCATCATATTCTTTCAGAAGTTTTTTGAGCAGTGTGCTCTTCCCTGCTCCAGAGGGTCCACTCAGAACGACTGGCCTTGGTCTCGCCATAACTAATAAGGAAATATACAAGTAATTATTACGTACAGAGAGCACTTTGAATCATTAATTACCCAATGTAAAATTCTAACAGCATGCTTTAAAATATCTCCTATTTTCAGCAGATAAAAGAGCTTATTCACAGAGTAATCAAGTGATTTGCCTAGTATCACAATAGAGTCCAGTGGGGTAGTTGGCACGGGTTGCCACGCCTCACAGCCGAGAGGCACGGTTTTGATCCAAATCTCCTCCTAAACAAAAGTGGCATCAATAGAACACCCAGCAATAAAATGAGCTGTCCATATCAGATGAAGAGTTTGTTTCCAATACAATAATATGCAGAACAGACCCCGATGTCAAGAGGCACTAGTGTAATTCAAAGACATGCATGAAAAAGAACACACCTGATTAAATCCCCAAAACGAGCTCCTGGTTTCATTGGGCCGAGAGCACAGGTATCCTACTGGGGCAGTCAACTGTGCATCCAAGGAAGAGGTCTTGGGTACTGAAAGCTCAGTCCACACCACTCTACGATATAAAGGCCACGCCTTGCACAGCCTGTGGAGGGCCTCATTCTCGAGTACTAAAGCCTCTAGCCTCACCTAAGTATTTACATTCAAGACAATCAGCAGCACTCTGCTCTCCCTCCCTCCCTTCCTCCTCATTCAGTAGCGGGATATACAGATAAATGTATAATAAAGGACAGAATCTTACTGTAGACATTTTAGAGAGGCTGAGGTATAGGAGGCAACCTGCCTCACGTGGGCTCTCCCTAGCCTGTCCTCGTAAAGTAAAACCGGTTCTAAAATATGTGAGTCCTTCATTGCTCATGTCACTCTAAATCTCAATCGGGAACCCCACTCAGCTCTGCTCTCTTCTGTCTACATCCTTTCAGTTCTTATGGTACCTTTTCACCTATCTCCTGAACAGCTACCTAAGGCCTGCTACCCATAATGAGCTACAGATCCATGTCGTGAGATGCGCGTGTATTGTGAGTGACACCGCTCCATCCACAAGCTACCTTTCTCGCTGCCTCCATCTTGCCAGCTTCTTTCTTTTCCAGTGGAATTTGTTTTACAGCTCTCCTGTTCCCAAAAGCACTAAGAGGGAATCATTTTGTGCCTAAAATGCTTTTCCAATAACCAACATACAATAAAAAAACATATGCAGGGCTTTAAGTTTCGGTTTTAGAAAATCACAGCTCCAAACAGATGGAGTTTGCTTCATGTGTTACAGCCTCAAAAGGCAGGTGACTGGACTGCTGATTCTTTCTCGGTTTGAACACCTCAGACTGATGGCAAGCTTTGCAACACACTTTAGTAAGCACGGATAAAGTCAACTGGTATCGCCTTTTGGTTCTGCAATGCAGACCTATTGGTTTTGCCTGGAGGCTATTCAGCATTAGATAAAGAAAAAAATATATATATTAAATCGTCAGGCATGCACACGTGAGTCATGCTATGGCAGATGCTGGAGTGCAAGCATCATCTTACAGCATCCATTTTTTTCTATATTTACCACTCCAAGATGGCAGACTCCCTTGGAGAGGTAGATAAAAAAAAAAAAAAAGTGTATAAAAGCATTTTTTTTTTTACAAATGAGCGACCCAGCAGCAAATGGAGGCTTCATATCCCTCCTAAAACAAACACAAATGGGACAGGCATTGGAGCAATAGAGGAGTGGGGGGGAGGGGCAGTGTCAACAGTGGCACACAGAGAGGGCAGTGTGGAATCAAAGAGAGTGGGGTGTATTTAAGAAAAAGCGGAGAGGGGTGGGAAAGCAAAGGGTGAGCTGGGGGTAGGTGAGCAACATGGAGAGCATATTTGGCCTCGAGTGTTAAGGGGAACTGGCACACGGGAGAGGGTGTGGGAGAACAAGAAAACACATGCATTCCTATGGCGTGTTAAAATAAAATAAAAAAGGCTTGGCAAAGCCAATAGGTCTGTCCTTGGAGTCAGCTTTTCGGCTTTGTCAATGCTTGCTTTGTTTTGTGATTTGTTTAAAAACTTTATTGATGCTGGGCTTTTGCTGCTATTATAAAAATATTTTGAAAAATGGCTATAAGGAATAATATTTTTGGGTCCTAAAAGCCCACAATGCCATTGCAGCAAAAAGCTTTTGTAAGTGGATGCGCATTTTGCAAAAGAGCAGAATGCTATTACTCACAGTGAAGTTAGCCAAAGGCAGAAGGGGGTTGCCCGAAGGAAAGGGGAAAAGCCATTGAAAAATAAGCAGGGTAAAGAGAAACAAAAAAAAGCCATCGGATCTAGAGAAAGGGTGACCCAAAGCCCACTATATCTACATATAGTAAATGTTTTGGAGACACAAGTTATTTGAAAACAACCAGCTAAAGCGGTTTTTAACTGCAGCCACGGAATACAATGGACAACGAGAATAATTTATTGATGATGAGAAACAGGGGCGTAGGAGACACTAAAATTCTGGGGGGGACAGGGACAACCTTGTGGACTTTCCAGTGACCCTATGCAAATCACCGCCCGTTAAACAAATACAATCACATACTTTCGAAGTGAAATATTGAGAAAAGCAGGCATGTAGTCACAGTTTGCATGTATGCTTTATTGTTATTTACATCCATATAGTAATCAGACCAAATGTTAAAAAACATGTATATGAATCTTGCATCTTCATGCACCAAGCAAACCGAGGTCGCTGACTTCGGGTGAGGGCGTCGTGTTTGCAAGTGCATTATGGTTTGAAAAGTACCTGCTGCTGCATTCCTGGTCTCCAGCAATTTTCAGGCAACAATAAAAATGTGAAGATAACTTTGGTGATTAATGTTCTTTATTGAGAGAGATCAGAGGTTTGTCTAGTGGAAGTTTTTACTCATGGTAAGGTAGCCACAGTGGGGTAATATGCCTGCTGCAAAGAACGTGTACCACGCAGATCACAAAATGCATATCATGTAAATAGGTCAGTGAGTTACTGCTTTTGTCTGAGAGATTCTTTTGGTATTTGCAGTTTATAAGTTAAAATCCTAAAATTGAACAGTGAGCTATTAACCGTCATCAAAGAGCTGCATGAAAACTTCAAGGTATAGATTAGAGCGTTATGATTTTTCCCCAGTCTTTCCTTATCCTAATGTTGGAAAATGGGTCCATTAGGATAGAAATCAATTCTG
Organism: Calotriton arnoldi; assembly: GCA_963921515.1. NCBI lineage: Eukaryota > Metazoa > Chordata > Amphibia > Caudata > Salamandridae > Calotriton > Calotriton arnoldi. Next base: position 417,748 of record CAWUFW010006202.1, read on the forward strand.
ATTATTAAAGAGAACCCCCAACCATGGTGTTCTGAGTTTGTGCTTCTCTAGTGTTGCAAAGCCATCCTGTGCCCTGGGCACTCCCCAACTTTTTGCTGACTGGTACTGGTGGTACCTGACTCAGACTGACCCTGGCCTCTGCCTAAACAGGCCCAGGGCCAGTGCTATTCTGAAAGAGACACTTAAAGATACTGTGAAAACACCTACATACACTAGGGCGTACTATGGGTTAGGGTACCCCTATGATTGGCATGACCTCTCCTATAAGGCCCTAGTACATAATAGGGCAGGGGGATTAGAACTACCTTTAAGTCCCTAGAATATAATAGGGCATGGCAGTTTAGAGGCCAGCAGCCCTTTCTGCGCTTGCATGTGTGCACTGCTGAAGCCTGAGGTCAGTTTAAAAGTAGCCCTGTGTTGTAGGACTGCTTTTTAAAAATGCAAATTTTGCCCAAACTCGACTTTTGGGTTTGGGGAACTTACAAATTGATCAACTACAATGTTGGGGCAAAATTAAGTTAAGTGGAAAAATGTTTTCCACTTAACTATGGCTGTATCATATTTGCCACATAATACATCATCTGCTGCATAATCAAATGATTTCACCCAAAACAATTTTGTAGCTCAAATGGATCAAAAATTACTAAAAGAAATGTGACTTATGTTGCTGTGAAGTGTAGGGCCCTTTGCAAAGGTTGACTGGTCACCTTTCCCACTGCTGCATTTGTATGTTACACAGGTAATAATGAGGCAAAAGCTTTGCAGAGGCTGTTAGTATGTATAAATATGTCAAGATAATAAAGTATCATAAAATGTACTGCATTACTCTGTAGCTTTTTTATTGTTCCATAATTTAGTCAACACTGCAACATAATTTTGGCCTCCATTGCTGCATAACTCCAGTGGCCCGAAAGCAGGCTGCACATGTTAAAAGTGTTTGTGCATGAAGTAGAGACCATGAAGTTTGCAAACTTAGAGGCTGATTACGATGGCAGGCGGACTTCAGTCCGTCCGCCATAGAATCAGGGAATGGGACCGCTGGCCTTCAAAGGCGGCGGCCCCACGATAGGCATTACAATGCGACCGCCACTGGGGCGTTCGCAGTGCCTATCTTTTACATTGCAGCAGGTGCTGCTGGCTGCATCATCCGCCGCAATGTAAAAAAGGGACATGTTACATATATCACTGCACTACGTGGCAGGCACAATGCGGTGCCTGCCACATGGTGCAGTGCTATGTAGGGGGGCATCATAGATGTCCCCCAGGTCCCATGTCTGGGGGCTGGGGGAAAGGGGCCTGCTATGGGCCCCCAATGTCCCTTTCCGTCAGCTTTTCCATGGCGGGTGAACCGCCATGTATAGGCTGGCAGGTAAGGGACATCGTAATCCCTACTGCGGTGCCTGGTAGGCCCCACCAGCATTGTAGGAACCACGAGCCCCTCCACCACACTGGCGGGCTCAAGGAGCCAGTCGGGTGCGTGGCGATTGGTTTTTCCGACCGCCAGGGAACCACCCACCATTGTAATATGGCGGGCGGTGATGCAGTCACCGATGGTGGTGGGACCGCCACTGACGGGGTGACGTGGAGGTCCCACCGCCATTATAATCACCCCTAAGTTCGGTGTGCATGCAAATCCTACATTGCCAACCCCTGGTAAGTTGCACTACTACTGCTGAAAAAGGCCAATGGAGGTACCAATGGGTGAGGTGGACTGGCCTCAAGGGTCTTGTGACCTCAGTGACAGTCACTGTCGATCTAGGGTGTGCTTCTTCGTATGCCTGCTCGCAAGACTGGAGGTGACCTGCAGTATGGATTGTGGTGGATAAGCCTTCAAGGTTAACTCACACTTGCCACTGTTAGGGTCCACCTGCGGGTGCTAAGACACCAGGGCTTCTAAGGTCTATCGGGCCTTCTAAGGTGTAGCATCGGAATGAGCTCTGTCAGGAGTGTGGTCTGGTGGACTGGTCATGAAGGCTGAACATGGTTCTCCAGTTCCAAATTCAGGAGCTCTGGCCAGAGTGCCACATCCTCTCCCACACTGAACACCATACTGCCCCACTGAGAGAAACTCGCACTGCCTTCAACTACAACTCAATTGTTCTGCGACTAAATTCAAATTATGCACTAGACCACAGTAAAATGCTGCCTGAAAAAAATGAATAACACCCTGGAAAAAGCAAACACTCAATAGGGAATGCAAGAATAAGCAAAGCATGTGAAATGTAAGCAGGAACAACATGTTTACCTTAACGGTTTTAAACTCATTATTCAGAAATCAGTAAGTGATTTTGCCTGAAAAGTTCAGGACATGACTACAGGACCAGGAAGGGACCCGTTTCAATGTCCATTGCTTATATCCTTTCAAAATGTAAGCAGTTTGGTTTAAAAAAGACCACATCCCTAAACACAGAGTACACATTTTATAAGCTAAAATAATTAAAAGAGTTGAAAACGATCATATTACACGTTTTCCAACCAGGTATTGCAGTCCCTTTAGGAATGATGCACTTCCCCACCCTGGGAAAACAATGTTGTTCAAAGAAAGAAAATAAACAGAAAGTAGCGCTTCACTGGTAAACTCTGTAAAGCGGCGCTAATATGCGTGGGTGTAAATAACAATCTGGCCTGTCTGCTGACCACTCTGTATTGCTTTATTTAGGTATTTAATTATTTTTCTCTCCGTCCCGAGGTTTTTCTTTGGACTAGAAAACGGTCAGAAAATGAGGACATTTCCAGCCAAAGTGTTCCGCTCTTTTTTGGATTCATTTCACAGGGGAAGAAATAAAGAAAAGGAGAGGCAAGAGAGAGTTCGTAAGAGCTGTCTCTTGAAATCAGCACGTAAGGAGGTTCGAGACAGAGACAGAAAGAGATGGAGGAATAAAGAGAGAGAGAGGGGAGGAGGGCACCTGCCCGAGGCAGATCAGGAGAAGTGGACACTGTCCTTGCCTTCTCTGGGCATGAAGGAAAAGAGACAGGGTTTTTTCTCCCTCTCTGCCCTTCCCAGAACGCAGAGGCTTACTGCAGCATAACAAAAGGTAGAGGCGGGGGGGGGGGCCTCTTTGACTCCAGGCAGGTCAAGTGCAGGGCCATTAGGTCGTGCTTTCGCGCGCTAATGGCCCTGCGAATAACAGAAGGGAGAGGGGAAATTCTTTTGTCCCCTCGTCCCCCCCACCCTTGTCCCCCGTGTCCCCCCCACTCCAAAATCTGGGGGGGATGTATCCCCCGCGTCCCCCACACTTCCTACGCCCATGATGAGAAACGTATTATGCCTGTGAGCTCTGAAAAGATCAGAAACTATTCTCACACTGTTAGGCAGGGCTTTAAGTGGGCCGGGTCTGAGCACCGGCAGTTTTTTTACGGAGGCCTAGAAACGGGTCTCTAGCGGGCTCCGTTTTGTGCCCTGGCACAGGCTGTCCGTTTTTCCGGACTGCAGTGACAGCAGGCACACCGATGTGCGCTGCTCACTTCTCACTAGTGGAGAAGTTAAAAAGGCATGACGTCATGCCAGGTGAGCGTTGTAGGGGAAGGGAAATCCTTTAAAGAGAGTCATTTTCTCTCTGGATTTCCCTTCTCTTTGAAACTCAGGGGCAGCAACATTGTCCTGGTGTCACCAGGGCTTTAAGTGGAAGCCTTTTCAATAATATATACAAGCCATAGTTGCTGCTTATTATCTTATGCAACTAACAACCATTGACAAAGCCAATAGTCCTGACTTGTAGATATGATGTTACTTGTTGTATCATATATCTAGATGCAATGACAGAAACAGCAAAATACAAGTCGGGCGGCACACTATGCTCAGCACAGATTTTTAGATTGTGTTTTAAGCTACGCCCTTAATTATACTGGCCACGCCCCTTTGAGAGACCCCCCAGTTTTTTCATCCCACTTAAAGCCCTGCTGTTAGGGAACACCTACAAGCAGCTCAAAACATGTACAGAGATAAAATAATACTAATTTTTGGGAACTGGATTTTTCTTTCCATCATCAGACTTTGATCCACCACAAGAGAGAGAAAAACACAAAGGGGGAAAAAGAACGAGGAAGAGAAGTCGGAAAAATATTGAAACCATGGATGAAAAAACATGCAACAGCAAGTTAAACGGGCGAGGTGTGTGTGGTGGTGGATAAAAGAGGCAGGACGAGAAGCCTCGGTAGTCGCCACCCAGCCTTCGGTTGAGCCAGCTGCCGGCTTCTGAGCACAACTCTGGACTCGCCACTTTTTGTTTTGTAAATTAAGCGCTGCTGTTGCCAGCTATAGTGCAGCAGGTGCTGCAGCACCGAGCCCAAAGGAAATACGGGAAATCATTGTGCTCCAAATATGCTGTACAATATTTATTTCCCAACCGCGGGCCAGAGACCCATTGTCTTTGCTAGCATTAGGGTCGCTGGCACCCTTGCTACGCCTCTGAATAACGCAGTTCAAAAACGAATTACTACATTCCCATTGTCCTACTCAAGAGGGCGTTGTTAACATTCTTGTAGTTACACCGGCATCGCCTACACAAATCAGACGTGCCATTCTAGACGGACAACTGGTTTTAAACGTGGCAGAATATTCTACGTATCTTACTTTATCCACACAACCCGAACCTATTCAAGCTGAACTTCTCACCTTCTCTCTTCAGTCCGCGCCTTAGTTCCTCTGCAGATACCGCTCGAACGCCAGCTGTGTCAAGCGCAATTCAGGAGATGGCGATCTGCAACTCAGTCAAAGTAAATGCCGCCAGTAAACAGCTTACGATGCGATTATCTCCTTTAGAGGCGCCCACCACCTCGCTTACTCCTCCCACCTCTTTGCCAAAACCAGCTCTAAACTAGTGAGTACGCCCAAGTGTGTCACTGCAGGCTGCCTATTATTGTCAGATTACATTCTTAAGGAAAACCTGATGAGCAAGTTTTCGTCTCCCTCCCCCTTCCTCACAGAGAGCGTACAATCACGCATGCCTTTAACTCAAGCGTCTGTTTCGGCAGTAACATGAAAACGGGTCTCATGATCATCCCGTAGACCATCATGGGCAGGACGGCGTTAACTATTGTTTAATTATGCCCGTGTGTTAAGAGAGCGTCCTTAAATCGTGGATCAAAACGATGCGTCCATGCACTCAATAAGACACCATGCATGCAGTCACTCCTTGCTTTCGCACATCCATTCATCCACTCATTCTTGCGTGTTCTCTTATTCAGAAACAAAACAGACACAAACTCCCACATGCATTTAGAAGATAAAAATTTAAAGTAGAAAATTGAAAACATAACCTAATCTTAGCGGGCATACGCTTACACTACAAAAATAAAATTAAACATACTATCCGATGGCCATATTGCAATGACATTGTTTTCAAGGGCCAAAGTAGCTGCCACATTTAGAAGCTACGTGCAGGCCACCCTGGAGCAATACGAACAATGATATACAATGCACAATACCATTCCAAGGTTGACACTCAGTAAATACTGCACCGGGCAGGTATCTTCATGCTGAAGTGTGTAGTGCGTCACTATTGTACTAAGCCAAGGTGGCCAACATAATGCATCTACAACCCTTGTTTACTAAATAATACGTCAGATTCCATGAAACAAAATACTAGTCTACAGCCTCAACAATATGTAATAACAATACTACTACGGCAAATGTGTGAGATTCCATGCAACAAAATATCTGTCTATAGCAGTGGTCTTCAAATGTGTTAATGCCGCTCCACCAGTAAAAAAACAAAATATCTGTCTATAGCAGTGGTCTTCAAATGTGTTAATGCCGCGCCACCAGTAAAAAAACAAAATATCTGTCTATAGCAGTGGTCTTCAAATGTGTTAATGCCGCGCCACCAGTAAAAAAACAAAATATCTGTCTATAGCAGTGGTCTTCAAATGTGTTAATGCCGCGCCACCAGTAAAAAAATAAAAAAATCATTGCTCCCCCACAATTTTTCAGAATTATTCTATTAAATTTGCAATGTTTAAATATGTCTAGACTTATTTAAACATTACAAGTATGTTAAACCTTTTTAAAATGCAATCAAAGGCATGATTGCCAAACATACTATTCTGGTTAGCTAGGCCTTACTAACATTAAAAGTATCCACAGTGTGATTATCCAAAATAGGGGCGGGGAGGTTTGAAGAATATTTAGAGTCCCTTCCCTTCTGACACATACTCCCACTCCCAGCCACATATCAATGACAAAAAAAGGTTAGTAATCCACCCTTAAAAGGACTATTGGCGTTAATCGCTTTTCACAATAAATTGGTCAGGTTCACTGCCTTTTTCATAATAAACATATCAGACCTATGGCATCTGGCATACATTTTCCCCAAGCAAACAATTAGGTCTATAACACTGATCTTTGGCTTGTTAACATAACCAACTCAAGACTACTGAATTCTGCATAAGCCCAAGCACAAGGCAACTCTAATCATGCATGCAGTCAGAAAATATATATATATTATCTACTGGCGGTCGCCAGTAGATAGTTATAGTTAGGACCTATTATCCATAGGAAATTCATAACATTCTATTCCCAAAAAGTTTGGCGTCGTTTGACGAATCATCGCAAAATTTTCAAAACTAGTGGGGCGCTCCGGTCCGCTCCTGTCTTGAAAGTTTCGGGGTGATTCATCAAGCGGGGGCCGAGAAAAAAAGGGGGGTCCCAATACGTGTTTTCTCCATGTTAATTCCCATAGGAAATTTTAGCCACGGCTACAGCCAAAACTGCTGAACGGAATTACACCAAATTTGGCACAAAGGTAGTGCTTGGTTCAGAAAGCACCCTTTTTAAAAATGGTGTAAATCCGTTCAGTAGTTGCTGAGAAAATCCCAAATAAAAGTTTCGATATCTATGGCCGCGGTGGATCCGCGCACCCTTCCGATCACGAGCTGCATGCTAATTGGCTGTCAACACTCCAAACCAGGAAGTGTTGGCAGCCATCTTGTTCCAAAACCAAGGAACAAGAAAGCAGTAAAAAAAAAAAAAAACTGCGCAAAACGCAAAAAGGGGGCAGGGTAGAAACACCCTGACCCCCTAGGCCTGCTCAGGGGGTCCTACAAGGACCCCCAGGGCCCCCCCAAAAATTATTATTTTTTCTTTAAAAAAAAAAAAATCGGCTAAAAACGCGCTGGGTGCGCGGATCCTGCCGATGATAAAAAAAACGAAGCGCGGGCTCCCGCGCTTCGTAGTTAATTGGCCCCCGGGTGGGCCAAGTCCAGGGGGCATGCGGGGATCATTAATAATTATATGGGGGCCTCTAAGGCCCCTCTCAAGCCCCGGGGACCACCACCCCCGGGGCTTTAAACAAAATGGTGCGGGAGGGCTCTGAGCCCTCCCGCAGCCCCGGAACCGCCACCCCCGGGGCTTCTTTTTTGGGATATTTATACATATTAGGTGAGATGGAGGAATTATACACATGCATGATATCCTTTTGGTGGTAGACTCTTCACACAAGTGCACTATATATTGGGTGTTCGGTGGTGGTTTGTGTATGAATGATTATTAAAAGTATTAGATTCTTTCTGGATAATGATGGCACTTCTCAATGATTGTATTCACATCATGGATGAGAATATGGTGTTGTTACAAATAAATCAAATGTTTGAAAAAGGAAACATTTCTAATGTATAACTAATGTGTATTATATATGGTGTATACTCAAGTTTGTGTATAGGTATATATTTTGTTTGATGCTAGCTTTCGATAATAAGTTGTAATGGAAAGAGTTGCTCGGGATGAATGGGCTCCTTGCTTTGAATATGAAATATGAAATTTGTAATATTCTTTTTAATGGTGGTTTTAATGGTATTTTAATTGTATGTCCATATGTTGTTTGCAGCCTTGAAAAAGTCCTTTGGACGAAACACGTGTCGGCTGCTTGTATATATTTTTCTAAAATGATTAATAAAGAACAAAACAAAGAAAACCGTGAATTGATCTGCGATCTTCAATTATATCGTGACCAATGACAAAAGCTAGCTTCACTGGCTTGGACTAAAATTCAGTGTGCCTCGGCAATTGTGGGACCAATGTTATCCTATGGGAGGAAATTCATTTAGCAGGTAAGTAGTGTTATCGTTACTTTTTCTTACTCAGTGGTGGATCCTGGATCCAGCACTGGTGCATCTCCTGTAAACAGTTGAAAGAATGCGTTTAAGTCATACAGGCGATTTTTAAGGAATATTTGTAGTTTGTGAAAATCGACACTTTGAAACTTTTCTGCTGAAAACCAGACAATGGATTCCTATGGAAGGAAATACAAGTTACTGGTAAGTACGGTTAGAATTACTTTTCAGGATCAGTACTGAAATCAAAGATGCAGCACGGAGGTCTCTCCTGATAACAGGTGAGTAAATCGGAATTCGTAGTTCTGCTGATTTTAGAGGAATATTTATATGTTTCAAAAATCGACACTTAGAAACTTTTTCAGCAAAAAGCAGGCAATGATATCCTATGGAAGGAAATTCAAGTTACTGGTAAGGACGGTTAAAATTACTTTTCAGGATCAGTACTGGGCTGAAAGATGCAGCACTGAGGTCTCTCCTGATAACAGGTGAGTAAATCGGAATTCGTAGTTCGGCTGATTTTAGAGGAATATTTGCACAATGGTGAAGGAAGGGGGTGGGGCCTGAGGTGACATGTCTGCAAACACGCCCTGTGGCGCGTTTTAAGTTGGAGAATTAATTCCTCCTCAATCCCGAGGGTCCCTAGGGGCCAACTAGCCCACCAGATACCTCCAGTATGCGCCACATGGCTGCGTTGCAGAGAGGTGTTCAGAGGCCACACCCCTTTTTACAACACTCTGCAACGCAGCTCTGTGGCGCTTTCTGGACGTACCTGGTGGGCTAGTTGGCCCCCAGGGACCCTCAGGATTAAAGGGGATTTAATTCCCCATCTTAAAACGCGCCACGGGGCCTGTTTGCACACATGTCACCTGAAGCCCCACCCCCTCCCTTCACCACTGTGCAAACGCGCCCCGTGGCGCGTTTTAAGTTGGGGGATTAACTCCCCTTGAGTCCTGAGGGTCCCTGGAGTCCAACTAGCCCACCATGTACCTCCAAAAAGCGCCACATTGCTGCGTTGCAGAGAGGTGTAAAAAGGGGCGTGGCCTCTGTACATCTCTCTGCAACGCAGCCCCCTGGCGCATACTGGAGGTTCCTGGTGGGCTAGTTGGCCCCCAGGGACCCCCAGTATTCAAGGGGAGTTCGTTCCCCATCTGCAAACGCGCCAGGGGGCGCGTTTGCAGACTGCTGCAGCGAGGGTGCGGGGCCCCTGGCACGATGCCGGTCTTTTTTAAACTTTTTTTTGTATGGGAGGGGGGGCTGCGTGGCCCCCCTTCCCTCGGCCACTTTTGGCCCCGGGGACCCCATCCCCCAGGGCATGCCCTCTTTTTTTCATTTTAAAATATTTGGAGGGGGGCTGCGTGGCCCCCCCCTCCTCAGGCCATTTAAGGCCCCGGGGACCCCATCCCCCGGGGCCGGCCTTGCCCTTTTTTTTTTTTCATTTATTTAAAAAAAAAAAAAAAATTTGGGGAGGGGGGCTGCGTGGCCCCCCTCCCGGGCCACTACTTGCCCCGGGGACCCCATCCCCCGGGGCTGGCCCTATCCTTTGGGGACCGTGGGGGACCCCAACTCCCCCACGGTCCCGCCGGCTCCCGCGTCCTACGGGAGCCGGCATTGCTTTCCACATGGGGAGCTGCTAAGATGCAGCTCCCCGTGTGGAAAGCAATTTGCTTTGGATTTTGGAAGAGAGAGCAGGTTTCCTGCTCTCTTCCAAAATTCAAGCAGTTTGCTATGACAGGACGGAGCCGCGAGGCTCCTCCCTGCCATAGCAAACTACAGTGTCCCGGGGTAGGCACCCCGGGACACTGCAGGAGCCAGCCCTGGGGGGTGGTGGTGGTCCCCAGGGCCATCATGGGCTTCAGGAGGGGGGGCCGCGCGGCCCCCCCTCCCAACAGGTTGAAAGCCCCGGGGAGGTGGTTGTCCCCAAGGCTCTGGGGGTCCGTAACGGACCCCCATATTTAACGATTTAGTGCCCCAAGGAGGTGGCGGTCCCCGGGGCGTGTGGGGGGGCTGGAGCCCCCCACACAACTAATTATAATTTAAAAAAAAGAAGCCCCGGGGGGGGTGGCGGTTCCCGGGGCTGCGGGAGGGCTCAGAGCCCTCCCGCACCATTTTGTTTAAAGCCCCGGGGGGTGGTGGTCCCCGGGGCTTGGGGGGGGGCCTCTAATGATCCCCCACATGCCCCCTGGACTTGGCCCACCCGGGGGCCAATTAACTACGAAGCGCGGGAGCCCGCGCTTCGTTTTTTTTTTATCATCGGCAGGATCCGCGCACCCAGCGCGTTTTTCGAGTTCAAAATCACTGTCCATGCTACAATTACGTCTTACTCTGATCATCTCCCCATAGGGGATTGATCTAATCTGCATCTGAGGATGGGCACTGTTTGCATGCAATATTGAATTGCACGCGGTTTCTTTACGAAATACCTTAGATCTAATTTTATGGTCTGCCACATATAAAGTGGTGTCCAGATAATCAATGCTCTTATTACTTATCTGGTGTGTGAAGTATACATTGAATGTATTGGCATTCAAAAAATTGATGAAGCCTATCAATTGTTTCTCTGGTGTTCGGTGGTGGTTTGTGTATGAATGATTATTAAAAGTATTAGATTCTTTCTGGATAATGATGGCACTTCTCAATGATTGTATTCACATCATGGATGAGAATATGGTGTTGTTACAAATAAATCAAATGTTTGAAAAAGGAAACATTTCTAATGTATAACTAATGTGTATTATATATGGTGTATACTCAAGTTTGTGTATAGGTATATATTTTGTTTGATGCTAGCTTTCGATAATAAGTTGTAATGGAAAGAGTTGCTCGGGATGAATGGGCTCCTTGCTTTGAATATGAAATATGAAATTTGTAATATTCTTTTTAATGGTGGTTTTAATGGTATTTTAATTGTATGTCCATATGTTGTTTGCAGCCTTGAAAAAGTCCTTTGGACGAAACACGTGTCGGCTGCTTGTATATATCTTTCTAAAAAGATTAATAAAGAACAAAACAAAGAAAACCGTGAATTGATCTGCGATCTTCAATTATATCGTGACCAATGACAAAAGCTAGCTTCACTGGCTTGGACTAAAATTCAGTGTGCCTCGGCAATTGTGGGATATATTATTGGACTCCAGAGGGGATTTTGTCTCCAGTGGTGGTTGTTTTATCTTCCAAGGGCAGAGGAGGACGTTTTGCCTGAAGAGCACCTAAAACACATTGAGTTCGTGTAAAGCAATTTTTCAGACATATGAGAAAGTGGATGTGCATGTCATATCTGGCAGTTTCTGCCTTGGTGTTGTTTTGTGGGATAACATTGGTGATTCTATGTGAAAAAGTTTCTAAGTGTCAACTTTTAAAATACAATAATAGCCCTTAAAAATCACTACTGTAACCAAAACGCTTTTACTCAACTGTTTACAGGAGATGTCCCAGGACTGAATCTAGGATCCAGTCCTGTGGTTAGAAAAGTAATCCATAAAGTAACTAATTGCATTTAACTAGAAATTCACATTGAGCTCAATGTTGCATTGTGTTTGAAATTGTGTTGCCCATTGCAACAACTGTAACTACTGTACTTAAAAGTCTATTGCCTATTTGCAAAGTATTTAAACTAAAGTAATTAATTCTGAGAAAGTATATTTTGTAATGTATAATGTAATTACAATGTAATTTAAAAAATAAAATATGTAAAAATAAACAGTTTAAAAACGTAGTAAATCAGTATCAAAAAAATAAAGATAACAATTAATACATTTAAAAATTGTCATTTACAAAACCTTTGAAATTCACTGAAAAAAACCATAGGTTTCAGACATGTTATAGTTAGGAATTAGCATTTAAAAAACCTTTGAAATTCACTGAAAAAACCATAGGTTTCAGGCACGTTATAGTTAGAAATCAGCATTTAAAAACCTTTGAAATTCACTGAAAAAACCATAGGTTTTAGGGACAGTTATAGTTAGTTGGACATTTCACTCGTACAAAACCCGTGAAATTCCCCCGTTATAGTTAGTTCAGCTACCTATAACTCGCGCCCCCGCAATGCACTGCTGATGACGTCACATATTACATCACTCATGAGATATGTATTTTTTATATGTGGATGATGTCTTTATTCCTATATATGCTATAATTTTAATGGAAATCGTAAACATGTGTCAGGAGACATTTAAGTAGATATTTAGCCTGAATCAAAACATATATATATATATATATCAAAAAATTATTTTGTAACATTGTTTCACTATAATGTGGGCAATCATATAGGAGGTTGAATATTAATTATGAATAACAACTAAATGAATAACACACTATATTGTGTAATGGAACATGAGCTATCATGGTATGTAAAGTATGTAAAAAAACTCTGTAAAAAATTCTTTAATATGTTTTCTATTTCCATGGTTTTAATTAAGCACGGGCACTTTAAATATGGGGGTAAAGCTGTTGAGCGTTGTCATGTGATCAAGGCCGCTTGTACGGCCGAAACGCGTAATGGCAGAGGACTGGTAAAAATAAAAAGAATTTTGGCACTGAATGAGGTCTGCACTCGTTTTTCCGGAGGATTGTGGCGAGGAGAGGAATATATATATATATATATATATATATATATATATATATATATTATCTACTGGCGGTCGCCAGTAGATAGTTATAGTTAGGACCTATTTTCCATAGGAAATCCGCAACATTCTATTTGAAATAACGTTGGCGCCGGTTGACGAATCTTCGCGAAAGTTTCCAACTTGTTGGGGCGCTCCGGTCCGCTCCTATCCTGAAAGTCTCGGGGTGATTCGTCAAGCGGGGGCCGAGAAAAAAGGGGGGTCCCAAAACGTGTTTTGCCCATTCATTTTTCCATAGGAGCCTTTAGTCGCAGCTACAGCCCGAACTGCTGAACGGAATTACACCAAATTTGGCAAAGAGGTAGCCCTTGGTTCAGTGTCGTGCCTTTTGCTTAAATGGTGTAAATCCGTTCAGTAATTCCTGAGAAAATCAAAAGTAAAATCACATATATCTGGGCGGAGCCTAACCACACATGTCATTGGGAGATCTGATTGGCTGTCAGCACTTCATCCTGGAATTGCTGGCAGCCATCTTGAGACCAATATACATGATAGTACCCCATTGAAATGCATTGTAGTGAATCAAAGATTTTGAGGGTTACCAAAAGGAGAACTATAAAGGGTGATAACAGACTTTAGTTACATTAGAATTCATTTGTTGATGGTACCATACTAATTTCAGGAATTGTGGTGTGTTCTAAGGTGATTTTACCTTGTGAAAAACCTTCTGCTGGGATATCATGAATCATGTTTGAGAGAAAACTATTTTCACATGCTTGTCCCATACAGTTTTGGAAGGTGCTCCAGAAGCTAAAATGAGAGCATATTTTCTGTAAATTCACATTATCTTTCTCAGTCGTGTGAGAATGAAGTCTGACATTCTCAGTAAAACATGTACATCCAACAAGGGCAGAGACTGTCAGTTGATTCCTTTGTGTTCTACTGCAGCTTCCCAGAGTGTTCTAAAGAACAACTAGAGTGCTAACAGCCTTACTTATGACAAAAGTATGGCACACCTGAAGCCATCTTGATTGGAATAAACTGGTAACACTTAAAACATTTAATTTAAAAAGGAACAAAATGATGGGGTTCATTTTGTCATAGAAATTATGGTTAGTGCTGCAGAAAGAAAAATTAGGGCATGTTTTAAGTGAGATCTCAAATCCTCTTCTATTTCATTAGAATATTCTGACATGCAGTCTGAAACAATCACTTTCAATACCAGCAGCAGACTTCCAGTTAACTCCCGGGTGAGCAGTAGCTTTACTACAGTGATCTAATGAGCAACTAGAGTGCTAACATTCTGAATTTATGGCAAATGTGAGACACATCTGAATGCCTTCTTGATGGAATCAAAGTAAAAAACTGAAAGCATTTCCTACTGAGGAGACTGCAGTAAATGAGGAAATTAGGAAACTTCATAACAAAGAAGTCTTCCAAGATGGCCACCAGTGAAAAAAGAGCCCAAATGTAGCACAAATATCACCCAGATGTAGCCCACATATAGCCCAATGCCAAAAGTGTGCAAAACACTTTTTATTTTTTATTTTTTTGCAGTTTTATGTAGTGCAGACTGGTCAGGTATTGGAGCGTTGCATCTTAAAACATGACCCCCCTACACTACAAAAACACCACTGCACTACCCTAAACCCTAAAACACTACCCCCAGCACGACCTTCTACACTACACAAGCACCACGGCACTATCCTAAACCCTAAAACACTACCCCCAGCATGACCCCCTACACTACCCAAATACCACTGCACTACCCTAAACCCTAAAACACTACCCCCAGCACGACCCCCTACACTACCCAAACACCACTGCACTACCCTAAAACATGACCCCCTACACTACAAAAACACCACTGCACTTCCCTAAACCCTAAAACACTACCCCCAGCACGACCTTCTACACTACACAAGCACCACGGCACTATCCTAAACCCTAAAACACTACCCCCAGCATGACCCCTACACTACCCAAATACCACTGCACTACCCTAAACCCTAAAACACTACCCCCAGCACGACCCCCTACACTACCCAAACACCACTGCACTACCCTAAAACATGACCCCTACACTACACAAACACCACTGCACTACCCTAAACCCTAAAACACTACCCCCAGCATGACCCCTACACTACACAAGCACCACTGCACTACCCTAAACCCTAAAACACTACCCCAGCACGACCCCCTACACTACACAAACACCACTGCACTACCCTAAAACATGACCCACTACACTACACAAACACCACTGCACTACCCTAAACCCTAAAACACTACCCCCAGCACTACACAAGCACCACTGCACTACCCTAAACCCTAAAACACTACCCCCAGCACAACCCCTACACTGCCCGAACACCACTGCACTGCCCTAAACCCTGAAACACCAGCCCCTGCACGACCCCCTACACTGCCCGAACACCACTGCACTGCCCTAAACCCTGAAACACCACCCCTAGCACGACCCCCTACACCCCCGAACACCACTGCCCTAAACCCTGAAACACCACCCCCAGCATGACCCCCTACACTGCCCGAACACCACTGCACTACCCTAAACCCTGAAACACCACCCCCAGCATGACCCCCTACACTGCCCGAATACCACTGCTCTGCCCAAAACCCTGAAACACCAGCCCCAGCACGACCCCTTACACTGCCCGAGCACCACTGCACTGCCCTAAACCCTGAAACACCAGCCCCAGCACGACCCCCTACACTGCCCAAACACCACTGCACTGCCCTAAACCCTGAAACACCAGCACGACCGCCTACACTGCCCGAACACCACTGCACTGCCCTAAACCGTGAAACACCAGCCTCAGCACGACCCCCTACACTGCCTGAACACCACTGCACTGCCCTAAACCCTGAAACACCACCCCCAGCACGACCACCTACACTGCCCGAACACCACTGCACTGCCCTAAACCCTGAAACACCACCCCCTACACTGCCCGAACACTACTGCACTGCCCCAAACCCTGAAACACCATCCCCAGCATGACCCCCAACACTGCACGAACACCACTGCACTGCCCTAAACCCTGAAACACCACCCCCAGCACGACCCCCTACACTGCCCGAACACCACTGCTCTGCCCAAAACCCTGAAACACCAGATCCAGCACGATCCCCTACACTGCCCGAACACCACTGCACTGCCCTAAACCCTGAAACACCAGCCCCAGCACGACCCCGTACACTGCCCGAACACCACTGCACTGCCCTAAACCCTGAAACACCAGCCCCAGCACGACCGCCTACACTGCCCGAAAACCACTGCACTGCCCTAAACCCTGAAACACCAGCCCCAGCACGACCCCCTACACTGCCCGAACACCACTGCACCGCCCTAAACCCTCAAACACCAGCCCCAGCACGACCCCGTACACTGCCCGAACACCACTGCACTGCCCTAAACCCTGAAACACCACCCCCTGCACGACCCCCTACACTGCCCAAACACCACTGCACTGCCCTAAACCCTGAAACACCACCCCCTGCACGACCCCCTACACTGCCCTAACACCACTGCATGGCCCGAAACCCTGAAACACCACCCCTCAGCACGACACCCTACACTGCCCGAACACCACTGCACTGCCCTAAACCCTGAAACACCACCCCCAGCACGACCCCCTACACTGCCCAAACACCACTGCACTGCCCTAAACCCTGAAACACCACCCCTGCACGACCCCCTACACTGCCGGAACACCACTGCACTGCCGTAAACCCTGAAACACCACCCCCAGCACGACCCCCTACACTGCCCGAACACCACTGCACTAAACCCTGAAACACCACCCCCAGCACGACCCCTACACTGCCCGAACACCACTGCACTGCCCTAAACCCTGAAACACCAGCCCCTGCACGACCCCCTACACTGCCCGAACACCACTGCACTGCCCTAAACCCTGAAACACCACCCCTAGCACGACCCCCTACACCCCCGACCACTGCCCTAAACCCTGAAACACCACCCCTGCACGACCCCCTACACTGCCCGAACACCACTGCACTGCCCTAAACCCTGAAACACCACCCCTGCACCGCCCCCTACACTGCCAGAACACCACTGCCCTAAACCCTGAAACACCACCCCCTGGACGACCCCCTACACTGCCCGAACACCACTGCACTGCCCTAAACCCTGAAACACCACCCCCAGCACGACCCCCTACACTGCCCGAACACCACTGCACTAAACCCTGAAACACCACCCCCAGCAAGACCACCTACACTGGCCGAACCCCACTGCACTGCCCTAAACCCTGAAACACCAGCCCCAGCAAGACCCCCTACACTGCCCAAACACCACTGCACTGCCCTAAACCCTGAAACACCAGCCACAGCATGACCCCCTACACTGCCCGAACACCACTGCACTGCCCTAAACCCTGAAACACCAGCCCCAGCACCACCACCTACACTGCCCGAACACCACTGCACTGCCCTAAACCCTTAAACACCACCCCTGCACGACCCCCTACACTGCCCGAACACCACTGCACTGCCCTAAACCCTGAAACACCACCCCCTGCACCGCCCCCTACACTGCCCGAACACCACTGCCCTAAACCCTGAAACACCACCCCCTGGACGACCCCCTACACTGCCCGAACACCACTGCACTGCCCTAAACCCTGAAACACCACCCCCAGCACGACCCCCTACACTGCCCGAACACCACTTCTCTGCCCTAAACCCTAAAACACCACCCCCAGCACGACCCCCTACACTGCCCGAACACCACTGCACTGCCCTAAACCCTAGAACACTACCCCCAGCACAACCCCCTACACTACCCGAACACCACTGCACTACCCTAAACCCTAAAATACTCCCCTCAGCATGACCCCCTCCACTACCCGAACACGACTGCACTGCCCTAAACCCTCAAACACTCCCCCAGCACGACCCCCTACACTACCGAACACCACTGCACTGCCCTAAACCCTAAAACACTCCCCCAGCACGACCCCCTACACTACCCAAACACCACTGCACTGCCCTAAACCCTAAAACACTACCCCCGCATGACCCCTACACTACCCAAACACCAATGCACTACCCTAATCCCTAAAACACTACCCCCCGCACGACCCCCTACACTACCCAAAGACCACTGCACTACCCTAAACCCTAAAACACTACCCCCGCACGACTCCCTACACTACCCAAAGACCACTGCACTACCCTAAACCCTAAAACACGACCCCTACACTACACAAACACCACTGCACTACCCTAAACCCTAAAACACTACCCCCTACACTACACAAACACCACTGCACTACTCTAAACCCTAAAAACTACCCCCAGCACGAACCCCTACACTACCCAAACACCACTGCACTACCCTAAACCCTAAACACTACCCCCAGCAGTACCCCCTACACTACCCAAACACCACTGCACTACCCTAAAACCTAAAACACTACCCCCAGCAGTACCCCTACACTACCCAAACACCACTGCACTACCCTAAATCACTACCCCCAGCACGACCCCTACACTACCCAAACACCACTGCACTACCCTAAACCCTAAAACACTACCCCCAGCACGACCCCCTACACTACCCAAACACCACTGCACTACCCTAAACCCTAAATCTACCCCCAGCATGACCCCCTACACTACACAAACACCACTGCACTACCCTAAACCCTAAAACACTACCCAACAGCACGACCCTCTTCACTACCTAAACACAACTGCACAATTTGTTACAGGCGTTGCAACGCAGGCCTGTGGTGCTTACTGGAAGTACCTGGTGGGCTAGTTGGGCCCCAGGGACCCTCAGGATTCAAGGTGACCTAATCCCCCAACTTAAAACGCTCCACGGTGCGCGTTTGCACAGTGGTGAAGGGAGGGGGCGGGGCCTCAGGTGACATGTGCGCAAACACGCCCTGTGGTGCGTTTTAAGTTGGGGAATTAATTCCCTTTGAATCCTGAGGGACCCTGTGGGCCAACTAGCCCACTAGGTACCTTCAGTAAGCGCCACAGAGTTGCGTTGCAGAGAGGTGAAAAAAGGTGCGTGGCCTCGGAACGCCTCTCTGCAACTCAGCTCTGTGGTCCTAACTGTAGGTACCTGGGGGGCTAGTTGGGCCCCAGGGACCCTCAGGATTCAAGGGGACTTAATCCCGCAACTTAAAACGCGCCACGGGGCGCGTTTGCACACATGTCACCTCAGGCCCCCCATCCCTTCACCACTGTGCAAACGCGCCCTGTAGCGCGTTTTAAGAGGTAGTTTTAATCCCCCTGCCCTATTATGTACTAGGGACTTGCAGAGGAGGTCATGCTAATCACAGGGGTACCCCAACGCATAGTGTTCCCTAGTGTATGTAGGTGTTTTCACTGTATTCTAAGTGTCTTTTAGCATAGCACTGGCTCTGGTTAGTCAGAGTCAGTTACCACCAGTACCCGTCTGAAAAAGTTGTGGGCACAGGATGATTTTGCAACAAGGCCTCTTTCTGCTCCTCTGTTGGTTCTTTCTGCACATCTTTTGCTTCTTTCTGTGCGTTTTTTCTTCTTTCTTCACATGTCCTACCTCTGTAGGCATAGTTAGAAATTAGCATTTAAAAAACCTTTGAAATTCACTTAAAAAATCATAGGTTTCAGGCACGTTATAGTTAGAAATTAGCATTTAAAAAACCTTTGAAATTCACTGAAAAAACCATAGGTTTCAGACACGTTATAGTTAGAAATTAGCATTTAAAAAACCTTTGAAATTCACTGAAAAAACCATAGGTTTTAGGGACAGTTATAGTTAGTTGGACATTTCACTCGTACAAAACCATAGAAATTCCCCCGTTATAGTTAGTTCAGCTAATTATAACTCGCGCCCCGCAATGCACTGCTGATGACGTCACATATTACATCACTCATGACATGGTCAGTGACATCACTGATGACATCTCAAATGACATCACTGATGACATCATCCATGTGATAATTTCATGCATCTTCTCACACCCTAATATAACTTTTGATACACCCACTCTAAATTACAGACTGCCATTCTCAAAACCATAGACACTCCGGGCCTGATTCACAGAACTAACTTACGGCAAAAACGTAAAGTTAGTACTTTTTGGTATTCACAGAATACACTTACTCATTTTGGTATTCACAGAATGAACTTACTCATTTCGGTATTCACAGAAGTTAGTAGTCCTAACTTTAGGACTCCTAAATGCCTTCTGTGAATACCGAAAGTCTTAAAGTTAGGATTTTTCTCAGTTTAGGAGTAGTAAAGAGAGTCCTAACTTTACTACTCCTAAACTCAGCAGAAAAACACAATGTCTGTCCCATCAAAATCTGAACACTGGGAGTCAACATTTGGGCAGAGCCAAAGAACCTCTCTCTGTAGAAGTAACATTGCAAATATGTGCAACATTACAGTTTGAAAATCAATATACAACCCTTCCTAAACATCATAACAAGAATTCTCAAAGGGCAAATGTTCTTCCTCTACACACTGTCACAAGGGTACCAAACACCAATACCCTTGCCTACTATGGTAATCTATAAGATTTCATTAAACAAAGTAACCGTTTACAAGCTTTAACACAGTGTAATGACAATTCACCTTAAAAGCAGAGTGGCTTTTGTGTATAATTTTCAAAACAAAATTTGTTAGACCTATTGCCTTTGTCAAAACGTTTAATAGCAGATCAGGTCTATGGCATTGATCAATGGCTTGTCACAATAATCAACTCATTCTTGCTGTGTGTTAAGCAGAAGCTTCCCTACAAGGCAAAAAGGCAGTACAAGCACATTTTTCTGATGACGTACTCAACTTCGACCCAATTAAAATCTGTACACAGGCGAGTCAATATTTAGGTAGAGCTACAGTTTCTCTCTCTGTAGTACTCCTGAAGCACAAGTTACTAACTTGTGTAACGATATATCTGTAAGAGACAGTAGTTAGTGACAGATTCCTTACCTTAGAATATCCCCAGGCGTCAGGCTGGATCCGGAAAGTTTTTGCGTAGCAGTACCCTTGCGCGTCGGTAGGCGGCGTCGTGCGGCTCCGCGTCCGTCGTCGGCGTCATGATCGCCGGGATGACGTCGCAGGCAGTACTTAGACGCCGCCCCTGCGCGCTGACGTCAGTTCTGTACACGACTTTCCGCGCCAGGAACGCAGAACCATGCAAGAAGCTGACATAGGTGTCTGAAAAATACTAGGGCCCTGAAAGGGATGTCCTTAACCCTAGAAATCAGTTCGCAGAACGGGGAGGATGGATGGGTGGGGCGGTAAGGAATCTGTCACTAACTACTGTCTCTTACAGATATATCGTTACACAAGTTAGTAACTTGTGCATCTGAAAGAGACACGTTAGTGACAGATTCCTTACCTTAGAATAGATACCCCAGCAATACCAACCCCGGTGGTGGGTCTGCGAACAAAGATCAGACAAGGAAGTCCCGGAGGACAGAACGGCCAAAGAAGCCGTCCCTCCGGACCGGACTGTCAAGGCAGTAATGCTTTGTAAATGTGTGCAGCGAGGCCCACGTAGCTGCCTGACAGATATCCTGCAGCGGAACACCGCGGCCTAAAGCAGTGGTAGCAGCCGTTGCCCTGGTGGAATGGGCACGCAGCCCAACAGGAGGCTCCTTCTTAGCCAAAGAATAGCAGGCTTTGATACACAAGGTTACCCAGCGGGAGATGGTTCTCTTGTGCACCGCCCGACCTTTTGGCGCCCATGGAGCCAACAAAGAGCTGGTCATCCACCCGGAAGTGTTGTGTGCGGTTGATATAAAAGGAAAGCGCACGTTTTGGGTCCAGACGGTGGAGCTTCTCTTCCTTTCTGGAAGGATGCGGAGGCGGAAAGAAGGTGGGCAAAGTGATGGTCTGCCCAATGTGGAAGGCAGTAACCACCTTTGGCAAGAAGGACGGACGCGTCCTAAGAACAACCTTGTCTGGATGGACATACAGAAAGGGAGGTTTGCATGAAAGAGCCTGGAGCTCACTCACCCGCCGAGCGGAGGTGATGGCCACCAGAAAGGCTGTCTTCAGAGTCAGAAGACGAAGAGGACAGTTATGTAGAGGCTCAAAGGGAGCGCACATAAGAAAGGTAAGAACCAAGTTCAAGTCCCACTGAGGCATCACAAACGGAACAGGAGGGAAGAGGTGTGTAATGCCTTTTAGAAACCGGTTAACAACAGGGGACTTGAAAAGGGAGGGCTGATCAGGAAGCCTGAGGAAGGCCGAGATGGCACAAAGATAGCCCTTGATGGTACCCAGGGCAGAACCCTGTTGGGCCAGGGAAAGAAGGAACAGAAGAACCTCAGAAAGAGGGGCAGAAAGGGGATTCACAGCCTTTGCTGTGCACCATGCCACAAGCTTGTTCCACCTGCAGGCGTATACCACCTTAGTGGAGGGACGCCTGGCTGCCAGAATCACATCACAAACTTCGGGAGGCAAGTCGAAAGGAATCAACTGCCGCCGCTCAATCTCCACGCAAGCAGGTGGAGGCTGGACAGGTTGGGGTGGAGGACCGTCCCCTGCTGCTGCGACAGAAGATCCTCCCGAAGAGGCAGACGGATCGGGGGAATCGACGCTCATACTGAGTAGCTCGGGATACCAAACTCTTCGAGCCCAGTCCGGAGCCACAAGGATGACTTGGGCCCGGTCGCGCCGAATCTTCTTCAACACTCTGGGTAGAAGTGGTATAGGCGGAAAAGCGTACAACAGACCGCAACTCCACTCGTGACAAAAAGCGTCGCCGAGCGAGTGCTACCTTGGAAATTCCAACGCGCAGAACTGATGACATTGCGCGTTCTCTTCGGTGGCGAATAGATCTAACCAAGGCTCTCCCCACTGTAGAAAGAGTCCTTGCGCCACTTCCGAGTGAAGACGCCATTCGTGATCCATCATGCACCTGCGGCTGAGTTCGTCCGCCCTGGCGTTCAGGGAACCTGCCAGGTGTTGAACCATCAGGAAAATGCCCTGATGTTCCAGCCATGTCCAGAGGCGCAGAGCCTCCTGACAGAGGGTCCACGACCCCACCCCGCCTTGCTTGTTGCAGTACCACATGGCGGTGGTGTTGTCTGTGAACACCTGCACTACTTTCCCTTTGACAGAGGGAAGGAATGCCTTGAGTGCAAGTCGGATCGCCCGGAGCTCCAGAAGGTTGATATGGAGCCGGGACTCCGCCGGAGACCAGAGGCCTCTGATCTCCGCCTCTCCCATGTGACCGCCCCATCCCAGAAGCGACGCGTCCGTCACAACTGTGTGCTCTGGCTGGGGAAGGGAGAGGGATCTGCCCATGACCCATTGCCGGTTCGAGAGCCACCACTGCAACTGTCTTGCAGTCCCCTCCGAGATCTGAACGTGATCGGACAGATTGCCCTGGTGCTGCGCCCACTGGAACTTCAGGTCCCACTGCAGAGCCCACATATGCCATCTGGCATGATCGACCAGCAGGATGCAGGAGGCCATGAGGCCCAGCAGCCTCAGGGTCATCCGTAACGAAACCCAGGATAAAGGCTGAAAGATCGGAATCATAGCCTGAATATCCCGGACTCGCCGTTCGGGAGATCAGATGCGACTTCGGCACATTGATGGAGAACCCCAGCGAGTGCAGGAGTTCGGCCGTAGTCTGGAGGTGGGAGACGACTGCCTGGGACGAGCCCGCCTTCAGCAGCCAGTCGTCGAGGTAGGGGAAGACTGGAACCCCTGCCCGGCGCAGATGAGCTGCGACCACCGCCATCACTTTCGTGAACACCCGAGGGGCACTTGTAAGGCCAAAGGGGAGCACAGTGAACTGAAAATGCTCGAGGCCTACCGTGAACCAAAGGTAACGGCGGTGGGCCGGCAGGACGGGGATGTGAAAATAAGCCTCCTGCAAGTCCAACGCTACCAACCAGTCTCCAGGGTCGAGGGCAGTCAAGACCTGAGCTAGGGTGAGCATCTTGAACTTCTCCTTCCGGAGGAAGCGATTGACGTTCCGGAGGTCCAAGATAGGACGCATGTCCTCCTTGTCCTTTTTGGGCACCAGAAAGTAGTGGGAGTAGCAACCACGTCCTACTTCTGCGGTCGGAACATGCTCGATGGCCCTCTTTGCCAAGAGGGCCGTGACTTCCTTCTGCAGAAGCACCAAGTGATCCCCTGACATGCGGTGGAATTGAGGTGGCATGGCTGGGGGGGGGTGGTCTCGAAGGGGAGGGAGTAGCCCCTTCGGACAATGTCCAAGACCCACCTGTCCGAGGTGATGGCACGCCAGTGGTGAAGGTGATGGCGGACCCTGCCCCCTACTGGCGTGCTGTGCACCTGAAAGGAGGGACTAGGAGGGCTTGGAGGCCGCGGACGGGGCGGAGGTGGTGGCCTGACCCGCACGCTGGTTGCCCGAACCGCCACGGCGGTAGCCACGTCCCCGGCCACGCGAAGACGCTTGCTGCACGGGCCGGTGGCTGGGCTGCGGAGGTGACTGGGCGCCCCTTCCGTGGCCACGAAAGGGGCGAAAAGCAGAGGTTAGCGGAGGGCGCACAACAGAAAAGGCCCAGGGACTTGGCAGTAGCCCGTGAGTCCTTAAAACGCTCCAGCGCATGGTCTGCTTTGGAACCAAAAAGACCGACTCCATCAAAGGGCATGTCCATGAGTGTATTCTGGACATCACCCGAGAAACCAGTTGTTCTCAGCCAGGCGTGGCGACGCAGCGCCACCGTCGTTGCAAGCGATCTGCCCAGCGAGTCGGCGGTATCAAGGCCACAACGTATGGTGTATTTAGCCGCATCTCTACCTTCCGCAATGGTGCGGGTAAGCAGTGTCTGGACCTCCTCAGAACACTGGGGCAAAACAGTTGCCACCGAATCCCACAGGGAGTGGGTATATCGGCCCAAAAGACAAGCGGTGTTGACGGACCGCAAGCCAGCACTGGAGGAAGAAAAAGCCTTCTTCTCAAATTGGTCCAGGCGTTTGGATTCCCTATCCGGAGGGGCGGTAGGGAAGGCGGTTTGGGAGGCAGAGGCTTGGACAACCAAGCTCTCGGGGGTGGGATGTTGAGAGAGAAACAAGGGGTCGCCCGGAGCAGGGTGATGGCGTTGGGCCACGTTCCTATCCACAGGAGCCCCTGTGGTGGGCTTGGACCAGGTGCCCAAAAGAACGTCAGATAGTGCATCATTAAACGGCAGCACAGTCTCCGAAGAGGAAGCTGCCGGCTGAAGCACTTCAGTCAGGAGATTAGTCCTGACAGCCACAGTAGGCAATTGGAGGTGCAAGGCTCCAGCTGCTCTACGCAACACCGTTGCGAAATTTGCTCCCTCCTCCGTAGCCACGGGAGGAGACAGCATGCCAGTGTCAGGGGAAGTGTCTAGACCACTGGCATCCCCAAGTTCCTCTGCCCAGTCCTGATCATACTCACACTGCTGTGTGAGAGGGTCTTCCGACCCCTCCCAGCTCTCCTGGTCCTCCTCGGGTTCAAAATATGGAGGAGGAGGGACATCTGGGACCCAAGGTCTCATCGGCGCCGGAGCCAGCGTCGGTCCGGCTCCATGTCCGGAACCGGAGAGAACCGGGGAACGACGCCGCCCGGAGCCCCGGGCGGCGTCGGGAACGGCACCGGGGAGATCGGCGGAGGCGTGGTTAGGTCAACCGGCATCGATCGGGGTTGCGGCACCACCGGAGCCGGGATCGAGGCCGGAGCCGGGGCCGGGATCAAGGCTGGCGGGACAGGCGACGCCGGGACCGGAGTCGTCGGCGATGCCGGAGCAACCCCATCTGGGCCCGCGGGCCCGAAGGCGCACCGGAGGGACCTTGAGGCCCGAAGAGGCGGGCCATGGCCGACAGGAATTCCTGTATCTCGCCCGGAGTCGCCCCCGAACCCGGAAAGGACGGGTAATGCGGGGGCGGCCCCACAGGCACATCCGGAGCGGCGGGGACGGTGCCGACAGGGGCCTCAGCCGAGTCACGAGACCGGCGAGGCGAAGTCTTAGAGCGATGGTGCTTCTTAGACTTCTTGTGCTTCGACTTACCCGAGGAGCGCGAAGACTTGGACTCCGACGACCGGCGGGGGCTCCGCGACCGGCCCCTCGACCTCTCACGGGACCGGGGCTTGGTGCGGCACGGAGCCGACTGCCGGACCTCCAGGAGGTTTCGAGACCGCTCTCGCAAAGCCTTCGGGTGAAGTTTCTGGCAGTCAGGGCACGACTTTGTGTCGTGGTCTCGGCCGAGACAGTAGAGACACTCTAAGTGCGGGTCTGTGATCGACATCATTCGACCACAGGCACCGCATGGCTTGAAGCCGGGCATCCCTACCGACACCTAGGAGTCGAGAAAACTCGAAAAGAAACAGTGAAAAAATTCACCAAAAATGTAGTCAAAAATTGACTAGGCACTGCTCTTCCCGGATCTGCGCTTACTGGCGCGGAAAAAGAAGAACTGACGTCAGCGCGCAGGGGCGGCGTCTAAGTACTGCCCGCGACGTCATCCCGGCGATCACGACGCCGACGACGGACGCGGAGCCGCACGACGCCGCCTACCGACGCGCAAGGGTACTGCTACGCAAAAACTTTCCGGATCCAGCCTGACGCCTGGGGATATTCTAACGTAAGGAATCTGTCACTAACGTGTCTCTTTCAGATAGCTTTTTTTCCAGTTGATTATAGGTCGAGTGTCTGCTGCGCTGTCCAACCAGGCCTAAAATGTGGCTCACATTAGTGGATTACGTTTCGTGAAGCACTGCTGAATTAGTATTGGGGGCAAATTTTGGGAGACAGTCGCTTGGCACAGAATACAAGACCAGAGTCAACTTCTTAGATAGAAATGTATACTTTATTTTCTTAATCTTCTTTTGCTGATGACTTTAGGTGTCAAATTAAAGACCTTGTTCTTCTTTCTTTAGGTCCTTTAGAGTTCCCGTTCACTCGCACCCTCGACAAAAAGGAAAGGCCAGGTAAGTTGCGGTTATATTTTACCTTTTTTTTTTTGGTGAGGTTAGTTCGATGAGCCGGTCTGTCTTTTCTTCTTATAGGGTGTCGTCAATGGAGTGACTAGAAATAGGCAAGTGATTGAGTGCCCAAAACACAGTTTTATGGATAAGGGTTTCTTTTAGGAAAAGAGAAAATAAGAAATTCCAGGAGACACCGTTCCCAAAATAAAGAAATGGATAGTAACCTACAAAACAACTAAAAAGGGACAGGTAACTCAGACTCTAGTGGTTTGGTCTGATTTTAATCCTAGCCGTTTAATACAGGTCCTCGTAACAAGACCCTTTTTCTCCACCTGCCTCCCTCTTAGGGTTTACCCTCCTGCTTCTTGACTGTTTACAAGCCATCCACACACCGGACGGTGCCAGGCTCCTCTGGGAGCGTGGCAAGAAGTAAAGCTCTGCTGGCGTACAGGATTCGGATCTGGTTCCTCTCTCGCTGTCTCTATTCCTGCTGTTTGGCGAGGACTCTCAACTTCACAACTCTTCCGGTCTGTCGCTCCGGGTGTTTGGGGGATTCTTCTCTGCTCTCAGTCTTTTCTGGCAGGGTCCACCACCACCAGTCTTCCTCTTACGCATTTTGAGGGTCCGCCTCTCAGTGACGCGCAAGTCTGATGAGATTTATGTCCCACTCCGGGTTGCCGGACTTTTTGTTTGGATTCCCTCAACTGATCGGCCCTGTAACATAAGAAGGGCGCAGTTGGCTCCGGGGAGACAATGTATAGAGTCGTTATCCCCAGGTTGGTGGCAGCTACCTTGGTGATACATGAATGCTTTTGTAGCTTGTAGGACCAGTAACATTAATCAGGACTGAAAACTTAATTATTTCACAACATCTTATCCACCGATCTTGATGTTAATCTTCAGGTCTATGGATATTCCATAGCCCATGTTCACCCTCACATCCCAGAGTCCACTTCCCACCATTGGGCCCCAAACCTTCTGCTTATTTGTGCAGATCATCACTTTCTACAGACCAAATGGTCCCCAGAGTCTCATGCTCACCATTGGATGAGGCTTCTACTTACTCAATGACTTGGGCACCCTTCCCACCCTATATTGTGAGGCTCTTGCTCATGTCCAGTTGGTCCTAAAACTATCCACTCGCCATCAGGACCCTTAAGCTCATTTTTACTCTCTAGTCCTCTGAGGCTTCGGCTCCAACTCGCATCCCTCTATTCACAATGAAATTCCAAGTGGCTCCTACTCACTCTCAGGCACCCTAGTAATCCTGCTCATACTCGGGTATGCTTATTTCCCTGTTTAACCCTTTGGTCATGTATCCCTAACTCACTCTTACCCAGAAGCTCCTGATCATCCTCAGGTCAGTGAAGACCACGTTCTCCATGAGATTCCATGAAGCTTTGGTTTACTCTCCTTGCAACTGGTGCGCTGCACAAATTTGGCCTTTAGGATACCACTCTCCGCTAGATCTCCAAAGCTCCTTATCACACCCAAGCCACACAGGCTCTTTTTCACTCTTAGGTTTCTTGCAAAAGTCATGCTCAATTTCTGTCCCAAAGGATCCAGCTTACACTCAGATCTCCAAGGCTCTGGGTAACCACCCTGAGTAGCAAGAGCTCATGTTCACCTAGTTAACCTCAAGTAGCCGAACCCCCCTCAAACTTTGGTTCTCAAGGCTTATCTTCAACTTAAGCTCCTGAAGCTCCAGCTCAATCGAAAGTCACCAAAGCTTCTACAATGAACTTCGTGGACTCTCCCAGGTCCCCAAACTTGCAGATTGTCCTGTTTACTCAAAGATGTTACACAGTCTCCGAGTTTAGCTTTGCTCATTTTCCAGGTTTTGACTGAAATATCACCTCACTGAATGAGACTACCTTCTGCTCACCTCTACATGCAGCAGAGCTGCAGGACCTCACAATCTCAGTCCTCTTTCAGAGTGCTGAGACTGGCTAGCTTCTGTCATCTGTCCTTTCTATTTAGCTGCCCAAGACTCATACTGAGAGTGGTGAACAGCGAGACTGGCCATCTTCCCTTTCAAAAGTCTGAAGTAAGGGTCAGGGCTCACTTAAAAAGCTGTAAAAAAAACAAAACAGGAAATACAAAACACACTAGACTGTGACACACACACATGACTAAAACAGATTACCAATGACTAAATCAGAAGACCAGGGACAGGTGTATTACATTATTGAACACATTTGAAAAATTACTGAACGATGTAAGTGCTTGCTGCAGACGTTTGTCTGCAAATTACAGGTCACAGTTTGGACTCTGACCGGTTCAACTTAGCCACTCATTCTTTCAGCACTGTTAAAATAGATAACATTGCATTGGATAATAAAAGTGACCGTTTTCTACACATCAAGAGATATTTCAGTTTGTAACGTGTGGTATATAAATAGCCACTCTTTGTGTCAACTGTAATACCCATGTAACCACACTAACACCAGGCACAATATTGATTCGAGGATGGTTCTGCTTTGCACCCACAGTGTCTCGTAGCCTAGTAAATCTACTGTGATTTCTTATTGTCCCAGCATGAGGTTGCCGGGTCATCCCAGTCTCTCATTACTGGACTATCTGGTATATCTTGCCTACCATCACATGTACACGAAATAAGCATGTAAGGCTTCACTTTATGTTAAGAATGGAGGGTATCCATTTGATTCACTCTGTACACTGAAGCACAAAACAGTGGACTTCTTGCAGTCTGTGCCTTTTCCATTATGGCAATGGCAATCTGCAGGTCCCTGTTGCTCAAGGCTCCTCCTCCAAACCGCAGTTATCTTTGGAGCCAGGGGGCGTGGCTAGTCCATATCCTTCCAGTGTGTTGTGTAGGTTTCTCAGGCTAAGTAAAACTGCACTTGTTTCCCCTTCCATTTGTGTTAATGCCCAGCAATGAAAGCTGACTGGCTGTACCAGCAACAGCCGGTTACACAGAATGAACTTCCATCTGACAGGAAGAAGAATTTTAACTTTGAAAAGGCAACTTTGGTTGGCCAAGACTTTCTGCATGTGCCTCAAAATTGGATAAACACTGTCCTGCTGAACCAAGGACTTTCTTCATCTATTTTTAAAGAAGCCTCTGGGGATCAGAGTGAAACACATGTTCACCAGGGGCATGTTCTTGTTTGTTAGAATACGCTCTTATATGTTGCTGGGACTAGCCTGGGGGATAAGAGGCTTCACTGGCCTGCCAGGAGAGAAGCTAGGGGATGTCCCTGGCTCCCTGCTTTTAGATCTCGTTTCCTAACACTCTGGGGTCGATTCCGAGTCGGGCCGGAAATTTCCCCGACCGAGCCGGACCCGGAGAGATTTCCGACCGAATCGGACCCGTGCAGTCCGACCGAACGAGTCCGATGCGTCCGTATGTTATCGGACACGAGTCGGTCGGACTCCCATTGAACTCAATGGGAGCCGGTCGTACAACGCGTACGCGGGCTCCCATTGCCTCAATGGGTGCGAGGCGGACAAGGGCGCCCCTACAGCGAGTGCGCCGCGAGCGCTCGCGGCGTACACGCACAGGTAGGGGGACCCATGGGTCCCCCTGTGTGCGCCTCGCACGGGTACGCGTACAGGGGGTCCGACACGGACCCCCAAAGTACGGCTCCGACAGCGAGTTCGAGTCGGACGGGCGCGAGTCGGTCGGAGCGGTCGAGGTGCGCATCGTACTTACCCGGCCGGAAAACGTCTCCATTGCGCGGTGCGGATCGGGTCCGACCGAGTCGGTCGGAGCGGTACGGTCCGGGTACGAGTCGGTCGGAGCGGTCGGGTCGCCCGGACGAGTCGGTCGGCGACTCGCATCGTACTCGCTCGGCCGGACCCGCAGTACGGTTCGGTCGGGAAACAGGCTTTCGCATGGCTTTTTTCCCGACCGAATGGTATTGGGTGCGCCTCCGACCGAGATCGGAATCGACCCCTCTGTATTGATTTGAACATTTTTTTTCCTTCTAACATAACTAAAGTTCCCCCTTCTTTAAGCTACGACATTCACATCAAAGACACAAATATAGTGCACTATTTACGTAATATTAGTCAAATTATCTAGACTCCAGATGCATAAGAGCCTTCTGATTTTCCTAAGCATCACAGCCTTATTCTTCTTTAAAGACATAGTGCTGACTGGACACAGAGTTTACTGAATGTTAAAGTCAAATTGCGCTCTCTGAGTTTCTAACCTTGTCATCTCCCAGAGTAAGCCTTTACTGCTGTCTTTGCTATGTCTGGAGTGTCAAGTGCCCAAAGGGCTTGGTTATCAAAGTAGAGTGTAATAGTATTTGTGCTTCTCGGGCACCAGAAGTACACAACAGTTCCCACACCGGATACTGCCAAGTAACAAACAACTACTCAAGGACTGACGGAGGTTTACACAGGTCTTCACAATGGCCAAAATGTCACCAAACGGTTGCACAGAGCTCCCTGTCCGCTCTATTTCAATTGCCTTTATCTTCTGTTGTGGCATATTCAACAGAGCATCAGTCATGGAAGTCAGACTATCATACATGCTCCCAAAATACTTTCAGATGAAAGTCTCAAAGCTCAGGCACCCTATATAATAAGCTTTAAGATCTTCAAACCATATGACTGAGCTTGATTTGGGAGGGGCTGGGATGCTTTAGCTTATCTGGCTCTTCCAACCCTCCCTGGATTAAATACTTTTCCATGTCCTTCATTGTCACCTTTAATTTACCTCAATGGCGTATTGCTCACTGCAGCCTCAGACAAGCCAAGACACGCTGCAGCAGACCTATGGGAGCACAAACCTTTGCTGGTGTTCTTCCTTTGGGAGCGTAGTCTACACTTAAGTCTTCCTTCCTCTTCATTAACCCTATTCATTTTGATCTTCTTTGAGTTTGCTTGGTGCTCTGTTGTGCTCAGGAGATCATGTGCAATGCAGGTTTCTTACACAAATGAAATTATAACATTTATTTAAAAACACTTGGATGGTAGACTTACGGCAGGGCCACGGAAATTATGCGAATAGGAGGAATCTTCCATATAAATATTGATTTGCTGCACTAGCCATACAAATCAATCATCTGCATTATTTGCAAATTAGCAGCAATTTTGTTTTCTTTGTGGATCAAACGGATAAAAAAAAAGTTACTAAAGACGCTAACCACACGTATTGCCTGCCGCACAGTGGCAGGCCTTTTGTGGCGAAGGCAGGTCACCTTTCAGTTGCCGACTCTTGTATTTAGCTGATATTAAAGGAGGTGAAACCTTTACCCATCTGTGATAACGTGTGCAAAAGGCATATTAGTAAATAACAATGCTGCAAATTTTGCTGCATTAAGCTGCATTTTCTTTAGTCAACTGACGCTGATGCATATTTCATTCCAGTGGCCCTGCCTTATGGTTTCGAGTGAAGGGATAGTCTGATGGATAAAGCTCTTGCTACAGTAACATTTCTAATACATGATGCTGTTTGTGTCACAATGACATGATGGCAGGGAAAGTCAAAAGTGTACAGCTCCTACCAAGGGAGGACTTCACCTTAAGCGGATTACAGGAAAATATAAAAATAGATGTAAAGCAGATCAAGGGATCAAACTGAATTACTGAACACAAGATGCTAGTATGTTTCTCGGGCAAACAAGAAGATTAAAGTTGGCCTGCTAGGTTTTTCCTTAACCACAGACTCTACAAACACAACTAAAGGGTGCTGCAAAAAATGCAAAAGTTTGAACAGCATAGGTGCAGCACTGCAAGCTACCGTAACACAAATGACAGGTACAGTACAGCGACCAATAGTACACACTTCCTCACACACTTAGAAATGCTACATCGCGTACACCAGTAGCGCAAGCTTCCCTCTCATACACGGAACCATTACAGTATATTTATCAAGTAGTGCATGTTTCATCACACACACAGGATAGGCATAAGATGTGGAGAGGAAGAGGAGGGGGAGAGGGGGAAAGAGAGGGAAAGAGGGAAAGAGAGGGAGAGAGGAAGAGGAAGAGGAGGGGGAGAGGGGGAAAGAGAGGGAAAGGGGGAAAGAGAGGGAGAGAGGAAGAGGAAGAGGAGGGGAGAGGGGGAAAGAGAGGGAAAGGGGGAAAGAGAGGGAGAGAGGAAGAGGAAGAGGAGGGGAGAGGGGGAAAGAGAGGGAAAGGGGGAAAGAGAGGGAGAGAGGAAGAGGAAGAGGAGGGGGAGAGGGGGAAAGAGAGGGAAAGGGGGAAAGAGAGGGAGAGAGGAAGAGGAAGAGGAGGGGGAGAGGGGGAAAGAGAGGGAAAGGGGGAAAGAGAGGGAAAGGGGGAAAGAGAGGGAAAGGGGGAAAGAGGGAGAGAGGAAGAGGAAGAGGAGGGGGAGAGGGGGGAAAGGGGGAAAGAGAGGGAAAGGGGGAAAGAGAGGGAAAGGGGGAAAGAGAGGGAGAGAGGAAGAGGAAGAGGAGGGGGAGAGGGGGGAAAGGGGGAAAGAGAGGGAAAGGGGGAAAGAGAGGGAGAGAGGAAGAGGAAGAGGAAGAGGGAGAGGGGGAAAGGGGGAAAGAGAGGGAAAGGGGGAAAGAGAGGGAGAGAGGAAGAGGAAGAGGAGGGGGAGAGGGGGGAAAGGGGGAAAGAGAGGGAAAGGGGGAAAGAGAGGGAGAGGGGGAAAGAGAGGGAGAGGGAGAGGGAGAGTGTGTGTGTGTGTGTGTGTGTGTGTGTGTAAAGATAGACTAGAGACAGAAGGATAGATGCAGAAAAATACAGAAAGATAGATACAGAGAGATCGATGGATAGAGAGATACATAAATAGAGACAGACAGATAGATAAAGCTGCTGCCACATGGAAGCCTGGCTCTCTGAATCAGCTGGAGGTCTTGTTGGAATCTCAAGCCCATAACGAGCCGCACTTTCATGTGGCTCCTGCCTGCCTCCTCCCTGAAACCTGGAAATAGCATTAGGGCCAGAGCTGCCAACTTTGGAACTGGGGAATCAAGTTCAAGTCTCGGCGTTGGCTCAAAATCCTGTGATTTTGGCCGAATCACTTAGGGCCATATGTATGAACACCACGTTTTGCGATTCTCAAATTGCGATTTTTAAGGAATCGCTAATTGAGAATCGCAAAACACTATGTATGTAGGATTTGCAATAAATTTTGCGAATCCTACATATTCCTTAATTGCGAATCGCAAATTGCGATTCGCAATTAAGAATACCTCCCCATTCATTCCTATGGGCCTAGAGGCCCATAGGAATGAATGGGAAGACATTCGCAATTTGCGATTCCCAATTAGAGAATCGCAAATTGAGAATGCAATTTCAAGGGTGCCAGGGTGTCTAAAGGACACCCTGTTGCACCCTGAAATGAGCATGGGTGCAGATGTG
Source organism: Calotriton arnoldi (assembly GCA_963921515.1). Classification (NCBI taxonomy): domain Eukaryota; kingdom Metazoa; phylum Chordata; class Amphibia; order Caudata; family Salamandridae; genus Calotriton; species Calotriton arnoldi. The sequence goes on from CAWUFW010006202.1 coordinate 451,594, forward strand.
GCGCACATACATGCCCTAAGGGCATGTATGTGCGCCACATGGCACTTTGAAAAATGCAAAAAGTGCATTTTTCAAAGGAATCGCAAATTACCACCAACCTGAAGTTGGTGGTAATTTGCGATTCCTTAAGGCCAAATTGCACTTTTTTGGTGCTTCTTAAATTGCATTTAAGGAATTGCAATTTGCGATTCCTTAAATGCAATCGCAAAATAGGGAATCGCAAATTTTGCGATTCCTTATTTTCTGCGAGCAGTTTTGACTTCATACATACCTCTAAGCAAAATTGCATTCGCAAACGCCGAAATTCTGCGAATTTCGGCGTTTGCGAATGCAATTTGGCTTGATACATATGGCCCTTAATCTCCCCATGCGTAAAAGCAATGAACGTGGTCTTGTGTGATGTAACTGGTGCTCATGTAAAGTGCTCCAATGACTTTGGGTCGAGTTCACGCTATATAAAAATTGCAGATAAATGCACAGAGCGGTAAAATCAAAGCCTTAGCATAAGGAAAGCCAAATAGATACAAATTTACTGGATGCCTTGTACAAAGTGACACCAGAAAACCGTAATAAAATGGCGGCTTCCTGCTTAAATTGTTTGATCTTCGTCAAATATTTTATTTCACGAAAAGTCTTCCCCCCCCCCTCCATTATCGCATATTAAAGTACTTTTAAATGTGTGAGCTCAGAAACCAGTTGCACAAAAACCTATTGTGCTTCATTTTATAGACTTTAATGTTGCTTTGTAATAGTCTGGACCAGGTACAGGGTTTACATGACAATAGTCTTGCCTCTTTGTTTTTAAACACAAACAAGTAGTGGACTGTCATTTAAAAAGTACTTCTCAGTGCAGTGCTTTAATTTGACATATTAACGTCAAAGCGTCACATGTTAAAGAAATACACTTCTTGAACTTTGAAGCAATTTTATCATATTTTACACGATGTTTGCTGTGTGATTAAGATAGCACATATTTTCAGGGCTCGGCTCATGCACGGGCTCCAAGATATGTCCCTGACCCTAGGCTCTCACTGTAAATTTGTGTGAGTGAATGAGAGAGAATACGTGTGTGTGTGTACATGTGTGTGAGGATGAAAGAAAACATGAAGCTTTTAACTGTCATGGTAAATGTTGGTTTGAGTACAGAAAAGGAAAAGGTGAGCAAGTCAGATGAGAGGGCAGCACAGCAGACGATGGAGAAAACACTGTAGCACAGCGGAGGCTAAAAAGAAAGTGTCATGGCACCTGCAGATTTCTGAATGGAGGAACATGACATCATCCCTACTGGAGGAAACAAGCCTTGACAAATCCAATAGGTCTCGCCTATTTAATGCAAGTGCAGAGCTGTTGCCAACGTTTGTCTGTAAAATAGTTTTAAAAAAAAAATCCAAAATACTGCAGAAAAACAAAACATCTTATGGTATCTCAAAACTGTACACTGAATTCAATGCTTTCAATCTTTATAAATGGCATAGTTAAAATACGTTTTACTCAGGAAACTCTGAACAACATTTACACAGAAAAAGGTGGTGTCCGCTATAAAAAGGAAACTCTTATCATGACCCAATTTACTTTCCACAGGATTCAGTCATTTGGTCTTCATCAGTATCCCATGGATCAGATTTATGGGCCTTCAGGACAAGTGTCATGCTAAGTGCACCTTCTGCTTCAGAGGCCCGCTGAGTGAGTGCAGCATTGTGCGCCAAAGCTTGTGCTTTCATGCAATGTGTGGAATGCAGGAGATTAAACAAAGTCTGCTCTTGAGTCATACTCCAGGAAAAATATCCCTGTGCTGTGCTTTTACAGACAAGCAGGGAGTAGTGGGGAGCAACACACTAGGGTGGTTGGAGTGGGTGTTAGAGGGGGGAAGCAGTTAAGAGGGAGATAGTTAGAAAACACATGCACTCGGAGTGTTGAATTAAAGGAAACAAGAGTAGTTCCCTAAATGTGAGCAGTGGAAGTATTCAAGTCAGCTAATCCCCCCCAAAAAAACCTCAAAGTGGTTATGTTCCAAAGGAGGGACAAACAGAAGAAAACAAAGACAAGCCGTCGAATAAGAAGCAACAACATGAGTTTCAGTAAAACCTAAAAATGGTAAGTCAATGGTTGTGCTCTTAGCCCACTCTGAGTTCACAAGAGAGCTTGGGCTGTCTGGTAGTTAAGAACTAAAAGCACGTCCCTTGATCGCAAAGAGAACCTAGGTATCCTACAAATATATTTAAAAAAAGAGTGGTTCACTGGACTCATTTAGATATTATATTCAATCTGTATGTGTCAGCGATATTCATTCCTACCAGCACTGATGGAAATGTTCTAATAAAATGTATACATCGCTGGCAAACAGTTGAGCACTCCAGGTGGAATACACTTATGGACAGACACTGAATCCATTCAGTCTTTTATATTTTTCTTAGGCATTTCTTTCAAAGCATTAAAAAAGACAAATAATGTTGTGAGAGTGAATAACTGAACTAAGAAAAGACTGCAATCTACAAGGTAGCTGTTTTACCAGTTGCTTGTGGATTTAATTTCTACGTTCAGTCATGGTTTCAAAAAGCACAATATGTCAACTTTCCACTCTGTCCATGGGCCTCATCAGGACAAACATTACTGGCATTGTGACATACTATATGTCATCGACCATGAGGTAAAGAATTGCAGAAGATGGTATACCACAAAGGGTCAATCAATGGTGCCTCATTAGCGCGCAGCAGGTTCACCAGCACCAGTTGGAACAAGCAATTAGTTACGCATGGCAGATGCACGTAACGGTCTGTGATCGCTGCACTGAATGTAGTGACCATAGACAGTCAAGTCGTATCTGCTGCACTTCTCCAATTGAACGAATGCAGTGATCAAGGACAGAGAAGGCAGAAGTATCTAAAAAGCATTCTAAGTTTAATGTATGGTAGAGAGAGATGACAAATACGATAAAATATACACTACAGGAACAAAATGCGAGCATAACATACCTTCTCCAAGAATCTCTTAATTAAAATGGGTTTGAGTAGAAGGGGTAGGTTGACTTTTATCCAAGAGAGAGTTGTAGCTGGTTTGAAAGGGGATGCTTCTTTCGAAGAGAAGCAGAAAAATGAAGTGAGCCTGTGTGCCACACCAGGGCAGTTCCCCAGGGACTATAAATAGAAAGAATGGAAAGTAGTACCACATCTTAAGGCGAAGCACTAACAGATGCCATACTTGCTGCTTACAACCTCAATTCCTTGAGACGAGTCATCAAGACATGAAATTTAACACAAACCACAAATGTGGCCATGGCCTAGGGAGCACCTTCAATTCGTGAAGAAATCTCAGAAATTTCCACTGCGTGCTAAGATCACAGACAGTAAATGTAAATGCCCAATTTTTAAATGGCACAGAGAGATACTGAGCTTTGATGTCCGATAGCCTGTTTCTAAGCATTATCAGTGTTTGCTATATAGAAGAATATATATTAAGTACTTGCCCACGAACACACAACATTTCGGGACAGAGCAAAGTGGCGAGAAAGAGGGAGAGTTACTTCTTACAGTGGAATTAGCTTTAAGAGGCAATTGGCAGTCCAAAAATGCTTAATAAAAATAAGGTCTCTAAAAGATTATATTTTCCGGGGGGCGGAGGGCAAATAGAGTGACTTCAGCAATTTAAAAAAGGTTTCCAATATATGAACCCCACCCTTGAGTGCATCACAGAACCAGAACATACACAGTTTAGGTGATCACGATGATAGAATGCCAAGGCATAGGGAGAAGGATTTATGATAAAGACGAAAATCCGGGAAGTTTACACCGCCATTAGATTTTGGTTTCCGAAGAGAGGATAAGGCAATCCTGGATTTTTTATTCTTCCAGAGGAATCTAGAGAGGCATGAGTCAATACGTTTAAAATATATAGAGGGAATGTGAACGGGGAGCATGGATAGAATATAAATTAAAATTGGGGCAATGATCATCTTAATGGAATCCAACCGACCCCACCAAGAAAGAAAAAGAGGGTTCCAAGAGGAGAAAGATTTCTCAATTCGAGATAGAGCTGCAGACATATTCAGTTTGATGGAAGAGGTGATAGAATTGGAAAACCATATGCCTAGGTATTTAATTTTGGAACTGTTCCAAGCAAAACCAGTGGAAGAGAAGAAATGTGGAAGAGAAGAAATGGGGTAGACAGAATTTTGTGAGAGGGAGAATTTCAGTCTTGTCTGAATTAATTTTGTAACCGGAAACCTGCGAAAAGGAATTAAATTCAAGTAGTAAAGGAGGAATAGATGTTTCAGGAGCAGAGATGAATAAGAGAATATCGTCTGCATACGCAGAAAGTTTCAAATGGTGATCACCATAAGGAAAACCGGAAATAGAGACATTGTTACGGATAGAAGTCAAAAAGGGTTCAAGGGCTAGAATGAAAAGAAGAGGGGATAAGGGACAGCCTTGACGAACGCCACGTTGGAGAGGAAAAGAAGACGAAACGCGACCATTAACTAGGACCGAGGCTTTAGGAGCAGAGTATAATGAGATAAGTGATATGAATTTAGGACCAAAACCGTGCCAGCGTAACGATGCAAACAAAAAGGACCAATCAACTCTATCAAAAGCTTTCTCTGCATCAACAGAGATGGCAGCCAGAGGGATAGAAAGGGAGGAGACTTTATTTAAAACATTGAGAAAAAGACGTGAATTATCGGAAGTGAGTCTACCCTTAACAAAACCACATTGCTCTTTACCAATAAGATGGGGCATAATAGGATCTAAACGTAAAGCAAGCAATTTAGCAAATAATTTATAGTCAACGTTAACTAGAGAGATCGGGCGATAATTTTTACAAAATTGAGGATCACGACCATCTTTAGGAATGAGGCAGATATTTGCCTCTTGAAAGGTGCCTTCTGTTTTACCAGTTGAGTAAAATGAGTTGAAAAGCATTAGAAGTTTAGGGAGTAACAAATCAGAAAAATGTAGGTAAAATTCAACAGAAAACCCATCTGGACCAGGCGATTTCCCTTTAGTGAGGGTATTTAAAACATTGGAAATTTCTTTAAGGGAAAGATCATTTTCAAGATCGAAAAAGTTAAGATGGGAAGTAGAAGGAGTGGGGAGTTTATCAAGATAAGTCTGGATGAGAGAAGGAGTGGGGGAGATTCTGGTGTGTAAAGGTTTTGATAAAAATGTTTAAATTCATCAAGAATTTCCTGATCTTTATATAGAAGGGAATTTTCGGAGGAATAGATAGAATCAATAAGTGTGCGTTCTTTACGTGTTTTAAGGTAATTTGCTAAGAGTTTCCCTGCCTTATTTCGACCGCCATAATAACGAGCACTGCTCCGAAGGAGTATTGAAGATGCGTTGTCAGTAGAGGTTTTGTTAAATTCAAGCTTGGCTCGTATCAATTCAGATGAGATGGAATTTTGTGAAGATGTGTAATATTCATGCTCCAAAAGTTTGATATGAGCTAATACAGTTTTCCGTTTCTGGAGAAAGCGTTTCTTTTCTTAGAGACAAAGTCTATGATGAAGCCTCTTGCCGTAGCTTTAAAAGAATCCCAAATAATATGAGGGGAGGTGCTAGAATCACAATTAAGTAGAAAGAATTCATTAGTGAAGGAACAAAAGGAGGAGGAGAATAGAGGATCAGTTAGAAGGGAGTTATTGAAACGCCATCGGGAAGACTTTGGATGCGGAGGGAGTAAATCCAGGTCTGTTACAATTGGAGCGTGGTCAGAGATAATTATTGGTTCAATAGAGGAAGACAGTAAATTTTGAGACAAAGATTGGGAAAGAAAGATGTAGTCAAGACGAGAAAGAGATGCATGAGGGGAGAGAAAAAAGAATAGTCAAGAGTATCAGGGTGAGAAAGTCGCCAGGAATCAATGAGATGTGCTTGAGAAATAGTATCAAGGAATTGTTTGTGAGTCTTATTGGGAATGAAACGGACCGTAGATTTGCGATCCAGAAAAGGGTCTACAATTTGGTTGCAATCACCTCCCAGAATAAACAAGTCGTCACGAAATTGAATACATTTTTGCGAAATCAAAGGCCAAAAAGAACAGTCAGGCTGTGTAGGACCATAAATATTAAAAACAGTTAAAGGAACAGAATTGACAATTTAGCTAATATCCATCTACCTTCCGTGTCATTTTCTTGCAATAAAACTGGCTTATACAAGATGGCTTATATCAGATCCCTCTCCCTTTACTCCTCTTTGGCTCTACATTGAACAAACCTTATTATTGCCCTTTACCTTCAAAGAAGTTACACGTTTTTCTGCCAAAACTCCCATACCTCCCTCCCCTTATTTAAACATACCTGTTCCCTTTTGAAACCTTTGGTCCTCTCCACTAACATTTCTCGCGATTCCTTCTTAGACTCTCCTATTTGGCACAACTCGCTTATCCTCCTCAATAACAGACCCATTTTTTGGACTGCGTGGAGACTAAAAGGTATTTTATGGGTTAAGCAGCTTTTTGATGGAGTTTCACCTTGCTCCTTTCCCCAATTTCAGTCTTTGTTTCATTGTCCTCGCTCTTTTTTGCAGAAGTTTACCACTCTTATGGCGATTATCCTTGACGTATACTATTGTCTTCCCTCTTCATCTTTATCTGATATCCAAAATCCTCTTCTCAAAGTACTTCTTATCCTCCCCAAAGGTTCTCTTATATACAAATTCTTTTCAGCCCCCAATCCAGATCGTGCTAAATCTAAATTGGAACTTTCTTGGGAATCGGATTTGGGATGCGAATGGTCTATTATCTTTTGGGATAAACTTTGGTCCAGATCTTTAAAAATTTCTCGCTCTGCTTCTCTTACCCAATCTTTGTTCTTCTTTTATCACAGACTTTATCTCTCCCCTGCTTCTTTAGCACGCTTTTCTTCCTCTGCTGACTAACTGTTGGACTTGCGGTTTTCCTAATGCTGACCTCCTTCATCTTTTCTTTTTTTGTCCTATAGTCTCCGAATTTTGGGAGAAGGTTTGGTCTTACATCTCTCGTCTGTTTACAATTTCCATTCCTTATTCTATACCTCTCCTCTTTGCTGGAAGCCTTTCTGACTCTTTAGATCTTCCCCCACATAGTCATGGTCTTTTTGACCTTATGCTTGCTCTAGCCTTTCAACACATTTCCTTTAACTGGAAAAATCTCACAAAACTTTCCATACAACATTGGTGGAATACTCTCTGCCATTTCCATAGACTGGATGTTGCTTTCGCCTCTTCTTGCAAACCAATTATTAATAGGGATCTCTTTTGGTTGCCACTTACCACCTATCTAGATCGAATTGTGTTAAAAAATACTTTGCATATAACCTCTGAAAATTTCAAACCCCCTTGAAAGATTTTTTTTTTAAATATATTTATCTCTGTTCTTCATTATCTACCCTGTTAAGTTAATACATATATTTACTCATTAGACAATTTCATATGTATTCATTTACAGTGATTAATCTAGTATGTTTTTCTCCGTTTTATTCCTTTATACCACACTATCAATATTCCCTCACCTCCCCTTCTTTCCCCTCTTCTTCCTTTCCCTTCCTCTTTTCCTTACCTCCACCCTATATAAATCCCACAAATTGCTTCTACTCTTTTCTTCCTGATATCAGCCAATTCCTTTGTTAAATTGCTATACTTGATTTCTTTCTATATATTGCTGATGTCTTTATGTATTAATAAGTGACTAATAAAGCTTTTCAAACATAAAGAATGCCAAGGCATAGGCTTGGGCACCGCAGTGTTGAATACATGTTAGAGGTACAGAAACACTTTCCTTTCGAGGGTACCCTACAAAACAATTTGTGATCACAAATCAGACACCTTTGAGGAACACTTTTAGACTGGAACCCAATGTTCCAGTAAGACAGACAATAAACAGTCATGTGTGCAATACTATGAAATTCGGTGTTGCATGTTCCAATGTACAGCAATACCAGCCAAGTAAAACAGCTAACATTTGTGAACCTAGGACTAGAAAAAGTAAATGTGGAGCTTTTGTCCTTTATGTCTACTCGAAAGCTATTTGAATATTTCCATTATTGACGGTTGCATCTTCACATAGAACAATTAATTGCTATCTGTAGATCAATAATATTTTATTGATGAAAATCTATGTCTGAAATTCTTTGTATTTCTACACTGCATGGAATCAAAGCGAGAAAACGAAATGACAAGGCTGCAGCACGAGCACAACAAATGTTATGGCGTAGAGGCACAGTCACTGTGGAGCGCTCATCGACGGTCTTAGTACATGGCTTGTCCAAAGTAATGGACCTAGGTATCTGGAATATTGGCACTACCATTAGATGTCATCACTTGCGTATTTTGAGCCAATCTGGAGGCCATACTTTAAAGTTTGTGTTGAGTTTCGGAGCACCTGTCTAGTGTATTGTGTTCACTTTGGAAGTTTCATCTGGCCTATAGCTCTTAACTTCAATGACAACGTCTGGAGGATTGAGACTGGTATTGCAACCCTCAACCTGGAAAGCCGAGTCCAGTTCTCGAGGACACTTCTGGTAGCCCACATCCGGAGTACACAAAAGCCCCAAAAGACATTATCTGTAACGGGTATTCAGGATTTCATCGTGGGCAAAATGAAGCCGATTCAGGTTGGCATTGTTCCTTCAGAGACGTTGAATCAGGAATTAATAGTTCTCCTCTGTCAGAAGAGCCTTCCCCTGCCCTACATTTCTCTCTGGTTGAAGTATTCACATTCAAACAGCGTTTACCACCAGGGCTATGAATGTTACTCCGTGTACAGCAGATCCTTATTGTTTCTATTTTGGAAGGAACTTTTTCTAGTTTTAGTGCCTCTTGCCATAGGATTATCAACAAAGAGCTATATTTACGATTGCAATAAAAAAAAAAAACATACTCTATGGAACTGGCTATCTAAAAGCCTATTGCTGAACCCAATTCCTTGTTAAGATTCTGGAGAAATTTGTAATTTTGTAATTTGTTTTTCACACTTGGGGCACTAAGTCTGATGGGTGAGTGCCAGTCTAGGTTTTGTCTTTGTTAGAGTTCTGAGATGCCTTGCTTCATGTGTCATGCAAGGTTCTTCGTGCAGTGGATGAGGGTTTGGCAGCCCTGTTGGTGCTTCCGGGTGTCACAGGCTTCTTTTGAAACCATTGATCACTCAGCCTTTCTTCATCTTCAAACGATAGTGAGGCCCGACCCAGCTTCTCTTAAATGTTTTGAGGCCCCTTTCCTCGAACAGATCGTTCCAGGTTATGAGAAGCAGGGAGGGTGAAACAGCTGTTCAGGCCTGTTGTACAGTTCCTCAGGATTCCTCATATACCACTGTAGTTTTTAACATCTCAATTAAGCTTTTACATGATCAATTTCCATCCTAAATCACAGGATTCCATATATGCTGATGGGCCTCAAGTTTTTCTATCTTTAGGGGAATACTGAACTCCCAGAGCTGGTTACTGAAATCAAAACTGAAGGAAACCGAGGTGGTTAACGTTCATTCCTAGTTAAATTGAGCTACTAACAGTGGAAACGAGGACTGTAGTCGACAAACTGTTTGCCATGCATTAGCCCCTGATCATGGGGTACTCTGAAATAAAATGACAAACATGGACTGAATTCATACAAATAATCTTAGACAACCACCTTTCTTTGGAAGATGACGTTACTACCATTACTAATATCTTTGCTTACCATATCCACGTAGTAGCCAAACTACAACACCATTTATTGGCAAACAACAGCACTAGACTGGCTCGTGCAATTACCAGAACTAGGCTGAACTACTGTTATTCCCTTTTTATGTAAGTGTAGACATAGGTCTTTTGCAGCATTCAAAATATCCATGACCACAGGGGTCAACATCAGTTTTATGTAATATATCTGGGAGCACACAGGACCAATATTTTATGGTCTACTTAAGAACTTCTTCATGGAAAGGGTAAACTATGAGCTTTGTTCATGATCTATAAAACCGTTTATCAAATCAGTCCATGTCAATTTGGCATTTAGGGCTTAAACTTTGATGTAGCACAATTTATAAAAATCACAAAACGACACATTTACAAATTAAGGACACGAATAGCTGAAAGTGCACTTTGAACACGTCAGACACAGTGACACATGAAAATGAGACAAGTGTAGTAGAAGCGCAGTAAAAGCGTGCTTTAAAAAGGGGAGATGAAGAAAACATATATACAAGACAATACTAATACAGAAATGAAATACAAGCTTGAAACTTTGCATAGTAATACTAGAGCTTCTATAGTTTACGAAAATATAAAAACAAATTTTGTTATATGAATTTAGAAAAAATTGCACTGTGAAAACATGCGGTAGTAGGGTATTTCTAACGTTAGCTATTTTTATGTAATAATGATTTGTGAAAGTTCTATATATTCTTTATATGAATTGATTTAATTTCCCTATATGTGATGTTGGGTTAGAGCTCATTTAATTTAAGAGAGTGATGCTAATTTAAAGGCCTTATTGAAATTCTTTTTTTCTTATGCCGACCTTTCCACTGACTGAATACAATGGTTCATTTTCTACTAGTGAAATGTTGCTTTATTTGTCCTGTACATGTATTTTTAGCATTCCTCAATGTTTCTTCAACATTCACAGTGAAATATTCCAGTGGGAACAAAATTGCAGCAATTACTTTAGACGGCAACTTTGCATTTCTTTTCCACCAATGTTAGGCCTATGTGGAGTTTCGAATCTTTCGTTTCTCACGACTAGCATGGGAAAACGTCTTACTGTTGCAAGTGTCCTATGCGAATATGGACATGTGATAGTCTTTCGATGGTGGTGTGATGCCACCTCACTGGGACGATCTTAAAAACGTTATATTTTTGCTTCTTGAAAAACACCATTCTGATTTTTCCTACTCGAGATCCGGATGCTCTGCTGATCGATTTTTGAACTATCTGTTGCTTTTGGACTGCCTGGTTGATGCTACAGTTGGTAGTTGATAGACTGAATCCTCTTTGCTGAACCATTTCCATTTTTTCATTCCTTTATTTTTGTGTTTATGCTAATGGACTCGCCCTTAACGGACTTTAAATCTGAACCCTTTTCCATCTTCATAGGACTTGTTAGACAACAAACTATGCTTCTGCCTTAATGGTGGTAGTACTCTAACTCTGTTGATTCGGACTATAACCATCCAAGAAAGCCTACTTAAATGTTTGGCATTGGTATACTGTGAGAAAGTGCCTTCTTTCTGCATGGTAGCTCCCACCTTTTGCTGAACTGCTGATGTGCTGATGTGCTTTGACTGAGTGTGCCCAGGGCTCTTACCAATCAGGTGCCCAGGGCCTATGTTCTTTCCCTAAACCTGCATTAAAACAAAACGCAATTGGCATCTCTGGCCACAGGTCAGCCCCTGGTAAATGGTACCGCAGGTACCCAGGGCACTGTGACCAGGGAAGACCTCCAAGGGCTGCAGCACTTATTGTGACACCCTTAGAGGCCCTGTACCTTTACACTCACACACTGCCTTTGCAGGCTGCATGTTTTGGTGCAGAACAAAGTGAAGAGTCGACATGGCACACATCCCTGTGTGCCCTGCCTACAACCCACTGCCCTGGCATAGATCAGTCACCCCTCTAGCTGTGTGCACTATACCAGTGGTGAGGGTACAGGTGCATGAGCCCTGTACCCCTACAGTGTCTAAGTCCATTCTTAGACATTGTAAGTGCAGTGCTGCCCATAAGAGTATATGGTGCTGGGAGTTTGTCATTACGAACTCCACAGCACCATAATGGCTGCACCGAAAACTGAGAAGTTTGGTATCAAACTTCTCAGCACATTAAACCCATACTGATGCCAGTGTGGGATTTAATGAAAAATGCACACAGAGGGCATTTTAGAGATGTCCCCTGAAAAACGTCCTACCACTAGTGTCCAGGCTGAGTGGCTGCTTTCAGCTGCCACAACCAGACATGTTTCTGGACCCCTGGGTCGAAAGCCTGCTGCTTTCGGGGGCCTGTAACAATGCACATCCTGGGACGAGGTGCCAAGCCTCCTCCCCCAGGATGGGCAGGGTCCACGAAGGGGAAGCTTCAAAGGCTTGTTGCCTTTGTGAGCTTCCCCAGGCCACTTGCTGCTTTCAGCAACTGGTCCCCACTGGTTCCGACCCCCACTCTGGGCGGGAAAACCAGCGGGAAAAACAAGCGAGGAAGAGAGGTGTGCCCACCTCTGCCAACTCCACCCCTCAGGTGGGGGAGGCGAGGTGAAGCACAACTCTCAGTCCCCGCCATCTTGCAGATGGGGGTGGGACTCAGCCAACCAGGGAAAGGCTTATGCCCCCCTCCCACTGGAGGATGGCATAATAGGGGGTGTACCCACCCCAGGGAAGGGACCCATTGGTCCCAACCTTTTACCTACCTGTAACGCCCTTAAATCTAGTATTTAGGGGCACCCCTGAACCTTGCTTCCTCAGACAAGAACCAACTACAAGAAAAGAAGAAGAAGGACCGAACAGCCATGCCGAAGCCAACAAGAGGAAGACGCCCACTGGCTTGGTCCCAGCCCTACCGGCCTATCTCCACCTCGAACCTGCTCCTGCGAAATCCCTGTGTGTCCTGCAGCCAGCAACCTCGAAAACCCCGGAGGACCTGCCTGCCATCAACCAAAGACTGTCTCCCGTGAACACCAGATTTGTTCATCAACAACCTCTGGCCCCGGCCGGAAACCGCGAATCCGCACCACTCTGCCCGAGCTCGAGTGGGCAAACACCACGAGGAGGTCTCCCTGGCGATCCTGACCTGAGATCCGGCGATCCTGACCTGAGATCCGGCGACCCCTGACCTGAGATCCGGCGACCCCTGACCTGAGATCCGGCGACCCCTGACCTGCCTCAAGCCTCCAGCCGACTCCTGCAGCCTCAAACCGGAAGGTCCCCCCAACCGCGACCAGGAGCTGGTAAGAAGATAAGACCCTAAAAGGCACCCCTGCACCCGACGCCCCACTGCCTTGGGTGGCCCAACTGACGGTGCCTAACCAACACCCAACATCCCAACTTACCTCTCCAAGTGGTGGTCGACCCAGAAGACCTTTGTCCCCGAGCCTGCAGAGCTTTTGCAAACCGGAGACTCCCCATTGAAAGATACAGGGCTTCCAACGCCAAAACAGTACTCTGCACCCGGCCGCCCCTGTGCCGCTGAGGGTGCATCTTTTGTGCTGGCCTAAACCCCCATTTGCCCTGAGCTTAAGTCCAGGAGCTTTGCTCCCACAACTCAGTGGCCTGCTCGTCAGCAGCCAACAACCGGAGGCCCCCTATCCCCCATTGGATAACATTGGGCCTCAGCACTCTGCACCCGGCCGCCCTAGTGCCGCGGAGGGTGTGACAAGAATGCATCCTTGGCCTTGGGGGACCCTTGAGTCTAACCCCAGAACACCAACTCCCACAACAAAGTACTTACCTCTAAACCAATAACACTATTTTCCTCGATAGAAAAACAGTCCATGTTATCCTATGAAAAGTTTCTAAGTGTGGAGTTGGAAAACCTAAAGAAATTCTTTAAAATTGTACTAACTAACAAAAACGATTCTACTTACCCGTTTACAGGAAATGTCCCAGTGTAGTATCCAGGTATACTACACTGTGTAAGAAAGGTAATCTCAAAAGTAACTTACCTGTAATTTTACTAAAAATCCTATTCAAAGTATATCTACTGTATTCTGAAAAGCATTGCATTATCAGTAACACAAGATATGGTTCGACCATATCTTAGTGGACCTTGCTGAACAATTTATTCAGCCTAGATGTCCCACACTCCGTTTTTATCTATGTCTGATTGGCTTCTAATAAAATGTATTGTTTGACAACCAAGACATTTTTAACAATCACTTTCACTACACACTGTACACACTAAACCAGCTCCGCAGTAATTCTGGCGTCAAAGCACACCAGGGTGGCACTCGGCCTCTCCTGGTGGGGCCCGATGATGAAGCATGTCACCAACTAGTTTGGTGAGTGAGGGCTTTATTAAGAACCTAGTTGGATTCTACTGTTGTGCTCCACTTATAAATATAAGGCACACTCTTTCGTTGTTTATAATCATATCTACCCCGGGGGATTGAGAGTGGTCCTTACTTTGCATTCCCTCCCTCTCTTGTTGTTTTCAGCATTATCAGTAACACTACTGTAATCAAATCAAAGTACATTTGCAATTGCAATCCAAACTGTGTTACAACTGTATATTTACTGCAAAGTATTTATCACTTACCTGTGCCAGGCTTGCTTGGTTCTAGGAAATAAAATAACTAAAAGAATATTTTTATACAAAAATAATTGGTCTGAAGTTCAGTTTTTGAGTGTGTGAATTCATTTGCTGACTGAGTGTGTACAACAAATGCTGAACACTGTCCTCTGATAAAGCCTTACTGCTCGACCACACTACCACAAATAGAGAGTAAGGAGCTATCTAACTTTACCTCTGCCTACCTTTTGGGTTCCACTGGACTCTGTGCACACTATACCTCACTTTAGTATAGTATATACAAAGCCAGCTTCCTACATATACAAGCCGTGATATTTTTAACTGAACTTCAAGAAATTACTTGTGGCAATGGATTTTGAATCTTTAATACAATAACCAAATTAATTAAGTATCTGCCGGAGTCTATTATTAAGTCCTGTGGGTTCTTCCATGCAGACTGTGCTGTTTCCTAATGATTTAAATGTGCTATAGGGAGAGCCATCGAGCTCTGATACAACACCAGGTGTTACTTCTTTTGTTTTGTGTAGCTGTTGCAGAGCTTTTGGTCTGCATAATCCTAACTCAACTTAACTTCTTTTGGAGGTTGGCACTTCCTGTTGCTAGCCTTTCTTTCTACAGCATGGTTCTGAGAGCGGTGTACCTAAATTTGATCTCTAATTTGTGAGTTGACTGTCAATTAATGGTAGTCACTGGTCAGAGGACCATTGTGGTATATGGAAACGCTGCAGATTGTCTAATCGTATTAGGCCCACTACAGTTACAGTAGTAAGGAGAGTAAGCGTATAATAAATATTTGTACCACACTTTACTCTGCAATAAATCCATGCTAACACTAGGTGCCTATGGTCCTATGTTCAGGCTCTGCTGGTTTCCTATGAATTAAAGAAGACAACATATGGCGATAGACAGCTGGAGGTACTGGGGGCAAGATGGTGGAATGATGTCACGCTGGAGTAAAGAAAGTCCTTGGGTAAAGAGAGATTTGTGCTAGTGCATGGATACTCATAACTTCAGGCATTCACCAATTTAACTAGACCCGATATTATGTACACTCTTAGAACACATATTTGGAATTTTTTGTCCAATCTGGGAATCCTCCTCTGGAATTTGGAATTAGTTTCTGACGACCACCTCTGTCAAAATGTTTCCAGTTATGGGAGGGGTGATAATGGAGAGAAAATGCACCACGAACAGATACAGAACGGATGATGGACGGATGAATACATAAAAAACATGGGTGGTGGATGAATGGGCAGAACATTAAGCTGGCTTCCATTAGTCCCCTAGTTTGCCGTTACTGTTGCTGCAAGTTCAGCGCAAATCAATGGGATATTAATTAAACCCTCAGCTTACGCCTGCGCTGAATTTCACTGGGTTGGTATAGGTGCTACTACTAAATAAATCAATGCGTCAAAAGGGTATTAGAAAAGGGAATTTCCAGTTTTTTATATAAATCTGTTTTATTAAGGAAGGGAAGAATAATCAACATATACACAACGGGTCGCCTACAACCCTTTGGCGGGCCGGCCGCGTGATGAAGTAAACAAGGAGTAGGCAAGGGTGTGGCACCGTGATGTTATGCATGGAAGTTGGGTTACACAGCAAGTCGCCTACAACCCAGGCAGGGCCGGCCGCGTAGCATGACATTCAAATGTGGTAGGTGCAGGTTTTAGGGCTTCTCCAAATGAGAAGAACCATAACAAACACATGGGCTCAAACATAAAACAATATGCAGGCAAAAGAAGAGGAGAAGTGCGAGAAGGGGATGGGCCCCCCAAGACTCTTAGAGGATATAGAATGAGAAGAAATAAAATAAGCAGAGAGAAAAGAAAAACGAAGAGACAAAGAGAAAGAGGAGAGAAAGGGAGGGTGGGATGCGAGGGGTGATTATTGCAGAGAGCATGGCCAGGTGGATGAATTGCAGCGTGTTGGCGTTGGAGTCAAGGGAGTGTGTCGGAGATAGGGAGGTGTATTGCGTCTTCAAAAAGGCGTAAAGCCCGGAGTTTCGGGGGCTGAAAACGGGCATGTTCTATCCTACAAAAATGATCAATTAATGGTTGCCAAAGTTTGGTGAATTGGGTGTCTCGGGACTGTAAGCGCGCAGTGAGTAATTCCATTGCCATGGTATGCCACAAGCGAGTGAACCAAACAGTGACTGGGGGAGTCTCCGCTTTTTTCCAATATAGGGCTATGAGTTGTTTACCCGCGCCCAACATATGGAGACAGATATGCCAATCTCTACGTGTCAGCGCGCGCAAATTATCAGGCTTGATACCCAAGAGAACCGTAGCTGGAGTGTCAGGCAGGGGGAAGCCAAGAACCAATTTGATGTGGCTGAGGATCTCTTTCCAGTAGGTGGCCAGAAGTGGACAAGTCCACCAAATGTGAAGGAAATCTCCGGGAGAGTTCGAGCATCGCCAGCAGAGAGGAGAGGATGTAGGGAACATTTTATGTAGCCTGTGAGGGGTGTAGTACCACTGGGTCATTACTTTATAAGCAGTTTCCCGCTGAGAGACGCAGCGGTAAACCTTTGGAATGTCGTGCCAAAGGCGATCCCATTGTGCGGGTGTGATGTCTGTGGACAGGTCAGATTGCCATCGAGATTGGTAGGGATGCAGGACTATCCGCGGGGGGTGCTGGAGGACGTGATAGGGACGAGAGATAAGGCCCCTAGAGTTATCAAACGAGCGGACCAGCCGCTCGAAGGGGGTGAGGGCACGTGTGGCTGCCTGCGTCAGAGATTCGGTGTGCAGCCAGTGTCGAAGTTGCAAATATTGTAGACGAGCCCCTTCGGGGAGTTGGAACTCCTGTTTACAGTGTTCAAAAGTCTTGAAGGTGGTCCCCACGTAAAGGTCCCTAATCGTTCTACACCCACCATCCAGCCATTCAGCGAAAACAGGGGGGATGTAGGGCAGGTGGGAAGAGGGAATTGCCAGCAATGGGAGTGTGAGGAGATGGAAAGGTAGTGAGGCCTTTGGATACGGCTACCTTGTCCCAGATATCAAGAACAGTCTTGGTAGGAATGGCTATGTACGCACTGCGGGAGCGAGAGGCCCGGGATTGCCATGGTAAGTCCCATATAGAGCGCCCAGTCACCGCCCTGTCCATATGGAACCACACCTTCTCGCTTTCCCATGCCATCCATTCGGAAATGAAGCGTAAGTGCGATGCCCAGTAGTATTCTAACAGGTTGGGGCAGGCCAGGCCTCCCCTATCCCGAGGTAACATGAGGATTTTATTAGAAAATCGCGGTCTGCGGCCCCCCCAGATAAACCTAGTGAATTCACGCTGCATGCTTTGGATCTGATGTTGTGGGATAGGGGTGGGGAGTGATTGAAAAACATACAAAATTTTCAGTAAGATGGACATTTTAAGGGCATGGAGACGGCCCAGCCACGAGAGAGAGAGGCTTCCAAGTTCGCAAGTCCTCTAGCACTGACCGCCTACATTCCTGCCAGTTAGCCTGCGACCAGGTGGTAAGGGTGGGGGTCAGAGTAAGCCCGAGAAATCTAATGAAGTGAGGGGTCCACCTGTAGGGAACAAGCGCCTGGAGCGTCGGGAGCTCCTCTACCGATATAGTGAGGTTCAGGGCCCAAGATTTTTCATGGTTAACCTTAAGGCCCGATGCTTGCTCAAATGAGCGCAAAAGATTGAGAGGGCGGGTAGGGACGTGTGTGGTTGTGATAACGTAAGGAGGAGGTCGTCCGCGAACAGGGCTACCTTGCGTTGGTGGCCTCCAAGAGGGATGCCATGTATGTCTGGCGCCTGGCGAATCATGATGGCGAGAGGCTCCACCACAAGGGCGAACAAGAGGGGGGGGAAAGGTGGCAGCCCTGTCGTGTGCCTCTGTATATTGAGATGAGGTTGGTGAGTTGACTATTAACCCGGACTTGAGTCGTAGGGGAGAGATAGGGAGCCATGATACGGGACACCATCAAAGGGCCGAGTCCTATTTTGCAAAGAACCGCTCGGAGAAAGGTCCAGTCCACGCAATCGAACGCTTTCTCCGCGTCAAGAGATAATAGGCAGGCAGGGATATTCCAATGATGAGCTTTCCCGACAAGGTGCGCAACTCGTGTCGTACATTGTCTGCCCCCTGTCGCTGCCGAATAAAGCCGACCTGATCGGGATCGATCAGGCCTGGGAGATGGGGGTCTAAGCGTTTGGCTAAAATTTTAGTATATATTTTGAGATCCGTGTTGATAAGAGCAATAGGGCGAAAAGAGGAGCACAGTCTGGGGTCCTTGCCTGGCTTTCGAAGTAGGGCTATTTCGGCCAATACCATGGAGGAAGAGGGACCTATCGCGTCCGTGAAGGAGTTAAAAAGTCGAAGAAGATGGGGTTGAAGCTGCGGAAAAAAGACACGATAGAAGGAAAGCGGCAATCCGTCCGGACCCAGCGATTTTCCAAGAGGAAGATCTTTCAAAGCACCCGCAAGTTCGCTCTGAGAGAGTGGATCCTCAAGGAGCTGCGCATGGTATGGAGCTATCGGAGTCCAGAGGCAATTGTCTAGGACAGTCTGAATCTGCTCCGGGAGGGGCGTCTCCTTGGCGTACAGAGATGTGTAATACGCATGAAATGCTTAGAGTTTAGCCGCCTCAGTGGTGACTCGAGTGTCATCAGGGCGCTTAATATTGGCTATGTGCGCTTTGGCCGCTCGCACCCGCAATCGCCGAGCTAAAACTGTGCCTACTTTATCTCCTCCCTCATAATAGCGCTGCTTGAGAGCTAATAGAGCCCGCTCAGCCTTGTTGGTGCGGTGTGCACGGAGCTGACCTCGGAGTATGGCCAGGCGCCGTTTGTGAGTGACCCGTGGCTGATCCTGATCAAGTTTCTCAAGCGCCTTTATGTTGCGGGAGAGAGTAGATTCAAAAAGGCGCGACTCCCGTGCCCGGGCGCTCGCTATGGACGTGATGTGCCCGCGAATAGTGGCCTTGAAGGCATCCCAGACCATGGGGAAAGGAGTTTCGGGCAAATCATTCGTCTCGAAGTAAGAGATAATGGCGGATCTAAGTTCCGCAACGTCTATCGGGTCCCGAAGAATGTGAGGAGGGAGCCGCCAACGCGGCGGGCGGCCAGAATGAGTAGACAGATCCTTTAAGAGAAGTTCGAGGTGCGCGTGATCAGAGATCGAGATTGTCCGACATAGAGGCCGAGAGCGTCTCTCCGATTAAAGAATGTGAGACAAAAAAATAAATCAATGCGCGAGTAGGAGCGATGGACATGGGAGTAATACGAGTAATCGCGCATGTCAGGAGAGTGGTAGCGCCTGGCATCAATTAGGCCCAGGTCCGTCAATTGTTTAAGGGCGGAAGACATGGCCCCGGCCCCATGAAAGGAGCCTTCACTACGGTCCACGTTAGAGTCCCACACCAAGTTAAAATCACCCCCTATGATGAGAGAAGAGTCCGTAAACGACACTCGGTCCTGCAGCGTCTCCCGGAGATAAAGGTCTTGAGCCTGGTTAGGAGCGTAAACATTACAAAGAGTGATGGTCCTACGACCGATTCTGACTGCCACTTTGAGAAACCTGCCATCCGGGCTGTGAAGTACTTTGGAGTCCCCCTGCTGAATGCCAGCCCGACACAGGATTGCCACTCCAGCAACTTTAGAAGGGGGAGACGCCCAAAATTGGAGCGGAAAGCGAGGGTGAGCCATGCGGGCCACATCCGCCTTGACCAGGTGAGTCTCCTGAAGGAAACTTATATCAGGATTCAACTGTAAGAGATAGCGCCATACCCGACCCCGCTTATTTGGAGAGTTAAGCCCCTTCACATTGAGAGACAGGAATTTCAGGCAGGTTGAGTCGGTCATGACTGGTGAGAGGTGAGGCCGGGCGCATGCAGCAGCGGGGAAGACAACATGTGGCGGGGGAGGGGAATAGAGAGAGAGAGGCCAACCAGGTGCAGAGAGGCAAGGTCCCATGCCACAGAGTGCCACCCTCCCGACAGAAAGAGAAAAGAGAAAAGAGAAAGAGAGAGAGTCATAACAGGAGAACACAAAGAGGCAAAAAAAAAAAAAAACGAAACCAACTCGGCCAACCGGGCCGTAGAGTCCTGATCCAAAAAGGGAATAGGCTAGGCTCACCAGCACAAGCCATCCCGGAGGAGTCACTCTCCGAGGAGCAGGTAGGGAGGCGGGTCTCCAGGCAAAAAGACAATTCCTGGGGAGTACTCCGAGGCCGCTGCCAAGATGCTGACAATGCTGGGGAGGGTCCATGAAGGAGCACGCGAGTCCGTTACATCCATCACTAAGGACCACTGAAGAGATCATGAAGGATTGCGGTGACTCGAGGCATGAGGCTGCTTGCTAAGGCGTTGCGGGGCGAGAACTGGAGGTGGAGCACCCCTCTTCCATCGAGCGGATGTGGTGTATGAGATCCTGTCAGGCCTGCGAGGAAGCCTGGTCATCAGGGCGAGACAAGCGGCGGGGGCGTCGTATTTGAGTCCATTGCAATTTCGCTGGTTCCCGCTTCAGGGGAGGCAGTCTGGTAGGGCTAGGCGGAGACGTAAGGGAGAGGTGGAGCAGTTGCGCTGCCTCCTGGAAGGAACGCAGCACCCTGCGTTTGGACTCCCAGTTGAAAATAAGAGCAAACGGATGGCCCAACTGGTATTGGATACCCAGGCTACGCAACTTGTCCGTGAAGGGCTTAAAGTCCCAGCATCGCCGTAGCGTGTTGGGAGCAAGGTCCTGAAAGAGCTGGATTGTGGCATCATTGCATTTAAGCTCTGGTTTAGAGCGTGCTGCTTTAAGGATGGCCTCCTTTTCGGTGAAGAAATGGATCCGTGTTAGAATGTCAGGGATAAGGCCAGGGCGGCCAGGGGGGCCCCGAGACACGGTGGGCACGATCAAGTGCCGGAGGAGAGAAATCTTCATCACCACGTATGTCTTGGAGCAGGTCAGCGACAAAGGTCATGATGTCCGTTCCTTCGGCGCCAATGGGGACCCCGCGGAGGCGTAAGTTGTTGCGACGCCCCCGATTTTCCAAATCTTCTTGTTTGAGTTGGAATGGGAGAGCACAGGTGATAGCCTGTATAGGCCCCTTCGCCAGACGCCACAGCTACCACAGGCCGTCCCCGTCAGGCAGCGTTCCCCCTCGGGCGATGACCACAGAGCCAAGGGTAATGCCTCCCCGCTGGGCAGCGCTGGAGAGCCGGGCAGATGAGTTACTCTCGTAGGGGGTCCGCCAACTACAAAGCCCCCGGTGCGAAAAGACAGTGCTCGCCCAGTGAGAAGAGCGCGGGAAGGCAGTGTTTCCAAGGCGGCCACCGTTAAAGGCCGAACCAAAGAGCCAAGAAGGGCCGGGCCCAATGTTGCAGCAGGCAGGCGGGAATCCAAAGATCCAGACGAGGCACAGAGCACCCCCACAGCAGGGAGTGCAGGGGTAGGATACTAGCGCTGCTCCCGCCCCGCAGGGCCACCAGAGAATCAGGCCACGGGCGCCAGCAAACGGCTGTGTGCTCCAGCAGGGTCCAGGGGCAGCGCCCCATGTGCTATGTCTGGCGGGGGAAAGGGGCACCAACAGCACTGCCACACCACACCACAGGGCAAGGCACCCCCGCCGGACCCGCAGCGCCCAGGAGCCCAGACCCCCAACAAGCTGATCCAGTCCAGGAAAGCGCGGGGGCCACTCAGGCGAGACTGACTGGGGGCAAGGGGGCGGCACACTCACCGGGTCCGACGAGCCGCCAGGTGCAGGCGCTGTTGCAGGCAAGCGAGAATCGGGCCCTTCAGGCCAACGCCAGGGTCCGCCGCAAGCCAGGCAGGGCCTCTCCCACGCCCCCCGGCTCAGGCCGCAACACAGCCAGTGGACTGCCGATCCTCCCAGGCGCAGAACGCCCCCGATCGCCGCCAAAGGACGCCGCAGGCCGCCAAGGTCTTCCCCCAGCCTCAAGGGGAGCCGCTGTCACAGGCGAATCACAGGAGTTGTGAGGGCCGCCGGCCGTTCCGAGTCCACTAGCGGCGGCCGGAAGGCCCTAGATAGCGGATGACCACCTCAGGGCCGCAGAGGCCCTCCGTCGAGCAGCAGCACCTCGAGCATCCCGGCCGTCCACTCCGCAAGCCGGGACCCCGAGGGTGGCATCTAGCAGGCCAAAGTGATATGCAGGAGTCCCGGCAGCCCCCAACAGCCCTCGGCGGCGAAGGGAGCCCCAGGCCAGATGTGGATAAATGGCGGCCGCTGGATCCTGGCCGCCGCGAAGAGAGAAGGCCAGAGTCCGCACCTCAACGGAGCGACCCAGAGAAGCGCCCTTTCGACAGGAAGTGCCCCGTCCACTCCGCTGACCAGGTAAGTGAGGCAGGTGCGTCGCTGTGGCCTCAGCACCGCTATAAAGGCTAAAGACTGCAGCGGCCGATCGGAGCTCTCAACGCGTGCGTCTCACTCCATCTGCAGCGAGACCACGCCCCCAATTTCCAGTTTTTAAGCAATCTCCACTGAAAAAAATCTGTTCATCCTTTGCCTCTACGGAGATATAGATATGAAAGGAGCCCAACAAAATGGCTCCATTAAGAGTTTTCAGGCATGATCTAGTATGGTAAGCACAGGTATAGAAAACAGGTTACAATGAACATGCTGGTGAGAAGAAGACCTCCCCATATCGGCTCTTTTTCCTAAAAGTGGGCAGAAAAAAGGTATGCACACACATCGTGCTAGTATGCCGGTACTAGCTTCTTCCACTATCGTCCATCATGGTATAGGTAAAAGGAGGCGAGGGCTATTGGGGTCACGTTATAATTTACAGACCAGGAAAAAACAGCTCATTACCGTCCATTACCGTCCATTTCCTCTGCCAAGAGATGCACGCTGAATGTATCGGCAAACAAACAGGCCCCTCAGACAATAAAAATCAATTGCATACATACAAAGCCGATAGGTCTGGCCTCAGCAAGCAGGTGTGATGGTAAATTTTTGTATTATTTTTTTTAATTGCAAGAATGTGCACAAAAAACATGCACTGCCTAGATGTGGTGGTCATATGCTTGCAATAAAATGCAGTTAAAAAATATAAAAGACATTTTTTAAGTAAATAATGCTCACGTAAAATTAATAGAACTATATGAATGCTTCCTAGCAGGCAGTTTAAGTTTTTGTGTCTTTGCATACCACAAGAAATTATGATTCTTACTGGTACAAGGAAAATATATTATTGTTTTGAACCAATATAACCAGTAGACTTAGTTTAAATACACAAGAAAGACTGAAGCAGGCTGACGTACTACCCAATGCAGTAGAATGTGGGGGGGCAGAAGCAGAATGTGAATGATAAGTTGGACAGACAAGGTAGAAAAAGAAGGCCAACCCAAACTCTCTCTGTATCCACGTATGTATGTATGTATTTTTGTTTATGATTTTTTTTTTATTACATGAGAACGTCAAACATCTAAAGCCATCTCCAGGCTAAATCAAAAAAGCATCTTCATTTTTCCGCACACAAATGGTTCTACATTTGTTCAGTGTCTGGCTAGAGAGACCTTTAATCTTCTGTATGTATTACAGGCTTAAATTCAGAATGCAAGACAGCCATGTTGCATTTGCTAATGCTTATTTACATCTGTTTCAGAGGCTGAAGTTTATGGACCTTTCCATGCTATCTGACAGACACCCGCACTTGCAGTTGTTCAGTTTTCAAGCTGTGCAATTAGATGACGAGGTCCTGCAGGGAATAAGAAGATCAGCTCAGCGGACTGTGTAGAGAAGTAATAAGAAAAGTTTCTCAGGGAGAGAAGTGACACTTATAATGGCTCATGCCCAAACACTA
The DNA here is from genome assembly GCA_963921515.1 of Calotriton arnoldi. Classification (NCBI taxonomy): domain Eukaryota; kingdom Metazoa; phylum Chordata; class Amphibia; order Caudata; family Salamandridae; genus Calotriton; species Calotriton arnoldi. The sequence continues at coordinate 475,534 of CAWUFW010006202.1, forward strand.
TGACCCTGAAAGACAATTGGTTTATTGAGGATTTCCAACTCCATCCTAGTTAGCTTGGAGAAAGCAGCAAGATACTCCCCGGAGAAGACACATGGGTGTTCAATGACTAGCCTTTCAACAATTATGTGAAACAAGTATTGGCAAAGGCAATAAGTCTCCATTTACTCCTTAAACTATTGGTGTTGTGCTTATTAGACCTGTCAGCCTTAGAGTGATATTCCCTCAAACTTTTTGCCTTCCTCCTCTATTTTTGCTCATCTTGTTTTTTGCTGGCTTTAAGACTCTCTGCACTTTACCACTGCTAACCAGTGCTAAAGTGTGTGTACTCCGAAAAAGCGCTTTGACGCCTCGTCAGGGGTAGTAAGCGCTATATAAATGCAATTACAATACAATACTCTCCTCTCACCATGGTGAAGTTGGCAATACCCAGTTGGCATATTTAATTTACTTGTAAGCCCCTAGTAAAGTGGTACTACCTGGGCCTGTAAATGCTACTAGTGAGCCTGCAGCACTGATTGTGCCACCCATTTAAATAGCCCTTTAAACATGTCTCAGGCCTGCCATAGCAGCCTGTGTGTGCAGTTTTAAACTACCATTTTTTTAAAGTGACTTTGTCTAGTTCTGCATGGAAAGTTTTGGAGTGATACATCAAGCAGGGGCCGAGAAAAAAGGGGCGGTCAAAGAAATGTATTAGAATGTATCTAATGGATTTCGATTTGCAGTATGTCACCAGGGGATGGATAGGCACCTTGCCTCCCATCATGGGGTTGGATCTCACTATGTGCCAATGTTTGGGGAGCATGTGCTTGATGTTATCAATTCACTATTTAAAGTGGTAATAAGCCTTACTTTGTTGGGGGTCATCCTTCGCTCTCCCCTTCTTGATGAGGAGACAGGCTCTGGTCAACTTACCTGCTTTCTCACTAGCAGTTGAGAATCTTATTGGAATATCCTCTGGCCCTGAACCTGTGGGTCATTCTACTCTCTTCTTCTTGGTAGGCCTGCCCAATACTGCAATTGAGTTTTGCCCTCAGGAATTCTCCAAATGGGATACTCCATTTGAGTTTCTTTGGGTGGTGGCTGCGAGCATGAAGTACTCTATTATCCGCTGTGCTTTTGCGGAAGAGACTCACATGTACGGGCTTATCAATGATCTTAACACATGCATCCAGAAAATCCATCTTCCTGTAATGTATCTTATGTGTGAAAGACAAATTAAGGTTGTTGTTGGAGATGTGCGTTAGAAATTCATGTAACAAATCCCAAAAGATAAAAAGATAGTCTATGTAACAAGTCCAGAGAATTATATGTTTGGTCCATCTCTCGTTTCTCTCAGTCCACACATTCTGCTCCTCCCACAACCCACGAAAATACCAGCGCAGCTTGGAGCAAATCAGCTGCCCATAGCAGTTCTGATCAATTGGCGGTGCCACACATCATTAAACAGAAAAAAAATTGTTGTCTAAACAAAATATCAACATCTTAAGTAACATAATGGAATGATCATACATATATATTACCCGTCACAAAAGAAAGGTCTGCACACCTGGATGCCCAGACTATGGTTAATACATGTATAAAATGACACTACATCCATGGTTACCAGTGTGCAATCTGTCTCCCAGGGTATCTCCCCCACTTTGGTGATAAAATCGGTGCCATCCCTACAGTTTAAAGGAATATGGAGTACATACGTAATAGGTAAAGATCCAAATAAATGGAGGTATGCTCAAGGAGACTATTGTTTGTAAATATGATAGGTCTTCCTGGTAGTGTATCTCTGTCTTTATGGACTTTCGGTAGCAATTAAAGGCAAGGTGCTACAAGATTGCTTACATGTGAAAATTGAGATTCATCCGTACTCAAAAGGCCTTGCTCCCTCCAATCCCCTAGAAGAGTGTAATAGCTGGAGATAGTTTGTTTAAAGATATCAAAAGTGGATGTCTCATAACTTCTATTTGTCTCCTGTAGGTTATGTCCCAAAGGACCACATTTCCGCCCTTATCTGCGGGTTTAATGATGATGGTGGTGTCTTTAGCTAGAGTGTCGAAGGCCGTTCCCTGGCCTCTTGTGAGATTAAAGGCATAACTGTTTTTGGAATTTTGCCAGATTTTCATGAGATCACGGGTAACCACCTCGTGAAACGTATCTATACTGTCATGTGATGTGGTAGGATTGCATCTGGATTTTTAGTTTAAAATGGTTAGTACTTGTTCTGTCTGTTTCTAGGTTTAAAGAGCAAAGGATATCCTTCTCTGAAGCCATGTTAGTTTCACCTCCCTCCAAATCAGTCAAGGCATTTACGCCTTCAATATCCCCTAGGCACAAACTGTCAAAGGTAGAATCGTGACAATCAGAAACAGTCTTAATGTTATGCTTCTTTTCTTGTTGAATAAAAACTATCATAAGTTTTAATTTGCGTGCAAAAACTCCCTCTTAACCCTCTCGGAAGAGTGGTCCTCCTCAAAATGATGGTCCGCCCCGCCTCTTGTATGTCCTCCAGAATCTCCCGATCCATCTCCCTCGCAGCTGGTTTCGCGATCTGGACGAAGTGATTACCAACTTCCTTTGGGGGGGCTCAAGAGCGCATTTAGCTCTCACAACTTGCCAACGGACTACATACGAGGGTGGAATGGGCATGACAAATCTCTTTTTATATTATCTCACCACTCGCCTCCTGATAATCCATGATTGGTTTAAAGGTGGATGGTCGGATCCAGCATACCGGCTTGAACTGGGACGTCTTGGATTCGCTCAGGCCCAAGCAATGCTATACGGAACCCCCAATCCCTCAGACCCTACCAGTAGTTACTCGTTTGGCTTTACTGGCATTGCGGTCGGAACTGAGGCACATCCACTGGGACACCAAGATCACATTACAAACTCCATTATGGCACGGCACCTGGCTGCGGGAGGTGGGGACTGACGGGTTTTCAAGCGTGGGACCTGATAGGCATTACCCATCTTGGTGATAACTGGAAAGGAGAACATCTGTCCTCCTTCCAGGACTTACAACGCACATACTCGTTACGCTCTACGCAATTCTTTAAATATCTCCAGTTACGTCACGCCCTTGCCATTCACATCCCTAACCAAGAATCATTTCCCGAGTTCAGCCCCTTGGAAGCCAAAATTCTCATGGGGGACCTAGGGAAGGGAGGAATATCCCAAATCTACAGATCCCTGATAAACAACACTCCGTCCACGCTGGACCCTATTAGAACTAGATGGGAGGGGTGGGTGGGCCCTCTTGAGGACGAGGATTGGAGAGACGCCCTTATGGCCCCCAGAACTCTCACTATCTCTGCCAGACTTCGCCTTATACAGATATACTATCTGCACTGCGCATATCTTACACCGGCACGATTGCACAAAGCTGGACTCCTCCCAGCCCCACAATGTCCACGCTGTCGAGAGGTACCAGCCGACTTCTTCTATATGGTCTGGTCCTGCGCGGTCATATCTCAATACTGGGTGTCAGTCACAACGGAACTGAGTGGCGTACTGGGATGGGAGGTGCCCCTTACTCCGCTGGCTCTTCTTCTGGGGGTGATGGAAGGAATGGATGGCTCCCGAGCCGACAAGTTGTTCCTAGGTACAGCCATCCTGATTGTTAAAAGAGACATTGCAGTGGCCTGGAAGGATTCCAAGCCTCCTTCTATTTCGAAATGGCGGAGGTGAGTGGATTGATGTGCTATCCAAAAAGCGGTTTATGAGGCAAGAGGGTGCCCAAATAAATATGAACGAGTATGGGGTAAATGGATGGGAATATTGGACTGATTGCTCGTGGTGCTAAGGGTGGACTCTTTCTTATTCAATCTTAAGTTTATTGCTGGGGAGATACTAAGTGGATATGCAATGAAATGTCATGTCACAGTGCTACAAGTGTTTTTATAGCGGTCTTGTTTTTTCCAAAATGCCAATAAAGTTAGTTATCAAAAAAAAAAAAGTTTTCATTTACATATAAACAAAATAAGTCAATGCGTCTTCTACAATAGTCCAGGTTCTAAAACAGACTGTTCATCTCAGCTCAAAGTGTGTGTGACTAGGTTAATGACTCAACTGGTTTCCACCCATCATTTTCTTTGTTTTCCCATGCGCCAAAGTGTTCTTGGCTGTGTCAATCACTTCTTTGGGTTTGGTCCTTTTGCGTTGTTTCCGTCTTTACCTTTGGGTGGTCTTCTGTTTGCGCTTGATTCAACTGTAAAAAACGGTACTCGTCAAGTGAGTTGAAAGGTAAGGTATTCTTATCAGACACACCCAATTGTTCTTCCAGGTCTGAAGAGTAGGTGTCAGAGCCAGATTCTAAGGTAGCCAGTTCTGATTGCCCCAGAGCTCCGAGTTGTTCAAACTCTTATTGCTCCATCAAATTTCCTCCCAAAGATCAAAATACGGCCATTGGCATAATCTTGTTTATCCTGCAGAGACTTGCATCTTTCTTTCAATTTAATTTCCTCCTCACATTTGTTGAGTCTCACTGTAATCTTTCTGAGGAAGTTGCGAATTTCCTCCTGCTCCAGATGTTTATCCAATATCTCTTTCAACTTCGTAATCTCATCCACTGTTTGCTCAAGTTCCATGTTAGCATATTTAGATAGTAAGCCCATCATGGTTTTGCAGGTTGCTGCCATTAATTGCGATAATTCTTCTAGTTGTTTGGGGTTTGGATTATGATAGGTGGGGGGTAATCAAGATTTGTAAGTCCTATGTAATTGTCTAATGAACTAACTTCCCATCATCTATTTGCCTCCTTCTTAAGTAGCTTCTCCTAGTGAAAGTTGTTGTTTTAAGGGTTTTCGCTGTTTCTCTACTACCGCCAACAACTGCTCCAGTATCCCCAAAGTGACATTGTCATTCTCATTGAACAGATTACGTGCTGCATCTGTCCTTTTTTGTCTAGCACCAATCATCCTTGTGTCGTGAGTAATGCAGTTTTCCCAAGGGTTTCACACAAAATCTACAAATGTAAACTGAAGAACTGTGTCTTATGCCGTGTCAATGTCGGACACACAGGGTAGAAAGGAGGGTTGGCTGAGGGAGCAGAGGTTTCCACAAAAGTGCAAAATGCAAAGCTTGCAAAGGCAGAAAGAACAAGAAAAAGATCAGTTACCAATGGGAAAGACAGCTAACAATAACAAATTCATCACCTGCAGCAGCGATAACTGTGTGTATGTCTTGATGTACCCGTGTGGCTACCATTGTGGGCAGTACCATATTTCCAGTAAAGAAGAGAATACTGGAACATCTCAGTGCGATAAAGAATTGTGATTTTAATTACCCTGCAGCTAGACATTGGTCGAATGAGCATAAAAAGAACGTTGACCTTTTGTCGTTTTTTGGAATTGACAGGATTACCAGGAACCTGTGTGGAGGAGACAGAGAGAAGAAACTTAGACTTCTGGAGTCGGAGTATATTATTCTCCTTGGTAGCAAGTCTCCCGGAGGCCTCAACTTGGATGAGGAGCTTTATGTGCACATCGGCTGATGTGAATACGGATAGTGATGGGCTCCCTTTGTAGGTATTACTAAGGATACATCGAATCTCATGACAATTTGTTTTAGATTCTTGGTAGATTTACCTAGTTTATTTATCTCCGATAGCTTCACTCAGATTTTCTTGAAAACCTCTCAGCTGCTGCCGACAGTGATTTGGTGACTCAGTGCAGACATTTGTTATTCGATATATATTTCTAGGGTACATTGCGAATTTATCTCAGGTATGTTTGTGTGCACTTTTGATTATCAGTATTATTTATTTTATATATTTTTGCGTTTGGTTTCTTAATCAAGATATGACTATTGTGAAATTTAGAGATACAACAGCAATGTATGACCGACGTCATTTGGGAATGTTAGGATAAGTCAGAGGGATTTTGAAGCTGTAAAGAGCTACTCAGCTATTACGGTGAATTTAGTGGAGACTAACCACTATTTTATTTTCCTAATAACATTTATTTCTACTGCTGATCAACAGGCCACTTGGCCTTTTATGTCAAAATGTTTAAATGCTAAAACGTTATGGGATTTTCCAATATTATACGTGAATAATGCATTTTACCATTAGGCATTCCGCACCGTCTTTTTTTGGAAGGTTTGAAAGCAGCACCCTATTCACGCGGTCCATCATCTGGCTTGATACAATGTTTCATGCGCTTTGCTATTCTATTTAGAAACAATGTTGCAGCATTTTCATGTGATTATTACGCTTTCTGAATCAGCAACTCTTTTATAGATGTAGGTTTAAAATAGTTACTAACCACTCTGCTGTTCCATCCAGTTTACTATGTTTATGGTGATCTCATGAAGGTCAATGCTGAGTAAAATGAACTATTTCTCCTGTACCTGTAAAATGAAAGAATGCATTTATCATGAACCTTTTTCCTCACTGAAGGGCAAACACTTAATTTTGATGTTACTTTTACTTTAACTTTCATTTTTGTCAAAAAGGATAGAGTATCCACAGATGTTTTCTATGTCTATTGTTTATGTTATCTGTTATATGGTGGTAGTGCACGCTGTTTTTCAGGCTGTAAGGAAGACCATCAGGTTGAAACGTGTTGCCAAATAAATCCATGTTGAAACTCGAACTGTAGAGTGCAAGATCTTTGTGATATTACCTTAGCACATTCCTTTTGTGAAATTTGAACGGGACTTGCACCCATTGCTCAGCACCGGCCCAGCAAGGTGAAAGTGACCAGATTATTGCAGGATTCTCGCTGTGGAGATATATAGATATATATATATATATATATATATATCACCTTCTGAATTCCAAAGGGTAACCGTACCCCTAAATGAAGAAAGCACTCTCGGGGGTGACCTCACAATTCCTTCCACAGATGCCGGTGGACGCTATAGATATATTTGCAGAATCAGTAAACAGAGATCTAGTGGGTCTTCGACGGGAAAAATAAACGATCAAAAGCGGAGATGAACTTTTCAAAGGAGCACCAATCAGCATTATACAATCTATGCCAAGAGACATCAATAGTATGTAAGCCATCTGACAAAGGTGGGAGTATTGTCCTGCAAACACGCGAACGATATAACCTAGAAGCTAACCGACAACTAGCTGATGTTCACTGTTACGAGAAGATCAATGAGAAGATCTATAATCAAAGTATAACGAATTACCATCTGATGACATGCAAATGGTATGAGAGAAACATGTTAGAGACAGAGGAATACCTATTTCTTAGATGTTTAAATCCTATGATTCCGACCTTTTACCACCTTCCAAAGGTACATAAGGATAAGTTGAATCCCCCGGGAAGACCAATTGACTCCTCGCAGGGAAGTGTGACTCAACACATGTCTACTTACATAGACTATTTCCTCTCACAACATGTGGAGAAACTGTCATCTTACATCAGAGACACAAAAGATTTTTTAAGGCACATCAATGAAATACGGTGGGAGGACGGCTCCCAACTTATGGTCTTGGACATCACGAGCCTCTATACATGCATAGCCCATGAAGATGGACTAAGGGCAGTGAAGTTCTTTCTGGATAATCGCCCTCTGAAATACCTAGAACATAATGCCATGTTGATGGATTTCATTGAATTTTGTCTTGAAAATAACATGTTTCTCTTCCAGAATCAATACTTCAGACAGATCTCAGGGGCGGCCATGGGCACCTGCTTCGCCCCAAGCTATACTAACTTATTCGTAGGCTGGTGGGAGGAGCAGGTAGCCTGGGCCACGTCCAACCAAATCTGGACAGAGAACATTATAACTTGGCATCGATATATCGAGGACCTCTTTATCATTTGGAAGGGGTCACCGGAAACAGCGAGGTCCTACATAGATGTGTTAAATTCCAACACGGTCAACTTAAAGTTTACGGGGGAGGTGAATTCCCAATCAGTAAACTATTTGGACCTCAATGTCTATATCTCAGAGGGTAAACTGTGTACTAGGCTGCATAGAAAATCAACGGCGGGTAATTCTACCCTCCACGCCATAAGTAGTCATCCTAAGAAACTCATTAATAGCGTCCCATATGGGGAGCTATTAAGACTGAAAAGAAATAGTACCAACGAATTTGAGTTTCAATTAGCTGCAAAAGAGAGCCTAAGGCGATTTGGTTTAAGGGGATATAGCAACCTGGTCCTGGCACAAGCACTAAAAAGAGCAAACTCCCTGGTAAGAACAGACCTGCTAAAAGATACTTCTAAAGAGGCAATTGAATCCACCAAAGTGAATGGAAAGTTCAGAATGATCACTACATACTCTAAAAACGCTGGGCAGTTAAAGAAAATTCTGAGGAAAAATTGGCATACCTTATTATCTGACACTATCATAGGGAGTGATCTACCCTCCAATCCCTTAGTTACATTCAGAAAGGCCAGATCCCTTAGAAATGATTTGATTCACAGCCACCAGGCCAAAGAAATCATTAAACCAATGTTGACACCACTCAATGGCTTCTTCCCCTGTGGGAAATGTAAGGCCTGTAGCAAAAGCAAAAGAGTCCAGTCCTATAGTATTCCAGGCCTGGACAAACCGAAGAATATTAAGAAATTTCTAACATGTACAACACCTTACACGGTCTATTGTTTGAATTGCCCGTGTGGCCTGAAATATATCGGTAGCACGATCCATCCCACAAAGGTCCGAATATTGGAACATATGAGGGCCATAACAAATGGGGATGGGACATACCCTGTCGCAAGACATTTCAATAAAGTACACCAACGTAATAGGGATCTACTTACCTTCTATTGTGTCAATCATGTTCCAGCGAATCCAAGGGGAGGAGATAGAATTCTACGCCTCCGATGCCTTGAATCTCGCTATATCATAGATTTACAGACAAAAACACCTTTGGGTATGAACAGTAGTGAGGAATTGGCAGTACATCTGGGAGATTGAACTAGAACATGACCGGAGGATGGTATTTCTGACATTTCTGTCTCCACCAAAGGGGTCTCTCACAATTCCTCATTTCCCTTCCTATCTTTAGAACTTCCCTTCTCCCCGCCTTCACTCCCCCCCTGTCCCCTTTCCCCCCCTTCCCTCTTCCTACCTTCCTTTCCCCTCCTTTCCTTTTCTCTTCTCTCCATCCTCTCATCACGAATTCACAGCATCGAAGCTAGGCTTAATTAAGTGATAGATACATCACATGTTCAGAAACCCGCTCTAGTTTGCCACTAGGTTTTAGTGATTAAACTAACGTATAATTAGGTTAACAGAGATTAGGTTGGCAACCTCACTTGGGAAATTAGCCCATACAGGGCGCGATGAATTTACAAGGTATTTACCTAGTGGGACATGGACATCCGACATTGAATACATATTTGTGTGCAATTCCGCGGCCAAATTGGCCCATACAGGGAGAGAAAGGTTGGTTGACTGAACAGCATCTTACGTTGTAATAAATACGATTGAATCAGGTCACGTAATACTGCAAAATGTATAAAACATGGAATCATAACATATTAATGCAATGTATATAATATGCATACGTGACTTTACTTCATTTTGATAATCTATGATGGGGTAATGTAAGAACAATATCCAGAATATCAATGGACTGTTATGCCGTTGCCGTTATAGAAATGTAATTGCACAGTGTTAAAATGGCAGAACTCTTTGCATTTGCGATCTTGGTCCCTCTTCTGTGTCGTCAACAGGAAAATGCATTGTATGTATAAAAAATGGTGGCTTTGGCGCGCCCGACAAACATTGAGAAAGGCGTCAGCCGAAACGCGTCTGTTTGGCCAGACTTTGTTTAAATAAATTCACGGAACTCACCCCCGAGAGTGCTTTCTTCATTTAGGGGTACGGTTACCCTTCGGAAGCTGTCATATGCATGCGGGAGCACCCCCGCAATAGCAGCACCTGCCCGCGAGTGCATCGATTTGGTGACTTTGGAGCTGATATATATATATATATATATATATATATTCACTGAAAAAACCATAAGGTTTTAGGGACAGTTATAGTTAGTTGGACATTGCACTCGTACAAAACCCGTGAAATTCCCCCGTTATAGTTAGTTCAGGTAACTATAACTCGCGCCCCACAATGCACTGCTGATGACGTCACATATTACATCACTCATGACATGGTCAGTGACATCACTGATGACATCACTGATGACATCTCAAATGACATCACTGATGACATCATCCAGTGACTGTGTGTTTCTGTAAAGTTTAAATATGTTTAATATATATATAGGGAAAGGCGTATTGAAGAATGAGTGGGTGTATAAGTGTCTGTATGGATGATTTAGTAGGTGCGTGACTAACTCGATAAGTGAGTGATTAAACGTATCTTACTGAATGCATGGGTTAGTGACTAAACTGGGTGAATGTCTGTATCCGTCTGTCTGTTGCTGTGTAAGTGGTGCATGGGTTTGTGAATAGCTACATGAGTGTCTATATGAGTTATTGATTGGTTGTCTGAGTATCTGTATGGGTGCCTGAGTGTTTGTGTGGGTGGGGTGTGTGCGACTGTGCATATATGTGTGAGTGGGTGATTCACTGGGTGGATGGTTTCAAGAGTGCATCTGTGATAGACTGTATGGGTGGGTAAGTGTGTGTAAGAGTGTGTTAGTGAGTGAGTGTATGTCCCAGTGGTACATGTGTGAGTAACTACATATGTGAAAGGCAGTATATATGTGTGTTGGAGTATATAAATGGCTATAAGCGAGAGTGTGTGAATGTGAGAGTGACTGTATGGATGAGTGTGTGCTTGTATCATTTATTGTATAAGAGCGTAAGAATGTGCTAGTATTTGTATGAGTAAGTGAGCTGGTGTGTGTATAACTGTATAGGTGAGTAAATGGCAGTGTGTTTAATTATTTGCATGACTGACTAGGTGTGTGAGTACCTCTATGGATGAGTGGCGGTGTTTGAGTGTCTATATAGGAGTATGAGTGCATATGATAGTCTTGTACTGAGTGACCATAAGTATGAGTGACTGTACGGGTGAGTGAGTGGATTTGTGTGTGTAGACCTAAGAATCAGTGAGTGGGTATGTAGTTATTGGTGTTGGAGTGTCTATGGTTTTGAGAATGGCAGTCTGTAATTTAGAGTGGGTGTATCAAAGGTTATATTAGGGTGTGAGGAGGTGCATTAAATTCTCACATGGATGATGTCATCAGTGATGTCATCAGTGATGTCATTTGAGATGTCATCAGTGATGTTACTGACCATGTCATGAGTGATGTAATATGTGACGTCATCAGCAGTGCATTGCGGGGCGCGAGTTATAGTTACCTGAACTAACTATAACGGGGGAATTTCACGGGTTTTGTACGAGTGCAATGTCCAACTAACTATAACTGTCCCTAAAACCTTATGGTTTTTCAGTGAATTTCAAAGGTTTTTTAAATGCTAATTCCTAACTATAACGTGTCTGAAACCTATGGTTTTTTCAGTGAATTTCAAAGGTTTTGTAAATGACAATTTTTAAATGTATTAATTGTTATATTTATTTTTTGATACTGATTTACAAATTTTTTTAAACTATTTATTTTTAGATATTTTATTTTTTAAATCACATTGTAATTACATTATACATTACATTACAAAATATACTTTCTCAGAATGAATTACTTTAGTTTAAATACTTTGCAAATAGGCAATAGACTTTTAAGTACAGTAGTTACAGTTGTTGCAATGGGCAACACAATTTCAAAAACAAAGCAACATTGAGCTCAATGTGAATTTTTAGTTAAATGCAATTAGTTACTTTATGGATTACTTTTCTAACCACAGGACTGGATCCTAGATTCAGTCCTGGGACATCTCCTGTAAACAGTTGAGTAAAAGCGTTTTGGTTACAGTAGTGATTTTTAAGGAATATTATTGTATTTTAAAAGTTGACACTTAGAAACTTTTTCATATAGAATCATCAATGTTATCCTATGGGAGGAAATTCACTTAGCAGGTAAGTAGTGTTATCGTTACTTTTTCTTACTCAGTGGTGGATCCTGGAACCAGCACTGGTGCATCTCCTGTAAACAGTTGAAAGAATGCGTTTAAGTCACACATGCGATTTTTAAGGAATATTTGTAGTTTGTGAAAATCGACACTTTGAAACTTTTCTGCTGAAAACCAGACAATGGATTCCTATGGAAGGAAATTCAAGTTACTGGTAAGTACGGTTAGAATTACTTTTCAGGGTCAGTGCTGGGCTAAAAGATGCAGCACTGGGTTCTCTCCTGATAACAGGTGAGTAAATCGGAATTCATAGTTCGGCTGATTTTAGAGAAATATTATAAAGTTCCAAAACTCCACACTTAGAAGAATTTCCAAGTGAAACCAGTCAATGTTAGCCTATGGAAGGAAATTCAAGTTACTGTTAAGTACGGTTAGAATTACTTTTCAGGATCAGTACTGGGCTCAAAGATGCAGCACTGAGGTCTCTCCTGATAACAGGTGAGTAAATCGGAATTCGCAGTTCGGCTGATTTTAGAGGAATATTTGCACAATGGTGAAGGAAGGGGGTGGGGCCTGAGGTGACATGTCTGCAAACACGCCCTGTGGCGCGTTTTAAGTTGGACAATTAATTCCTCCTCAATCCCGAGGGTCCCTAGGTGCCAACTAGCCCACCAGGTACCTCCAGTATGCGCCAGGGGGCTGCGTTGCAGAGAGGTGTTCAGAGGCCACGCCCCTTTTTACAACACTCTGCAATGCAGCTCCGTGGCGCTTACTGGAGGTACCTGGTGGGCTAGTTGGCCCCTAGGGACCCTCAGGATTGAAAAGGAATTTATTCGCCATCTTAAAACGCGCCACGGGGCCCGTTTGCACACATGTCACCTGAAGCCCCGCCCCCTCCCTTCACCACTGTGCAAACGCGCCCCGGGGTGCGTTTTAAGTTGGGGGATTAAGTCCCCTTGAATCCTGAGGGTCCCTGGAGTCCAACTAGCCCACCATATACCTCCAAAATGCGCCACAGAGCTGCGTTGCAGAGAGGTGTAAAAGGGGCGTGGCCTCTGTACACGTCTCTGCAACGCAGCCCCTGGCGCATACTGGAGGTTCCTGGTGGGCTAGTTGGCTCCCAGGGACCCCCAGTATTCAAGGGGAATTCGTTCCCCTCTGCAAACGCGCCAGGGCGCGTTTGCAAGTACTGCAGGGAGGGGCGGGGCCTCCGGCACGATGCCGGTCGGTTTTTTTTCTATTTTTTTTTAATGGGAGGGGGTCTGCGTGGCCCCCTTCCCTTGCCCACTATTGGCCCCAGGGACCCCATCCCCCGGGGCATGGCCTCGATTTTTTTATTTTTTTATTTGGAGGGGGGCTGCGTGGCCCCCCTCCTCAGGCCATTTAAGGCCCGGGGACCCCATCCCCGGGGCCGGCCTTGCACTTTTTTTTCTTTTTTAAAATTTGGGGAGGGGGCTGCGTGGCCCCCTCCCTGGCCCTTACGGCCCCGGGGACCCCATCCCCCGGGGCCTGGCCTCTGGTTGGGGACTGTGGGGGGTCCCCAATCCCCCACAGTCCCAGCCGGCTCCCCGCCTCCTGCGCGAGCCGGCATTGCTTTCCACATGGGGAGCAGCTAACATGCTGCTCCCCATGTGGAAAGCAATCAGCTTTGGATATTGGAAGCGAGAGCAGGTTTCCTGCTCTCTCTTCCAATATCCAAAGCAAGTTTGCAATGACAGGACGGGAGCCGCGAGGCTCCTGTCCTGTCATTGCAAACAGCAGTGTCCCGAGGGTAGGCACCCGGGACACTGCAGGAGCCGGCCCTGGGGGTGGCGGTCCCCAGGGCCACCACTGGCTCCAGGAGGGGGCCGCGCGGCCCCCTCCCCACATTTTCAAAGCCCGGGAGGTGGTGGTCCCCGGGGCTCGAGGGTCAAAACGGACCCCCATTTTTAATTTTTTAGTGCCCGGGGAGGTGGCGGTCCCGGGCGTGTGGGGGGCTGGTGCCCCCACACAGGTTAAAAATATAAAACAGAAGCCCCGGGAGGTGGCGGTCCCCGGGGCTGCGGGAGGGCAAAGAGCCCTCCCGCACCATTTTTGTTAAAGCCCCGGGGGTGGCGGTCCCCGGGGCTTGGGGGCCCTTAGAGGCCCCCATACATAAATTTAACCCCCCACCATGCCCCCGGGACTTGGCCCACCCGGGGGCAAATTAACTATCGAGCGCGGGAGACCGCGCTTTGATTTTTTTTTTTTTCGGCAGGATCCGCGCACCCTGCCGATTTTTTTTTTTTTTAATGCTTTTTTTGCCCAGGGGGTCCTTGTGGGACCCCCTGAGCAGGCCTAGGGGTTAGGGTGTTTCTACCCTGCCCCCTTTGTGCGCTTTGCGCACTTGTTTCTGTCCCTCGGTTCTACCGAGGACAAAATGACTGCCAACACTTCCTGAATGGAATGTTGACAGCCAGCTGACAGCCAATTAGCATGCAGCTCGTGATCGGGAGGGTACGCGGACCCTACTCGGCCATAGATATATATGTGACTTTACTTGTGAATTTCTCAGGAACTACTGAACGGATTTACACCATTTAAGCAAAAGGCACCAGTCTGAACCAAGGGCTACCTCTTTGCCAAATTTGGTGTAATTCCGTTCAGCAGTTTGGGCTGTAGCTGCGACTAAAGGTTCCTATGGAAAAATGAATGGGGAAAACGCGTTTTGGGACCCCCTTTTTCTCGGCCCCCGCTTGACGAATCAACCCGAGACTTTCAGGGTAGGAGCGGAGCGGAGCGCCCCAACAAGTTGGAAACTTTCGCGAATATTCGTCAACCGGCGCCAACGTTATTTCAAATAGAATGTCGCGGATTTCCTATGGATAATAGGTCCTAACTATAACTATCTACTGGCGACCGCCAGTAGATTATATATATATATATATATATATTATCGATCGAACACAACTCCTACTTCACAGGGAAGAGAGCACGCACACGAGGATTGTTGGATTAGGGTTTTTTTATTGTAATGGGCCTCCTCCGACCCAGCAGAAAGGAGAGACGCGTTTCGGCTGACACAGCAGCCTTTCTCAATCTGGTGAGCGCCATTTTTCTTTAGCATATATACTAAGTCCCAATCATAAACATAGTAGAACTATTAGTCACATGATGCGAGATAACAAATGCCCGAAAATACATTAAATGTGCAATACAATCAATAAATAAATACATAGTGGACATTGCAATATCTTGATAAAGCATATATAAAAAGAACGCATAGTGCATTAAGATGTACCTATTATATGCATAAGCAATCCAGTAAAAAATATATATACAATTTATAAAATGTACTATGGCACAGAAATGTAGAACCATCCCTTCCATTATGTTGGAACACCCACTATTAGTGTGCCATAACTTTTGGAAAAAAAAATATATATATCGCAAACCTCCTCAGGTAGCACTTCCAAAATAAATAAATCATGCTGTTTAAATACATGACAAACAGTAGACTTAGTGAAACTCATCTCTTTTTCTAGATAACATGAAAACACGCCTCAAGACTGTCAGTAAAGCCTCACTTCTGTTGCTATATAGCGCTGTGCTAATCAATTCCTAAACTGAGCTCAAACAAGCAAACGCAGTTTCTGTTTAAATTCATAAACTCGCAGTGCATATGTGGAACTGAATACCACATAGTATTGTACTTAGTGTGTTTTGACAACCTGAAAACAGTAACTTCAAACAGGCGGGGACTACTAGTCCCATAATGCCTCATCATGACTATATGCCAACTGCTGAAAGGCCCCGATAATTCATATGGCACACAAACTGTTATATAAGGCGTAGCTTGATAAAATACAGTGACGCTCAAGGTGACGCTCAAAAGAGTCCGATCTCATGTGAGATAATGTCATTTGTAAACAGCACATTTCATCGCTTGACTCCGGACAAAGGCTCTGTGTGAGTTGACAACACGAGTTAGAGGCAAACCAATACCGGCGTTCATGTTTAGAGGTTTCCACTCCTGTAGCAGCACAAAATAAACACATATGTGGGGTCGGGGGAGATTCCTACATAAAAATTGATAAGCCAAACAGGTCCTCACCGCTACAGCCATCGCTTACACGGTGCCCAGACACCAGACGTTTGTTGGCCTGCTGCGTGAGGCATGTCGAGACACAGAGACACGGACCCCGCGCGGAATGTTGGCGGACTTCCTCACGTCAAGACCAACGCCTCCCACGATGTCTGCTTCCTCTATTCCTCTTCCCGACGGATACTCTGGGGGCTGTCAGAAAAGCACATGCCATGCTGCTCCTCATATATATAACGTTTCAGCTTCCGCCTTCCTCAGGTAGTACAAGATGGTTTGCTCAGTGGCTGCACAGATGACACAGCTGAATTTTCAAAAAGCATCATGAGTGAAGATTCCATTTGGAATGTGGAATCAATGCAGTCCTGAGAGCTCTTGAGATATGCAGTAATCAGGTTGTATTATCAGTAATGTTCAGTCCATCTGGATGCAGTGATTTTAAACGGTACATCCAAAAGTTCTCTCTGGAGTCCAGTAGTTCTTCCTTTGAGACATGTTCCACGGGGAAAATCTTCAAATCTGATAGTAAATGATCCACAAGGTTAAAATGATTGGCTACAGGCTGGTCAATTTTCTTATTAATTATTGCCGATTTGTGGTTCCTGAATCGTGCACGGAGGTCATTCACTGTTTGGCCTACATATTGTTTTTTACACCTTTGCCGTTGGCACTGAATAACATAAATAATGCATGTTGAGCGACATGTAAGATGCTGTCTTATTCCATAGGTCCTTCTCGTAACAGAACTAGTTACTGATGATGTTTGTAAAAGGTATTCACACGTGATGCACCTTTTAGAGTCACAGCAATGAACCCCTGCATTTGTTACAACTTGCTTGAGTTCAGCTCTCACAATAAGAGATCGTAAATTTGGAGCTCTGCGGTAAGCAATGACTGGCGGTTGTAATTTTTAGTTCATGAATGGTGAGTAGCACATCCAGAAAAGGGAGATGATGCTTCTGTTCTGTACCACAAGCCTACAGATGCTCATTTGTATCTAAACTGGACTTCATGTCACCCACACCACACTAAACTGAGCATCATCTACAGCCAAGCACTCCGAATAAGACGCATCTGCAGCAATGAGGAAACCTGTAAAGACCATCTACAGGAGCTTGCTACATTATTTAAAAGGCGAGGCTATCCTCTGCATATCATACAGCAACAAATTGACAAGTCTTTGCAGTTACCCAGAGAAGCACTTATTTGGAATACCAACGGCAGAAACAAAAGTGACAGAACTCCATTTGTGGTTGACTATCATCCATCAGCTCCCAACTACAGAAATATAATGCAAAAAACATTTCTCTTACTGTCTACTTGTGAAAAAATGCAAAAGGTTTTTCCAAAACCGCCAGTCATTGCTTACATGTCGCTCAACATGCATTATTTATGTTATTCAGTGCCAACGGCAAAGCTGTAAAAAACAATATGTAGGCCAAACAGTGAATGACCTCCGTACACGATTCAGGAACCACAAATCGGCAATAATTAATAAGAAAATTGACCAGCCTGTAGCCAATCATTTTAACCTTGTGGATCATTTACTATCAGATTTGAAGATTTTCCCCGTGGAACATGTCTCAAAGGAAGAACTACTGGACTCCAGAGAAAACTTCTGGATGTACCGTTTAAAATCACTGCATCCAGATGGACTGAACATTACTGATAATACAACCTGATTACTGCATATCTCAAGAGCTCTCAGTACTGCATTGATTCCACATTCCAAATGGAACCTTCACTCATGATGCTTTTTGAAAATTCAGCTGCGTCATCTGTGCAGCCACTGAGCAAACCATCTTGTACTACCTGAGGAAGGCGGAAGCTGAAACGTTGTAGTGGAAATATATTTTTGTTCTTTGGTGAATCTATCTGTTTGAGTCACTTCTTTCTTGGATATATATATATATATATATATATATATATATATATATATATATATATATATATATATATATATATATATATATATATATATATGATTGATTCTTTGCATGACTGACTAGGTGTGTGAGTAACTCCATGGATGAGTGGCGGTGTGTGAGTGTCTGTATAGGTGTATGAGTGCATATGATAGTGTTGTATTGATCAGTGACTGCATGTATGAGTGATAGTATGGGTGAATGAGTGGATGTGTGTGTAGACCTAGGAATCAGTGAGTGCGTATGTAGTAACTGGTATTGGTGTGTCGATGGTTTCAAAAATGGTAGTCTGTATTTTACAGTGGGTGTATCAAAGGTTATATTAGAGTGTGAGGAGGTGCATCAGTTTTTCACTTGGATGATGTCATCAGTGATGTCATTTGAGATGTCATCAGTGATGTCACTGACCATGTCATGAATGATGTAATATGTGACGTCATCAGCAGTGCATTGCGGGGGCGTGAGTTATAGTTAGCTGAACTAACTATAACGGCGGAATTTCTCTGGTTTTGTACGAGTGAAATGTCCAACTAACTATAACGTCCCTGAAACCTTTGGTTTTTTCAGAGAATTTCTAAGGTTTTTTAAATGCTAATTTCTAACTATAACGTGCCTGAAACCTATGGTTTTTTCAGTGAATTTCAATGGTTTTTTAAATGCTAATTTCTAACTATAACGTCCCTGAAACCTATGGTTTTTTCACTGAATTTCAAAGGTTTTTTAAATGCTAATTTCTAACTATAACATACCAGTCGCGTTTCCAGAGTGGTGGAGAAAGGTGAGCGTGGCCTCCGAAACACCTCTTAGCAATCCCACTGTGTGGGATTTACTGGAGGTAACAGGAGGAGTAGTTAGCCCCCCCCCCCCAACGTCAACCTTGGCGGCCAACTATCCCTTTTATTACCACCAGTAAGTCCCACACAGCAGGATTGCTAACTTCTTATATTAGGCCCCGCCCCCTCCCTGCACCACTGTGCAAACGTGCCCCCTAGCACGTTGTAAGTTGGGGGATTAAGTCCCCTTGAATCCTGAGGGTCCCTGGGGGCCAACTAGCCCACCAGATACCTCCAGTAAGCGCCACAGAGCTGCGTTGCAGAGAGGTGGTCCGAGGCCACGCCCCTTTTTACACCTCTCTGCAACGCAGTTCTGTGGCGCTTACTGGAGGTACCTGGTGGGCTAGTTGGCCCCCAAGGACCCTCAGGATTCAAGGGGACTTAATCCCCCAACTTAAAACGTGCCACAGGGCGCGTTTGCACACTTGTCACAGGCCCGGCCCCCTCCCTGCACCTCCCGGGCCACTTCTAGCCCCGGGGACCCCATCTCCCGGGGCCTGGCGATTCCGTTGGGGACCGTGGGTGGAGCCCAATGCCCCCACGGTCCCGCCGGCTCCCCACCTCCTGCGGGAGCCGGCATTGCCTTTCCACAAGGGGAGCTGCTGACATGCAGCTCCCCTTGTGGAAAAGCAATCTGCTTTGGATTTTGGCTGTGTGTCTGAGAGGCATTGTGTGTGTGAGCATGTTTGACAGCATATATGGAGATGTAGCCGTCCTTTGGGAGCATGTGTGTTAAACTGTTGTGGGGCGGTGTGAGCCATGGTGTGGAGTGCTTCAAAGAGACACCCAGGTAGCCAAACCAGTGTTTGCTATGACAGGGCGGGAGCCGCACGGCTCCAGCCCTGCCATGGCAAACAGCAGTGTCCCGGGGTTGGACACCCCGGGACACTTCAGGAGCCGGCCCTGGGGGGGTGGCGGTCCCCAGGGCCATCAAGGGCTCCAGGAGGGGGGCCACGCGGCCCCCCTCCCTACCAGTGCAAAGCCCCGGGGAGGTGGTGGTCCCCGGGGGTCCGTAACGGACCCCCGCATTTCCATATTTAGTGCCCCGGGGAGGTGGTGGTCCCCGGGGCGTGTGGGGGGGGCTCGAGCCCCCCACACAGGTTTTTTTCCCCAAAAAATAGAGCCCCGGGGAGGTGGCGGTCCCCGGGTCTGCGGAGGGGCCGCGTGCCCCCCGCAGTGGTTTCTGGAAGCCCCGGGGAGGTGGCGGTCCCCAGGGCAGCGTGGGGGGGGGATTGGGACCCCCCCACGCATTTTATTTCACAGCCCCGGGGAGGTGGCGGTCCCCGGGGCTGCTAATTAATTGGCAGTGCCCCCGGGACCTGGCCCACCCGGGGGCTTTTTGAAAACGAAGCGCGGGAGCCCTAATAATTTCGGCGGGATTCGCGACCCCAACGCGATTTCCGCCGAACTTATGAAAAAAAAATGCTTTTTTGGGCCCTGAGCAGGCCTAGGGGGTCAGGGTGTTTCTACCCTGCCCCCTTTTATTGTTTTTTTAACCTCTTTTTTCTGTTTTCTACCGAGTCACAAGATGACTGCCAACACTTCCTGGTTTGGAGTGTTGGCAGCCAATTAGAATGAAGCTCGTGGTCGGGAGGGTTCGCAAACCCTCCTCGTCCACAGATATCGAAACTTTTTCTTTCTTTAATTTCTCAGCAACTACTGAACGGATTTACACCATTTAACAAAAAGGGATCTTTCTGAACCAAGACCTACCTTTTTGCCAAATTTGGTGTAATTCCGTTCAGCAGTTCGGGCTGTAGCTTTGTCTAAAGTTTCCTATGGAAAATCACATGGGGAAAACGCGTTTTGGGACCCCCCCTTTTTTCTCTGCCCCCGCTTGACGAATCACCCTGAAACTTTCAAGACAGGAGCTGACCGGAGCGCCCCACTAGTTTTGAAAATTAAGCGAAGATTCGTCAAACGGCACCAAAGTTATTGGGGATACAAAAAACGCCTTTCCTATGGAAACTAGGTCCTAACTATAACTACCTACTGGCGACCGCCAGTAGGTAATATATTTATATACACACACATATATACATACATATACATACACACAGGGTAGAGTATCCCACAACTCTTGCATGTAAAATATTCTATGCACTAACAAAGTGAATCCTATTGATTACATCTTTATTTTACTAATTTGGAGAACAAAACACTAGTCATATTCCAAGCCCGTCAAAGACTTACGTTTTCTGGAGGAATGATTGAGTCACCCCAATTGTTAATGCTTCGAAAAGACAAAAGGACCCTCTGGAGTATTGTCAATTGACTGATCATTCGGCCCAGGGAAGCAGTTTTAAATAGTTAACCGAGTAGAGACTGTCTAACTGGGGCGTAACATAAATACCCAAGTATTTAATGTGCTTCTGGGCCCACCAAAGCAGAGAATTGTTTTTTTTTACGTTTTATATAGCGCAAACTCAGTCCAAGGACACTGAAGCGCTTTATATGAGCACCAGTTACATTATGCATGTTCAGATTTTTTTTTAAAGGCACAGAGAGATTAAGAGATTTGCCTAGAAACACAGGATATGGAGCCGATGCAGGGCCTCAAACCTGGTTCCTCAGTTACAAATTCAGCAGCTGTGGCCGAGCCTCCACATCCTCTCACGTGTCTGGATTGAATCAACTCCATCAGATGGCAAAGAAAGATTGAGAATCTCAGATTTATCTGTATTAACCTTAAATCTAGATACGGTCTCAAACTCCTGTTACAGTTGTAATATGTATTATAAGGAAATGGCGGGGTATGTCAATGATAATAGTATTTTGTCTGCAAACAGACTGATCTTGTTGCATTTGCTGGCAAAGGGAATGCATTTTACTTATCTTCTGTCCGTATCTTGGCAGCCAGAGGTTCAATATTTAGGGGAAATAATAAGGGGAACCGAGGGCATCTCCGTCTCATCACCCTCTGCAAACAATAATTCCCTTTCAGCTCGACACCTGTTCTCATCTGATAGGTGAACATTCAAGAGTAGCGCCACTTGATCTTGGCAAGTAAAATATTAAGTCAAATTGTGGCTTTTACCCTGCAAATCAATGGAGATACTTAACAGAAATGACAAACAATACTTTATGTTGTCTTGTTGCAATTTGCCTGTAATTTGGCCTGCATGCTTGTCATTGTGTGAGGGTGGCTGGGGCAATAGCTTGATAAAGTTCACATGTATAGTCGTGGAAGGGGATATGATCCAACTTCATGGCTGCTTGAAGTATGCATTTTTTAGATTTGAAACTTAAGAATTTCACCAAAACATCTCGGGATTTGATCATTTCTCCCATTTATCAAGCACCAATTTTGATGGCCCTCCAAATGTTTAGAGTTGTCTTTGGGTCCTCTAGAATCTGGGCAAAAAGACAAGCAAGGAAAGCCTCCAAGACTGTGCCCTCGCCCCCGCCCACCAGGTTTCTAATGTGCAAGTTGTCACATAGTGCATGGGTTTCCAAGTCCTCGCATTTGACGAGGAAGGCGTCAGACTTTATTTTAATGCGAGAAGTATTACTTCCAGGGTACCCATTTTTCCTTCCAATTTAGTAATTTCAGATTCCATGTCAATCAGTTGCATGCCAGAGTCAATGTCAGTGTTTGGAACATATAGTTTGGAGCACAACTCAAACCGTATCATTTTCTAAACCTTTTGCAAAGTCCGCACTAACCTTCACACATACCTCCATTTTAAATGTTGAGAGACTCATCAATTAGTCTGTTTTAGTAAGGGCCATCTTGCAAAAGGGACTGGATTGTGCCCGCTGTCATCTATCGTCCCAGGGCATCTGGGCAAGGTGGGGCCACTGAAAACAGTGGTGGCACTCTTTTGTGTATGTTTCATTAGTTACATAGATAGGTGTTGCAATATCAAAGTCAGGTTACTTTTGCCTGAATCCAATTTGCTTCATATAGCAGCTCATGTCTTCTGGTGTCATCGGGACCCCAAAGGGTTAGCGCATTCCTGTCGAGCAGCAGACAAAGTAGCAGTGCCCCAAAGAACAGTGTTGCAGTACAGCTACCCCAGAGAAGTTAGGGTTGCAAATGCCAACATGTACTCCCCTCATTCAAAAATTTTACGTTGGTGACTCAGAGGGCCCACTCGTTTATCAGGGAGGGGCCAAGCAAAGCAAGTCAGCCTTGAGCAGCAGGGGTGGGGGGGGGGGTCTAGAGAGCTCACCCATATCATCGCCAGAGTTCGTTACTTCAGCACAATATCAATAGGGGGGACTGGCAGATGAACTATGCTTCCACACTGCAATAGGCTACCTCTCCTCAGCAGCTGTTGAAGGTCTTCAATCAGCGCAGTGCCTCCATGCCCTATCGCCTAGACCTGCAACAGCACGCCTTCCACTCCAAAGCATGTCTTTCCACTCTCTGTCACCGCCACGTACTCGCAGACTCCACAGATCATGGGCCATCCCTTGGAGATGTCAAAGGGTGACAAACTTCTTGATCATTACCTGCAAGCCAGAGTACAGTGGGTCAACCCACCAGGTGAGTTAGGTCGAAGCAAGTCCTCCTCCGACAAGCGAGGCTCCCACCGATAACAGAGCGGGCTGCACCTCAGGGACTATCCATTGTTCAAAGCCTCTCCATGCCTCGCCTGCTGGCTGCAGACTGACTGGGCAGTTTCACACCATTATATTGGGCTCAGGATTGGGGATATCAAGAGTTTATGGATAAGTCTCACCAGAGCCACTGCAAAGAACGTCCAGAAAGCCATCTTGGCAGGTCACGCCTCCGGACACAGAGAACTCTTTCTTGCTTCTCTGACTTTTCATAGCTCATGAGCTATACTGATAAATTCTTAGGACATGAATAACCTCAAACAATTTCTGTCTCAAGATTGAGCCAGCAAGAGAGATCCAACGTACCTCACCTACACTATGAAGAATCGTAAAATGACTTGCATACAGAGCGCTTCAGACTGCACCTCTATGAAAATGTCGAAGAGTAACTTGAGGGATAGCTTCGAGATGCGTAGTTTGTACATTTTCTTGCTTTTCCAATAAATGCGGAATCTTAGTCACACAACAGGAGAGACAGGATGAGAAAGTAAAAGGTAGAAGTGAAGGGATATGTGTTTATCTTTGTGAAAAATTATATGAGGTGATACTAAATCTGCAGTTGCCGTTTTAAACAGTTCTGTACAAGGCAAAACGTCTGCCATTTTTAAATTTGAAAAAACACTGGGGATGATCAAAAATGATTCACACACCATGAAATACTGGGACATATTTTGTGAGCACCCTTCAGAATTACCTTTACACACAATATCTTCTTACACATTGCATTGATATACACTGCGCTTCAAAATGCCATCCATGCATTATAAGTGATGAATGGTGCAGAGACTTTGCTGGGTTCCACCAAATCCATGCAACCTTTTTTCATGATCCCAGTGCAAACAAAGAAAATATATATTATCCTATTTTATGATTGCTTCATCAGTTAGAGTTAATAGCAGAGCTATGAACGAGTTTCAATCCAGAGAGATGGAAGCTGGCATAGTGGTACCACAAAAGATAATAAAGAAGCCTACCAATGTTTCTTGACCAGGTTATTAAACACCTAGGATTTACTTTGTTTCACTTTAGGTATATTCGTTGGAGTCCCGCACAGATGTGGATGAATCTTGGGTATCTTATGCCTTCACCTTTATCTTAGAGTATAATACAGTTGTGGTAGCATGGGCACTTTGTAGGGCATAGAAGGGAAATCCTTTCTTTGGGTATTTCCTGACCTCATCGTTATTAGTATTTGTTCATCCATTATATATTTAACTCCTCTACAGAATGAGTTCCACAAGGGATGATTGAGGAGTTAAGTACTAATGCTTCATAGAGATCACCACTGGTGACTCTACTATGATGTGTTTCTGCCTCTCTCCCACTCAATGTACCTGTACAAAGGTGCTTGCGAAATGTTATGGCTTTTACTCCAACTTCCTGTGGGAGTCTGCAATCTGTGGCAGACATTACTTTAAGTAGTGGATGGCTGCGAAACAGATAAATGGCTTTACATCCCATCTCCAGGGCACTCACGGTCTCATCTTTTTTCTTTTTATAAATGTGACTTACTTCTTGGCCCATTTTTATTAGATCTCCCCTGCACAGTGCATGCTCTGTAAGATGTGTACGGTTTACAATTCAGTGGGCTTCCAACCCGCCTACAGCATACCATTAGTTGTTTTCTTTGTCACTCCTATTTGCAATCTTTCAATTGCTTAGCTTCCACAGGGTTCCCTTTCTTTCTTGAGTTAGCTCATCTCTGGAGCATGGACCAAATACGGGTGCTCCCTCGTCTTTGTTCTTTCTTGCCTTTTTGCAACACACTTTTTTTCTTAATTTTAGAAGCGTTTCAGTATTATTACTGGACCTGCAATGTGATTTACTACTTTTAACACAGGTATAGGGCTTCTTATTTATGTTGCTTTCACGCTATCTGTTGTCTCTATTGACGTTTTAGTTACTTACACCCACAACTGTACTACATTGTGCCACTCTAGGCTACTCCATCCAGTCCACACAATGCCACTCTACTATATGCCACTACTCTACGGTATGCCACTGTGCGGCACCCTACGCCATTCCATTCTATGCCCCTTTACACTACGCCACTCTAATCTAAGAAACATCACTCTATGCCACTCCACTCGACATAATGCCAGTCTATGGCACTCTACACCACTACGCCATTCCATTCTATGCCACTCTACGCTACTCTGCTCAATGCAACTCTGCTTTACTCTATGCCACTCCATTCTACTCTCTGCCACTCCCCTCTACACCAATCTAATCTACACCGATCTACATCACTCTACGCCACTGCACTAACTTTTAGCCATGCTGAACAGCAGCCACGCCACTGTACAATATGGCTAAATGGCTTTGGCAGAGCAAATTGCTCTCACACGACTTACTGGCTTTGCCAAAAATTGTTTTACATTTTGTAATGCTGTGAGTGACCCTGTTACTATACCCAACTAGTTTTTATGCAGTAAGTGAGCACAGGCAAAGCCAGCCGCCCTCAGGCCCATCCACGTTTCATTCTTTTTTTTCTTTCTAAAGGTCTGTCTTTGTGTGACACGCAGTACATTTATATGTAGTTTTATTAATTGGTTCTACAAAAAAAATGTATGTACAGTTTCTAAATTATTACACATTTACAACCTCTTGCACATAATTACCAATTCCTAAAACAATACCTACTCTACCCTCATAATAGCCACATGTTCTGTTGTTCCTGAATAGAACTCAGAGAGCTTTAGCACTGCACAGAAGATTTACTTATTACCCTTGTGTTAAATAGGAAAGCACATGTTTATGGGTGTCAATAGTGTTCGTCAGTAAATAGTCTCTGAAGTGCTGCTTTTGTGAATACAGCAATAGAAAAACTATGATCAATATCCTCCATTCTGGGGTTCAGAACCCACAATCTCTAGACTCATTTGGGCATTTAGTCCACGTGTTTTTTATGGCCTTAATAGTTAAATACATCAAACCCTCTTTCGTCCTATTCAATACTTGGAATATATGGCCTCGATCAAATGCATCTGAGGAGCACCAATCACTTTTTGATTTAATAAATTACTACAGTATCCCTCAAGAAAGCTAAAACGGGTACAGGGTTTTTGATAGAACCTCCGTTAAACGATTCTACTTATTTCTCCGCAAGAGGGCTCTTTGGTGGAGATCTTTTAGTAGAACGCCATAATGGCAGAGGCTCTCCTCCCAACTGACAGACTTGAGCAGAAGGCCCCAAAGATTGTACCAACTCACGTCCCAGCCACCAAGATATTTCTAGTCAAAGTTACGGGTTTATTAAGTTATTAATGGGCAGATCTCAATGTACTTAACTTCAAATACCTGTAATGGCAGGGTGTGAGCGACATCTTTGCAATGTTATGGGCCACAATGAAGGGACCCAGTGCACAGGAGTCAGCCAGGCTAAACCATGACTGGGCAACCACTTTTAAAGGGGTAGGGTGTAGTTTGATTTTCCTGTCTGTTACGGTTCAGTATACTTTCATCTTCTAATGCTGGTAACAGCAGATTGTGGGTCATATTTTCACAAAAGGAAGTGTTAGCAAGATGGGACCAATTGCCTAGGAATCAGCAAGGCTAGCCTACGAGATTGTGGCCAGCATTAATGTGGGTGGGTGTAGTTTGAATTTTCTGGCTAGCTTAGCTCAGCGTACATTCATCTTCTATTGCTGATAAAGGGAGATTGCTGGGTTATTTCTTTGCGAAAGGAAGGGTCAGCAGGACAGGACTAAGTGCCCAGGAAGCACAAGGATAGCACCAGACATTGTGAGCAACCTTAAGGTGGTAGGGATAGTTTGATTTTCCTGGCAAGCAATGCTCAGTGCACATGCATCTTCTAATGCCAATGACGGCAGATTGCGGGTCATATCTCCACAATGCGAATTCTCAGCAGTCCTGACATTAGCAAAGCTAGCCCGAAACATTCAATTCAGCCTTAAAGTGATAGGGGGGTACTCAGATTTTTCCTAGCTGATAAAGTTTGTCTCAACATACTTTTATCTGTTAATACCAATAAATAAAAAATCAAGTCACAGCGTCATAATGGAAAGGGGCAGCAGGACAGGCCAAATCGCCTGGCATTCAACAAGGCAAGCCTGAGAAACTGCGACCAGCCTTAATGTGGTAGGGGATTTTTCTTGGCTGGTAGAGCTCTGCATAATTTCATCTTTTAATGCTGCTAAGGCAGTTTAAGGCTGCATCGGATTGGTTAGGCAGGCAGTCAGGAATTGGGCGATGGGCTGGTGCCTAAGGGTCACCTATGGGCTGGGTTGTGTTAGGAGCGCTATCAACCGGGCCCCAGAGCCTTACTGTCTCTTCCTCGCCAGGCCACAATAATGTGAGGCCAGCATCATGGGCAGGCAGGCTCGGAGAGTGTAGGTTACCTCAACGTCGATAGGCCAGTATTGTTCTGGCCACTGCAGACTTTAGCTTGCCGCCATAGGGCTGGCGCAGACACCCAGAAGCAACGTCTCACTCTACTGCTCTGCTGTTAAACTGATGCGCCTGGTTGGGGGCAGGTTATGTGGCCATTATCACCTTACCTCTCCTGGAGCAGCAGCAGCTCTGTGCTTTTCTTCACCCCTTCCCTGCCAGGCCATGGCCATGAGGCTATAGTTGGCTGGGGAGGGGGAAGAGTAAGTGAAGCAGCCTCACTTAGGGCCAGTTGTTGGCACCTCAGCTTCAGAGTCTCTCAGGCCTTAGTAGACGCGGTGTATGTTTGCATAGGCCTCCCAGTGAGGCACCTTTCCCAGAAAGGGAAAATTGAGAGGGTGTAATGTTAGGGTTAGAGCTGCTGAATTTGGAAGTAGGTTCACATCCCAGCTCAACATCCTGTGATTCTGGGCAAATTACTTAATTGCCCAAGGCCTAAAATAAAAATTAATTTGATCTTCTGTAATGTGACTGGTGCTCATAAAGGGTAGATAGAGTTCACGCTATATAAAACAAAAGTCATAAATAACCTTCTGTTTGCTTATGTTTTAAGAGTCTGCAAAGGCTGGAACAGAATAGTGAAAGAGGATTCTTTATACAATAATAAAAACGTCCATATTCCTTTTTAACATGGTCTTTCTGCCTTTGTTTAGTTTTAATTATCTGTCACGGATCATTAAAGCAGCCTTTTGACCACATTTTGAACCGCTTCCACCTTATGTTTACTGTTTTAAGTACATATTGTTCAGAGAAGAAATTACCAGTTTTAGGTGATTTTCTTCACTTTCGTACCGTCCAGAACAATAAAATATGGGTAATGCCGGTTAAAATATGGCCAGGTGGCAAACATAGCCACATCAGGAGTTGTAGCCTTTGGGCCACTTTATTTCACCTCACCCACCCAGCCAACACATAGTGCTTTTAGTTTTCACCAATATTTCTGGCTCTGTGAGCTTTAAAATACATCATTTATCAAACAAATTCTCAAAAAATGAGCCCAATGAAACTAGCCCGATGCTGTTTCATATACAGGCATGATCCGGGAATGTGAGCCACTTTTTAGGTCGAGCCTGGTTAGCGCATGTGCTGCTCTGCGAGGCATGCTCCATTTGAGTATGGACTTGGCGCCACGCCCACTCTACGCCCATATTTGTCACATTGTCCTTCGTAAATGCTGGCTTCCGATTCGTTAATAGGCTTGTTAGTCCCTCCTTAGTACCGCCTAGTCTTCATTTGTAACCTCCCATGAGGACCGGCCCTTTTACTTCTGTTGTTCCACGGTATGTCTTATTTAGTCTGTAAGCACTATTTTCTTTAATGAGTTTCTCCTACTGTAGGCACGACATGCTTTCCTGCAGCATTCAGCGCGCCATGCGCGCTTTCTCTTTTCAAGCAGCACGGGACAATGGCGGCCACTTCTTTGAAATGGAATAGCACTCGCATTTACAAGAGTTTGAGCTATTGGCATTGTAAATGACAATGCCGTTTATTTATGTGTTAATTATCAAAACAGTTCAATAAAAGGCATTGTCGTTTACAATGCCAATAGCTTAAACTCTCGCAAATGCGAGACCTATTGCATTGCAAATGCTTCTTTGAGGGTGCCGCCGGGCCCAATTGTGATCCCAATCCGACCCTAGTTTAAGGACATATTTTAGCAATGGTAATTATAAGCACGATGGGACCAATTGCCAAAAATTCATAGCTTTTATCGGTGTGTTTGTAAACATAGCGGTAGTAAGCGCTGAAAAATGCTATAATACATCTTTTTTTTTTTTATCTGAGATGTCCTTGCAGTGGATCCGGTTTACGGACAGGATTTTCACTGGGACGTTTACTCCCATTCTGTTTAAAAGCTATCCAGCCAGCCGCCCCAGTCACTCAAAATAAATTATATGAAAAGTGAATTATAGCTAGAGTACAAAAATAAATGGCACATGCCTCAGCGATCATCTGATGAACACACTGCCCGCGTGTCAGCCGACTACAGGCAACCTCCGGAATAATGACAGTACGTTATCAATTAGTAAGACTCCTTGTGTAGCCTGAACACTCTTTAACTTCATTTTATGGCATGCAGAAAAGCGTCCTCACTACGATCTGCAAATAACATCTGTAAATCTCTTGATCCTCTTACAGAACCTTAATCTGCGCCCATAAAGTTCGACACCTTCTGCTGTCCCTTTTGCCATTATAAATCCTCCAGAGCTGCCTGTCGTTTTATAGACCTGATGGCCCCCTCTTCCCACAGACTGCAATTGAAGAGATCTGGTGTTATCTTCTCACGTTGCTCTTGCTGGTTGGCTCATTATCACATGGATTAGTTGTTTCCCTTTAAAGAGCTGCTGAGTGCTCCTGTCCTTGTTGCTTTTAAAAGACTGTTGTTCAAATACAAGCGCTGCCCATTCAGATTTCCTGTTCACACTGTTGCGTCGGTGGCACGCATTTGGAAAATTACCAAACTGCATCTCGTAATCCTGCAGCTTTCCTAACACCCTTCTTATTCATAGAGGTTAAACTGCGCAAGTTCATGGTCCTGTCCTCTCTTCTTTCATCCCTTAAAACAGCAGGCATTTTACACATACATCTCTTGAGTGGTGTATCTGAGTAAACGGTAGACAAAATGCTCTCACCTGCTTTGGCCCCTCTGCACAGACCAGACAGGAACCTCAGCCCACTCATGTGGCTGGCCGCTGCAGAACTGCAGCTGCGGCCGCGGTGCGGCAGGCAGTAACTCTGCACATGCGCCATCCCCGCCTCCCAGCTCACCAAGACAACGAACTGCCTGCCCAGCGCCACAGACTTTAAGGTTTTAACATGATATTGGACAATGAAACGAAACGACTATGCTCGTGGCGGCCATGTTTGAAAAGGTTCAAGTCTGCAACTTTCCTACAGAGGGACACACAAAAAAACTTTGAAAGATCATAAAAACATACTGAGGATACTTAAAATGGTAGTTCTATGTATTATTGTACCGTTCTCCCTTATAAATGCTTACTTTAGTATGTTCGTAACATTCGAGAGGTCGAAATACGTGTAGTTTCTCCATCCTGTTTCTATTCGACATAGCTCTAAATATTTCAAACATGGCCACATGGGGAAGCACAAGCAAGCGTCTTCTTAACTTTGTCATATTTTCAAGAGCCGGTGGTGCATGCTGCTGCCCCTTCACACCATCCATTCAGGGATTCTAGGGGTGTACGCGGGTGAAAGGCATTTTCTGATATTGTCGCCCTCTAGCTACTCCAAGGGAAGGTCGGATAGCTGGCAGGAAGGCGGAACACTTCGATGACGTCATAGGGAACCAGCATGGCTCTTCCAGGAAAGAAAGTGTTGTAAGGTAAGAAACGCATAGATCGACATCTGCACGAGACTGGCTGTGAACAGAATTATTTTTGTCACTCCGAGGAAATCGCCGACTCTCCTTATTTCAGTCAGTGACGGGGAAGAGGGGGCTTGAAATTCTCCAACAATCACCATGGGGTGCCAATGTAAAAATAAATTTTGTGTTTACGTTGGGAAGGTTTATTTAATGCAGTTTGACAATAGAACCAAGTGAGTTGCACAAGGAGATTTACACACTAACAAGGTTAGAGAGTGTTTTTTTCTTTCTATATGCATATTTATATAGCGCGAACTCGACCCGAAGGTATCGGAGCGCTTTACATGAGCACCGGTTACGTTACACAAGGACACATTCAGGCACGGGGAGATTAAGTGATTTGCCCAGAATCACAGGATGTGGAGGAGACCCCAGGCTCGAACCTTGGTTTCCAGCACCAAAGTCGGCAATCTAGCCGAAGGACCACATCCTGTCCAGTGAGAAACCACTATTCTGTAAGTAATATAGATTTCCCTAAATCTACCACTCCCAGACGTCTCTCTTTTGACCAGAACTTGGAATAAAACCAGGGCTTTATGTGAGGTGGATCCCAGACCCGACTGTAATGGAAAAAAAGCATTGAAAACGCAATCGGTCTCGCATTTGTTTGAGTTGGTGCTATTGGCATTGTAAATGGCAATGTCTTTTACCTATGTGTTATGGAATGTATGTATGTGATGTGTAGTGGAATTATGTGTGTTGGACTGGATTGGTTAGTTGTGTAACTGTGTGGCATGGAATTGTGTGGCGTGGATTGGATTTGTGTAGTGGAATTATGTGGCATGGTGTGCCGTGGAATTATATGGATGGTAAATATGTAGTGTTGAGTGTACCGGAATTATGTGAAGTGGGATTGTCTGTTATGGAGTGCAATTATGTGGAATGGTATTTTGTGTTGTGGAGTTTAATTAAATTGTGTGCTGTTGAATTGTTTGCAAAAGAAACAATTGATGGACGGTATGCTGGACAATGCAAACATTCACCCCCAGTCACAAGGATCTGGGTTAAATCCATCATTCCTTTGCTCACCACACCATCCCAGTTTGGACCCAGCCATATGCAAATCAGTCTTGACCCTGTTCCTTGTGGGAACAGTCCAGCCCGAACTGCCAAGCCAGGTCCTCCCTGGACCAGAAACAAGCATCCTGGGACCGGTTTCAGGGCATCACCCTTCATCAGCCAGGCTAGCTTGAATCCAGTGGTGAAGTGAGCATGGGACCTACGTCTGGGCATACCCTTCCCACTTGGGGCGACATATGCAAAAGAAACAATTGATGGACGGAATGCTGGACAATGCAAACATTCACCCATTTTTTGTGGCACGATGTGTAATTGTGTGGTGTGGGTTAGTTGTATGTTGTGTAATTGTGTTGAGTTGTATTGTATGGTTTGGTGTCCAATTATGTGGTGTGGATTGCAAATGTGTGGAGTTGAATTGTGTGGTGTGGAACTGTGTGGGTAGCTTTACCTGTTTGGTGACGAAAAAGAAGAAATATGTAGGAGCTAAGCTTCAGATCTGTGTATTTGGGTGTAAAAAAAAAGCCAGAGAGTTAGAGCTATTGGCGTTGTAAATGTCTCTTTCCTATATGTTATGGATTGGAGTGGATGTATGTGGTGTGTAGTGGAATTATGTGGGTTGTATTGGAATTGTTAGTTGTGGCGTGTGGATTCGTGTAGTGGAATTATGTGGCATGGTGTGCAGTTGTATTACGTAGATAGTAAGTATGTATTTTTGAGTGTATTGGAATTATGTGGAGTGGGATTGTGTGTAATGAAGTGCAATTATGATGAATGGTATTTTGTGTTGTGGAGTGTTATGTAGTGGAGTTTAATTACGTGGTGTGCTGTTGAATTGTATGGTATGATAAATTGTGTGTTGTAAATTGTCTATATGTGGTGTGTAGTGGAATTGTGTTGTGGGGTGGAATAATGTTTGGTTTTTGTAATTTGTGGTGTGGAATGGATTTGTGTGGAGTTGAATAGTGTGGCATGGAACAGTGGTATAGAGTGAAATTATGTTGAGTGGAATTATGTGGTGTGTGGTGGAATGTTTTTATGTGGATTGTTATGTGGTATATAGTATATTTATGTGGGGTGTATTTATGTGGTATTGAGTAGTGCGTAATTAGGTGGAGTTGAATTATGTGTTGTTGAGTGGTATTATGTTGATTGTAAATATGTTGTGTGGTTGTATGGATTGGCGTATTGAGTGGTATTGCGTAGAGTCGCATTGCGTAGAGTATAGTGGTGTGGAGTGGCGTAAAGTGGAATGCAGTTGTGTAGCATTGTGTGGAGTGCAGTTGGCTGGAGTGGTGTTGCATATTGGAGTGGGGTTGTGTGGAGTGGTGTTGTGTGGAGTGGCATTGCAAGAAGTGGCATGGGTGACACTGCATTGATTGACGCTGCATGGAGTGGTGTGGCGCAGAGTGGAGTGCAGTTGCGCGGAGTGCAGTTGTGTTGAGTGGGGCGGCATTGCATAGAGTGGAGTGCAGTTGCGTGGAGTGGCGTTGTGTGAAGTAGCATAGATTGGCGCTGCGTGGAGTGGCGTAGAGTTGAGTGACGTTGCATGTATTGGCATTGGATTGGGTGGTGTTGCGTGTAGTGGCATTGCATTGAGCTGAGTGGCATGGAGTGGAGTGCAGTTGTGCAGATTGGAGTGCAGTTGCGTGGAGTGCAGTGGCGTGGAGTAGAGTAAAGCAGAGTGGCATTGAAAAAGCAGAGTGGCATTGAGTAAAGCAGAGTGAGGTAAAGCAGAGTGTAGGGGAGTAAAGCAGAGCTGCATTGAGTGGAGGGGAGTAAAGCAGAGTGGAGAAATGGAGAGTGGAATGTAGGGGAGTAAAGCAGAGTGTAGGGGAGTAAAGCAGAGCTACATTGAGTGGAGGGAAGTAAAGCAGAGTGGAGAAAAGGAGAGTGGACTGGCCTGGAGTAAAGCAGAGTGGAGTAAAGCAGAGTGGAGGGGGGTTGAGCAGAGTGGAGTAAAGCAGAGTGTAGGGGAGTAAAGCAGAGTGGAATAAAGCAGAGCTGCATTGAGTGGAGGGGAGTAAAGCAGAGTGGCGTGGAGTAAAGCAGAGTGATGAGCGGAGGGGCGTGGAGTAAAGCATAGTGTGAAGGAGTAAAGCAGAGTGGAGTAAAGCAGAATTGCATTGAGTGAAGTGGCGTGGAGTAAAGCAGAGTGGCATTGAGCAGAGTTAAGCAGAGTGGCATGGAGTAAAGCAGAGTGGAGTAAAGCGGGGTGGAGCAAAGTGGCGTTGAGTGGAGTAAAGCCGAGTGGCTTTGAGCGGAGTGGAGTTGAGTGGAGTAAAGCAGAGTGTAGGGGAATAAAGCAGAGTGGAGTAAAGGAGAATTGCATTGAGTGGAGTGGCGTGGAGAAAAGCAGAGTGGCGTGGAGCGGAGTAAAACAGAATGGTGTAGAGTAAAGCAGAGTGGCATGGAGTAAAGCGGGGTGGAGTAAAGCAGAGCGACGTGGAGTAAAGCGGTGTGGCATTGAGTGGAGTGGAGTAAAGCAGAGTGGCATTGCACGGAGTAAAGCAGAGTGGAGTATAGTAAAGCAGAGTGGCATTGAGTGGAGTGAGGTAAATCAGAGTGGCATTGAGCTGAATGGAGTGTAGTAAAGCAGAGTGGCGTTGAGCTGAATGGAGTATAGTAAAGCAGAATGGCGTTTAGTGGAGTAAAGCAGAGTGGCATTGAGCAGAGTAGAGTGCTGTGGAGTAAAGCAGAGTGGTATGGAGTGGAGTAAAGCAGAGTGGTATGGAGTGGAGTAAAGCGGAGAGACGTGGAGTAAAGCAGAGTGGTGGGGAGTGGAGTAAAGCATGCACAAAAATTATTGTATGAATATTTCATTTTCCTACATTAATTTAAAACTTTTAATCAGCCCAAACAACACTAATGTAATTTGCAATCTACACCCAATAACTAAGCATCTTGAAAAGTAAGTTCCACTGCTGTTGAAAGCTTCACAGATGGTGATTGTGTGCTAAAAATAGCCTAAAGGCTTTAAAATACAGAAATGACCAGGTAAGCACCTTTAGAAAGTTTGTAATCGCCAAACAACAGTAAATTAGCAAAGGACGAAGTCTGTAGTTGTGGGAGTCAGAAGAATCCTTTGTAGCTGTGCGTAGCTGTAAAGAATGTTATTGTTCTTCTAACCAGCATATGTTTTTAATTGCCACATTTATCTGTAAAGGTTCCCAGCAGCAAAACATATCTATGGGGACGGTGGATGTAAGGGGGCTGGCCCTAACCAGTCGCATAACTGATGAAAGGACAATGCTCTGGGTGCTGTAAGTTTAACACGCATTGATCAACACATGGCGTGCACCAATCGCTACACAAGGAGACTGCTGGGGGCGCTTGATGTTTAACACTACGTAATACAGTGAGCAGTACCAAAGCATATATGTGAGAAGCTGGCCTGGTATATGATATCCACTAATGTAAGTGGGCACCTTGCGCCAGTCCAGACAACCCTTATGGTGATTTAAGAGGTCTTAGACAACCTTAGAAAGCTCTCTAAGTGGTAGCCGTGGAGAGCAGCCTTCAGGCTTAGTATTGAAGGAGAGTTAAGCAGCTTGTTTTACCAGAATGCAATCTTGTAGTATAGATTAAATGAAAAAGGACCCCACAAAGTATGTATACAAATATGTATTTATTATATAACACTATCTAGTACATTACAGTATCTCCCACACGAAGATAGACACAAAGCACACAATAATTTAGCAGGGAAATCACAGTAAATAACACTAATACACAGTGGGCCCCGGGGGCGACCGAACCATATACTAAGAAAGTGGTATAAGAACCACGACTCGAGTCAGGGCGATGTCGAGAGGACGTAGAATTGCTGTGGACCCACAGAACCACCCAGGGTAAGTAGATGGGGACCCCACGGAGAGCGTGTGCAGTTTGTGAACACGACCGCGTTCTCCGTACAAGTCTATGTGCAAGTCGGGGTTGAGTTTTTAAAGATTAGGGACCCTTCCCAGTGGACCCTGAAGAAACCCAGTTGAAGACAGAAGGTTGGAGAGTCTACCCCACCCGTGGATACCATGGTACCCAAGTTACCTATTCTAGGGAAGCCGGGTGCATAGGTGTGAAGTGGCATCAGAAACCGCTGTCGAACCCAATGGAGGACTTCAGGAAAGTGCTGCTGCTGGAAGAGGAGAAAATGTCCGGAAGAATCCAAACATGGATTCTTGAAGAGGAGTACCTGAAATCAGAGGGGACAGAGTCTATGTCACTCAGGGGTGACCAGGAGACTTGGAAGACGAATGCCCTCCGATGTCGGGTGCTTCAGGGATTATGTCGATGACCTTGACTCCGCAGCTATGGGGACCAGGCGATGCTGAGGACAACCAGGAGCTGGATACAAGCTGTTCCTCGAATGATGTTTAGTGCTGAGGAGTCCGTGTCCGGCGGGAGCACCAACAAGCATTGGCAAATGCAACCCACGTAGGAAGTCAAAAGGTACAAAGTTGGGACCAGCAAGGTCCAGGAGACTCACCAAGAGCAGGGGAGTCGGGGCAGGCCCAGAGCAATCAGGGGAGCCCAAAGGAAACAAATGTGATCCTCAAGTGGACCCACAGGCCGGAGGCACTGGAGTCGCGAGAGGACCTCAAGCAGCTCACCAAGAGATGCAGGCCACGATGCACACAATGCGGTGTGGCTGAAGATTCTGGTCACTGGAGGTGCTCGAGGTTGGGGCTACTTGGAGCCCGAAGATCTTCTTGCAAGATGACAACAAGCCTTTGCAATTGCAAAGTGGACACGGTACTCAGGGGTTTGGTTATTGCAACACCTACGAGGACTACTGGCCTCAAACTTGGTGAGAGGGGAGAGCAGGCCTCGGGAGCTGTGGAAAACCACCACCTGGATTGCAGAGGCCACGGAGTCCGGAGGAGCTCAGGATCTGCCAACCGGTCGACTTAGTTGCGGTGCCTGCAAATGCAGGGGAGTGACTCCTTCACTCCAAGGGAGATTACTTTGGTTGTTCTTGATGCTTTACAGGTCTTGGAAGGTTCCTGTATGACGCACAGACAATGCAGCAGACTGGAACGGAGACGAAGTCAGGCCCAAACAAAGGCCAGCGAAGTCCGAGGTGCCCAGATGGTAGAAGTGAAATGGTGTCTGATCTGAATCTTATCCCACGGCAAATCTAGGGACCTACACCCAGGTAAGCCCTTAAGTACCCTAGGGAAAGGGTTGGGAAGATTCAGGGGACCCTCCCAGGGGAGGGAGGTTACTCCCATGTCCTTTGACCAGTTTCGAGCCAGGAAGCGAACGGCTCCCAGGACTGGTTTGAACAGGACTATGCACAGGGACACCAAATGTGCCCCTCATGCAGACTTTCTGGCACTGGCAAGTGCACCCACCCAGCCCTAATACACTAAATCCTGTCTGGGAGGTGGTCACACCTCCCTGTGACAGGATGCCTATTGTTCCACCTTCCCCTGCTTGAG
The DNA here is from genome assembly GCA_963921515.1 of Calotriton arnoldi. NCBI lineage: Eukaryota > Metazoa > Chordata > Amphibia > Caudata > Salamandridae > Calotriton > Calotriton arnoldi. The sequence goes on from CAWUFW010006202.1 coordinate 513,068, forward strand.
CTTGGCTCAGCAGCAGGAGGGCAGAAATTTGTCTCAGGTCGGAAGTAACCATTTTGTGCTGTCCAGGACTAGAAGGCTGGTACCGGGAACACTGAGAGCCTAACTGAAACATGTTTGATACTAAACATGATAGGATTCGTTGCAGCCGTTTTCGAGATGTTCATCACGAGATTACGCGGTGCCCCTCTATATAGTATATGGCTGCTTCCCTGACAACCTGGGAGAATGGACTCCGTAGGCTGCAGGGGTGTCCTGCTCATGAAGGGTCACCCTCACACTTAGAACCAAGCACTCTGCCTTCAGGATTGTAAAGGCCTGCTATAGAGGTGACTTATAGGTTTTAAGTGCAGTGACCCTTAGATATAGTAAACCTATATCTTTAGTAAGTGGTGCCTGCACCAACTTACACAGGCTGCAATGGAAGGCCTGTAGTTCCATTTTGAATTATCCCTCATGGGTGGCATAATACATGCTTCAGCCCATGGGAGGCCTCTGGGGTACCTATCCCCTGGGTATATGGGTACCATATACTAGGGACTTATAAGGTGCCCCAAGGGTCCAATCTGGGATGTACCTAAGTACTGAACACAACAATTTAGGGAGAAAGCAGATAGACTGGGGTCCTGATTAGCAGGATCCCAGGCAGACTACTCAAAAACAGCATCACATCAGGCAAAAAGTGGGGGTAACCATAAGAAGCAAATCCTACTTTCCTACAATATAAATATTGGCATTTTTTTTACAGATGCACTGAATGCGGCGTGGTTAACACACTGTGTGCACCAAGCACTCCATGTTTGACATGAAGAGTGCTCTGTGCGCTATATGTTTAACACTAGGTAAAAGGTGAGCAGTATTAAAGCACATAAAAATAGCTATATTTCTAAAAAGAAAAACATAAACACACACAGGTGATCTGAATGCGGCATTGTTAACACATGGCGTGCACCAAGCGCTGCATGTTTGACACACGAAGAGTGCTCTGTGCGCTATATGTTTAACACTATGTAAAAAGGTGAGCAGTACTAAAGCATATAAAAATAGCAGTGCTAATGTGCTTTATAGAACACAAACATGTATTTAAACTCTGACCAATGATGGCTTCAACTCATTACAACATAGGGCCCGATTCTGATGCGGGTTGGAAAAACTTCCCGATTGAGGGCCTGATTCTGATGCGGTTAGGAAGGCCTCCTAACGGCATTTGCTCCTTCCAAATCGGATCGGGAACGTGTCTTCCCGACCGAGGGCCCAATTCTGATGCGGTTAGGAACAAATGTTCCCATTGAAGTCAATGGGAGTTCAACCAAATCGTATCTGGAAGCATCCGGATGCATCCTACTCCGCCGGTCGGACTTTCCCGATCCGAGTGGGTCGGAAACCATTTCCCAACCGATTCGGTCGGGAAGCTTTTCCAACCCGCATCAGAATCGACCCCTAAGTCTAAACAAATAAAATAAGCAGGAGGGAAGGCGACAACCGTAAGAAGTGAGACCGCGCCCTGGAATTCCAGGTTAGAACAAGCAGCTATTTAAGGAAATTACAAAGAAGCAAGAGTTTTTAATAATACATTTATTTTAAACATTTCGATGAAGGTTACAGTGCAAAGAATAAATAAACCAGCCTGGCGTGTTTTCTTTTGTAGCAGCAGCTGCGTTTTCTTTTAAAAGGAGGCTTTTTTTTGTTTTTTTGTTAGGGTCAATGGTTTCTCAAGAGCTGCAACCAAGCAACTCCACGAAGGGGGAGGGCGGAGAGAGAACAGAAGTAGCCTTCAAGGAATTTGCCTCGCACTTTATACCACTATTTCTAGTAAATCAGCTCTTTTAAAAAAAATGCTAAAAGCACAGCTTTAACTCGTTCCTGGGAAACACAGCCAAAGCAGCACTTAAAGTAAGGCATGATTTCAGATCACAGACATTTATTTAAACTATGGGCAATGCTGGCTTCAACTTGTTACAGCTAAGTTTACACAAATGAAATCAGCAGGAGGGAAGGCAACAGTGATTAGAAGAGGCAATACTGCGCCCCGGAATTCCAGGTCAGAATGAGCAGCTATTTAAGGAAATTAGAAAGATACAAGAGTTTTAAATAATACACGATGATTACAGTAGAAATCGCGTACACATATGCATAGAAGGGGGGAGGAGTGGGGAGAATGAAAAAGTACCTTTGTCCATGTTGTCAGCCAGGCTGGCTGTTTGCAAGAGGTGCTATGCATGGTGCCCCCTTGCCTTTCATTGCGCCTGCTGTGAATGTCCCAAGAGCTGTTATGCTCCAAGTTGCTCTCCCCGCCATGGGCTCATCTGCCTGCCGCATTTCCATCCTGATGCTAAATTAGCGTGACAAATGTTTTCGATGAAGGGAGAAGGATCATCTAAAGGAAACAAACCTGCTGCTGCTGTCCGCACTGGTTAAAAAAAAAAAAGCAGTTGTGGGAGAGCATGTCCTGCCTGTAACGGCAGGCAGGAGAAGTCATTTAAGAAAATTGTGCTGACAGACTGTAAATAATACATACAGAGTTACAACACTAGTAAAAGGACCAGTTCTCATAGGAGGTAACAACAGAAGACAGGGAGGTACTAAGGAGGGACTAATAAGCCTATTAACAAATCAAATGCCAACGTTTGCAAAGGACAGTGACAGTAGCCAATTCAAAAGATTGGCGGAGAGTGGGCAGAGCTTACGCTGCATACCTCAATACAGCATGTCTCGAAGAGACAGCACGGGCACTGCCTTAGCAAGACCTAATGACCTTGAAACGGGTCCCTATCGGGCCCTATATATTCATGTCCCTAGCGTTACAGGATAAATACTGATCGACCTCCAAACAATGACTGTAAAAACCGCTCACTGGAATTACATCAGCATTTCTACATTTCCCAATCTTACTTAATCTTGCATTTCCTAAAGTGTTTGCTTTTTTTCATGGATGTTGTGTTTCTGTAATATTTTTTCACGTAGCATATTACTCTTGCATAGTACATTCTGCTTACTGAGTGGCTTCAGGTGTCTATGTGAGTGTTTATAATAGGACACGATTGAGACCACTGGAGTTGAGGCTGAAGGTAGTGCAAGTTTCCCATAGTATATATCAGTGGGTCTTAAAGGTGTTCAGAACACATGCTCATCCACATATACAATACTCATGACCCCCCGACTTGCCTCTTAGCTCATTAACAGCATTGTCATTAGGGCGGGGGCAGGCATGTTTCTCAAATCATGTTTAAAACCTATCACTAATAAATACATAACTAAATTATGAAGTGGTAGCACACTGCCATTTGGAATCAGAATATTTTACATTGAAATGGCCACAAACGTCCCTCTGACATGTGATTTTACTGATAAAACTATACAGTGTACAAACAATAATGTTTGACCGATTTTCTGTAAATATTTGTCATTTGCACATCACTAAGTAAAGTGTTCTGATTTGTTTTGCTCCTATTTAAATCTTTGTTTGCATCACACTTCTCAATTACAAAAAAAGTGCTTTCCTGGTATATTTTGAAATATTTGTACTATTCATTTACAAGCGATTTAAATGTATGTGTTAGAAAGAAACTGACATCTTACAGCCTTTTTTTCCACAATGATTGTCAGACAGTTCACTTGACAAAAACCTGTACCTATAGTAAGCGAGAGAAAAATAAACTCCATTTTCCAAGCAGCAATTAGTAAAAAGACAAATTTACATTTGACCTCTTTCCTTGAACAAGCAGCAAATGTGTCAAGATAAAAATGAGGTTTAAAGGCATCTTTATTGCTCATTCACTTTCTGAATGAACAGAAAACCTCTTCCTTTCCAGATCATGTTCACTCACCAGAACAGACCAGTAGGTGCTAAAAATAGCTCGACCTGATAAAATCTGACTCCCCATTGCAAGTGGGCGAGTAAATTTTTCGAGGCCTGAGTTGGTTAATGCAATCACTTCAGAGGTGTGTGTGTGTGTTTGTGTAAACGGAGTATCGCTGATTTGAATCCTGGTTGGTGTACTTGCCAATAGAGGCATGTGTATTTATAGTGTAACAAGGTCCCAGTCAGCAATAGAATGCACTGTGAATATGTTAGTCATTTGTTTAAAATAGAGGTGGGGGAGCCAACAAATTAACAGGGAGAGCCAAGGGTTGGCTCTGGCTCTAAGAGCCTATGGACAAGCTGAGTCATGAAAATATTTGGGAAGTAAATCATGCAACAAAGATCATGTTAGAATATGATACAGCATCTTCAAAATTAATTTTTAAAAAATGTCTTTTTATTTTTTAAGGTGAAGAAGGGTTTCACCTGGTACATCAGATTATTTGAGAAGTATTTATTAAAGAGAGTTTTTAAACATGAACTAAGAAACCTTCCTACCCTGCCATAATGACAATGCTATTAGTGAACTAATGGGCAAGTCAGGGGTCATGTGTACTCAATTTGTGGCCCAGATTCTTATTACAGATGGAGCAGCATTGGAGGCTATAAAACACAATAAAGGTTTTTTGTACGGCACACTTCTAAACTCAAGTATTTTAAGGTGCTCTCGTATGTGATAATGAACAGAAAGGAGGCTCAGTGAAATAAAATATTAGCCTAGGGTCACCAAGTTCTGTCAAGCAGGGAAGTAGGGCTTGATCCCAGATTGACGCTGTGTAATTAGTTCACTAGATAGGTTTCTCTTTCTGACATCAAAGATTAATGCTTTGTCCTCAACTCTTGGATGAGATGACAGCATGGGTGACATACAAATCTACATTTTTTTCGGTGTAGTTTTACATAGTGCCAACTTTGCCCAAGGACTTAAAAATGCATCCAAAGAAACACAGACTGCGTTATAGATTTATTTTTCGGGACCTGGAGATTTGGCGGAATTTACATCATACTGAGCCAATGCTGGGATTTAAACTTGGTTTCACATGTTACATGGTTGGCAGCTGTAGCCACGTCACCTCCTGTGAAAGCTTGGCTTATTTTGGGCATGTGGTTCCAAGAAGGATTCAAGCAGAGCTGGAGCCAGGCATCAGACTCAAACCTAGCTCAAGTGTTCAGTGGCTCAGACAGCCACAGTTTAAAAATGCATTACAATATAAGAAAAGCTGACTAAAATGTCCAAAATAGTTTAGTGTTCTGGTTCTAACCGTGATTTAAAAAGATATATTTTTGGTAATACTTAGAATTTACCTAGTGCAAACTTTTTTTTAACAATAGGTTTCAATTGAAAGGAGGCATTTCGGAACAAAAAGTGTTATTTGTTCCTGTGAAGATTCACACAGTTCTACCAATTAGAGCCTACACTAGCTCCCAAGCAGCCTTTAGCTCTGCTGATAAACCAACTGCAAACATTTCCTTTTCTTTCAGGTAGCAGGGCACCCTGGAGAGACCACTTGTTTCTTCTTTAGCTGTCTGTCCTTTCACTGACCTCACTGTACAGGAAAACCAACTCCTGCCTGTCGGAGAGTGGAATATTATGTGGTATGGCTGGGTAGCCTTACCATGTAATAGTATCACAATACCCCAGAGATGGTCCTTGGATTAACACTAATAAATCCTTAGCTCAGTCCTGCTAGAGTGGCAAAAAGCAGTCAGGCTTTACTAGAGGAACATGTTAAGCATTTCAGAGTACCGACATAGACAATAAGTAATTTGACGGCTCGAGAGAAATCCGACACAAATTTGTTACAAGCATTGGCAAAGCCAATAGGTCTCGCCTGTGGGCGAGCTATTGGCAATTTGAGGAGGGTGGAAAGCAGGACGGTAAAATAAGCTATATGAAACGGCCAGCATCATAGTCCTTTTTTAGGTCGAGCCTAGCGCAGCGCGCATGCGCTGCTCTAGAAAATGACCTCTTGGAATCACTTCAGCTTTTCAGCAAACTCGTGCGTGTGGCTAAAAAAAGCCACACGCACGAATTTGCTGAAAAGCTGAAGTGATTGGCCATTGCGTGTGGCTTTCAAAAATTGAAAGCCCGCAATTGGCCAAAGGCGGGTGCATGTCCCGCCTTATCTCTAAACGTTAACTCCCCTGGCCTAGGGAGCTCGGGAGCGAGCAGCAGCGTGGCCGGATGCCAGCTGCATTCGTGACATTCCTTGTCTAATTAGCGCAGTCGCTTTAACTTTCGCGGCCGCGCTTGTTGTTTTATGTCAAGGTCTGTTCCTTTCTCCCGACGCACACATTCGAGGTCTTTCTTATCCTTTATGCAGAGAACTTCCCTACGGGATCTCTGCTACCTCTAATTATTACGCTGCCCTCTTACTGAATTGCAAAATATTGGTCGATGATTTGAAACGCCACCACCTCCATACAAATTAAGTTTTTAAAACATGTGATGGCTCAAAATGCCATGTCTTATTTTACAATTTTTTTTTACTGCTTCTATTCCTCTGGTGTAATGGGTAACTTTTCAGAGTTGCTACATGTGTCCTTTATAATTTGTGGTTAGTATGCGCGTGGGTGTCCTTTCCACTGGCATGTACTTTATATTGTAATTGCATTTATGTAGCGCTTACTACCCCTGACGAGGTGTCGAAGCGCTTTTTTGTATTTTTTTGCAACAGAAAATGGCAAATCACAGTACACTTTGGTATACATGGGTCAGAACTTACTTTTAAAGAGGTACTATTTTTTACGTACAGTATGTCCCGTCTTCTCCCGGACAGTACGATGAGGATTTTTGTAATAGCAGTGATCTGAGAAGGACAGTGGCACATTTGTGTATGTTTTACTTCAAGGTGGTCGGTTCAGGAGGCACAGCAGCCCTGTAGCAGCATGACGATGAGGAATTACACTCATTCTTGTCGACATGAAGCTTAATCCATCTTTCAGAATCCTCGCAGTGACCCGCTTCTGAACTAGGTCCTAATAGCTAAATAGTTTTTAATGAGAACCTTATTAGGGCTGCAGAGATGGGAATTACGTGGCCATACTTCTCATGTGCATGGGAGCCATCATTAATCCAGGCCCGGATGAAACGCCTGCGGAGCGTTCAATGTTTGTCTTCTGGGCGCCCCGTCTTTCTTGTTAGACTTCTTAAGCCGAGATGAGTGAAACGCATTATCCTCATTACTTAGGCAGGTTTTCGCCATTTGTCAGTGTAATAGTAATGTAGAATGTACAATATTTGTCCACCTTTTGGCCCTCTTTTAAGCATAATTGTGTGTAGTAGGCAGCAATTGCTGATGTGACTGGCATTTAATATCAAAATAGGCTCTCTGTGGGATTGATCTAACTCTCGGGGTGCATACCTGGTCATTTCATGCCTGACCCGGAGCTTATTGTTGTTATTACTACCGAGATCAAGGGGCAAGCTTTAGGCGTGTTTTTTTTTTGTTGCTCTGCCCTGTTTTCGTTTGACTCCTTTAATAAACCACTCGCGCTGCTTCACCCGCCTTTGACTTGGTTAAAGCCGAGTTCGAATTGAATCCCAGAGAAACGCAATATGCCAATTAGTACACGAGCAGGACACAATGGCAATATTTGAAAAATATTATTCATCATGAATTTAAAAAAGCTATTAAAATGTGTTTAAATACTGTTGGAGAAATATGTAGACATACATGCAGACCTATTTAAAACTATTAACGTGAATGCATTCTATATAATATGTAATATAAATTTTACGAGTCATGAACTATTATGACAAACTCCTTATATATTTTCTTGAGTTTTCCCCACTTTTAATTTAACGTATGGAAAATAAAATACCCACCCCTCCCCCATTAAAACATATAAGGCACGACAGTGTCACGAAAGAGCAGGTGACAACAGAGCAGTTCAGTGGCACCCATGAATCAGTAAGGCATAGCCAATAGGTCTTGCGTTTGGGACCTTAAAAGTATTTAGTTATGCAGCACAATATCCTTGGTGCAACAACATCAACTGTTGCATGGCTAAACACTTATAAGGTCCCCAAAGGCGAGACCTATTGGCTATGCCAATGCTTGTTTCCCTTCTGTCTGTTGGGAGGCGGGGAGAAGAAACAAGGACGGACGGTTGGTGGGGGGGGAGAAACAGTGACAGGGGTGATTGGGGGGAATGAGACTGGGGCGGTTGAGGGGAGAAGTAACAGGGATGAGATGGGTGGTGGGAGAAGAAACAGGGAAGGGTGGTCTGGAGGGAGATGAAACTGGGACGGGGCGAGTGGGGGGAAGAAATGGATGGGGCGGGGAGAGGAAACAGGTTGGAGGGAAAAGAAGCAACATGGACAGGACTTGGGTGTGGGAAAAGAAGCAACTTAGAAAGGGGGGCAGGGAGGAGGTGGAGAACAAAGAAATAAATAATGTTTCAATCACAGCACCAGCACCTTAATAAATTAAAGCAATCAGTACTTGGTCTGCGCACCTACAGAAAGAAGAGGAAGTGAAGACAGATCATGCTTCCCAATAAGAAGGCATCAAATAAGAGTGACACTCCAGCCCACTAATGGCAAGCAATGGGCGGGCTACATGCCCTTTATTCAAGACAATTTCTCTTGCCAGCGAGAGCTAATGCGCTAGTGCACATGCGCTTATGCAGGCGAGACCTAAAAAGATGCAAAACATTTCTTATGGGCAGCTGCATGATTTGCTGTCGGAGAGAGGTAATGCTCCTGAGTACTGCACCAGGCTCTGTTGTTTTGGAAACTTCTATGAGATACTGTTTAGAAATGCCTGAAAACAATATGCTTTTTTCGGCAATTTACTTGTCACTTTGTGCTGTAAACTGTTGTTTTACTCAATTTCCGTGTATTTTATTGCCCTTCTTCAAGAAGTATTAATTAGGTCCAATTTAAACTTCAAATATTATTACACTTCATAATAAGGTAGCCCGAAGTGCATTGAAGAACTATTGACTTTGAACCATCACGGCGATGGAAATATTGTTCATACACAGCTACAAATGCTCTCCAGGTACAAAATGTTTTAAAGAAACTTTGGACAACTGGGTAGTGCTCAGCGTATAGTTGTCTCCTTGTTAGTGTGGATTGCTGTCCTACCACATAAGCAATCAAAAACTTGTTTACATATTCAAGGGGAGCACCTTTCTATCAATATGTATCAGGCATTTCTACATTTGAAAAGATCAGCCTATTGCACAACTCCTTGAGTTTGATAATCGGAATTTCATTTATGTTTTAATTCAAGAATGTGATTTTATAAGTGATTTTATTTGGTGTAACCTTAGTGTTTACTGATATTTGAAAACCCTTCCTCAGGACAAGCAAAGATCAAAATTGACTGTAAAATAAAAATATGAATAAAATCATTTTACAGGAATGGGATTATTGCTATGCAAATGATATCTTGGCTGCATTATTATGGTTCCTTAATTATGAATGAACCATAATTATGTAGCCACGTCATGAGTCATATATTGATAGAAAGGAGTAACCCCAAGGGTGTAAACAGATTATTTCAATGAAGAACAATACTTTTGATTATTAGAACCCAAGGCAGCATTGACAGAAATAAATTGTGAGAAAAAGTATTGAAATTTCTTCAACTGTGCATGAAGTGATATTGGGCAAGGCGATGTATACATGCATGAAGTGCACAATGTTCCTACGTCACCTTGCCCAATATCACTTCATGCACAGTTGAAGAAATTTCAGTATTGTTTCTCAGGATTTAATTCTGTCAACGCTACTTTGAAGGGCCAGTGATATCCTGTATATGTATTGTAATTGCATTTATATAGCGCTTACTACCCCTGATGAGGCGTCAAAGTGCTTTTTCGGCGAGTAGCACGCTACTCCGGAACCCATAAAGGATTAGTGGTGAATTAGTATAGTGAAAATATGAAAGTCATTTGAGTGGTGGATATGTTAGTCAGTTATTTGGATTGAGAAGGGATAGAAGAGGGAAAAGGGTTTGCATTTATATATAGCGCTTGCTACCGCTGATGGGGTGTTGAAGTGCTTTTTTGGCGAGTAGCACGCTTCTCTGGAACCCATACAGTGTTAGTGGTGAGTTAGTATAGTAAAATATGAAATTAATTTGAGTGGTGGACATGTAAGTCTGTTATTTGGATTGAAAAGGATAGTGGAGGGATAGAAGGGAAGGATTTAGAATTATTTCTTTTTTGGAGCTCATAGCAGTAGGAGGAGGCTTGGGATGAGTAATGACGCAGCCCTGTCAAGTGTCACACATCAAGGGTTACAGTAACACGTTTTGAACAAATTTCCGCATCCCTGCTGGTCTTAAGATTTATCACACTAATCAACGGACAGGCAACAACAGGTCTCGAGAAAGTGAGTGCTGATTCATGTAATCATGTTCTGATAATTGTGGCCATGCTCTTCCTGCCATCACCAATCCTGGCATTCTGACCTTCCGTGCACCAGTCAGTTTGCTAGAAAAGATGCCAGTCATCCTTGACTCGTGTGCATGTAAATGCAGTCCCTGGTACCCGCCCAGTAGCGCGCGTGCACCATCCTGATAACTGCAGTGAGATCATGTGGACTTCCGACTCGGAGCGGACTGTCCTGCTCAGGGACCTTTGATCACTGAGCCTTTTGCTCTGTAGGACACTAAGTTGCAGCCAACTGATCCAACAGGGTTTCCGTCTACAGCTCTGGCTATAATCAGCTGCCGCTGCCCACAGTAGTTGAATTGTCTCAGCTGAACAGCAGAAAAGTTATTCCTGTCAATGACTCTATAAAGAAACTCTGTACAGTGTTCCATTACATGTTTTGTACTGTTTTATATGCCTTTTCATAGTGTCCCATTTTTTGTTTCCTTATCTTAAAAAAATGGTCTCGGAAGGTTAGCATGGCTACCTGTCGAACCATGCCCAACTGCCAGCAGCAGCATTCCCTTTATCAGAGGGCGTAGCCATCAGTAGTACAGCAGGTGCAGTGGCATCAGGGCACAGAGGCCTGAGGGACCCATTAAACCTTGATTATTGTCTTAGTTGACTAGCGAACTAGAGGTCAGGGGGCATTTTCCTTACTTGCACTATGGCCTTGTTATGATGGGAAACAAAAGCTGTGTATTCTGCAGATCAGGTTTAAAGAGAAAAACTGTGTGGCTCAGCGAGTCAGCCACTGGCATCTGGTGTGATTTGATGCATCTTTTGAACTTGCAATGCAAAGCCAGATCAGCCTCTCATCCTTTTAAAGTTGGTTAATCATATACCATTACGTTGTGTGATAATACCACTGGTTATTAATAACATTGTGTAAACAATATGCTAGTGTTTAATTTCTATCAAGGTAGAGCAGAGGTTTTGGTCTTTGTGAACTGAAGGCAAACTCACACTGCCTGTATTACTGTGCCTCGGAAAAAAACATTTTGTTTAACAGTCTACAGCAGTCTGAGTTCTCAAGGAGCTCTGCATCTGGTATTATTGGATCATCAACTCAATTTTTTTGTATTATGATGCTTATAATTTAATGTATTTCTTTAGTTTTTGCTCGCAGAATAATAAGTCAAAACCAGGACTGGATACATCTGCCAAACTGACAGCTCAGGGTAGTGTGGCAAGAGAAAGGGGGCAATCTTTTGCTAAGTTCTCAAGTTTTCCATGTTTGAGCAGCTAATCCTGTTTGGGTTCTTTGCTTGTATAATTGTACAGGAAGTCCTGAGTTGATCATGTGATACACAGGACTCCAAATACCAGAATGCAAAAAACATCCTGGCCGGGGTGAGCTACTCGTGTATGGACCTGGGAAGCTTGAGAGTTCTGTAATGTTCAGTTACTGTATTGGCTAGCATCAGGCCATAAGGTAGCTTACATAAGGTAGCTTACAGCCAAGATAATCTCTTGAAAAAATGTAGTTTCTTAGTTCTTCTCACATGCCCGACAAACTTGTGAGAAACATCAGGAGGAAGAAAGGGGAAGCTGTACTGATGACTTTGAAAGGCTATAGGGCTATTCTATCACTGTCTGAGCTGCCAGGACCCAGATGGCCAAACTCTGCTACTATAGCTGCCCTCCGTTCTTCCCCTTTGTTTATCTTTGACAGGCTTCATCAACCAAAACACTACCATCCACATATAAATGTATGTGCCCGCTTTCTGAGAGACAGTAATCGCGAGTAATGGCATGCTCCCACACTAGTGGGAGCCAGCGAGATATAAATGCATTAATAAAGTTAGGCTGAGACAGCAAGAAAAAAGCAGATGGACAGCTTTGTGTCCTGCGTCGAGCTTAGTTCCATATGTCCATGTATTTATCATCACCTGTATTCAACTGCAACAAGTTGTACTGGGAAAGCGTGCACGGAATTGAGGGATGCTCTTCTCAACATTGTTAATTTCATACCCCTCAAAAGTTCTTCAGGTGAATTGCATTTGACTGCAGAAAAGGAAGAGTTCTAAAATTAATCGTACTGCATGGCCCTGAATTGTATGTTCCACTCACAATAAAATGTTACCCAGAGTATCACTCCTCGGTCATTGAAACGTCACACCTAAGCACACTGAAATATAGTAAAACGTCTCACATAAGCTAGCTGAAAGCTTGGCAGCTATGGAGACAGCACTGAGATTCGTATACAAGGACATCAAGAATACCATCATAAATCGTACCACAGCATCAGTAAAGATGCGTAGTTAATGGGATAGGATGTGGCGTAATGGCCAGAACTGATGACTTTGGAACAGGGAACCTGGTTTGAATCTCCGCATCGGCTCAACGTTCTGTGATTCTGGACAAATCGCTTAATGTCCCCCTGCCTAAAATACAAAAGAATTGTGTAACATGCACATGTAAAACACCAGTTTACGTTGCACAATGTGTCCAGTTCGCACTATATAAACTGCAAAAATAAAAAAAAAACACGAATAAAGAAACACTAATAACTGAAAGCAACAGGAAAAACAGGCAGGCGAGGAGGTATATAAAGAAAGACGAACAAACAGTACCTGGATCAGAGCAGTATTAGCGGACGGACACTAATTAAATCTAATCTGTAGTTGGGCCATGCGCTCCAAATGAAACGGAAGGTGACGCCAAAGCACATACTGGCCAAGTAGGAGATAGTAAAGAAGAATGACAAAGGGGCCAGCGAACGGTATCAAGGGGTGGGATCTAAGCCCCATACTGAACACAACAGTGTCTCGCGAGCGAGAGTGCATGCGCTAGAGCATACTGCTCACGTAGGCTCGACCCAAAAATAGACTATATTTTAATCTTAAGTTAAAACATAAAAACAAATGGAATAGCATACATATAACCGGAGTTATAGATTTTTGAATCACTATAGAATCAGTGCATTAAAATACATAGACTAAATAACATTGCGGTCAATTGCAAAAACCACTAGTGACAATCAGTCACTTGCAGGTTCATTTACGTGGAACCCTTACAGGGTTAAGGTCATGCAGGCCCCAGGACCAGGCCACAACAGTCAGATCAATTTTACCTAGCCCGTGGGGGTCTGGGTCCAGACTTTTTCTGGCTGTCCTTGGTGCTGAACAGGAGCAGCGGGTGGTGCTGTTTTTACCACTTACACAGTGCTGCAAGAAACAAAATGAAAAAACACAACCGGTACACAGCTGCTGACATTGGATGATGGTCGCACGGTGTTCTCTGTAGATGCAGCGTCAAGTGTGGGGGTCGGTTACTGGATTGGTGACCAACAAGCCTTGGTAGTGGTAAGCACAGTGAATAGCTTCTGAAACCGGGGGAGTAACGTAGTGGGCTGAAACCTCCGGGCTGGCGAGACTACAGCTCTCTCAATGCACTGGACCACCTGGATTTGGGCAATCCTCGGAGGGCTCAATTGCTAGCGAATCTTTGGATCCGGTGAGTGTTTTTACCTGCAGTTTGCAGGGGACTAGTGCCACTAGTCCAGGGGAGACTGAGGGTGCTTCTGGCTTCCACAAGGGTCCATCTCTTCAGGAGTGTCGAGTTTTAGCCAACGGCTAGGGTCGTTCACTCCGTTCCAAGTCTGGTGCCTCAGGGACAAAGTATCCCTCTTTTGTTTTGTGGTGTGGGCAAAGCCCTGTTGTCGGCGACACAGGTCTCCTCTTGGTCCTTTGAATAAGCTGTTCTGGTCTGAGGTTCTGGTGTCAGGGGGGTCCCTTAAATCCTAGATTAGGGGTGTGGGACCTAGTAGCCAATGGGCAGATAGTCCCTGCAGCTAATCTGCCCCTGAGGTGACAACATCTGGGGGTGTAGGTCACCTTTTCTACCCAGAACTCTTTATTTCAGCCCTCCTAAAGGTGGCAGAATTCTGTTTTAGGTGTACAGATTAGGCTGCTCCCTCTGGCGGTGCGGTCTGTCTTCCTGGAGGTGTACACCTCCTGCATAAATAATTTCCCGCCTTGCCCAGATGCAAGCGCACCTTGGGCAAGGGGAGGGCTGTGTCCTCCTCAGGGGGACAGCCCAGATGCATATCAGAGGCACTGCAGCCTTTGAAGCGCACCCTTCTGATGTGTCACTTCACTAGCCTGCTGGGGAGGAGGGAGGTGTAACCTCCTTCCTGCCCAGCCTTTGTTCTTGACTCCTAGGAGTGATCAAACTGCCTGGCAGGAGGTGACAATCCTGTCTTGGTGGCAGCAGGCATGGACTGGTCAGCCAGAGCAATTGAGGCTGGAGCAACCATGTGGGCAACCTCTAAGGTGCCACCTGGGTGCATGCCACATTACCCAGGGAACGGGAATCATGTCAGGGGTGAGAAGACACGTTTGATACCAAACATGACATATCTAGGTGGTACAATAATGGACCCAGCAACCAGAGTCTGCCTGGGTTCCAGTCCCATGTTATCCTGTGGACCGCCTATCACTTATAGTGTACTTGAATGGAAAAGACCTTATCGAGACTCAAACTTGCACTTACATTTCTACATTCTTAATATTCTGCACCCTGCCTCCTGGGCACAGGTGGCCTTCACTAGCGGTGACTGACATATACTAATAGCAGTGCATTTGACTGTGCCACACATTGTGAAGGCACAGTTGAGATTGAGCAGTTGGCACTTCTCCTGCAGTCTGCAATCGCAGGCCTTGTATCAGTAGTTTGCGTGGGTCACCTAGGGTGGCACGTAACCGTGCTGCAGCTCTGGGGACCCCTTTACCACCTATTCTTGGGTACTCCTCGTACCATAAACCAGGGACTTATAAGGGGGCAAAGTCTTTGCCAATTGGGATTACCAATTCATACATAACAGTTTAGGGGAAAAGAGCACTAGCACTGGTGTCTGGTTAGCAGGCTCTAGTGCCAGAGTGCAGGCACTGTCAGAGTCGAAAACCAGAATCTAGTAGTTCAAAAAGGGGGAGCCATCTGCAGAGAGCCCTGTTTTTTTACACTGCCCTTTCAGCCTGAGTCAATTCAAGCTTGGCATTAGCCACCCAATTTCTTTTTTTTTATTTTTTTTTTTAAACAAAAAATATGGGAAC
The DNA here is from genome assembly GCA_963921515.1 of Calotriton arnoldi. NCBI lineage: Eukaryota > Metazoa > Chordata > Amphibia > Caudata > Salamandridae > Calotriton > Calotriton arnoldi. Next base: position 528,374 of record CAWUFW010006202.1, read on the forward strand.
TGTTTCTGTAAAATTTAAAAAAGCTGGACAACATTATTTCAAATTGATCCTGCCCACTTCGACCTTTGGTCATATGATACAGTGACAGTATTTTAGTTAATGCACTCACTGTGCAGTTGGGTGAGAAAGAACCAAAACCTACGGTTTTTCAAAATGTTATGTTAAATGTGATCACAACCCTGAGAAGAAGCAGATAGCATTTTTATGCATGCAGGGCCATTTCAAATGTGGGCTGTATGCATAACAGTATTGTTTGCAAGTGTCTAATTGAAATCAGAGCACACAAACCAGAAGGTGACGAGGAGGTGAGGGTGATAGCAACCTGTTATTGGGGCATTATTAGAACATACATTGTACAGTTGGTTTTTACATTACTCATATTTATAAATAGATGCAGGGGAGATAGAGCAATTTGCAGGCTACCACTCAAAATGCTGTAACTGGAAGTCAAGAATTCAGGCTCCAAAATCAAAATTAGTACATTTAAATGTAGTAATCTGTTTCTCGAATGTGAGATGGGGTGTGTTGGACTTGGCCCTTTTTGCAGGGTCATCCCTGAACTTTTTGCCTTCCTCCTAGCCTTTTTTCTGACATGGTGTTGGTGGTTCTAGGACTCTGGGCACTTTAGCACTGCTGTCCAGTGTAAAGTGCGTGTGCTCTCTGTGGTAAACATGGTAAGATTGGTCTACACCTGTTTGGCATATTTAATTTACCTGTCAGTCCCTTGTAAAGTGGTATCTCAGATACCCAGGGCCAGTAAATTAAATGCTACTGGTGGGCTTGCAGCGCTGATTGCGCCACCCACCAAAGTAGACTTTCAAACCTGTCTCAGGCCTCTGCCATTGCAGGGCCTGTGCGCGCAGTGTTACTGCCGCTGTGACGTGGCACCTAAAGTGTGTGCCACGTCTGTGACCCCCCTTTTTACTGCATGTCAGTCACCCCTAAGGTAGGCACTAGCTAGCCCTATGGGCAGGTGCATTGTATGTAAAAGGTAGGACATGTACCTTAAGTGTGTGACATGTCCTGGTAGTGACAAACAGCCATTTTGGTTTCTCACTGCTGTGAGGCTGCCCTCTCATAGGAATGCATTGGGGATTCCCTGATAAGTGTTTCAGTGGTAATTCCTGATATGAGAGGATCAGCGTGGTTAAGTTTGTTATGTTTGGAATAGTAATAATAAATGCTACGCAATGGTGTGCGCAGATTTATTATCACTATTTTAGAAATGCCACTTTTAGAAGATGGCATTTCTGTGTGCTATGTGTCTGCCTGCCTGATGTGTATTGCATGTCTGGCTCTGGAGTGACAGGGGTTGGTGAGGTGTGTGTGGCTCAAGGGAGGGCAGGGTGAGTCAGCGCTAGGCTGAATAGGAGATCTGCATTTGGAGTAGTGGGAGGAGTAGTCCCCTGATCCTGAATAGGTCTGTGCCTGCCTAGGTGAATGCTGGCTCCGACCCCCTGTGGTGTGTCTGAGGACCGAGCCCCCATCTGACAAAGGAGGGTGTGAGCACTGTACACAGAGTGCTTCAACACCCCCCAGAACCAGTTGAGACTGGTTCCCCCAAGCCCTGTGCCAGGGCAGAACAAAGAAGAAATGTACTATAAGTACTAGGGCTGTGACCCCATGTTGGTGTGCTTCCTTGTGCTGTTTGGGACTTGCTGCTTGCTGGGCCCCAGGAGGAACCGTCACGAGGGACTGCCTCCCTGCTGGAGGGCCCTGTGAGCTGGCCTGCCTGGGCCCAGCATTTTCCCCTTGAACTTTGGGGTTCCTGCGCCTTGTGAGCGCTGCACCGCGGTGTTTTATGCTCCAGGGACAGGGAGAGTGCGGGGGCTTGGCAGCGCTGAGCTGCGCCCTATTCCGAGAGAGCCCGTTATTCTTGCTGCATTAATCAACCCGCATTGCCCTACCTGTTGTTGCTGTTGTTGGGGGCATAGAAGAACGCCACCGGACTGCCGAAAGGCCGCACCCACACCGGTCCACCGCTGTTGTTTGGGACTTCATTCCCCAGCATTCCTCGCGGCGCGTTTGTGGCGCCAGGAGGTGCTTCTAAAGGGGGCCAAGGGCGGGCCCGTCTCAGCCCGTCAGAGGCAGGAAGAGGCTGGGCTGGGCCACCCCCCTGAGAAGCTCGGATTTTGTATCTTGCCATTTTTGAAAACTTTTGATCCCACCGAAGAATTAAGGTACTGTGCAAGAATCTAGAGAACACCTGGGTTGTTAGATTTATAAATTTGTTTTAAAGATGGAAAAACGTAAGGGGGTTGCTGGTACGTTGGATGCTTTTTTAGTGAGGGCAGAGTCACTCCTAACTCACGAAATCCAACTGACTGAGCGACGTCTTTCCCTGGATCCCTCTATACTACAGAGACATTTAACAACTGGTACTTCACCTGTACTGGGGGATATTGCTCAAGCGGCCTTGCCTAACACTGCTACTAGCGTCCTGCTTACCCCTTCCCCACTTCCCTCCGAAGTGACCTTAATCTCCCCAGTAGTTCAAAGTAGAGCTACTAGGACTAGGGCCTCAAAAAATGTGGATACTGGTAAGATTGAGGCCCTGTCAGATAAAAGAAAGCGGGGGATTGGGATAAGAAAAACCAAGGGCAAGGGTAGTAATGGCACTTCTTCCCCCCTGAAAACCACTTCAGTTGGCACACAAACCGAGATAAACCTACCCCTATCAGCGTTGAACGTTGTTAACACCAAGGAAGTTATGACCGAGCTCTCTGTAGGATTGAATGACCCTGGGTTGGGAGCGGCTCTAACTTGTGTTCGTGAACTGGTTGAATTTTTTTTTTCTTTATTGTGGGATAAAATCAGCCTTTTAGAGTCTGCAATAAAAACCCTAAGCTGTAATAATGTGGGACTGCAATCAACCAGAGTGGAAAGGGTTGATACAAGGTCAATGGTGGGTAGTTGGTTACCAGATGTTCATGAAGGGAAAATCGCTAAAACAAATGAGAACAAATCCATTCCTAACAACGAGGGGAAAAATAGCTTGGAGATATTGTCTGTAGGGCCGAATATGATAGACTCTCAGGGCCCACAAAGGGGACATGTAACATCTTTAGTTAGGAGAGATGGTGTGAGTGCCCCTATTGGGAGCCTGAGAGACAAGGAATCTAATGACTCTTCGGTCCCTAATATGGAGATTCTGCGTCTTCCCCCGGCATCATGTCCTTATGTTTGATTCTGGCTGGGGCCCCTGCACTAATGGTTGGGCAGAAAGAAAATTGGAATGACCTAAGGAACAAAACTGTAGATTGGTTGACGAAACATAAGAACTTCCATCCTTCTGATACCAATGAAATCTTAATGGTTCGCAGAGTAGGGTGGATAGGGCAATCTACTAAGAGTATAATGGGTGATTGCATTGTGGTTAACTTTCGTAGGCCAAAGGTGGTTCATTATCTTTTACAACACTGTGATGCAACTTTTGCTCCTAATACCGGGATCAGCGCACTCCCTTTAGGATATTTTTATAAGCCGGAAGGTGGGAACAAAGACATTAGATTTCCACCTGTTATGCAATCTAATAGATTTCAAGCGTTGTCAGACTTGGATTCCCAAGACGGACAACTACATAAAGTCCGTCACGGAAGCACACGGATAACTGTCTTTAAAGATCTGAAACCAACAGTTACCGATAATGTAGCTGTAGGGATACCTATTAGTATTTTAACTGTGCCTAATGATTCGGGACCTATAACTATTGATAATATTGTTCCAGGGACGCTCCCCAGTACCTGCCAAAGGGACCAGTCAGGTAACTTTAATAGCAGCCAGAATGATAATGTATGTAGGAATTCTGGAGGATCTTCAAAATGCATAGAAGATTCAAATAGGGTGCATATCGAGGAAGACCCATTAGTTCAGCAGGGTGAGGAGGATATAACAAATGGCAATTGTTTTTTTTTTTTTTTTTTTTTTTTTTTTTAAACCTTTCTTTAAAAATATTGCACAGCACAATTACAAGATTCCACCACTGCAATGAATGAAGCACAGTATGACAATGTAATACAGTAAAGACAATCAGAAACTTAAGGCACATTGGGGACAATGTTAAGAGACCATAACCGGTTAGCGCAGAGGGAGTGAAATACACATTAGAAAAGAGCGCCATCAGTAGGGCAGAAAGGCAGGGGGTGTAGAGGAGGGGGGCGGGAACAGCGGGGAGACAGCTCATGGACCTACACCGGCGGGGCGCCGGCGGGGAGCGCGGGAGAGGTCGCAGGGCGCTGAGAGTCCTGACGTGAGAGGTAGGTTACAAGCGGACCCCAAATATCAATTGGGCGGGACCTGGTTGCCTGGAGGTCCCAAAACTCAGCCAGTAGAGTTTGGCAGCGAGAAGCGTCCTCAAGCCAGAGGGCGACCTTGGGCGCCGGCCTGCGGCCTCAGCACATGGAGACCCTGCGCCTCGCGAGGACCAGCAGCATGGCAGTCAAGCGACGAGTGGCGTCCGGGCAAAATTTAACAAAGCCTAAGAGGCAGAGCAGAGGGTCAGGCTGAATCGGAGAAGAGGTGATTGCAGAGATCGCAGCGCATACCTTGCGCCAATATGTCGAGACCCGGGGGCATAGCCAGGCGAGATGAGAAAAGTCAGGCGCAGCGCAGGCATCCATCACTGGCAATCAATCCGAGCTTATGAAGTTGAGCGGGAGTCCGATAGAGCCGATGGAGGTACTTAAAATGGATAAGGCGCAGACGATAGTTTGGGGAAAGGCGTTTGATTTGATTACAACAGTATAACCAATCGGCCTCGGAGATTTCGGCTCCCAGGTCATCGCCCCATGCAACGCGCGCCCGGTCGGTGGAGATGGGAGATGCTGCTAGCGTATAAGCGTAGATTTTTGTGACCAGTTTTTTAGGAGAGGAAGATGTGTAAAGAAGATCAAGAGAGGCCATCGAAGGGGGAGGCTGGGGAAACGTGGGGTGAAGCTTCCTACAGATAGCTCTGAGTTGATAATATAACAGAGTGTCCATGGGGCCAGAGTCAGCGGCGAGGGAAAAGAAAGTGTCTCCAGGGTAGAGATCCGAGACTGTGGAGAGGCCCAGACGAGTAGCGTGCTTGATTATCCCGGAAGAATGAAGAGGAGGAAAGGCGGGGTGATGTGCGAGTGGCATATTGTTCGCGGAAAGTATATCCGAGCCAGAAAATTTGCGAAGCCCGTCCCAAGCCCAGCGCAGGGTCCCAACCGTATCTATTTCAGTGCGGAGGAGTTTCGCAGGAGCGAATAGAGCAGTCGTGAGCGGCCACGGGGTAGAGAGGTCAACCTCTACCGCGACGTGAGGTTGAAACGGAGTGGGGTGAAGCCAAAAGTGAAGAAAACTGGCTTGAGCACTGAGAGCATACAGCTTGAAATCTGGGGCGCCAAGCCCGTCACGCGACATGGGAAGAGTGAGGATGCTGTAGGCAATGCGAGGTTGCCGACCGGCCCAAATTAAGGTGATGAGCAGAGAGCGAATCTTGCGAAAAAAGTGAGCGGTTAAAGGGATGGGGATATTGACAAATAAGTATAAAAACTTCGGAAGCACCACCATTTTAGCGATAGCGATGTGCCCAGCCAGGGAAAGTGGCAGCCGGTTCCAGAGAGGAATCTTAGACTCGAGCCAGTCCACAGCACGACCAAAGTTAACTTTCCAAAGTTCATCAACGTCCCTGCTCAACCAAATGCCCAAATATCTAGTGGGTTCCGATGCCCACACAAAGGGATAGTCAGGAACAAAGGGTGTTGTAGCATTCGTAAGAGGAAATAGTACCGACTTACTCCAGTTGATCTGGATTCCGGAATAGCCACCGAAGCGAATCACCTCACGGACCAGTGGGCTGAGGTTCTCCTGGGGATGGCGGACATAAAGAGTGACGTCATCCGCATACATGGAGACTAACAAAGCGCGAGCCGCAAAACCAATGCCTCTCTGGGTATGGTGATGCCGGAGACGAGCCGCGAGGGGTTCCATGGCGATAGCAAAGAGCATGGGGGACAGCGGACAACCCTGCTGAGTACCGCGCCCGATGGGAATGGGCTCGGAGACCTGACCATTAATGCGAAGACGGGCAGTAGGTTGAGTATAAAGAAGCTGTACTTTGCGTAAGAGAACTTGGCTGAAGCCCAACCGGGAGAGAAGATAAAACAGGAAGGGCCACTCCAAGGTGTCGAAGGCCTTGGTGGCGTCAAGAAGGGCGGCCACTTTAATCAGATTGATTCTACCAAAAATGGTCAGTGGAAGATGTGCCCAGGACTTCATGAGCTTCTGACATTCCTTAGAAATGTTTACAATATTCGTCCCAGCTATCTTGTCTACGTTCTGCACTATCTTAACTCCTATTTTGAGAAAGCGGCTATTGATAAATTACAGCAAGCCATTAATTCATTTGCATGGGTGTACAGAGCTACGAGGATAGCGTGGAAGAAGTTAAGGCGCAGGAGAGATAAGGGGGGCTTCACTCTCCCTGACCTTCAGTACTACGCCTGGGCCTTCCAACTATCTTACTCGAGGATGCTGTTAAAATCCCCAGATGATTCAGAGAGAGGTGTCACGTTTTCGGCTATGTTGAAGGGGGTGGGGCTACCGCTTGAGGGGTTCCTCTTTAAATATGGCGACCAGAAGTACTTCAAAAAGATTAGGCTGAAAGTACTTCTGGCAGCAGCCCGAATATGGACTAGACTTAAGCAGCGTACTGGTTTGAACTATTACTCCAGTCTAGCTCCTCTGTGGGACTCTCCGGGGGCTCCAGATTGTTTGAAGGATAAGCTAGCCACACCACTTAGAACAGCAGGGCTAATGACATGGAGGGATCTGGCTTCCGAAGGGTCACTTCTACCATGGGAGTTTTTCACAACAGGCTGGAGGAGGGCATGTCCAAGTTTAAGTACATACAGCTGCTGAGTTGGTCGCAGAACCTTAAAATCCCTATAGGCATAGGGAATACTCTGGAGGACCAACTGATTTCAAGGCCTGCGGGGGGGAAAGATGTTTCCTTCTACTATTGGTCTATAGAGGAAACTATTGATGGAGACTTCGATTTGGCAGAACAACTATGGGGAGCCTCTATGCCAGACGAAAATCGGGAAGATCTGTGGCAGACTTCGTTTCATACCTTATTTTCTGTTGTAAAACCAGCCTGGCTTAGAAGGAACCACTATTTTACTGTTCATAGGGCCTACTTCTCTCCAGCAAGACTTTCAAAAATGGCAAAAGGGCCACCAGTCAGGTGCAAGAAATGTGACTTGGTAAATGCCACAGACATACACATGTTTAAAGATTGTCCAGGGATAACGGAATTTTGGGAGAATGTAGCGGCTTCCCTAGCTGACATCATAGGCACCCCAATTCAAATTTCCCTCGCCTTGATCATCTTTGGCATAACCAGTGAAGTTGCAGGCCCCGTGAGGGGGTTTCTCTTCTATGCAATTTTGCTGGCTAGGAGAGAGATTTGTAAGAGGTGGGTAGAGGCCACAACCCCCACACACACAGAATGGCTGTCCTCTCTATATAAAACTTCTCAGATTGATTTGGATAGACTGCAGAACAGCAAAACGAAAGTAACATGGGATTGTTTGTTAAATTGGTCTCAGCATTAGTCTATTTGTGTTCGCACTCTGGGGTTTGAGAGAAGCTTTGGGGGTTTAAGTATAAGTTTATTAAGTTTAAGTTGATTATGTTCAAATTTAAATTTAAAAGTACTATCCGATCCTAAGTTTATGCCTCAATTGAATCTCTCTGACCGGGTAGGGCCCTGTGTTTTCCATTCAATACAGGCCCGTACCAACAGTCGTCGGTCACTTCATATCAAAAGAGAGTGAGACCACCCCTTTTTTTTTTTTTTGGAAAGGGGTAAGCGACTTTCTGTGAGATCGCCATATACCGGTAGGTGGGCATTGCCCCTGGGACCCACTTCGATTGCCTACGTCTCTTGTAGTCGAGATACGGTAGTGGCATTCTACTTTATGTCAACTCTGGTCTGAGGCGGATGAGGATTAAAAAAAAATAAAAAGAAGGGCGGCCACTGCCGGGAGCGCAGGATTAATTTGATGAATAACAGAAAAAATGGTCCGGAGGTTGTGAGAGGTCGCGCGACCGGGAATGAAGCCGGACTGATCTGGGCGTGCGACGAGCGGCATGAGGGGTAGGAGACGGGAAGCGAGCAATTTGGCGAAAATTTTATTATCTGTATTGATGAGGGATAGGGGACGGTATGAGTCTCGCTGTTCGGGTGGTTTATCCGATTTAAGGAGCAGAGTTAACACGGCCTCGCGCAGCGATGGGGGGAACAAACCTGTTTCGAAAGATTCATTATACATGGAGGCTAAATGGGGAACCAAGAGCGGGGCAAAAGCTTTATAGAAGGAAGCCGGCAGGCCGTCCGAGCCGGGGGCCTTGTCACCAGGCATGCTGTTGATTGCCGCGAGGATCTCTTTTTTAGAGAAGGGCTCGTCAAGATATTCCCGATGAGAATTACCGAGCCAAAGAAGCTGAAGGGTGTCGAAATATTGGTCAAGTACTTCACGCGGAGGCACCGATCCGGCTGTGTAGAGTTGTGCGTAGAAAGTGGTGAAGCGCGCCTTGATTTCCTCAGGAGAGGTGGTACGATCGGGGCCGCCGTCCCGAAGGGCGGTGATGTAGGATGCCGCCCGTGGCTGTCGAAGGATGTTGGCAAGGGTTTTGCCAGGACGATCACCCTCGCCGAAGCGGCGTGCCCTCGCCTCCCTGCCGAGAAACGCCAGTTCTCTTCCAGCCTCATCGGCGAAGTCAGTAAGTTTCCCCCACAACTAGGCAAGCGTGTCAGGGCGAGGGTCCAGGGCATGGGAGGCGTCAAGCGCCTTGATTTCCCCCTCCAGTCTATCAAGAGTGCCGTGGATGGAGCGAAGAACGCCAGATTGCTTGGAGATACCCTCCCCGCGGATAACAGTTTTAAACCCCTCCCAGAGCGTAGACGGGGAGTCCACAGAACCCACATTGAGCTCAAAATAGTTTACAATTGCGGTTTGTATTTCGTCACTGAAGACCGAGTCGCGTAACGCGTTAGGGGGAAGCCGCCAGGAAAAAGCACGGCGAGGAGAGTGTGGGAGACGGAGGCAGAGGCGAACGGGGGCATGATCTGAGAGAGTGCGCGCCATATGGTCAACGAAGGTGAGCCATACCAAGGCATCCGGAGTAGTGATCCACAAGTCGAGACGGGACCAGCAGCCACGAGAACCAGAGACACAGGTGCCCTCCTGTAAAGCAGGGTGAGCGTGACGCCACACTTCGTACAGAGAGTTATCCGAGAGCAAGGAGCTGAGGAGTGAAGCTGCGCGCGGGTGAGAAGCATGAGTGTCGGACCGGTCCAAAGCGACAGAGAGTGTTACGTTAAAATCCCCCCCCCCCCCCGAGGAGCGCTGCAGAGCCGAATGATGAGATGTGGTGCCAAGCTTGCGCAAAAGAGTCCGGGTCATCGCAGTTTGGGCCATATAAAGCAGCAAGCGTCAAAGGTTGGGCCCGTAGGGTGCCATGAAGGATAACAAAACGCCCCCCAGGATCAATGTGCACTTGAGAGGTCTGCCATGGGAGGCCTTTGCGTAACAAAATGGAAACCCCCCGGGAATAGTTGGAATAAAAGAAAGAGTGAATTTCACCCCAGTATCTGGAAAGGAATCTAGAGGAGGTGGCCGGTAACAAGTGGGTCTCTTGTAAAAAACAGATGTCCACCTTGTGCCGAATGAGATGGGCGTGGACTAGTCGTGCCTTACGGTGGTCGTTCAGCCCACGGACATTCCACGTCCAAAGTGTAGTATCAGTCATGGCGCTTCGTCATGGGGTAGAGAAGCGAAAAAAGGTGTGGGAAAGCGCAGTCCGTGTGTGAATGCTGTGCGCCATGCAATAAACAACAAGGAGAAATAGTAGTGCAGTAGCAATGGAATCACATTGAAACAGTGCAGTCGAAAATACAACAAATGCTTCAGAGGGAGGCAGCCCCAACATTACAAACCCCCCAACAAGGAGATGAATCGTAAGGGGGAGAAAGCATGGCCTGTAAAGACTCGGTACGCGAGCCGGTGCTGCAAAGAGTAGCGTTGCCTCGGAAGGAGGGCGTAAAGCACAGGCCTCAATCCCCCAACCACCCAGGACCACCCCCAAAACAAAAAACCCCAAGACTCCCCACAACCCCGCTCCCACACCAACCCCCCAATCAGGCTGAGGTACCACCCCTTCCCACCCCAGGGACCCACAACTAGGAAGGGAAAAGTCTGTGTCCAAGATGGGAATTATCCCGTGGGGGCATGGCAACGCTCAGCGTACACCCCTGCCAAAGAAGACAGGGTGGCTAAGCCATTGGAAGTGGCAGACACCAAAAAATACTTAGCAGGTATAGCACACCGTGCCAACATCAAAGAAGGTATAGCAGAATAGCCGAAGAGTCAGCGTTCGTTCAGGAGGCACCATGCGACCAGAAAGGCCGAAAAGCAAAATATCCGAAAGAGAACTACCCATACAACATGGCTGTCCATCTGATCAGTCATTATCACTAAGGTTGGCCCCAGCGGCAGTCTGTGAGCTGGAGGGCGGAGAGCGATGTGACCTGTCCAATTTTTTGGCAAACGCCAGCGCTTCTCTGTGATCCGCAAAGATGAGGGTCTTAGTTCCCTGCTTGACGCGCAGTTTGGCGGGGTATGCCAGCGAGTATGAGATCTCATGCTTCTGAAGGAGTCGTTTTGCTGGAAGGAACTCGCGGCGGGCCGCCTGAACCGCAGTAGTGTAGTCTGGGTAGAACGACAGAGAATTACCCTGATGGCGGATGTCCCCCTTCTCTCTGGCTGCACGCAGGATGGCGTCACGGTCCCGAAAGTTCAAAATTTTGGCTATGATGGGGCGGGCCGGCAGGCCAGGGCCCGGACGTGGGCCGAGAGAGCGGTGGGCCCGCTCAACAATGAAGACTGGGGAGAGGATGTCACCAAAGAGCTCACAGACCAGCTGTTCTACGTAGTCTTCCATGCGGGAGATATTGGTGGATTCAGGCACTCCCGTGAAGCGGAGGTTGCTCCTTCGGGAGCGCGCCTCCAAATCCTCGTTTTTGCTCCGGATGAGATTAAGTATTTTGTCCATCTGCAGCAGTTTCTGTCGGTCCTGGGTGGCGGCATCCTCCGCATCCGATACCCTGGTCTCCACGTGAAGGAGGAGGGCATCATGAGAATCGACACAGTGACCAGGCGAGTCGACAGCTGATCCAACTGGGCCGCAATGTTGGTAACAGTGGACTTGACGTCCAGCATGATGGTCTTTAAGTCGTCCTCACGAGTCGCAGCCATGTCGGTAGAGACTGGGGGGACCCCCCCGTCGGCGCCCGTGTCGTCCTGGCGCGTCTGGCGACGTTGATAGAAAGCGATTTTAGGCTGCTTGGGGTCTGTCCTCCCCATGTCTGGCGTGGCAGGCTAGCAGCAACCCGGGGGCAGCTGCGACTGGAGGCGAGTGCTGCGCTCGTTGGAGGTGGAGCAGCTTCAGGCAGAGCGGAGGATCAGGACCGGCAGGCGGCGGAGGCAGCCAGCAAAGGCCATGTGCAGCTGAGCCGGTTATAGCCTGTTGTTTAGACCCTCGGTAGCAGACCCAGCTCCAGGAGGCAGGAACAGGTGGGGAGCGGGTGCGCCAGCACTAGAGGGAGAGCAGTGAGGACTGGCCAACGCCAGGAGGCCGGGCCGCTGAACGACCAAGCAATGCGCAGGCCGCCCGGGAGAAGGAGAGTGAAGTAACGTCGCTCCAGACACAGGTGCTGGTAGAAGGTCTTAGGGCCAGCGTGGGCAACGGCGCAGAGGGTGGAGGATGAAGGGTCTTCACCGTGCAGCACCCACGTGGGGAACCCCCCGGGAGGCGGCAAGCCCCAAGCCGGAGGAGCAATGGTCCACGGGCACCAGATGGCCCCAAGAGCAGGGCCCAGCAGTAAGCGGGGGGCCAGCGCCAGGCGTAAATCCAAGCGATGGTGCAAAGCAGGGGTGAAGCGGCCAGGAGCACACACACGCCGGTGTGGCGGCGAAGGAGGCCAGTGGTGCACCGCAGTGGTGGTGAATGGCGGTGTGCCGCAGGGCGGGCGTCCAGCACCCCGGGCAGCAGAAGGCGACCCGCCCCCAGGGTATTGCGGACCGCCACCGCAGCCCGGGGTGCAAGGGCAAAGCGGCCAAATGAGCCTCCGCAGCAGAAGTCCCCAGGGATCCGGCAGGCCGCAGCGGGAGGGGGGCGGCATGCAGCGAGGAGCCAAGGGGGCGCACTGTCCGCGTCGCCCAGCCAGGTGGAGCGAGGCCTAAGCAGCGGGTGCCAAGGTAAGGAGCGTGGCGCCCGCAGTCAATCAGACCAGGCCGGGCGGTACGACCCGCGAGCCCCCAGCCCCGCCGCAATGCGCCCCCACAGCAACGGCGTTTACTGGCTGAGATCCAGGAACGCTGGCGTCTGGATGTAGGAGCCGAATCTGGCGGCCAGGAGGGAGCCCACAGACGGCTTCGGGATGGCCGGGACGGCCGCGCTGGTAGCGGGCCTCAGGCTCGGGGCCCACGCGGCGGTGGATCCCAGCCCCACAGCGTCGCTGGAAGACGGGAGCACGACCAATCTGTGCCCCAGGAGCAGGTGAGTGGCTGTGGTGCGCCAGGAAGCGGCGATGGGCACTGTGTCCGCAGGATTATAGACAGATATTAGGCTTAGCCGGCAGAGCCCACTCAGAGTGCGGCCATCTTGCAGCCGGCCAAGCCACGCCCCCCACAAATGGCAATTTTATCAGCAATTTTGGTAATGAGTGTGAGGAAACCCCAAGATTAGCAAATGTAGGTGAGGGGATAATCTGTGAACAGAGTATGGAAGGACGTAAAACGAAGATAAAATTGACATCATGGAATATTGCAGGGATTAGGAGAAACCAAAGGGATGTAATATGGCAGGAATATATTGGACAAAGTGAAATAGTCCTATTCCAAGAAACTTGGGCCTTGGAAAGCCCTCATAAGATAGGGTTTAAAACCTTTAGTTCTCCTGCTATTCCTTCAGTTAGAGGAAGGCCTTCGGGAGGTCTAGCTATTTGGATAAAAATTACCCTAGGTGTTGACATTAAGCAAATTAATTCCCCTTGTCAAGACATCTTGAGAATAAAATTTTTAGCACCTGATAAAAGGGAAGTTTACATTTTTAATATATATAGCAGACCGAATGCAGCAAGTAGAGAACTGGAAGTTATCGAGCATCTGGATCAAATCTTAACCACGATTAACCAGAGTGCTTTGATAATTATTGGGGGTGATTTCAACCGCAAATTTGAACCTGTGGTTGTATTTGAAAATATTTTTGAAGATGAGGACTTGGCCAATAACATTCCACTTTTGGATAGTAGCCCAGTAGTATCGTGTACATGCGCAGTTGCGCAGCTGTTAAGATTGGTTTCAGCCCATGGCTTACGCGCCTGTAATGGGCGATTACCTTCTGATAGTCCAACCTTACCAACATTTACTCGGGGCAACTCTAAAAGTTGTATAGATTATATATTGGTATCTATTCCCCTTTGGTCCATGTTATATGATCTAGTAATTGAGGATAGAACAGAGAGTGATCATCATCCTCTATGTTTGACGCTCTCATCCTCTCTTTTTCAGTTAAGTTCCCTAAGGAGATGCGACCTTAGTCATAGTCCAATTGAGCCACTACTATCGAACAACCGAAGAGCACTTAGATGGCCCTTGATTTTGGGAAACGAAAGGACTATTAAAAAGATCTATGATATTTATGTAGAAATAGTCACCCCGCATGTAAACCTACCAATAACAGAGATTCCAATTATGGAAATGCATGATAAAATGGTAGAAGAATTAGTACCAATACTGAGTAAGGTTCCAAAGGTATCTAAAAAGGGAATATCTGAGACAGCTATACTAGAGAACCCATGGTATAACAAAGATTGCCGTAACGCAAAAAAAGATTTGATTCAGGCAACAAAGGTTAAGGACATGGTAACAGTAAGAGAAAAAAGGATCTATTCCAAGAGGGTACTGGCCCAGGCTAGGAAAAACTGGGAAGACAATATTTGGACTGAGTTGATAACTGCAGGTAAATTAAATGACCAAGCTACCTTTTGGCGTTTGATATCTAAGGGTAACAAAAAAGGGAAATGTAACAAGGACCTTTTCCTTGATGCAAACACCTGGGTAACTCATTTTTCACAACTTTACTCATCCTCCAATAATGATATTGATTACAATCATGAAGATTATGAAATTCACCCAAGTGATGCCCCATTACATTTTAGTATGGCGGAAACAATAGTAGCGATAAACGCGGTAAAAGTAGGGAAGGCACCTGGACCAGACAAGATACCAGGTGACTTATGGCGACACGAGAAAGAGGTCTGGGCTCCTTATATTAATCTCCTATGTAACGCAGTTGCATCAAGTGCACCGATTCCTGAAACGTGGAGGGGTGCAGAGATTACAACTATTTTTAAAAAGGGTAACCGCCATGACCCGTCGCATTATCGACCGATTAGCTTAATTGATGTTTTACAAAAGATATATGCACGTCAAATTTTAAATAAACTGAGCAATTGGATTGGGGAGTACAGTATTTTATCTAAGTATCAAGCAGGCTTTAGAGCCAAAACTAGTACGATTGATCAGGTTTTTAGATTTCTTTGCATAATTTGGAAGTATATTGCAGTTAAGAAAGCTCTTCTGTACATTGCCTTTGTAGACCTTAAGTCAGCCTTTGACCTCATACCCAGAAACCTCTTGTGGAAATCACTAAGAGACCAGGGTGTCCCAGGGGAAATCCTTGTCCAGATCATTAGACTACACGAGGACAACTTTGCAAGGGTTAGATGGGGGCCAAATGGCGAACTTAAAAACCGTATACAAGTAAAAAGGGGGGTAAGGCAGGGATGCGTTTTGGCCCCTACCTTATTTTCGTTGTACGTTAATGACATCCCTGAATATCTCTTGGGCTGCGAACATGATTCTCCCAAGTTAGGGGGGGTGCCAGTACCGGCACTTTTATTTGCCGATGATACAATTTTAATATCACAAACCCCCAAAGGTCTGCAAAGCTTATTAAATACTTTCAAAATTTACTGTGAAACAAAGGGCTTGGAAATAAATTCTACCAAAACAAAATATATGGCAGTCAACCCACACAAATCATTTAAAAAAAACATAACTGTCAAAAATGAGAAGATAGAATATGTGCTAAATTTTAACTATTTAGGCATTACTTTAGATTCTAAAATGAATTGGAGACCACAGTTGGAAAAAAGTAAGACAATATTAATCCAAAACTCAGTCCCAATAGCAAGGAAGCATGAGAGCAGTTTGTCTAAAGCTGTTTCTCCTGCACTTGAGTTATATAAATATAGGGTGCAATCTGCATGCCTTTACGGGGCTGAACTGTGGGGTCATGTAATAACGAATACTTTTATGGTGCACAAGAACAAATTCCTTAGGAAACTGTTAAGTTTACCAATGCGTACGCCATTAATGCCATTAGTGATGGACTTAAACATCCGTCGCACTGATCAGCAGGCAACTTTGCGACCATTATTGTTTTGGGTCCGTCTGTGGTCAACAGATGAACTTATTCATTATAGAGAAGGTCTAGAGGAAATTTTTAGAATTAAAAATGGTACAAGGTTGCCATGGTTGAATCATATTCACGATTGGTTTTATAAATTAGGATTAAAACAGTTTTGGGAGGCCCCTCGGGGACTGACTACGGGGTCAAAAAAACTGCTGAAACAGACATTTTGGGCTTTTATTCAAGATTCTTTGTCCCATAGTTCAAAACTAGGCACTTTATCCACAAGGTTCCTTTCAATAAAACCAAACGGTAAATTTGAGTCCTTTTTGGATGAAATACAACCGCAGCTTGCTAAATCCCTCTACCTTAAATTCCGCTACGGTATTTTACAGATTAATGCAAACACAGTGAAATGGATCCGCAGCGCAGGGGGTACAAACGATGGTTGTTGTGATATCTGCCACACTGGTGCAAAAGAGAATGAATTGCACGTGTTATTCTTCTGCCCAGCTTATACACACTCGAGGAAGAAATGGATTAAACCCATTTGCCAGCTCTTGGGTATTAGGTCATGTTGTGAGGCGGCAAGAATACTGCGAACAGATACGACACAAGTAATAGTATTTAGTGTAAGCAGATATCTCTTTGGTGTTGATTTAATAAGAAAGAGAATAGGACTGAAATTTTAGATACCTATAGGTACTGGTGAGTTTTAATGAATTTAAAACTAGATTTGTACTTTGTTGGCTTTGTACTAGAGGGACTATGTCCCACTATGTATTATTTTAGCTGGTCGCCATGGAACCTTGTATATCTTTGAAAGTCTCACTAATTGTTTACAATATAAAATGTACTTCCCATACAAATGTGTGATTTTAAATATTGTTAAAATGCTATTCTGTTGTAAAATGTATTTATTGACGGGATTTTATATATATTTATTGTCTTTTAAAAATCTAAGAAAGGTCTTATATTGGGACATTGACTCCCAATAATTGCGCATTGTCGGGCGGGATACCCCTTGAAATGTTGCTGTATGATGTCCTTATATTGAATGCAATCTTTTATGGTTTTTTAAATCGAAATAAAGATTATTGAATTGAATTGAACTATAAGTACTGGGGCTGTGACCCCATGTTGGTGTGCTTCCTTGTGCTGCTTGGGGACTTGCTGCTTGCTGGGCCCCAGGAGGAACCGCCACGAGGGACTGCCTCCCTGCTAGAGGGCCCTGTGAGCTGGCCTGCCTGGGCCCAGCCTTTTCCCCTTGAACTTTGAGGTTCCAGCGCCTTGTGAGCGCTGCACCGCGGTGTTTTATGCTCCAGGGACAGGGAGAGTGCGGGGGCTTGGCACCGCTGAGCTGCGCCCTATTCCGAGGGAATCCCGACGTGGGGATTCCCCCGCATTGACGCCACTGGAAGCGGGAGCCTACCCCGCTGCTTTATGCTCCTGTTAGCGGGAGCCCACCCCGCAATTGCCAGCTTTGGGGAGCGGGAGCCCACCCTGCGTCTTTCTTATGGCCGAAATTGGCTGCCGCACCACGAGCGGCGACCCGGAAGGCAGGCAAGCTGCCTGGTTGTAGGCGGAGCCAGCAGGAGCGGCCAATCATCTCCGATGCGGCAGAAAGTCAGGCGAGCTTGTGCCTGCTCGTGGGCGGGGCTCCCATGACCAGAGAGAGCCCCGCATGCTGCCAAACCGGAGAGTGTCTCCGCGACGATAGAAGGTGCGAGAGGCTTCGGAGCCTCGCAGGCTCCATCTGCCACATCCCCGCCTGGTAGAGGGAGAGGTAGGCCGTCGAGGGGGACCGGAGCCTCGCGGGTCCCATGCCGGAGTCCTGCGTCCAGCCTAAGACCAGAGGAGTCCCCGGAGAGCCTCGGTGAGTGGGGCTCAAATCAGGCACTGATTCGTTACAGCTGTACTGCTGATTGCGGGCAGCTGCAACGTTGTCACCTGGCAGTTTTAGAGTCCCTGTGAGGGGGGCTGGAATTACGCATTTTTGGTGCCAGGGCTCACTTAGTTTTGGCCACATTGGGATGCCGACTGCGGCATCGGAAGGGCCCCATTAAAAGGGGCTCCCTAGGCACTGTTAGTGCCAGCCCATGGTTGTCTTCACAGCTGCACCTCAGGAGCGCGGGCAGCTGCAACAAGGGGGCATGTTTATTTGTACTTCAAGGAAGGGGTGAGGCGCGCCCCAGTGCTACGCACATTGCTTTTGCTGCATTGGCAGCCAAAGGGGCCAGTGGAAGGCCCCAGTTACGCCCTGACATTTGGGACAAAGGGCATTGGGCCCCAGAGGAAGGCCAGTTGGCCAGGGGTCAGTGTTGGTAGGGCGCAAGGCCCTAATGGGATGCCTAGTACATAATGTGTTTATGCCTACAGAGATTGCATAATATGTTTATGCTTATGTGATTTATGCATAATGTGTTTTATGCCTAAGGAGATGCAGACCTAATGTGTTTATGTTGCAGGTGATAATACTAAGTACAGTATTATGCCAGTAGTTACTGGTCGTGTTATTTTTGCTACTTGTTCTTTGTGATGGTTCTGACATTGGCCCGATTGGCCCTGTCATGTATATAATCCCCTGTAAATTATGACCTGGTGCCAGTTGGCAAAGTGTATATGTGTGATTAGGATTCTAATGTGTTTTGGATAATACAAAGGCTATTTTTTATATAACCTTGTGTGGAGTTTCCTTTGTAGTGTGCCTAGTGTGTTGGTGCTGTGTGTGTTGCGCAAACGCTTTACACATTGCCTCTGGGATAAGCCTGACTGCTCGTGCCAAGCTACCAAGGGGGTGAGCAGGGGTTATCTTCAGCGTGTAACTCCCTTGCCCTGACTAGAGTGGTGGTTTCTGCCTGGCTTGGGCGCAAGCCCTGGCCAACCAGAAATCCCATTTCTAACATTGTTTGTCAGCGGTGAGGATAGGACTTGCGTTTGCGCAGTACCACAGCGACAACTGGTTGCACTACAAACTCTGCATTTAGATAATCACAAGTTTGGGGATTATTTTTCCTGACTTTTATTTCTCCTGAAAGTGTCATTTTTGAATTCTGTACTCTTGCTTCGGCTCAGACGCCTAGGTCTCTTGTGTTGCACTGTGGGTTGTGTATTCTGCCAAGATGGGATTAATCTATAATGAGGATGACCTTTTGGAGTACACCCGGAAGGAGTTAGAGGAATTCTGCAGAATGAGGGGGATACCAATAGTGGGTAACATAGCTGTTCCTTTATGAGGCACTCCTTAGGGGAGAACCCTTAGAACGCCACAGGGACCTGTCTGATTATCCCTCTGCATACCTAAGTGGTGGTTTTGTAATAGGGTCTGGAGAGTCTGAAGAAGAGGAAGAAAATGACAGGGCAGGGACGCCAGTAGGTAGTGAGGACCCCATAGATAGGGAGTCCCTTGCTGGGTCCAGTGTCGGGGGCAGTACCCCATCCCTTTCCCTGTCCCCAGAGGAGTGGGTGGATAGGAGGGAAGAAAGGGAGCATCAGCTGGCTTTGGAGAAGCTCAAGTGAGAGCATGCCAAGGAGATGGCGCAGCTGGGTGTGGAAGAGAAAAAGGCCTTGTTGGCCCAGGAGTTGAGTCTCAAGGCGTTGGGCCTTGAAGAGAAAAAGCTAGAGACTGAGAGGGTCTTAGCTCAGGAGAGGATGGTGGAGGCAGAGAGGGCCTTCGCCAGAGAAAACCTAACTCGTGAGGATATGTCCCCTGAGTGTAGTTTTAGTGGTCTGGATTCACCAGTGAGGGTGGGGTCCAGTGGTGGCAGCAATATGGAGTCCAGTGCAGGAAGTCCCACTCCCAGATCGTGGTACCTAGTTCCCAGGAAGAGGGTGCCACACCTGAAGGGTATAGGTTGAGGTTCAGGGGTAGTAGGAAACTGTCTCACCAGTCTTGGGGGGAGTTTGTGGATGAATGTTGTGATGCACTGGAAGGTTGGGTGATGGGTAGCACGGCAAATGATTTTGAAGGGCTGTTCAATCTGTTTGTCAGAGAGCACATGTTCAGTAATTGTTTTCCGGGGTTACGCCAACACCTGTTGGAGTGTGAGTTCTCTGATCCCAGAGAGCTTGCACGGGAGGCAGACCTCTAGGTGTGTGCCAGAGTGTTTGAAGAGGCATTGGGGAGTGACCCTAAAAGGAGTGGCTCGGGTATCGTCCAGCCCAGAGTGGTGGGAGAGGTTCAGAGTAGCCCAGCTAGGTCCCGGTGTATTGGGAGGGGTGTAGGGGCTCACATACCTGTCTCAGCGGAGAAGGAGTGAGGGTGGGCTGTGTCCCAAGGTGCCCGAAACCCAGTCTCAGGGCCTGGAGGGTTCCCTAAGGGAACACCAGGTGGGGAGCATAGGCTGTACTAGTAGGCCATTTGAGGGGATCTCCTAGTGTCAGGAGAACCTGGAGCATCTGTAAACGGAGCTCCAGCGGTTCTGGTGTCTGGCGGTGCCGCTCCTAAGTGGAGGGTGCAGAAGTCCAGATGGAGGGGTGAGAGGGGCAGTGAGTCCCCAGTGGAAGAACCAGTGGGTCAGGGACCAGCCAGAAGGGCTGAGTCTCCTAGGAGTGACCATGGTGACACCACTTCTGTCGTGGGGGGTCTTCGCGCACTGTCAGATGGACAGGGGTCGGGAGATCAGCGCCAGGCAGACTCTCACGCAACACATGAGGTATGTGTTACCCTCAGGGGGAAGCTGTGTGCGTCCCCGGAAGTCCTGGTGTGCCAGGCAAGTGTTCAACCGCAGGGTTTAGTCCTTGGGTTGGGAGGTCAGGTTCTGCCTGACCTGGAGGGAAGGACATCTGTAACCAGTGTCCTGACCGGTTTGTCTTCTAGGGGTACCACTCCAGGTGGGAGGGTGCAGAACTCTGGAAGAGGGCGCAGAGGGAGGGAGTCCTTGCCTCTGACCCCGGTTCAACCGCAGGGTTTAGTCCCTGGGTTGGGAGGCCAGGTTCAGGTTCTGCCTGACCTGGAGGGAAGGACATCTGTAATCAGTGTCCCTACCGTTTTGTCTTCTAGGGGTACCACTCCAGGTGGGAGGGTGCAGAATTCTGGAAGGGGGTGCAGAGGGAGGGAGTCCTCGCCTCTGACCCCGGTGCAACCTGAGGGTTTAGACCCTAGGTTGGGAGACCAGTTGCTGGAGAGAGGTCCTGAACTGGTGGGAGAATTGTTTGGGAGGACTGATTCCAGCGTCCTGACAGTTTTTGGTTCTGAGGGTGTTTCTCCTGGGAGGAGAGTGCGGAACCTCAGAAGGAGAGGTAAGGGGAGGAGAGCCTCGCCCGAGACCTCTGGTCAGCCTGAGGGTGCGGACCCTAGGTTGGAGGATCAGTGGCAGTTTGGAACTGCACTGATGAGAGGAAGAGTGGAGAATGGTTACTATGTGCCAGGGGTTACTGCCCCCCACTCTGTGGAATGGCAAGGACCAGAGATATCTGGATGGCCTAGGGCCTGGTCCTGGCTGCGGACAACTAGGGAGTGCCAGTGGGGTAGCTTAGTTGGTCCTGGGAGCTTTGACAGAGGGAACCACATGGGTTCAGATTGGCGTAGAACAGGAGCGTGCCCCTGCAGTTGCGGGCCCCCGTCCGTGTTCTATCGCCCAAAGCAGGGAAGTCCATCAAGGTAGTGATTGGTCTACCCTGCGTTTTGGCTGGAAGGGGGTTGTGTTGGACTTGACCCTTTTTGCAGGATCATCCCTGAACTTTTTGCCTTCCTCCTAGCCTTTTTTTTTTTGTACATGGTGTTGGTGGTTCTAGGACTCTGGGCACTTTAGCACTGCTGTCCAGTGTAAAGTGCATGTGCTCTCTGTGGTAAACATGGTAAGATTGGTCTACACCTGTTTGGCATATTTAATTTACCTGTCAGTCCCTTGTAAAGTGGTATCTCAGATACCCAGGCCCAGTAAATTAAATGCTACTGGTGGGCTTGCAGCACTGATTGCGCCACCCACCAAAGTAGCCTTTCAAACCTGTCTCAGGCCTCTGCCATTGCAGGGCCTGTGCGCGCAGTGTTACTGCCGCTGTGACGTGGCACCTAAAGTGTGTGCCACGTCTGTGACCCCCTTTTTACTGCATGTCAGTCACCCCTAAGGTAGGCACTAGCTAGCCCTATGGGCAGGTGCATTGTAGGTAAAAGGTAGGACACGTACCTTAAGTGTGTGACATGTCCTGGTAGTGACAAACAGCCATTTTGGTTTCTCACTGCTGTGAGGTTGCCCTCTCATAGGAATGCATTGGGGATTCCCTGATAAGTGTTTCAGTGGTAATTCCTGATATGAGAGGAGCAGCGTGGTCAAGTTTGGTATGTTTGGAATAGTAATAATAAATGCTACGCAATGGTGTGCGCAGATTTATTATCACTATTTTAGAAATGCCACTTTTAGAAGTTGGCATTTCTGTGTGCTATGTGTCTGTCTGCCTGATGTGTATTGCATGTCTGGCTCTGGAGTGACAGGGGCTGGTGAGGTGTGTGTAGCTCCAGGGAGGGCAGGGTGAGTCAGCGCTAGGCTGAATAGGAGATCTGCATTTGGAGTAGTGGGAGGAGTAGTCCCCTGACCCTGCATAGGTCTGTGCCTGCCTAGGTGATTGCTGGCTCCGCCCCCCTGTGGTGTGTTTGAGGACCAATCCCCATCTGACAAAGGAGGGTGTGAGCACTGTACACAGAGTGCTTCAACACCCCCCAGAACCAGTTGAGACTGGTTCCCCCAAGCCCTGTGCCAGGGCAGAACAAAGAAGAAATGTACTATAAGTACTAGGGCTGTGACCCCATGTTGGTGTGCTTCCTTGTGCTGTTTGGGGACTTGCTGCTTGCTGGGCCCCAGGAGGAACCGTCACGAGGGACTGCCTCCCTGCTGGAGGGCCCTGTGAGCTGGCCTGCCTGGGCCCAGCCTTTTCCCCTTGAACTTTGGGGTTCCAGCGCCTCGTGAGCGCTGCACCGCGGTGTTTTATGCTCCAGGGAGAGTGCGGGGGCTTTGCAGCGCTGAGCTGCGCCCTATTCCGAGAGAATCCCGACGTGGGGATTCCCCCGCATTGACGCCACTGGAAGCGGGAGCCTACCCCGCTGCTTTATGCTCCTGTTAGCGGGAGCCCACCCCGCAATTGCCAGCTTTGGAGAGCAGGAGCCCACCCGGCGTCTTTCTTATGGCCGCCGCACCAAGAGCGGCGACCCGGAAGGCAGGCAAGCTGCCTGGTTGTAGGCGGAGCCAGCAGGAGCGGCCAATCATCTCCGATGCGGCAGGAAGTCAGGCGAGCTTGTGCCTGCTCGTGGGCGGGGCTCCCATGACCGGAGAGAGCCCCGCATGCTGCCAAACCGGAGAGTGTCCCAGCGATGAAAGAAGGAGTGAGAGGCGTCGGAGACTCGCAGGCTCCATCTGCCGCATCCCCGCCTGGTAGAGGGAGAGGTAGGCCGTCGAGGGGGACCGGAGCCTCGCGGGTCCCATGCCGGAGTCCTGCGTCCAGCCTGAGACCGGAGGAGTCCCCAGAGAGCCTCGGTGAGTGGGGCACAAATCAGGCACTGATTCTTTACAGCTGTACTGCTGATTGCGGGCAGCTGCAACGTGGTCACCTGGCAGGTTTAGAGTCCCTGTGAGGGGGGCTGGAATTACGCATTTTTGGTGCCAGGGCTCACTTCGTTTTGGCCACATTGGAATGCCGAGTGCGGCATCGGAAGGGCCCCATTAAAAGGGGCTCCCTAGTGCCAGCCCGTGGTTGTCTTCACAGCTGCACCTCAGGAGCGCGGGCAGCTGCAACAAGGGGGCATGTTTATTTGTACCTCAAGGAAGGGGTGAGGCGCACCCCAGTGCTACGCACATTGTTTTTGCTGCATTGGCAGCCAAAGGGGCCAGTGGAAGGCCCCAGTTACGCCCTGACATTTGGGACAAAGGGCATTGGGCCCCAGAGGAAGGCCAGTTGGCCAGGGGTCAGTGTTGGTAGGGCTCAAGGCTCTCATGTGATGCCCAGTGCATAATGTGTTTATGCCTACAGAGATTGCATAATATGTTTATGCTTATGTGATTTATGCATAATGTGTTTTATGCCTAAGGTGATGCAGACATAATGTGTTTATGTTGCAGGTGATAATACTAAGTACAGTATTGTGCCAGTAGTTACTGGTCGTGTTATCTTTGCTACTTGTGCTTTGTGATGGTTCTGACAGTGGCCCGATTGGCCCTGTCATGTATATAATCCCCTGTAAATTATGACCTGGATCCATTTGGCACAGTGTATATGTGTGATTAGGATTCTAATGTGTTTTGGATAATACAAAGGCTATTTTTTATATAACCTTGTGTGGAGTTTCCTTTGTAGTGTGCCTAGTGTGTTGCTGCTGTGTGTGTGTGTTGCGCAAACGCTTTACACATTGCCTCTGGGATAAGCCTGACTGCTCATGCCAAGCTACAAAGGGGGTGAGCAGGGGTTATCTTCAGCGTGTAACTCCCTTGCCCTGACTAGATTGGTGGTTTCTGCCTGGCTTAGGCGCAAGCCCTAGCCAACCAGAAATCCCATTTCTAACAGGGTGCAAGTACCTGTGTGAAGTTAACATATTGGCGGTTTCCCTGCTCCACTCCTTCAAGAGAAAAAAGGTGCTTTCCAAAAAGAAAAAGGTATTAAATATTTACACTTACACAAAATATAGGTTAGGATTGTGTTGCTAAAGAGGGGCTGCTGGGTATTTTAACAGATCCATTTAGGGCTCTAATCAAATGCCTTATTTCCCCTGTAAAATAATACAAATGCACAGAGGGATATAATTTCGTGCTATTCCAATACACCTCTCTAAATCCAGTCCACAAAAATAGGGCTGCCAACCATTGAACATAGATTTCCACTGTTCTCCAGTTCCCATCATAGCAGAAATATTTTGCGATTGTGTGTCTGTGTGCCTCCAAGTAGCCATGACAAAATAAACAAGTGAAAAGGTCTCTCCAGGGAGAAAAGGAGAGATGATGTTTTAAATATGAAGTATTCCTCTTCAGCAGCTCATTACAGAACCATCAGGTCTCAATTTCTGCTTGTTACCCCCCTTTTTTAGGTCTCGCCTAGCGTTGCAGCGCGTGCTCTGCTCGCTCTGCGAGATCTATTGTCGTCGGGTTGCTTTTGGAAGTGGGGTTGGTGACCGCCCTGTCTCCCTTAGGCCCTGCCCACCCGGACTGGACTCGTCGTCTGTTGCTCATCATGCGCGCTGCGTTCTCACCCTGTCAGTTTGGCCCAGGCGATTTGGCCACAGCTAATTCAATTCGCACTAATCAGAGATGCTACGGTATAGGCTACCTCCAGATTGGAAAAGTCGACCCTGTGTATTGGACCACCCGCAGTGTTCACTGTGGCCCATCAATCCACTCCACGAAATGGTTAATGCCTCTTTCCACTCCAGCTTCGTTCATGAATGTGCCGGTGTAATGCGAGGGATGCTTGGCCCCTGCTCCACAGATAGCCCCTCCCATGCATTCTACGTCCCTTTGTTCTGCTGCAAGACCTCAGTGCAGGGCTTGGGTGGACGTTTTTCACTACCTGCAAAAGGCTCGGCTCTTGGGTGAATCCTGTATGTACAGATGATTTGAGAACTGTTCAGGGTCTGCCACACCCCAGCCCTAAACTGAAGCCAACATAGTTTAACTACTAATTGCTGTTCTTGTCTCGCCTTTTCATTACATACATCACAGAGGTGTAATCGACGACCCTGGCTTCTCGGAGCGGTGCAAGTCTCCATCACTGTATTGAGTGATCTGTGTTCTGGGGGAGGGGCAGTTTTTCCCTTTACATGATGTGTACATTGATTGACCCAGTAACATACGATGTAACGCCAAGGCAGAACGAGCTTCGTTCACACCGCATGGCCTCCTATAGAGAACAACAGGATTTGCTGCATATCTGTCGTGTCTGCCCAAGGGCGCATTCAGCTGAGAACTAGCGCGGCCGGGAGGTGGTGCCGGAAGTCAGTCGAGTCACACACCGAGGTCGCTGTTGAAGGGGGCATGCAGGATGACTGCACCCCCTGCTTGTGCACAGTGTGGGCAGGGTCTGGTCTGGGCACAGTGAGGTAAGCGTGAAACCGGCTGCAGGGACGGACGATGCAGACTCGAAGCACGCCGCCGCCGCAAAGCCACCAGGGTGGGGGAGGGACACATTTTGTGAATAAGAAGTCGCACATCTTTTAGTTAGAAAAGCTGAAGTTACTTACACGCCATGGTTGACTGCACACTCGAACTAAACTTACTCAAACATCCCCAAGCAAGGCATGCATTTTGAATAATAAACCTCATCTGGAAATGGGCACCTTCTGCAAATATTTATGGCCACCCAAAACGATGACCAGGAAGGATGACCGCATATTGATTTCTGAAGATCAAACACCCGCGCCATAGAACATTCCGTGCATACGAGCATGATTTAATGTAAAGCAGGGCGGCGCTGTTGGATGTCAATATCAGTAAAATGGCTTGCAGGAAGGGGACGCATGCTGCGGGCACATCTCCGGAAACGCAAGACTATTTTTGTGCAATGCTGAACGTGTCAAAATTCCGCTTCCCCATCACCCCCAACTTCCGTAGTGTTTCTGCTTGATGCTTACTCTGAGAGTCTGCCGCTTGCACCTCCACATGTCGAGTTGCAGTCCAACTTGTATCTTGCACATGGGAAGGATAGGGCATGTAAACTGATGGACCATGAAAATTCAAATGCTAATATTCCATAAATCTTGTGTCTAGTATTGTAGTTATATTGTGACCTTGTAACTCGTGCTTACTTTTTAACTGTATTCTTTTCTTCCCAATTCATCCATTTTGTTCCAATAGATTTAGGCCTCATGTTAGATTTCTCTCATTTTGATTTATTTATGTAACATAGCTGGTTGTTGTCACAACACTGAGGTGTAAACATCTTTGGTGGCAGCATATATCGATTATCCCAGATGCTGATGTTTGGTGATTGACACAGGTCAGGGTTACACTCAAAGGGCCCCCCTTATTTCAGCACACAAGTGGGCGGTCCTAAAAAGCCAGCAGCTTAAGTTGGCTTAGTCTGTCTTTTAAAGAGAAACACACCATATATGGACAGTGTCTATTTGCGAATAAAATTAGTGCGGGGAATAGGGAGGCCTTCTTTCCCAGAGAAAAATACCGGCCATCTGTTCACCTTTTAACACCCTGCAAATGCCTGGACACGAATCGTCTGTATTCATATTTAACATGGTCTTTTTGTTTCTATTTAATTTAATTATCAGTTAGGGGTTATTAAGGCAGCCGTAGAGCACATTGAAGTGTGTTTTTTTTTCTTATTTACTGTTTAAAGTGAGTACTAATTAGGGTTAAAAATAAGGCTTCAGGAGATCCCCCTAAACTTTGTACCGCGCTCTGCAATGCAATAGGTGTTGCTTTTGGTATTGTAAATGACAATGCCTTTTAATTTTTTTAAAAGCATTGCCATTTACAATGCCAATAGCTCCAAAATTCGCAGTTGCGAGACCTATTGCATTGTAAATGCTTGTTTTAACCTTCCTCTGACTTGTGTTGGGCGGGAGTGAGGGTGAAAAGGGCATGCTCTTTGGTCTTAAAAGAGATAAAGCGTAAACCATTACAAATGTTCATTTACAAATGCTATAGTTTTTATTGTGACAGACATTCTAAAAAAAACTGGGGCATTGGCAAAAACATATTCATCTGGATTGCGGAAGATGATTTCATAAGCATATGTGGTAGCATCCACATTACATATGTTCACTTGCACCTGTACTTTTCTTCTCTGAGTCTGTGAGGCTTCTCTTAAACAGTACCCGAACAAGAGTGAGTGACCAGTGGATATACTCCGGGGTCAGTGGATATGACCCCAGAGTAAAAAGTGTCAGTTTTCCCCAGATAGTAATGTTTCCGTGTCCTTGATTGCAACATGCATCAGCATTCCAGGAATTGATGCCCGACTCAACAATCCACTCCAGTGGCCCAACACGGGATCTGGGCCCACTGTGTCACATCCAAATAGCAATTGCTGCACAGTTCAGGAATACTGATCAACTTTAATTTTGCAATAGCTTACGGCAGGTGCACTTCAATTGGAACCTCTGATGGAAAACAATTTGCTCTTTTCATTCTCTTAAATTAAAAATTCATGATCTTCAGTCAAAGTTAAATGAAACTAGTACTCTTATCAGCCAGGTTATTAGATTCTATTGGTATCCTGTACTTTCGTGCAAAATAAAATGGTCTAAAGCTTACATCTGAAAATCCTACAGTTAATTCTCTTTAATTTCTTCCACTTAATAGATGAGCAGTGCATTTTCCTTATTTTTCCTTTCAAACATTATTTCATATCCCACGCGAAGCTAGATTTGAATGTTTCACTCAAAAACCTTAGCAAATTGTTCTTGTAACCACTTGCACAAAGCGTCCATTGAACTTCACATAGGTATTACAGACTTCAAAAAATCTACTCACCCACTCACTATGGCAATCACATTTTATCAGGTCCAGCTATTTTAACTACCTCTGTGATTGCACTTGAGCTGGAAAGGATCATGTGTTCTGTTCATTCAGAAAGGGAATGAGCAATAAAGATGCTTTGTAATCTTTTTTTGTTATCTTGACACATTTGCTGTCTGTTCAAGGACAAAGGTCAAATGTTAGTTTCTCTTTTTACTTATTGCTGCTTCTTATCCTGGAAAATGTTGTTTACTTTTCTCTCTCTTACTATTTGTAAAGTAAGCTTTCTAACAATCATTGTGAAGCAAAAGGCTGTAGGATGTCAGTTGTTTTTTCTAGCACACATTTAAATAGCTTCTAAATAAATATTACCAACATTTCAAAATGTATCGGGAATTATGAAAGCACATTTTTTTGTAATTCAGAAGTGTAAGGCTAACAAATACTTAAATAAGGGCAAAACAAATCATGACACTTTACTAGGTGATGTGCAAATAGCAAATATTTGCAGAAATCGGTCAGTTTGCCTTTTTTACTAATTGCTGCTTGAAAAATGGAGTTTAGTTTTCTTTCTCTTACTACAGATAGAGGTTTTTGTCAAGTGAGCTGTCTAACAATCATTGTGAAACAAAAGGCTGTAAGATGTCAGTTTTTCTAACACGTAACATTTAAATAGCTTGTAAATCAATAGTACAAATATTTCAGGAATTACGAAAGCAAATTTTTTTTAAATTGAGAAGTGTGATGCAAACCAAGATTTAAATCAGAGCAAAACAAATCAGAACACTTTACTTGGTGATGTACAAATGGCAAATATTTGCAGAAGTTCGATTTCCAAACATTGTTTATACACTATATAGTCTTATCAGTAAAACCGCTTGTCACATGGGAATTTTGTGGATATTTCAATGGAAAATGTGCTCATTACAAATTACAGTGTGCTATCACTATATGCTTTAGTTACATATTTATTAAAAGTGATGGTTTTTAAACACGATTTGAGAAACATTCTTGCCCCCGCCCCGATGACAATGTTGTTAATAAATTAAGGGGCAAGTCAGGGACTATGTTTATCGTATATGCGGCTAGATTTGTATTTTATATATGGAGCAAGAGTTTAGTCTATTAAATCAAACAAAGGAGTTTTTTTGTACAGCAGACATGCCGAACTAACAAATTTGAAGGTGCTATCATATGTGATAATGAAGAAAATGGCTGCTCAGTGAAGTAAAATATTTGCCTAGGATCACATAATTTGAAACCAGTCTATGGGTCAAGAGCATTACAGTTAGGTCGATTAGAATATTTAAGTCACAAGACCTGCAGGTATGGTAAAATGTTTATAATTTTTGGAGGCCTGCGGTAGGCTTGCTTCTTTAATGCCTGGGATGTTAGTAGTGGTAGAACTTAATTAATGGAAGGAGTGAAACAGGGGAATAGTATTCCCTACAAATATGTATGCATAAGTATTAGTAAATGTTGCATTGAGTTAGTGGAAGGAAAGCTCCCTGAACATATTGGTTGTGTCAGAAAGAAGTGCCCCTTACACCTATGTACTAGAAGATGCAAAACACGCTCCTCTTGCATGGAAATCCATAATGGGGGGCCCCTGGACTTGTCTATGAAGCAGGATGACGATCCAGTGGTAGACTCATTACCGCAGGAGTGAAAGATCCTTTACCATGGACGCCTTTACCACGTGCATGTCTTTGTCGGGTATGGTAAGTGTGTGTGTGTATATGTATGTGTGTGTATATATATTTTTTTTTTCTGTCCTCCTTTCCCCCTTCCCTGTGTATTAGGCTTTTATCTTCTTGACAGGACTGCTGAAGGTTAATCTCGAAGGTCGATAAGCCTTTGATATGGGAAAATAAGAATTGTGAGAAGGATTTCGTTTTGTTGCAATTTGAAGGCCCATGTATGTATGTTGATTTACAAAATTATGTACTTTGCAATTATTAATGGCTGGAAGGGCATAATGAGCTGACAAAAGAATCTCTTTGAAATAGTTAAATGTGCTCACGAAAGGATATATTAATAATGCTGTCAAATTCCTTGGAAATGTATATTTGATACTAATTAGGTGGTGGGAAGAGGGGCTGTTACCCTTTAAAAATGACACTCTGGACACTGACTCTATGACACAGTTGAAGGCTGTTGCTGAAACGGGTAGGTCTGTTTTTCTGACGCATGTGCACTTTGCAATATAAGAAAAAAGATAACAATTGAATAAAGGCTTGTGGCTGGACAAAATCTGCATACCTTTGTGTGTGCCATCTTCCTGTGTTGTTCGTGGCTGACTAGTCTGAAGGATTATGGGTAGTTGCCGGGAGTGAGTATATATTTATATATATTGACACACTTGACAATTTATTTATTTCTTTGCGCAGTTACTTAAAACCATTGCAATAATAACACCAACAGTATAACCTTGAGTATGTTAGTAGTACTGTATTCCACATATATTAGGATAAAATCGTCTCTCGTAAAAGGAAGTCTTACGCAATGTACTTACTAAGGTTAAAACCATAGATATGAGTGTTAAAACATAATTTACACCAGCAGCTAGTAGTCATCTTTTTCTTGTCGAAGTGTCAGTGCTACGGTTTGAGCAGTATCGAGTCCACCCCTACTAGAAAGAATGGCAAATGCAAGTTTGTGGCGGGGGTGCTAAGTGCGTGGCTGATGGTCGAGTATGACCTGATCGGGGGCTGATCCAAAACGGTGACCGGGATCACTTGACCATATACAGAGGATACTGTTGGTCCGGGACTAAAGTAGGTGGTACCCTGCCGTTACATCTGTATTGACCAGACTGGCCCCGTTTGTAAATGGTTTGCTCGACCAACAGCTGGTAACTCACTTTGTCAAAATGGTTTCTTGCACAGAAGTTCAAAGTGCGCTTAAATGAAAATAGATTAGTGCAAGGAGTGGTTAAGCAGTGTGAGGGTTAGTGGTGGCCCAATCCCCATGGGCAGACGGTAAGGAAGATAAATGTATGGGGTGTAGAAATTGGTAAACCTATCTAAATGGTTTTAGTGTATCGGTAAAACTCTGGGGCCCGCCATGATATAGTAAGTTATCATTTTTTGGACAGCAGTAGCAGATTTGGGAAGGGCTGGGCGAGGGAATAGTAGGTCTTCCAGGTTCTGTATATATTTGCCACACCTCGCTAGAGTTTGAGTGTCTGTTTGGGAGAAACATAGTGCTGACGCCTCCAGGCATGTTTGGATGTCCCTTTTTAAGTAGAGTGGCTTCAGAAGAGATCTCCTGGGGGTGTCAAGGGAAGGACAGTAGCACAGGAAGTGGAGCCATGATTCTGTGTTATAGTTGCATAGTCTGCAGGCCCCCTCCTCTCCACATGGAGCCCATTGGTTAAGGTTGGTGATTTGCAGACCTAGAAGGCGCATAAACATGATATTCCTATGGGCTGATTAGTTTAGGCTGTCTGAGAGGTATGGTTGAGGCGTCCCTGGTAAATAAGAATCATTCAAGGCAGATAAAATAGTTAAAGTTTTTAGGGACGAATGTCCTGCTGGTATGAAGTTAGTCTCACCTGCTTGTTTATAACCCTTTTCCAGGCTACGTAGGGGATTGAATCAGATTTTAGCGCTGTTTCGTCGATTTGTAGAGATCTTGTGGCCTTTTGAATTTGTTGGCTCCATGGGTTCCCAAGGCTCTCGAAGGTTTCTTTTAGGCGGGTTTAAAGGGTGTTATCCGGGGCTTTTAATACCCTTGTATAGAATTTCAGGGTATTGGCCTCGCATGTAAGTGGTTGTCTCAGAAGCTCCAGCTCGAGTCGTAATCTTGCCCTTCGTATATATTTGGGAAGTTGGAGGACTTATTTGTAGGTCCTGCATTGAGCGTTGTTTAGGCTGGTCGCACTCGCATCTGGGAAGTTCTGATGCCCGTAATGTAGGACCGGAAGAAGAGTGGCTTTTATGACCTTCAGTATGGGGTTGGCTGAGGTGCTGCGCAGGGTCCGGTTAAGGCTTGTCAGGCTGTGTGTTATAGCTCCGGCTCTCTTTTTCTGGGTGGGTAGATGGACTAATGGTCTAGAAGACTCACTAAACCATACCCCCCCAGATAGTTGTACTTGGGTGTAATTTTGATCTTGGCGGCTCCAATACTCCAGGTTAAAAATTTCTTTTTTCAGGAGCGACCAAAGATCAGGACCTTGGTCTTGTCCTGATTAATTTTGAGAGAGTTGGCTTTGTTATGTTCGTCAAGCCTGCTCGGGGCTTGTTGGAGTCCGGATTTGGTGTGGTCCATTATGACGATTTCGTCAGCATATTGTAAGATGTGCAATTTCGAGCGGCCCAGTTGTGGAGGGAGCATGATGCTGTGCTCCAAAAATCTCCCGAGTTCGGCTGTGTAGAGGTTGAACAGGAGGGGTGCAAGAACGCATCCTTGCTTCAGGCCGTCTGAGGTGGTGATTTTTGTAGAAACAGTCACATGGCCAGTTCTCACTCGTACCCATGTATTCTTGTGCAGGGCGATGAGCACTCTAAGCAGGTCCCCCCAGGCGTCTAATTTCCACCAGAGAGTGTTGCGGACAACTTTATCAAAAGCAGCACTATAGTCGAAAAAACAACAGTAAAGAGGAAGTCGACTTTTTGGGGCTGCTCAATGATTCAGGATGGCTAGGGCAGTAATGTTGTCGATTGTGGAGGCGGGTACGCGGAACCCAAGAAAGAAGGCAAGGTTTAGCTGGCATCTGGATGGCAAACGTCTAGACCAAGTAACGAAGTATAAATATTTGGGCGTGCTTTTAGATCAAAACAACTCCTTTAAGCCGCAGTTGGAGTCCCTACGGAGGAAGGGAGCAATGACCTATCTTGGACTGAAACCCTTGAAGAAGCTGCTACCGGACCTAACACTTGACCCCTTCTTAAAAGTCCTGCGAGTAAAATTGCAGCCTACGATCACCTATGGGAGTGAGTCTCTGAGTGGAAAAGACGCAGTAGTACTTAATAGTGTAATAACAACGTCAGTATCGAGCGATTTTCCAGCTTCCCAAGTACGTTTCACCAGCCCAAATTAGGCTGGAATTTGGCCTCCAAAATCCGGTGATCGAAAGAAAGGGAGCTTTTGTAAAAATCTGGCATAAAATTAGAACCGCTGATGAAGGGTCCTTGAATAATCATCTTTGGGCTGAGCTGTCTCGAACAGGAAAATTGCCAGCCAATGTGTACCTTCAGGATTCTATTCACACTTTAGGTCTGACAGACGCCTGGAATATTCCAATGGGCCATTCGGCCTTCAAAAAAATAGTAACAAAGTCAACAAGACTCATATCAGCCATAGAGGACAAAAAAGCATTATCTAAACGAGCTCATGGCTGGGTTGTACTCAATAATTACGATGTCCTCAAACCCCAGCCTTATCTCGTGGCTGGAACAAAGATAGTGATTAAGGAAAAAATGTTAAGACTTCGTTTGGGAGTTGGTTTAATCAATCCGTTTTTACTGCCCTGGGAAAGAAGAGGAGGAGATCAGCCATGCCATGCCGTCTGTGTGCCTGCGACACGGAGAATGTTGTTCATATTGTATGCATCTGCAACAAGCTAAAGGACATACGGAAAACTTTATTAAAGCCACTGTTTAACCAGCACGGAGTAAGGTCCTGCAGGCAGGCGGTGATGCTGTGCTTTAATCCAACTTTAGTTCAGCTAAACTGTCGTCTTACAATTTTTTTTGATTTAACAGCACTAAGACTGAAAAAATCTATTCCCAGCAGTTAAGATCGTGCCACGTATATAGGGTTTGGGCACGACTTGAGCCAGCCCTGTAATAATCACAATGGCTTTTTAATAATGACATCAGGACATCATAATTAGGAGTAACAAGGACCCGTTACTTGTCAAACGGGAATACCTTGTCCATCTAAACAGATAGCTCCTAATAAACAGACTTTCAACGGACTGTGCATTAACTGTGTTAGCAATGTAGTGTTCTTGAGAATAATTTTTAGTTTTTTATCTACAAACTAAAGTAATTCATTTTAAACTTTGTAAATTTTGTATTAGTGCAATGTTCTCTGGTTTTATCGTTAATGATTTGTATGCAATGGTTTTAATTAATCACGCATAATAAATTTACTTACTTAAAAAAAAAAAAGTTTGGAAATTTGGTAGGATGTTTTTCTCTGGAACCCATTCTTACAGCGAGGTGAGGACACGCCGAGCGTAGACCTTGGCCTCTAGATCTAATAAGGCAATGAGTCGGTAGTTGTAAGGAAGCATAAGGTCCCATTTTTTTGAAGATTGGGCATAAGGTCGAGCCTGACCACAAGTCGGGGATCTGTGCTGCGATGTAGACATGGTTAAAGAGAGGGGTTAGCAACTTAGCCCAGTCTTCCAGGCCCTATTTGAATGTGATAGCTGGGAGGCCATTGGGGCCAGGGGCTCCGTCGTTTTTCATGTTTTTCAATCATCTGCGTCTCTGGCTCGGTGTGGTCTGAGCATGGGTTTCCATCGGCGTGTTGTTGTTTGTCCCTCTGCTAGGCACGTCGATGGGGCCTGGGGTTTCGCTGCTGTATTGTATATTGACATACCGTATCCAGGCTGCCTCTGGGACCGCGTTCCCCCTACAACTGTTGGAGGATCAGAGTTTGTTGATGTGTCTCCAGAAGTGGGCCGAGCTTTTCTCTTTTAGCATGCATTGTATTTTAATCCATTCCTCCTGTTCGTTAAGTTTCTTGGCTTTCCATGTTAATTTTTTGTACAGTTTGCATGGAATGGCCAAGTTTTTAATGGACAGTGTGGTAGGATTTTGCTTGTGCGAAGGAGTGGCTCTCCTTAATTTTCTTTGTGCGTTGACAATGGCCCTATTGTGGGGTTGCCACAGAGGGTTCCTGGTATGTAGGCCAGGGGCACCGGGTCCCGTTAGCAGGTCTCTTAATTTGGTTATTAAATCGTCCCATCTGTGGGGGTAGTTCACAGGGGGGTTGTTAGTGAAATTCAAGGTTGCGTCTTTGAGCCATTTGCCCACTTTGGAGGAGCCTGAGGCGTCCCATTTAATTCTTCTGACTAGAGTGTGAGATTTGGACCGAGCCGAGTGCCCCACTTCTGTGACTGTGGCTGCTGCTGGGGTTTGTAGGTCCAGTGTTGCAGTCTGGGGGTTGTGGTCGCTTTCTGTGCAGATGGGGATCCCCAATTTGACTACATGACTTGCCAGGGAGGCTGACAGGAAGATGTAGTCTATGGTTGAGATGTTCTTGAATGTTGTGGAAAGTTGTACACTGGGATCTTGAAACTGAAGGATTTAGTTTGCTGAGCATAGATTACAGTTAGATATTGGGGTATTCACAGTTTCCTGTTCTTTGGTTTTGGGAGCTAAGTTATTGTTGATTCACAAGCCCCTGATATTAAAATCACCTAGTAGCAGAATTTCGAGAGAGGCAAACTCTGGCAGAAGATCTTCCAAGCTCTTGATCAAGAGTACTGTTGCAGGTAGTTTTGGTGTTTTCATTATGTTATGATAGCATTTTATCAAGAGTATAGGGAGGTCCTTTGTTTGATTTGAGGCCCCTTGAAATAAGAACAACTTGCCCAGCTGAGAAGTTTTGGTGGAGAGGTGTAGCTGTGTTCTTGCAGGAGTGTTTAATGAAGATTGAGAGGCCCCCTGATGGGCGTCCAAAAGGGTTGGGCCTGGTTGCCGGTTGGAAAAGCTCGAAGTAGCCATAGAGGACCAATGGAGTTAGAGCCCAGGTCTCCTGTAGGCAGATAATGTCACTTTTGTTCAAGTAAGCCACCGCAGATTTGGATAAGAGTATTACTTGAGCCCAGCCACGTTCCAAGAAGTGATGGTCAGTTTGGGGCCTGCCGACACAGATGAGCCTTGGGGTGGATTTGGGGGGTTCCTACTAGGAACAGGACACTGGCTGTTCTCGGTGAGGGAACCCCCGGTAGCTCAGATTGATGAAGTGATCTGTGGAGTTTGACTTGCATCTCACCAGTCGTTGGTTATTTGTGCATAAGATTTTGATGGAGTTTTAGGCTTTTGAAGTGCCAGGGAGCCAGTCGTGTGTTGCTCCCCACGTCCCTCTTGGCACACTTATGTGAGGCCTTGCCGGGTCTTCCTATAGTAGTACGTGTGGGTATTTTTGTGGGCGGGGGATCCAGAGCTCAATGCCCCAGTCTTCAAAGGTTTACATATATTTGTATACACGTGTGTGTGTGTGTATATACGTACGTGCCTCTTCTTCGTTGGAGCAGGATTGCCTTTTTGGATATATATATATATATATCTCCAAAGTGAAACCGCAAATCTCTCTGCCGCTCACGGCGGCGGGCTCAAGTGAGGGCGCGAACCTCTCCAATGTCAAAACTGCTTTTGTCGATAAACAAACGCGCTTGAGCCCAAATCCATAAAGCGTTATTTTAATCAATCAAGAAACATGTGGCAAACAAACGCCCAACGCTTTTCGGTGCTGCCGCACCTTGGTCACGGGTCACGGACTGTTTGTCAAATCAAAATCATATAGTGTAGTTACACAAAATAAAGGTAGGACTACATATCCCAATGCATAGTAAAAGGAAGGGAAAACGGCATCCATTTTGAAGACATCACTTCGTATATGGAATCTATATAAGCCTTCTGATATTTGTCAACTGAAACTTATTTAACCGGTTCAATTCTATCAAGGATTAAATGAATCAAAATCAAGCAATTTGCATGACAATCCATACATAAACAATTCCGCCCCAGTGGGCCATAATAATAATAATGTATATGATCGTATAAACTTCATTTAAAGCCTGATCTCTCAATCCTGCCCTAGTGGGCCAATCACAAATTGTTTAAGGAAAACAAAATCAGAAAAAATCTAAACTTAACATGATATTTGCCGCTCTTTTGCATTCCTTCAACATGTCATGCTGATATCTTCGTCTCCTACAAAAAATAAAAAACGGTGCAATCAGTACAATAAAATGTCATCTATTAAAAACAAACATTGCTAACGGTGAAGGGATTATTACATGTCATAGCGGAACTGGACTAATCTCATTAGAAAACAACTAGCCTAGATGTACAGACAGCTCTTTATCTTTATTAATTCCCATAGGATGGCCCGTACCAAATTTTATAATCATTTTGGACTCCAGGCGTCTCAGTTCCCTTACTCTATTGCCACCTCTTTCTGATTTTGGAATTCTGTCAAGGGCACAGAAACGCAAGAGACTGATGTTCTTATTATGGAACTCTTTAAAATGCCTGGCAATAGGGTATTGCCTATCCTCATTGGCAATAGCCCTCATATGTTCCAAAATTCGTTTTTTAACTGGGTGAATCGTGCTGCCTATATATGTCAAAGGGCACGGACAACTTAATGCGTACACACAGTCGTCCGATTTGCATGTAAGATGTTTAGTGAAAATAAATGGTTTGTGGTCTTGGGACAACTTAATTTCTTTACGATTTACACTATTTTTGCACGCTTTGCAAGAACCACATGTATAAAAGCCATTTATGGGAATAGGATCTTTATCTTGTTGCAATGTACTGCTACACAGTACATCGTTAAGAGCAGTGCATTTTCTAAAGGTGATTTTGGGTTGCCCACCTACATGTTGTTTTAGTGTCTCATCTGTGTGTAAAACATGCCAAAATTTCTTGAGGCACTTCCAAACTCCTGCAGCCCCACATTACCTCTCAGTGGTGGGGCGTCTTTCACGGCCAGGCAAGATAAAGAATAATCTCTGGAATGCATATGCTGTTTTTTCAATAAAGCTTCGGATGAAGATGAAGATTTCACTGTTGTAGGGCGTCTTTGCTTCAGGGCAACTTTTTGGATGGATTTTAGTGCGGCAGCCTGGCCGTGAAAGACGCCCCACCACTGAGAGGTAATGTGGGGCTGCAGGGGTTTGGAAGTGTGTTAACCTCTGAACAGCACAGTGAATTTTGAATTTTAAAAAACGAATTTGCAATCTGAGGCCCACTGGGGTAATACATTTTGAAAGATATCACTGAAAGGACACAGTACCCACGTTGGGAATAATTTGCGCAAACTCGCACTACAACTCCCAGCATGCCAAAACCAATTGAACTCACCTGTGAGGCCCACCAAGGGGCAGCCTTTCTCAAACATGCAGAGAGGAGAAAATGCGGGAGAGTGCTGCTGTGAACTGACAGTCAATGCCTATGAATAAAGGGCAGGAGCCCCAAAACGCGTCAGGCAAGATAAAGAACAATCTCTGGAATGCATATGCTGTTTTTTCAATAAAGCTGCGGATAAAGATTTCACTGTTGTAGGGCGTCTTTGCTTCAGGGCAACTTTTTGGATGGATATATATATATATGTATATATATATGTGTGTGTATATATATATTCACTGAAAAAACCATAGGTTTTAGGGACAGTTATAGTTAGTTGGACATTGCACTCGTACAAAACCCGTGAAATTCCCCTGTTATAGTTAGTTCAGCTAACTATAACTCGCGCCCCGCAATGCACTGCTGATGACGTCACATATTACATCACTCATGACATGGTCAGTGACATCACTGATGACATCACTGATGACATCTCAAATGACATCACTGATGACATCACTGATGACATCATCCAGTGACTGTGTGTTTCTGTAAAGTTTAAATATGTTTAATATATATAGGGAAAGGCGTATTGAAGAATGAGTGGGTGTATAAGTGTCTGAATGGATGATTTAGTACGTGAGTGACTGACTCTACAAGTGAGTGATTAAACGTATCTTACTGAATGCATGGGTTAGTGACTAAACTGTGTGAATGTCTGTATCCGTCTGTTTGTTGGTGTGTAAGTGGATGCATGGATTTGCGAATAGCTACATGAGTGTCTATATGGGTTATTGATTGGTTCTCTGAGTATCTGTATGGCTGCCTGAGTGTTTGTGTGGGTGGGGTGTGTGTGACTCTATACATAGATGTGTGAGTGGGTGATTCACTGGGTGCATGATTTCAAGAGTGCATCTGTGATGGACTGCTTGGGTGGGTGAGTGTGTGTATGGGTGTGTTAGTGAGTGAATGTATATCTCAGTGGTACATGTGCGAGTAACTACATATGTAAAAGGCAGTATATATGTGTGTTAGAGTATTTAAATGGCTATAAGTGAGAGTGTGTTATTGTGAGAGTGGCTGTATGGATGCGTGTGTGCTTGTATCAGTTATTGTATAAGAGCGTAAGAATGTGCTAGTATTTGTATGAGTAAGTGAGCTGGTGTGTGTATAACTGTATAGGTGAGTAAATGGGTGTGTGATTAATTTTTTGCATGACTGACTAGGTGTGTGAGTACCTCTATGGATGAGTGGCGGTGTGTGAGTGTTTATATAGGTGTATGAGTGCATATGATAGTCCTGTACTGAGTGACTGTAAGTATGAGTGACTGTACAGGTGAGTGAGTGGATGTGTGTGTAGACCTAAGAATCAGTGAGTGGGTATGTAGTTTTTGGTGTTGGAGTGTCTATGGTTTTGAGAATGGCAGTCTGTAATTTAGAGTGGGTGTATCAAAAGTTATATTAGGGTGTGAGAAGATGCATGAAATTATCACATGGATGATGTCATCAGTGATGTCATTTGAGATGTCATCAGTGATGTCACTGACCATGTCATGAGTGATGTAATATGTGACGTCATCAGCAGTGCATTGCGGGGCGCGAGTTATAGTTAGCTGAACTAACTATAACAGGGGAATTTCACGGGTTTTGTACGAGTGCAATGTCCAACTAACTATAACTGTCCCTAAAACCTATGGTTTTTTCAGTGGATTTCAAAGGTTTTTAAATGCTAATTTCTAACTATAACGTGTCTGAAACCTATGGTTTTTTCAGTGAATTTCAAAGGTTTTTTAAATGCTAATTTCTAACTATAACGTGCCTGAAACCTATGGTTTTTTCAGTGAATTTCAAAGGTTTTTAAATGCTAATTTCTAACTATAACGTGCCTGAAACCTATGGTTTTTTCAGTGAATTTCAAAGGTTTTTAAATGCTAATTTCTAACTATAACGTGCCTGAAACCTATGGTTTTTTCAGTGAATTTCAAAGGTTTTTTAAATGCTAATTTCTAACTATAACGTGCTTGAAACCTATGATTTTTAAGTGAATTTCAAAGGTTTTTAAATGCTAGTTTCTAACTATGCCCACAGAGGTAGGACATGTGAAGAAAGAAGAAAAAACGCACAGAAAGAAGCAAAAGATGTGCAGAAAGAACCAACAGAGGAGCAGAAAGAGGCCTTGTTGCAAAATCATCCTGTGCCCACAACTTTTCAGACAGGTACTGGTGGTAACTGACTCTGACTAACCAGAGCCAGTGCGCGTTTGCACAGTGGTGAAGGAGGGGGGCCTGAGGTGACATGTGTGCAAACGCGCCCCGTGGCGCATTTTAAGTTGCGGGATTAAGTCCCCTTGAATCCTGAGGGTCCCTGAGGCCCAACTAGCCCCCCAGGTACCTA
Source organism: Calotriton arnoldi (assembly GCA_963921515.1). NCBI lineage: Eukaryota > Metazoa > Chordata > Amphibia > Caudata > Salamandridae > Calotriton > Calotriton arnoldi. The sequence goes on from CAWUFW010006202.1 coordinate 568,707, forward strand.
CAGTTAGGACCACAGAGCTGAGTTGCAGAGAGGCGTTCCGAGGCCACGCACCTTTTTCACCTCTCTGCAACGCAACTCTGTTGTGCTTACTGAAGGTACCTGGTGGGCTAGTTGGCCCCAGGATTCAAAGGGAATTAGCTCCCCAACTTAAAACGCACCACAGGGCGTGTTTGCGCACATGTCACCTGAGGCCCTGCCCCCTCCCTTCACCACTGTGCAAGCGCGCCCGTGGCGCGTTTTAAGTTGGGGGATTAGGTCACCTTGAATCCTGAGAGTCCCTGGGGCCCAACTAGCCCACCAGGTACTTCCAGTAAGCACCACAGGCCTGCGTTGCAACGCCTGTAACAAATTGTGCAGTTGTGTTTAGGTAGTGAAGAGGGTCGTGCTGGGGGTAGTGTTTTAGGGTTTAGGGTAGTGCAGTAGTGTTTGTGTAGTGTATGGGGTCATGCTGGGGGTAGATTTAGGGTTTAGGGTAGTGCAGTGGTGTTTGGGTAGTGTAGGGAGTCGTGCTGGGGGAGTGTTTTAGGGTTTAGGGTAGTACAGTGGTGTTTGGGTAGTGTAGGGGGTCGTGCTGGGGTTAGTGTTTTAGGGTTTTAGGGTTTAGGGTAGTGCAGTGGTGTTTGGGTAGTGTAGGGGATACTGCTGGGGGTAGTGTTTTAGGGTTTAGGGTAGTGCAATGGTGTTTGGGTAGTGTAGGGGTACTGCTGGGGGTAGTGTTTTAGGGTTTAGGGTAGTGCAGTGGTGTTTGGGTAGTGTAGGGGGTACTGCTGGGGGTAGTGTTTTATGGTTTAGGGTAGTGCAGTGATGTTTGGGTAGTGTAGTGGTTCGTGCTGGGGTAGTTTTTAGGGTTTAGGGTAGTGCAGTGGTGTTTGTGTAGTGTAGGAGGTCGTGTTTTAGGGTTTAGGGTAGTGGAGTGGTCTTTGGGTAGCGTAGGGAGTCGTGCGGGGGTATTGTTTTAGAGTTTAGGGTAGTGCAGTGGTCTTTGGGTAGTGTAGGGGGTTGTGCGGGGGTAGTGTTTTAGGGATTAGGGTAGTGCATTGGTATTTGGGTAGTGTAGGGGGTCATGCAGGGGGTAGTGTTTTAGGGTTTAGGGCAGTGCAGTGGTGTTTAGGTAGTGTAGGGGGTCGTTCTGGGGGAGTGTTTTAGGGTTTAGGGCAGTGCACTCGTGTTCGGGTAGTGTAGGGGGTCGTGCTGGGGGAGTATTTTAGGGTTTAGGGTAGTGCAGTGGTGTTCGGGTAGTGTAGGGGGTCATGCTGGGGGTAGTGTTCTAGGGTTTAGGGCAGTGCAGTGGTGTTCGGGCAGTGTAGGGGGTCATGCTGGGGGTGGTGTTTTAGGGTTTAGGGCAGTGCAGTGGTGTTCGGGCAGTGTAGAGGGTCGTGCTGGGGGGTGTTTCAGGGTTTAGGGCAGTGCAGTGGTGTTCGGGCAGTGTAGGGGGTCGTGCAGGGGGTGGTGTTTCAGGGTTTAGGGCAGTGCAGTGGTGTTCGGGCAGTGTAGGGGGTCATGCTGGGGGTGGTGTTTCAGGGTTTAGGGCAAAGTAGTGGTGTTCGGGCAGTGTAGGGGGTCATGCTGGGGGTGGTGTTTCAGGGTTTGGGGCAGTGCAGTGGTGTTCGAGCAGTAAAGGGGGTCATGCTGGGGGTGGTGTTTCAGGGTTTAGGGCAAAGTAGTGGTGTTCGGGCAGTGTAGGGGGCGGTGCAGGGGTGGTGTTTCAGGGTTTAGGGCGGTGCAGTGGTGTTCGGGCAGTGTAGGGGGTAGTGGTATTTCAGGGTTTAGGGCAGTGCAGTGGTGTTCGGGCAGTGTAGGGGTCGTGCAGGGGTGGTGTTTCAGGGTTTAGGGCAGTGCAGTGGTGTTCGGGCAGTGTAGGGGGCGGTGCAGGGGGTGGTGTTTCAGGGTTTAGGGCAGTACAGTGGTGTTAGGGCATTGTAGGGGGTGGTGCTGGGGCTGGTGTTTCAGGGTTTAGGGCAGTGCAGTGGTGTTCGGGCAGTGTAGGGGGTCGTGATGGGGCTGGTGTTTCAGGGTTTAGGGCAGTGCAGTGGTGTTCGGGCAGTGTAGGGGGTCTTGCTGGGGCTGGTGTTTCAGAGTCTAGGGCAATGCAGTGGTGTTCGGGCAGTGTAGGGGTCTTGCTGGTGCTGGTGTTTCAGGGTTTAGGGCAGTGCAGTAGTGTTTGGGCAGTGTAGGGGGTCGTGCTGGGGGTGGTGTTTCAGGGTTTAGGGCAGTGCAGTGGTGTTCGGGCAGTGTAGGGGGTCATGCTGGGGCTAGTGTTTCAGGGTTTAGGGCAGAGCAATGGTGCTCGGGCAGTGTAGGGGGTTGTGCTGGGGGTGATGTTTCAGGGTTTAGGGCAGTGCATTGGTGTTAGGGCAGTGTAGGGAGTCGTGCTGGGGGTAGTGTTTCAGGGTTTAGGGCAGTGCAGTGGTGTTCCGGCAGTGTAGGGGGTTGTGCAGGGGTGGTGTTTCAGGGTTTAATGCAGTGGTGTTCGGGCAGTGTAGGGGTCGTGCTGGGGTGGTGTTTCAGGGTTTAGGGCAGTGCAGTGGTGTTCGGGCAGTGTAGGGTGTCGTGATGAGGGGTGGTGTTTCAGGGTTTAGGGCAGTGCAGTAGTGAATGGGCAGTGTAGGGGGTCGTGCAGGGGGTCGTGCAGGGGGTGGTGTTTCAGGGTTTAGGGCAGTGCAGTGGTGTTCGGCCAGTGTAGGTAGTCTTGCTGGGGGTGGTGTTTCAGGGTTTAGGGCAGTGCAGTGGTGTTCGGGCAGTGTAGGGGGTCGTGCTGGGGCTGGTGTTTCAGGGTTTAGGGCAGTGCAGTGGTGTTAGGGCAGTGTAGGGGGTCGTGCTGGGGCTGGTGTTTCAGGGTTTTGGACAGAGCAGTGGTGTTCGGGCAGTGTAGGGGGTCGTGCTGGGGGCGGTGTTTCAGGGTTTAGGGCAGTGCAGTGGTGTTCGGGCAGTGTAGGGGGTCTTGCTGGGGGTGGTGTTTCAGGGTTTAGGGCAGTGCAGTGGTGTTCGGGCAGTGTAGGGGGTCTTGCTGGGGGTGGTGTTTCAGGGTTTAGGGCAGTGGTGTTCGGGCAGTGTAGGGGGTCTTGCTAGGGGTGATGTTTCAGGGTTTAGGGCAGTGCAGTGGTGTTCGGGCAGTGTAGGGGGTCTTGCTGGGGGTGGTGTTTCAGGGTTTAGGGCAGTGCAGTGGTGTTCGGGCAGTGTAGGGGGTCTTGCTGGGGGTAGTGTTTCAGGGTTTAGGCCAGTGCAGTGGTGTTCGTGCAGTATAGGGGGTCGTGCTGGGGATGGTGTTTCTGGGTTTAGGGCAGTGCAGTAGTGTTCGAGCAGTGTAGGGGGTTGTGCAGGGGTGGTGTTTCAGGGTTTAGGGCAGTGCAGTGGTGTTCAGGCAGTGTAGGGGGTCGCTCTGGGGGTGGTGTTTCAGGGTTTAGGGCAGTGCAGTGGTGTTCGGGCAGTGTATGGGGTCATGCACGGGGTGGTGTTTCAGGGTTTAGGGTAGTACAGTGGTGTTCGGGCAGTGTAGGGGGTCGTACAGGGGCTGGTGTTTCAAGGTTTAGGGCAGTGCAGTGGTGTTCGGGCAGTATAGGGGTCGTGCTGGGGCTGGTGTTTCAGGGTTTTGGCAGAGCAGTGGTGTTCGGGCAGTGTAGGGGGTCATGCTGGGGGTAGTGTTTCAGGGTTTAGGGCAGTGCAGTGGTGTTCGGGCAGTGTAGGGGGTCGTGCTGGGGGTGGTGTTTCAGGGTTTAGGTCAGTGGTGTTCGGGCAGTGTAGGGGGTCTTGCTGGGGGTGATGTTTCAGGGTTTAGGGCAGTGCAGTGGTGTTCGGGCAGTGTAGGGGGTCTTGCTGGGGGTAGTGTTTCAGGGTTTAGGGCAGTGCAGTGGTGTTCGGGCAGTGTAGGGGGTCATGCTGGGGTGGTGTTTCAGGGTTTAGGGCAGTAGAGTGGTGTTCGGGCAGTGTAGGGGGTCGTGAAGGGGTGGTGTTTCAGGGTTTAGGGCAGTGCAGTGGTTTCGGGCAGTGTAGGGGGTCGTGCTAGGGGTGGTGTTTCAGGGTTTAGGGCAGTGCAGTGGTGTTTGGGTAGTGTAGGGGGTCGTGCTGGGGGTAGTGTTTTAGGGTTTAGGGTAGTGCAGTGGTGTTTGTGTAGTGTAGGGGGTCGTGCTGGGGTAGTGGTTTAGGGTAGTGCAGTGGTGCTTGTGTAGTGTAGGGGGTCGTGCTGGGGATAGTGTTTTAGGGTTTAGGGTAGTGCAGTGGTGTTTGGGTAGTGTAGGGGGTCGTGCTGGGGGTAGTGTTTTAGGATTTAGGTTAGTGCAGTGGTGTTTGGGTAGTGTAGGGGGTCGTGCTGGGGGTAGTGTTTTAGGGTTTAGGGTAGTGCAGTGGTGTTTGTGTAGTGTAGGGGGTCGTGCTGGGGTAGTGGTTTAGGGTAGTGCAGTGGTGCTTGTGTAGTGTAGGGGGTCGTGCTGGGGATAGTGTTTTAGGGTTTAGGGTAGTGCAGTGGTGTTTGGGTAGTGTAGGGGGTCGTGCTGGTGGTAGTGTTTTAGGATTTAGGTTAGTGCAGTGGTGTTTGGGTAGTGTAGGGGGTCGTGCTGGGGGTAGTGTTTTAGGGTTTAGGATAGTGCAGTGGTGCTTGTGTAGTGTAGGGGGTCGTGCTGGGGGTAGTGTTTTAGGGTTTAAGGTAGTGCAGTGGTGTTTTTGTAGTGTAGGGGGGTCATGTTTTAAGATGCAATGCTCCAATACCTGACCAGTCTGCACTACATAAAACTGCAAAAAAACTAAAAATAAAAAGTGTTTTGCACACTTTTGTCATTGGGCTATATGTGGGCTACATCTGGGTAATATTTGTGCTACATTTGGGCTCTTTTTTCACTGGTGGCCATCTTGGAAGACTTCTTTGTTATGAAGTTTCCTAATTTCTTCATTTACTGCAGTCTCCTCAGTAGGAAATGCTTTCAGTTTTTACTTTGATTCCATCAAGAAGGCATTCAGATGTGTCTCACATCTGCCATAAATTCAGAATGTTAGCACTCTAGTTGCTCATTAGATCACTGGAGTAAAGCTACTGCTCACCAGGGAGTTAACTGGAAGTCTGCTGCTGGTATTGAAAGTGATTGTTTCAGTCTGCATGTCAGAATTTTCTAATGAAATAGAAGAGGATTTGAGATCTCACTTAAAACATGCCCTAATTTTTCTTTCTGCAGCACTAACCATAATTTCTATTTCAAAAAGAACCCCTCATTTTGTTCCTTTTTAAATTAAATGTTTTAAGTGTTACCGGTTTATTCCAATCAAGATGGCTTCAGGTGTGCCATACTTTTGTCATAAGTAAGGCTGTTAGCGCTCTAGTTGTTCTTTAGAACACTCTGGGAAGCTGCAGTAGAACACAAAGGCATCAACTGGCAGGCTGCTCCTGTTGAAATATAACAGGAAGATATTTGAGATCACACTTGAAATATGTCCTAATTTTTCTTTCTACAGCACTAACCATAATTTCTATGACAAAATGAACCCCATCATTTTGTTCCTTTTTAAATTAAATGTTTTAAGTGTTACCAGTTTATTCCAATCAAGATGGCTTCAGGTGTGCCATACTTTTGTCATAAGTAAGGCTGTTAGCACTCTAGTTGTTCTTTAGAACACTCTGGGAAGCTGCAGTAGAACACAAAGGAATCAACTGACAGTCTCTGCCCTTGTTGGATGTACATGTTTTACTGAGAATGTCAGACTTCATTCTCACATGAGTGAGAAAGATAATGTGAATTTACAGAAAATATGCTCTCATTTTAGCTTCTAGAGCACCTTCCAAACCTCCATGGGACAAGCATGAGAAAAAAGTGTTCTCTCAAACATGATTCATGATATCCCAGCAGAAGGTTTTTCACATGGTAAAATCACCTTAGAATACACCACAATTCCTAAAATTAGTATGGTACCATCAACAAATAAATTCTAATGTAACTAAAGCCTGTTATCACCCTTAATAGTTCTCCTTTTGGTGACCCTCAAAATCTTCTATTCACTACAATGCATTTCAATGAGGTACTATCATTTATATTGGTCCCAAGATGGCTGCCAGCAATTCCAGGATGAAGTGCTGACAGCCAATCAGATCTCACGATGACATGTGTGGTTAGGCTCCGCCCAGATATATATGTGACTTTACTTTTGATTTTCTCAGGAACTACTGAACGGATTTACACCATTTAAGCAAAAGGCACGACACTGAACCAAGGGCTACCTCTTTGCCAAATTTGGTGTAATTCCGTTCAGCAGTTCGGGCTGTAGCTGCGACTAAAGGTTCCTATGGAAAAATGAATGGGGAAAACGCGTTTTGGGACCCCCTTTTTCTCGGCCCCGGCTTGACGTATCACCCGAGACTTTCAGGATAGGAGCGGACCGGAGCGCCCCAACAAGTTGGAAACTTTCGCGAAGATTCGTCAACCGGCGCCAACGTTATTTCAAATAGAATGTCGCGGATTTCCTATGGATAATAGGTTTTAACTATAACTATCTACTGGCGACCGCTAGTAGATAATATATATATATATATATATATATATATATGTGTAGATATATATATTTCTGTGAACACCAAGCAGCGTTTTTTTCCCCCCCACTGGGGCAGGTTCTTTGTATAAAGTATGGCAGGAAACGCTGCTTGGTGTTTACAGAAACAATGCCACTGAGGAAGGGAACCTCGTTCCTGAAACGCGTCTGGTGTGGTTTCACATTTGATGAATTGTTTTGCCCTGTGTCTGCATGCAAGCTGCCATGAAATAAATAGAGTAGAAACCATGTACCTGCTGGCTTCTCTCATCGGGGCTAACCTTGTTGATGGATATTGAGCAGCTGAGCCCAGCCGCGAGGGAAGCCAACCGCATGAATGCAGGCCCGAGATGGAACCACGGCGGCTTCATCTGCATAACGGGAGGCGGTGATCGACATGGCACCTCATGAAATGCGGCAGCCTTGGAGACTTGAATTTCATCAACCCACTGGGGTAACAAGTACTGTTCATTTCGCTGTACACCGAATAGACTCACATGAGTTTTAATTTATCCTGCACTACGAGGACCAGAAGGCCATAGGAATGGTCCCGCCCACTGGGGCAGGTTCTTTGTATAAAGTATGGCAGGAAACGCTGCTTGGTGTTTACAGAAACAATGCCACTGAGGAAGGGAACTTCGTTCCTGAAACGCGTCTGGTGTGGTTTCACATTTGGTGAATTTTTTTGCTCTGTGTCTGCATGCAAGCTGCCATGAAATAAATAGAGTATAAACCACGTACCTGCTGGCTTCTTCCATCGGGGCTAACCTTGTTGATGGATATATATATATATATATATATATATATCACAGTCGCCACTGTGTGGTTATAGTTAGGAAATTAATTTTTTGGGTTTGCTAATAACTTTGATGCAGTTTGACAAATCTTCAAAAAGCCTTCCAAAACAATGGTTCATCTACCTCCGCTCCTTCCTGGAAAGTATAAGGGTGATCCGTAAAGCAGGGGCCAAGAAAAGGGAGTTCCCAAAATGTATTTCCTCCTTGCAATTTCCCATAGGACAGTTGAACACCGCTAGAGCCAAAATGGCTTAATGGAATTACACCAAATTATACAAAAAACAGGTCTCTACCCAGAAAGCATGCTTTTTGTGATTTGGTGTACATCCGTTATAAGTTTTGGCGAAATTAGTGTTCAAAGTTTATAGATTTATCAGGCCATAGTAGTAAGACGGGACCGCACATCAAAAGAGGCGATCTGATTGGCTATCTCACATCAATATAGATGTTTGGCAGCCATTTCAGGACTTCGGGACTGAGACCACCTGCGCCCAAAAAAATAAAAATAACATAAAGAGGGATGACCCCATATGCCTTTTTTTGGGGGAAGGAGGAATCCCAGTGGGAACCAGGTCCAATAACATAATTTTTCTCAACAGTACCAGAGCAAAAGAGAACAAGCATTGGCATAGCCAATAGGTCTCGCCTTTGGGACCTTATAAGTGTTTAGTTATCCAGCACAATATCCTTGGTGCAACAACATCAAGTGTTGCATGGCTAAACACTTATAAGGTCCCAAAGGCGAGACCTATTGGCTATGCCAATGCTGGTCTCATTTGGAGACGGCAAGGAGACTGGGACAGTCACTGGAACCCCCATTTCGGGCTGGACATGTGAGCGTTCTGAGGCAACAATTACCATAGTGATATAAGATGTAAATCATGTAAGATGAAAATAAACATGGTGCACAATAGATGTCTGGAGTGGGGAAAGGAGACTAGTTAGTTAATATGGTATCTTAAAAATAATTCTGACAACAGTGGAGTAAACGTTATGCAATTTACATTTGTTCTGTTCAGTTCACAAAGCACCTTAATTATTTGGAAATAATATAATACATGCTAAAACCAAATATAACAGGAAAAAGGGCCACTTTAAAGTGATAAAGGATCAACAAGCAGAAGAGGAGAATGGCAGGTAAGGGGGGGGGATTACTCGTTAGGTAGCCAGAAATGAATGCTTTTTTTTTAATTAAACTGAATTCAACTAGTAGGGAAAGAGGGAGCCCATTTCATCTTTTGGCAGCTGCCCCTCAAAGTCTCTGTCCCCAGAGGCCACAGTTCTTTCTCTTAGAGCACCTAGTGCACATCATGACACTTTAAATTAGCAGTCAAAATATCCTGTCCTAAGGACCACCGTCATTGCCTTAAAGACAATTCTCCTCCGCATCGGGAGTCAATGCCAAGGTCTGAGAATTGATTCATATAAACCTGTCTTAATAGTACCTGCCTCCTTACAGCTTTCTACAAGAACTGAAGCTGGATCAGAAATGTTACAGGGTAGCAAGGTGAATAGAAGTGCCAATCGCGACCGGACCACGCAGTTCATTAATACCTGATGCAGCACCAAGTTAATACAAGGCAGCACCTTGCCAGGAACTTTCAAATGAAGGAAGCAGAGATTCAAAGCTCTGGAAAAGATTTGTCTCAAGATAAATCCACCAACTGCAAACCAGCAAGACCTGGTGAAGAGGAGGCCCATGTTGCAGAGCCATACTACTTTCCACAAGGAGAAAAGTATGATGGAATACTGATAAAGTGAGGTTCCTTAAAAAGGAGCAGTTTCCATTTCCAAACCTCTTCAGAGTGCGGAAGCATTGGTGCGAAACGGGTGGACGGGAGGCAGTGTATAGTGTGATCGCGGGACACAGAAGAGGCAATAAGGTTGAAAAAGTTGAAGAAAATCAATCTGGGAAATCTGCGCCCGAGGGGAGGATATGTACGTGATTCTATATCATTGGGACACAACGCTTGCAGTCCTGATCTTTTTTTCCACTAAATAATAGTTTTCCTTTGAGTTAGTCCAGTTGGTTTAACAGTGGGGAACTAAGCTTACTACAACTCACAGAAAGCATTTATTATAACTGCAAGACCGCGGGTGGACCCAAAATGTCCCTATGACAAAACAACTCTCGGAAGTTTCAGTTGAGGAAGTCTAACGAGTGAAAGGAAAAGTGGAGGAGTAGAAAGAGAACTCTAACCGCTCGGAGGGCCGTGCCGGGCTTTTCTTGAGCTCCTCGCACTTCCTAAACTTGCAGATCTGGTGTCCCGTCTTGCGGTTCCTGCAGCTGCTGCAGAGCGCAGCAGTTGATGAGCCGCTTGCAGGGAACGCACACCCGCAGCGCTTGCGCTTCTTCTTTGCCGGCCCGCGAAATAAACAAGTGGGAGGGGTGGGGGAGTGCACAGAATAGAAGAGACGCCACTGTAGTGGATAATACTTAAAAATGCTTTTCACCCCACTTGCAAGATACGCTGGCCCATTGCAGGGCTCAGCAAGGTCCTCCGTGTAGCTCCGTGAGGGATCCGCGGAGCTAGAGTGTTACCACCCAAAAAATATACCTACTTTTACACCCACCTTCCATACTCTCATAGAGGTACTCTCATACCCTCGGACATACCCATACAGGCACTCTCACGCCCTCACTTACACATATAGAAACACTCTAACACCCAGTCACAGATCCACTCAGAGACTTATGCACCCACTTACAGACCCACTCAGAGATTCCTGCACCTATTCGCAGACCCACTCAGACACTCATGCACCCTCTCACAGACCTATTCAGACTGTCACGCAACCACTCACAGACCCACTCAGACATTCACATAGCTACTCACAGATTGAGTCAGACACTCTCACACCCACTCATGTACCCTTACAGACACTCACACATACCCATACAGACACTCTCACATGAGTCATACACCCATACAGTCAGTCTCACACCCATACTTACACCTATACAGACACTGACACCCGCTCACATACCCATACAGATACTTTCACAACCATATTTAAACCTATAAAGAAATCTCTCACAGCCACTATCACTCCAATTCACATACCTTTGGAGACACTGTCACACCCACACTTACACATAAACACACTGACACCTACTTGCATACCCATACAGATGCTGTCACAACCACAGTTACACTCATATACACTCTTTCAAACCACTCATATAGTCATCTGCACAGTCTCACACCCACTTATATATCCATACTAAACTTTACATACCCAGTCACAGACCTACTCAGAGATTTACACTTTCAGTCAGAGATTCACAAACACAGTCATAGATCCACTCAGAATCCTCTTCAAGAAAATTTTAAATGTGCTGTTTTGCATTGAATGTGGTCTTTTGTTTTACGTATCCGCAATAGATCTGTGGATTCGAGAACATGTTTTTGAAAAAATTGATTCACAAAGAAAATTAACAAGTGTTTGGGGAATATGGTGGCTCTGAAAACAGCCTTTGTGTTTATTATGTGTATTTCATCACTACTCATAAAACAGGATGCAGTCTTTCAAATAGTTCAGGAACACTGTTGCCTTTCTCTGTAAAATGCACTCCTTGAGCTCTGTAAATCCCGTCCATGTCAAAGCGCAGGTTATTATTGTAGATAGAGCCCATGTTATGGTCTCTGTGGAATGCAAAAACAGTTTTATTCACATGTTTCCTAGCTTTGTCAATCTGTGGACAGAATCCGGATGACCACTTCCCTTTCTACCTCTGGCAAATGTTGGAAAACACCAAGGAAGTGTGAGGTAAAGGTGTCAGTTTTCCAAAGGCATCGTTCATTAGGATTTCCAATCGTTCCCCAGTAAGAGTGCCCAGGTCATTGCCACCACAGGTGCACAATCAAGAGGTCTGGATGTTTGCAATCTATAATGCTTTCAAACAATGGTAGCAACTGATGCCACTTTAAGCCTCTCTTGCCAACCCCAGTAATATCCACATTAGGCAAACCCAGGTCCCTGTCAATATTACTCTTTCTAGCAGACTCTCTGGCCCAAAACACATAGCTATGGTCCACAATCCACACACTAACCATTTCCGAAGGAAGGAGCAGTTGCACACAGGATAAGGCTGCAGCTGAATGAGACCGATTTGAAAGAGAAGACAGTTAAAAAGATGCTGTGCCACTAAAATTTGAACCAATGTGATTGGCTGGTATAAATATAGTAGTGGTTCAAACTACATTGCATTATTGAGACAAAATGTAAGGAGATGTGATTGGGTTTTCAGATGTTAACAAAAAGTAATGGAGTATTAGATATGGCTCTAACTGCAAACACTCACCACACCTGCTACAGTTGGTTTAGGAGTTAGCATGCTGGTCTAGAAAGTGTTCTGAACTTGTGACCTACTGCTAGCGGAGTATGTTACAATATTGGTCACCATAACAGAGCTACAAAAGCATGGGGGAAGGGTCGGTAAAAACCAACAATGTAAAGGTGAAGGGAGAGTTGTAGTAGAAGAAATATGAATTTGGTAAATTTGGGTTCAAATTTAGGCATGAATACCAAGTGCTGTCTAAGTGAAACTGTTTAGGAGCAGTTTAAAAAAAAGATTTTGGATTCCCGCGTGGATTTACCACGAGGTTACACGGGGCCTGCGCTTTGCGCCATGGTGGATTTGCGGAGCCACCCAAAACACCTACCGAATTGGCCTTTCTTTAAAGAAGGGTAAGAAAGGGTTAACAATCCAGACCATTCAGAAGAGGTGTATTATTCTAAAAATATGAAAGCCATGTTGTTATTTGTTCACAGTGTGTGTAACCTTGAAAGCAAAGTTGAAAAGGTTGCCATTAATGGTTCCCTTGTATGAGAGTGGTGTACCATTCTTGTGCTTGGTTTTTGTGTACTTTGTGCAAAGAGAAAATCCAACTCATACTGAAAAAGAGACCAACAATTACATTTAGCAGGTATGTGAACTAAACTGTAGCAAACGAAAATATTTGAAAGAGAGTAAATGAGTGCATATATAGTGGATGAATGTGAATAGGATGTTTAGAAAAACAAAAAGAGTATATGATACAAAAAGAATAGTACAGTGATTAGAACAGTAGAATAAAAATGTTAAGAGTAACAAGTTGCAGGTATTCACCAATGTACCAAATGGCACAAGCTGTGAAACAGTAAAGTAAGGAGTTAGATACTTAGGCATTTTACAACTAGTCATACTCCCTATCAAAGACACTTATATACCCAGTTACTCACCCATACCGCAGTCATTTATCCAGCACTAGCAGACCACTTGCACACAGAGTTTCACACCCCAAGAGTCAATAACCGATCCAGTAAGCAATCCACATAGGTACTTGCATGCATATTTAGAGACTCGTAGAGTTTGTGAGATAGCCAGCCATATAGTGAAAAAGTAACTTGCATATCCAGTTATACATGCACAGAAACAATTGTACGCTCACTAAGATATGTACTTAAATACTTACTCAACTAAGGGAGCTTTCCAGACAAGTTATCCTTTAAACATATCTCGGAGTCACTACTACAGAACCTGTACTGCCTTACTACCAGACAGACTTGGCATTTAAAACTCCTTACCAAGCCTTAAAGTCCCCTTTTATTACACATGTCAGCCATAAGGTAGGTTGTAGATAGACCATAGAGAGGATCCTATGTGCTGAAAAAGTAAGAGATCTACTTCTAAGTTTCACTGACAAACCTCAATATTCACTAACCCAGCCAGTAAGCAATCCATAGAGGTACTTATATAGACATTTAGAAACCCATAGAGTCAGTAAGATAGCCAGTCATATACTAATATAGTTACTTACACATCCAGTGACACATACACAAAGGGTCTAATAGTCACTTTCGTATGTACCCAAGTACTGATACAACCAAGTGAGCCATCCATATATATACACAGATTTATAGATGTACTAAGCCAGCCATTGACATACCTACATACTACACCTCTACTAACGCACCTAGAGAAGGACAGATACACCTATTTAGGTATATACTGAAGTAGTTGCAGTCTAAATCATCCTACTCCGAGAGGTAAATCTTCAAAGATGTCTTGGGCCTGCTACCGCAGTGTCTATGTGTGCTCTTTTACTGACAAGTCGAGTAGGCATTTAAAATCTTTGCCAAGCCGTAAACTGCTTTTTTGCTAAATATATATACAACTTCAGCTTAAAAATGCCTTTCCATCGAGAGATGGGCTCCTATCAGTGTTCTGACCAGTTGAGCTCAGCTAGTTTGTTCTCAAAGTCTAGGGGAATTGTTTGGGTAAGTCTAGGCTTTGCAAGTACGAGAAATAGGATGTTTAAAAGTTTTTCCCAGAAATTCAGTATCTAGCACAGTTTGATCCAGAAAGCAGAGATATTATAAAGTCAAATATGTTGGCTACTGACTATCCCAGAAGAAGTCAACACCTGGACAACATGTGCCTATATGAAGTACTTCAACACTACAGATTCAAAAGGAATGTAACGGAAAACATAGAGGAAGGAAAATATGCAGGGGTTGGATGTGATGGTTGTTTTGTGAGACATAGCAAAAGAAACCTAATTAACCACAGAAAACTGCGTTGCCAAATTGCAGGTAGAAGAGAGTTTTTCTGTTTGGCTCTTCTGCAACTGTTCAAACCTTGGTGTACTGAATCAGAACTACTTGGAGACTCCGACTGCTACGAAGACTCTTTCAATGCTGTAAAAGACAGTATTCACTGTCCAGTTTTTTTCAAACTACTTGCAAATGTTGAATGATGAGATTGAGCAGGAAGAAACTATTGCTGCTGAGGTAGCTAGAGAGAGTTCACAAAGCTTGGACAACCAGTTATTCAAAATGAAGCCGCCATAGCCATGTGTGAGGTGGAGACTGCAATGCAACAAGCAAGAGAGGAAACTGTTGATTTTGAACACTTAGGAGCACAACTGAACAACAAACAAATTTATATTGAAGTAAAAGATAAAATAGCGCTTGGATTTCTGCATGTGAAGAAAGAATGTGAATGCTCTTCGTTTAAACCAATACTGCTCTACATCAGTGATCAAAGTGGCACTGGCAAAAGTTTTCTAATTAAAGTTCTCACTGCTTATCTACAGAAGACTACAGACTCAAATTTATCATGTGTAGTAAGAGCACCAACTGGATTAGCTGCACACAACATTAACGGAATGACTTTACACTGACTCCTTATGCTACCTGTTGAACATGAGAATAAACTGGAATAGCAGAAGTAGTCTGGTGAAGCTAGTCATGAGGTGTTCAGAGTATTGAGGAAACTAAAGCTTTTAATCATCGATGAGATGAGCATGGTTTCAAACTTAATGCTTGCCTTCGTACACTTAAGAATGCAGCAGATTTTAAGAACGGAGTATGACTTGCTATTTGGAGGAAAACATTTAATTGCCTTCAGTGACCTATTGCAACTTACCTCGTCAAAAGGCAACCTGTTTTCAAGACATGTCTCCCTAATGAAACAAGAAATTCTTTGTGGAATATGGAGAAATCCTAAGTGACATTAGAGTAGGAGTTCTGACAAAAGAGGGGAAATGTGCTTTTGAAAGTCAACTTACCAAGAAACTATTTTCATCTAACAACACAACAGCAGAACTAATGCACAATATCATTGAAAAAGACAAGTCCATAGTCTGTTTAATGCCTACACTTCAGGAGTGGTCAAACTTCAACGAACAGTTACTGAAACTGGAGAAAGAAGATATTTTAGAAATTACAGCTATCGACAAAATGGAGCACCAAGGAGTAACAATACTACTAACTGAGAAACTGCAAGCAAAATTGGATTCCTTAGAGAAGTCTGTGTCGAGGACTGCAGGATTAGAAAAGTGTTTACGCATGTGTAAAAAGTGTCGAGTAGTTTTGCAGCGTAATTTAGATGTGAAGGAAGGGTTAGTAAACAGTACTATGGGCAAAGTTATTGATTTCATTAATTTTCCAAATAGGGATGAGGTTGAGTACTTAGCCATAAAATTTGATCAGATTTATGGCGTGAAGCAGATTTGCTGATGTAAGTTTTTTGATTGTGAAGCACTTATATGTGCGGCAACAACAATTGCCAGTGTCTCTAGCATATGCTGTAACTATCCATAAATCTCAAGGTTTAGCCTTAGACATAGCTTTTTTTAATATTGGATGTACAGTATTTAAAGAAGGTATGTAGCATTATCCCGAGTTAGAACATTGTCCAGTTTGTTCTTAGTTGATTTTGATGATACGAAGTTTATTGCTGATGCAAGCTCTGTAATAGAGTACAACCAGTTAAGAAGTCTTTACGCTCCTCATTTAGGTCAGTATACTATTTATGAAAAACGGCTAGTCTGTCCAAAACGGAAGCTTACAAAAAAGTTGACGGATGTTCAAGAAAAGATAGGAAACAAGGAGAAGCTAGAAGGCGTTGAGAACAAAAAAGTGGAAAATGAGGGTGATTTTGTAGAATACAAGTTGGAAAACAGTTCAGGTGTCCACTGCTATGCAAATAATGTTCTCAATGTACTGTTTCATTTACCGCATCTTGTAAATCAAATTCAACAAAACCCAGATCAGAGGTTGGGTTCTGCACTGTATCATTTGCTCTAACGTTTACTGAGTGATAGAACTGTAGTACATTCTGCTTCAGGCATTAGAGACCTTTTAGATATTTGTAGTGGATCACTAATATTTACTCTCAAAACTCAACAAGACGCACAAGTCATCCTTGGTGTTTTAGAAGAAGTAGTAGTAAATATTGAAGACTTATTTGGACTGAGTTACAAATGGAACCATGAATGTGAAGACTGCTTTTTCACATCCACCACTGTAATAAATTCTGAGTGATTTCTCTACTCAACATAACTCTGCTTTTTGACAGACTGATCAAAATGGCTTGCCAAAATATGACCTGCCCAAATTGTAGATCAGATTGTGCTGATATGCAGATACAGAGAACTGGGAAGTACATACTAATGCTGCAACGATGCAGGGCAGATGGATCTAAAATGGAAACGGAAATTGCAAACTTCAAAGCAGGACAAATTTTAATTTCTGGAACAACGTACTCTACAGTCGCTATCATCTTTCATGAAAGAACTTCGTATAACTTCGGGACACTACAATGTGTATTTAAGAAGTGTAAGTGGATGGACGGAATGCAATGACAGCAAGCTTACATTGAAACAAAAACTGCCTTTCACACTTCCAAATTCATACCTCTTCTTTCTTCAACCAAAGTTCTAAGGAGGATTATAAGTGTTATGCTGTGTTTGTTCTTCATGGATCATCAGTGTTTAAGGTATCATTCGGCCTACCAGGAGTGATGTTTGCAAATCTGTCTCTAAAATTGAAATATAATTTATATCTATTTCGAGTAATGGACTACTTCCAAGATGATATTTTATTTTTTCTGATACGTTTCTTTAGATTAGTTCAGTAGCTGTAGCTAAAATAATATATTGATTAGTTGTGAGTGCAGTGCATAGTGTCACTTATTTATAGTGTCATACTGTTCAATTCTTTTTTTTTCTACAGTCTTCATTCAGTATATTGTTTCAAGTGCCAAAGTATGAAAGCTGAGAACGTCAAAAAAGGGAAAATGAGATATTTAAATAAAATGTATAATTGCTTTACACTGTTGTACCCGAGTGCTGTGTTATTATTAACATGAACATTTTTATCGCAGAAACTTAAACTTTGCTGTCCAAATTTTCACCATGTAACAGAAATTTATTTTTGTTTTCTCTTTTACCACAGATTAATGGAACCTTTTATTGCAGTAATGTAGGTAACTAAATACAACTTTACCCTTTATAAAACATCAAATGAGACACGAAGGTAGAGAGTGCTCCATACAGTGTCAAACTCAAGCAAGCACTGATACACATAGTGACACATCCATACACTCACTGATGGTATAAATTGGTATATCCAACCTGACACTTATCAGTACACTGACACACCCACTCAAAGTGAAACATAGACTTGCACACTCAGTAACACCCTCATGCATACACTCACACACCCAGGTACACACAACATCATACAGTAAGATACCCAGGCACAAACTGAGGCATAGAGTAACACATCCAAGCTCACACAGATGTATACAGTGATACATCCAGTTAGACACTGTTGTATACACGAACACAGGTGTACACCCTGCCACACATACATATATATACTGACACACCTACACACACACACTGATACAGTTACAAAGTCACTTACACACTCACTGATATATACACCCAGGACATACTCATACATATAGTGACACAGCCAGGAAATTATACTGATGCATTCACTGAATCACTCATACACTCACTCATGCATACAGTCAGACACCACAAGACACACTCATAGATATACTGATGCAACCAAACACACATTAATACATTCATTTACATACTCAAACTTTCACACGTACATAGACTCAGATACACCAGGACACACTCATACATGTACTGACAGAGCCAAACAAACACACTGATACATTCACTTAGTCACTCGGTCACTCATAGATACCCTCAGACACTCTGAGATACACTGATACATATATTGACACACCCATGCACACACTGATACATTCACTGACCCACTCACTCACCCACTCACTCATGCATACACTCAGACACCCTGGGAGATACTCCTACATATACTGACACACCTAAGCACACACTGATCCATTCACTCAATCAATCAATCAGGGAATTGTGAAGCGCGCTCCTCCCCCGTGAGGGTCTCAAGGCGTTGGGGGTTGCAGCTCCGGGTCAGCCGAAGAGCCAGGTCTTGAGGCTCTTCCTGAAGGAGTGCAGAGTGGAGGGGACGTCTGATGTTGATCGGGAGCTCGTTCCAGGCCTTTGCCGCGATGTAGGAGAAGGCTCTTCCACCCGCTCTGGTTCTGCGGTTGCGCAGGGTTTCTGCGAGGTCGGCGAAGCTGAGGTTTCTCCTAGGTACGTGGAAGGAGACTCTTTCGTTGAGGTATTTGGGTCCAGTGTTGTGGAGGGATTTGTAGCCGTGGGTGAGAGGCTTGAAAGTTACTCTCTTCTTGACGGGGAGCCAGTGGAGGTCTTGCAGGTGTTGGGTGATGTGTTCATGTCGTGGGATGCCGAGGACGAGTCTGGCCGCGGTGTTCAGGATGGTCTGGAGTTTGCGTAGCAGGGATTTGTTGATTCCGGCGTAGAGGGCGTTTCCGTAGTCCAGTCTGCTTGCTATGAGTGCATGGGTGACGGTTTTTCTGGAATCGGGGGGGGGGGGGTCCATTCGATGGTCTTGCGGAGGGTGTTGAAGCAGGTGGAGGTGACGGCATTGATTTGGCGGGTCATGGTGAGGGAGGAATCAAGTATGATGTCGAGGTTCCGGGTGTGGTCTGTGGGGGTTAGAGAGGGCGGTGGGCCACCAAGTGTTGCCCCAAGCTGAGGGGGTGGGTCCGAGGACGAGAACTTCTGTCTTCTCCGAGTTGAGCTTCAGACAGCTGCTGCTCATCCAGGATGTGATGTCTTTCATTCCTTCCTGGAAGTTTAGTCTGGTGGCGTGGGATTCCTTCGTGAGGGAGAGGATGAGCTGGGTGTCGGCATAGGATACTATGCTGAGTCCATGCTGTCTGACAATGGCGGTGAGGGGGGCCATGTAGATGTTGAAGAGCATGGGACAGAGCGGCGGTCCGCAGTTGATCTCTCTGGGTTTGGAGAGGAAGGGCGGGAGTCTGATCCTTTGGGTTCTGCCGGCAAGGAAGGAGCGGAGCCAGTTGAGGGCGGTTCCTTGTATGCCGGCATCGTGGAGTCTGGCTGTGAGAGTGCGGTGGGAGACGGTGTCGAAGGCTGCGGAGAGATCTAGCAGGATGAGGGCTGCGGTGTGGCCTTGGTCGAGGAGCATGCGGATGTCGTCTGTGGCGGCAAGCAGGGCGGTCCCGGTGCTGTGGTTGCTGTGGAATCCAGATTGGGAAGGGTCGAGGATGGTGTTCTCCTCGATGAAGTTGGTCAGCTGGACGTTGACGATCTTGTCGGTGACATTGGCCACGAAGGGAAGGAAAGAGATGGGTCGGTAGTTTTTTAGGTCCGTCGGGTCCGGCACACTCACACATTCACTGAAACACACTCAGACACCCAGGGACACACTGATACATACAATGACACACCAAATCACACACTGATACATTCACTCCATTTAGAATGGGGAGGAGGGGGCCTTGTGGCCCTCCACCCCAAGCCTTATTAGGCCCTGGGGACCCCCATCCCCCAGGGCTGCTTTTACACTTTTCACC
Organism: Calotriton arnoldi; assembly: GCA_963921515.1. Taxonomy (NCBI): domain Eukaryota; kingdom Metazoa; phylum Chordata; class Amphibia; order Caudata; family Salamandridae; genus Calotriton; species Calotriton arnoldi. Next base: position 588,246 of record CAWUFW010006202.1, read on the forward strand.
TCCAGGTGTTCTTTGGCCTGCCTCTATTCCATTTCTGTTCTGGGTTCCAGTGGAGCGCTGTTCTTGTGATGAAGTCTCGATCTCATCTGATGGTGTGTCCTATCTATCGCCATCAATTTCTCTTAATAATGGTGTCCATGCTCTCAAGGGGTTTTACTTACCTTAAATATACGTGCCATGCTTGGTAAAGGCTGTGTGAAAAAGGCATGTGAGGTAAAGGCATGCGTTATAATGTCACACATCCCCACAGGACCAGGCTTAAGAGTCTAGCCTGCTTTGTGCCAAACCTAGGACAGCCCTTTTACACATAGTTTGGAGTATCCCAACTTTGGTGATGGGTCTGTAAAAGGTATTATTTAATGATCTTCACTCACTATTCTGTATTAAAGATTTTTTTTTAAATTTTCTTACTCAGTAAAATTAGTTATTTGATATTGGCTGAGAGTATCTTGTCCATGCACAGTCAGATTTTACGCTTGTTTTTAACACTTATTCCCATTCTGTGTTGTATCTAAACCACAATGGAGTAACCCCTGATATGAACGGTACTTACAACTAACATCCCATGTGTATGTTGTGCATGTGTGTGTATGTGGCCAGTGTAGTATATGCATTGTACGAATAAGGGAAGCAGAGTAATGTAGGCCTGTGGGTTCCATTTTGAAAGCCTCTGGCCTGTTCATGTCTATAAGATGGAAGTGATTTTGTTTTCCCAGACAGTGTAAGTGTTTTGCTAGCAATCCTGAAGCAGGAGGGAGGAGACCTAGTCACTGAAGTGAGGACAATGGAGACAGGGCTCCTATAGAAATTCGAGTATGTCCTTTTGCTGATAGGAGTACCGGAATAATCTTCGTATAGAACTGCCAATTGATAGATGGGTGAAGCTGGAGGGCATGGGTGCTAAAGTCGTAATGGTAAAGAAGCTATGCTCCAGGGAAGGGACAAACAAGAACAAGGAAAAACTATTGAATTAGAAGCAAGCAAATGAGAGAGCCAAGAAACCCAACGCATGGCAAGCAATGGGCTGGCTTTAAGCCCACGTAGGCTCTGGTATGGTCAACAAAATGGCACAGTTCGCTTAAAGCTGTGTGTAAGAAAGACCTAAAAAAGCCTGCTGTTGTTTTTTGGCAGGACAGTGTTGATGGATGAAAAGACTATGGACTAAAAGGGACTCACTATAAAGATAATTTTATCCTACTCCATTGCCCTGCTTCCTCCCATTCTCAATATATGTGCTGATTCTGTACCAAGGTGAATAAGACCTGTAGAGGAGATAGCAGAATCTGTTATGTCCAGGCAAACTAGTTATTCAGGGCCCCCTAGCTAAACTGTTCATCACTTTGGGCCAAGCCTTAAGAGCACATTTCCTGAAGAATGGATACGAAGCAACTTTCACAGCTGTCCTGCATAATTTTCCAACAACCACAAGCCTAAAGACAGCCATTGGAGCCACTACAGCTTAGGTGGAGGTGATCAGACAGAGGATAATGGATCTGGTCCATGCAAAATATAGAAATGGACGTGCGACAAATCATCCATTTAGCAATAATGGAAGTATTTCAGCCGGTATCAACCATTCAGAATAGTTTGTTTGTGAATGCTGAATCTTATTGTAAAATTATAGTGTACACATAACAAGATCATTTGCTAAGTAAAAGCACAGGGGCAGAAAGTAGTTGAGAAAAAACAAATGTCTTCCTTTAGGTATAATTAGCCTTGGGAACAAATGTGGGATGAGTCCTTTGCCCCGCCGCCCTCTCATTATTGAATGGAGGAAAATGTTCAGAGGAGCAGGGGGCTTGGAGCCCATTGAAGTGCCTGGCTGAAGTATTAGCAACTGGAATGTAGGTCTTTCAGAAGAGGGGCCTTATTTCGTGAGACCAAGGGGTTGGAATATTTGTACATTTGTCTAGCTCGGATCAAAATGAAATCCCATTTCACTGTACGAAGCATGGTGGGGGAAACGTGTATGACGGCAAGAAGTTCCTCAATGATCTCGCTGGCAGTTGATAATATAATAACTAGCCAATTCCAGAAGAAGCAAAGTTACGTTTTTCAGATGTCTACCTCTATACCTGTTTCAGAAAGACATCTGCAAGAGAAGAAGACCATATCAATCCATTGTGCAAGTAAGTGGATTGGTGTCCTTTGCCAAAGCGAATAATAGAACCTCAGCTTTGCTTCCAAATGCACTTGAGCAATTTGCACAGTGAAGAGGTTCCATTTGTAGGTAGAAATTAAAAAACAGTCTTTTTATACACACCAATCTTCACTAGAAAGCCCCAACACAACATAAACCAAACACCAGTGCAGCCTCACTACTGTGGATAGCACACTGCGTCTTGTAAGCTGCTTAACCTTTCGAGTCCTTGACAGAGTTGGGGACTCTCCCACCTAGCTCTGCTCCGAGAAGCAAGGGGTCATGTTTGCAAGTGTGGGTCTGCTTGTTTCTGTTTGCCCTTCTAAGGATACCTCATGTCGTTTATGACTCACTTTCCATAACGTCGTTGCCAGTTTGTTCCCGAGTGTATGAGTAGAACTGAGAGCTGGCTGCAGTAGGCGGTAGCAAACACAAGGAGATGATGGACGGAGCGCTGAAACTTTTCAGACACTCACCCCCAGTCACAGATCTGGGTTGAATCCACCATCGTTCTTTAGCTCACTTCGCCACCCTGGGACCGGTTTCGGGGTAACACCCCTCATCAGCCAAGCTAGCTTGAATCCAGTGGCAAAGTGAGCAAGGGACCCACGTCTGGGCATACCCTGCCAACTTAGGACGAACAAAGCAAACACAGGGAGATGATGGACGGAGCGCTGAAACTTTTCAGACACTCACCTCCAGTCACAGATCTGGGTTGAATCCATCATCGTTCTTTAGCTCACTTCGCCACCCCAGTTTAGACCCAGCTATATGCAAATCAGTCTTTACCCTGGGCCTCATGGGAACAGTCCAGCCCGAACTGCCAAGCCAGGTCTTCCCTGGACCGGAAACAAGCATCCTGGGAACGGTTTCTGGGTAACACCCCTCATCAGCCAGGCTAGCTTGAATCCAGTGGCAAAGTGAGCAAGGGACCCACGTCTGGCATACCCTGCCAACTTAGGGCGAACAAAGCAAACACAAGAAGATGATGGACAGAGCGCTGAAACTTTTCAGACACTCACCCCCAGTAGGCGGTAGCCTCTGAGCTATAGAATTCTTGCTCATTCAAAAAGGATGGCCTATGTACAATGGCCTATGTATGTCTCGATTCTTAATTTAAAGTTGAATATTGGTAAGGCTTTAGCTTTAGGGCACCCACTTTAACATTGGTGGCAATCTTTAGCCTAAAATAATACAACGCAGAAAGAACGTAATGCATGCATTACCGTATCTTCTTAGATTGTTTCATTTCTACTGTGCCTGAAAGAAGGCAATTAGACCCAATTTGGATTGTGCCTTGCCTAGGCCTGTAAACCATTTTTGTTGTTAATTTACATCTTTCACATGTGGTACCACGCATGTGTTCATGTTCTATTCAACCACAGTCCTCCCTCTCCGGCTGAATCTTGCCAGTTTCCTTTATTGTGTCCTTTGGTATGGTTCAGATCTGCTTCTGTTGTTCTCGTAGACTTCCTAAACAAGCCAAAACACACTTTTTTTTAAGCACAATGATATTTTGCTTTCTCATTGTCTATGTTCTTTATCCTTTTACTTAGGTAGCTTATGCTGCAGCCAATTATTTTTTGAGGCCCAACTATTGTGCTCAAGAGACTCCTGCTCCGATGGATGGTGCTTCACTCTGTCTGGAGGCAGAAATGCAAATCTGTGCAGAGCAGGATCGGTGTGGCACATTTACTGCCGCTAGTTTATACTGAGAAGTCAAGCATTACTTTATTCCTAGCGACGAATCACGGAACCAATTTCAAGGTAGTCATCTGCCTCTCCCCGCGGGTGTGGATCTCCTGTCAATGGATAAATGGAAGAATCCTACATTTCTCTCTGCTGTAGCTCTACTTGAATGTCAAGTTTCTGAGGGTTTGGCCTTCTCCAGCCTCAGCCTCTTCCCTGAGAAGAAGGACATCCTAGTGGCTGTCAAAAAGGCCTCCACCAGTATAAAATATAAAAGAGAATTTAATTCTGGTAAATATTCCTTGGTCTGTGTCTTCAGATAAATTAAGCTGGAGTTCTTAGTAACCTAGAGAAAAAAAATATTAACTCGAGGTGAGAAATGGTGAATTTAAGTAATGTAGGTGGTTTGGAGACTAAGAAGATATATGTATCATAACACATTTTCAGGAGATAAAAATGTTTGCGCATCTAGGGGCACATGCAATTAAGAACACAGAGCGAGGCTGCAAAAGCGATACAGTTCTTCTCAACTGATACTGGCAGTATAAAAGAATGCGTAATGTTCCAACAGGAAATGGGTGGTCACCTCTGCAATTACATCTGGTGAGCCAGGGATTGCTACATCTGTAGGAGCAACAAACCGGTTCTTGAAAATGTGAGAATTGTGAGCTGCACTGACACCGACAGCAAAAGATGAGGGTAAAATTGCAAAAATCTCATTCTGTATCTCCAGTTATCTGTGAGTTATATAGATAACCACCAAAGAACCAGCGCACTTCCATTTATGGCTGCTAAGTAAAGATTTCTCAACAATAACGAAATACTATGATAGTTCAGGTACTAATTCTTAGTTCACATGCTGAATCACCTAATAACCTTGCTCCGTACAAAAATCTAAAATACACTGGAAATAAAATGTTTAAATCCTATTAATGTATGGTAATGCCAGCTTGGGAGTAACTGGTCCGCTTACTTGGGTGGGTCTTTGTGTGTCGGTGGGTGCTGTTTGGGGCTTGCGGGAGCTGGCAGGTAGCTTGGTGCATGCCAGTAGGCGCTCTTAGGAACACCTTGGGCACGCTTCCTGCTGATGATATATTCCACTGAGCATCTGCGGCCCTGATGACAGGCAGGTGGACTGATTTTTTTTTTTTTATTCCCTCATGCTGCAAATCCAACAGCAGAGGGGTTCTGGTACTGTACAGCATGTACCATAATGTATCCTGTCGAATTAATGCAGGGCACAATATAAGTGCATTGTAATGGACCGCAATCTGCTTGGTATGTTATATCCTAGTGTAAAATGCACAGCACGGTATAAAACGGGTATTATCTTGTTTTGCTGAAAAGTCAATGACGAACAAGCTACCTTTTCCTCCTTGCTGAAAAAGCTTCCCCTGCTATAGATTGATGGGAAAAACATAACATAGCCTTTATTGTGCTGAACTACGAAAAAAGTTCAGGTATTGAAATGCTATATTCACCAAGCAAGAACAGGGAGGCTTGTGCAGTTACCCTGCAGTTTTAAAGTGATGACTGGGTGCGTGGCTTTCCATCCCAGCCATCTTGATAAAAATAAGACCAAGGGAGTATGAGACAGATCTGCTCAAAGTTAAACAATAATTGAGAAAATAGTCTAGCTGTAATGTGCTGCAAAATAATTCAGCATGAAATCTGTAGATCATCGTAATATATGCTCAATCCACTACATGGTATAATTTGGGTTCAATGTATACTAATTATAGCATGGTAATAGCCGGCCAGTGTAAAAATTGTATATATTTAGATATAAGGCACCACAATTGTTGAGTGTGGGGAGAGGCCATGAGTCATGAGAGGTGTGAAGTCTTCACTGTGTGATGATGTAACTCCAGTCGTTTACTGGGGTAATAAACTGCACATTACTTTCTCTGGCTCTCCAAGTGTGGTTTATTAAGCCCTGATATTTTTCATGTGTAGCGTCACAATTAATAGTATTTAACCAGAATTAGAGAAGGCGATATGGCAGTAGATCTCTCTCTGTACTGTAGTTTTGTAATACCATGGAATTTCATTTTTGAACTGTAATAATACCATGCATGAATGTAGGGTTATTAATACAGTTGTTCCAGGACCACACTTATTTTTACGACCATTTCCTAAACTCTGATCACAGTATGTTAATTGATAAACCTAGTATATTGTACCCCAATCCCACAATGAAACGCCATATACATATTAATATGCCCCGATCACGGAACTGCTAATCTAATTATGGTATCTCTCCCTCGGTTCAGACTCAGTTTCTCGTTTTTAGGTCGCTGCAGCAATATCAAACTCTAGTATGTGGCTTCCCCTTCCTCAAAGATTTTTTAAAAATAAAATCTGTATTCGGTTTCTTTCATTTGTGGCACTACATTTGATCAGGAACTAAAAATGTTCACGTTGTCTGGTTTACTATATAACCAAATCAAGAACAAATGCGGGTGATTTCCAAATCTACCTGCTGTAACTAAGCAAATGGCGCATCACGTTTTTTGGTCCATGAGCCCACTCAAAACAAGTGTTAAAACTAGGCTGCATAATTTGTTGCCCAATCAGCCTACTGATTAATCATGCCTGACTAGATTTGCAATCAGACTATCATTGTTGCCCCTGTTTCAATAAAATTGACATCAGTCTCCACAGAATCCAATATTTACCGAAATGATATCCAAAACACCCAACTAGATTTATTTCAAATCTCTTTCACATGTAATAATGAAAATATACAAAGTTTTTTTTGTATGATTTCGCCTCACTTTAACTTAAGAGTTAATGTCCACACTGAATGCAGACTGACTAACCCACGTTCTTGTCTTGGTATTCCACAGCTCGTTGACTGTAGCAAGTGTTTGAAGCTGAATTATTTCCTGTCCCAAAGCGGACATCAGTCACTGTACCATTGTGGACATTCCATTGGCGCTTTGAGAATCCACGCTTCGAAGATCTTCTACCGTTCTAATGGCCACCACAGGGAGAGGATTGGTGACAATGAGTCGAACACTCGGGTAATATTTCAAATTAAATTATTTGAATTCCTCTAGAAAAATGGTAAAATCATGATAAATCGTAATGCTTGCAGTGTTTGTTATAGATATTTATTTAGCATTCAATCAGGGATTGTAGTGGTCAGAACCTTTTTGGATGCGGAGGGGCCACAGGGCAAACAGTAGTTACTGGACCACAACCTGATGGTTGATCACTTTTACCACTGTTGTCCCGGGCTTGACTTACAATGGCACTGCAAACTGAATGCCAAGTACAACCCTCCAGCACTTTAACCATAAGGGAGTCAGGTAATCAGTTTAGGTTTCTCAAGACGGTAGTTTAGAGACTGTAATAATGAATATGCTATCCAATTCTTTTCTTTTGTGGGGACTTGCTGAAAGCGGGTCTCTACGCAGAGAGGAACGCAACAGACTGTGAAAGGTGCCCATTGCTATGTCAGGGGATCTGCTACTGGAATCTTTCAAAGCGCTAGACGCAAACTCATTCCGCCTGCTCATAGATGACCCACAGGGAGATACGCCTGGGCGTTAATGCTGTCCCGGGCCACATGCAGAACTACGCCCTGGGTGAACTACGGTACTAGGTCTGCGAGGAGGCAATAATACCTGAACACACCTCCCCAGCTCCCAGACATTGCACACTAGAGTTTACACGCCATGCCAGCTAACATTGTTGCACGATATAGGCCAGATAGGAATTCCCCCTCTTTTCTCTTTTGTTACTGTCTGCTACTGGGAGCGCACCCGTTGGTTGGTGTGTGTAGGGGGGGAGGGTTTGTTGATATACCTCTGCAATAGATACGCACGTTATAGGATTACTGCACTGTTGCCTTACCCATCGGCAGTGCCGGACCAGATTTTTTCTACCACAGTATTTCATGATGTCTTCCTTTATATGTAAAAGGATTTCCACTCTTGTATACCTTATAACAATGTATCTAGTATTCCTAACTCTGGGATCGGATTGTTCTTAGATGCCGCGTTCTGTGCCTTTTTCTTTAGTTTCTCGCTTTGTTTCCTTCAGAAAATCCAATAAAAGTTGTTTTAAAAAAATATTCATCCAGTTCTTCTCTTTATATAAAGAGAAGTATTTTATTATTCCAAAACACAATGCGACACAAAGGAATATGCCCACGAGCACAGGGTTCTATACCAAGTACTAGAGGAGATCTAGCCCAAATATATTGCACTTAGAATAATGTGAACGTTGTAAGCAGACTTCTGCGCCAGTGGCACGTATGTCAGTTCTTCAGTGCACCAGTCACTGACAATCCCCAAAGTAGTTGTTTCTAAAGGCAAAAGAGTCCCGGTATCTGGTGAGCCTGTGTTCAAAAGTGCGGGAGTTAACCGGTAACAGTGCAGCAAGTTATCCAGTGTGAGGTCCTCACTCCAGAGTGAGTATGCTATGGCCCTGATTTCCTCAATTGTGATTTGGGAATTCCTTGCAGATTGCTACTGCTCGCTTCAGACGGGGAACCGCAAAAATCCCTGTCCCAATCAAGTGAAGAGCCCACAATGATGCCAGCAATTCTTTGCCCTTCAGTGATCCTCTTCGTATCCTCAAAGTTAGCACAAGGCATTGAACACATTCTTGGGAGGCCCCTGACATGATCACATTCTGTCCTTCTCGGTTGGCACAGTGTGCCGGTTATGGTTGAAGCAGTGATCAGGAGGGAGCAAGACCAACTCCATCACCCAGTCGGGTCCTACATCGCTGCTCCTCCTTGTTGGGTGCAGCACATGTATGGTCCATTAACAGTGATTGGGGGGACAAGGGGACCCAGTCCAACACTTGGGTAAGCTTCTGCATCAGTCCTGTGCTAGTCCACATTTCTGGCCGGTCTCTTACAATTGGGCTTCAGTAGCTGGCCTCCTCTGAGCAGTTTCTTCATGCAGGGCTATCTTCTACTACCCTGTCTCAGCCAGCCAGGCAGGTTTCGAAACTGAGGCAATCCCAGTGCTTCTCTAGCTCCCCTTCCCATACTTTCCAAGTCATGTCCTTAACCTCTGAAAGACTGACTGTCCGCATCACCAGTCCTGGATTTCAGGAGTTTCTCTGGTTGTCTGCAGAATACCACCTCATCAGCCAGTCAGAAATATGGAAACAGGTGATGAAAATTCAGTCATACTTTTACAGTCATGTTGCAGGCACAGAATGTTGATTCCACTCTCAAGGATCTGGATGCTCAGGAAGAGGCAATCTGCAAGTCTAAGATAAAAGGTCACTATTTCATGATTAAAGCACCCCTGTCTTCATCCTCCCACGTCTCTCTGTCTGATACTAAACTCAGGGATGCCAGCAATACATTTTGCTAGTCTTTGGCCACTGACTCCCAGCCTCTATCTAATGTCGTGCCTTACCAGGAACGATCCAAAGTAGATCTCATTGGCCTCACAGTCACACACTTGCATTCAACATGGAGTTGCACTACCAGGCACCATATATACTCCCGGTGCTCACACCACTCAGTGATATCAGCTCACGATCTAAGCATGTGGGTAGATTAAATTTACCCAGGTGAGGCGGGTAGTCCTTTCGTTGTTTGAGAACAGGAGAAAAATGTATTGTAGATTTTAAAAAACTTTGTGCTGTCACCACCTTTCTATGATTATATCAGTGGACACGAACAGTAGTCCCCTGTCCTAGGAAGGCATGCTTGGTTTGTCCCTTCATATCACTGTGGTGTTCTGGAGGGGGGATACTCTAGGTCTCCGACCTTTCATATAACCTAGGCCTCATAACACGCATGACTGTTGTGTGTTCTGAGCACAAGAAGATCAGGATACCAGCGAAAACTACATGGGAGTGCACAGTTATGCTGATGACCCTCCTGTCCCAGCAGTAGGCCTTGTTATAGCCTGGTCCTCCTCTGAGGAAATGCTATGCACAGAATGTATCATACTTTATTATCAAAGTAGGCACCACAAAATGTGGCACAATCTGGAATAGGAAAGGCGTTCCAGTGCTTGAGAGTAGAAGCCTAAGCGAGTTCTATAATGGATGAAAAAAGTGAGTGTGTCTGTCTCTCATCCAATATTATCCTGTGGGGTTTAAGAATGCATGATATATTGTGTCTCTATTTGATTATCTTTTTTCTAAAACATACATTTTATTGAGAAAGAAGTCAGACATATCTGTGTTCATGTAAAAGAACATCCAGAAGTGAGAAATTAGTATTACATTTTCATCTCTTAGGTGACTTGGAAGTATCAGGGGGAACGATGTTTGAGTGATGGATGGAGAGTCAAGTTCAATGAAAACATCCTTGTGTTTTGTCTACCTCTTTCAAATGTAAGAACAGTAACCTGTAGAAGTGGTATTAATAATAATAAATTAATGCTTAATTCAGATGTGTTAAGTTAGTATAACTAGGCCTCAGGCAAGGACAAGGACTCAGCGAGCATCCATTGAGATCCATCTCAGAAGAAATGTGCACTTCTGTTTTATAGTGTGCAAACTTTTCTACCTCCATGTTTGTATGCTTTTTCATTTTAGAAAAATAAGCGAAAAATCTCTATTCATGTGTTTGCTTGCTGATGAAATACAAATGTATTAATGTGCCTTTCTTGGAGGAAGCTGTGCCCGGGATGTTCTTGCCGCTGTAACAATTTCAAGGCCTTTTGCTCAAGGCTATTGCAATGAGCCATTTGTTTATTTAAAAATGTTATTGTATTTGTGTTATGAAATGCACAGTCATCTCTTATTTGTTATTCATATTTTGTTTATTAATATGAAGCAAAGTAGGTGTTCCTAAATGTTTCGCATTTCTGTATCATATATATGCAAATAGTGATTGGTGATTTTACATGTTGCTTTGTTAAGCCCTATTATGTCATTTCACACCATGTCAAGTGTGTGACTATTCTGCCTGAAACCCAATAAAATGCCTTGTTTTGGGAAATGTGCCATTCTTTTTGGCTCTTTCTTTGGAGGCTGACACTGTCATTCTCTTGCTGAACGGTACTTTGATTCTGGCTATTTGCTTGCTTTTTATAGACCTCCTGTTGATCCTCTTGCAGATTATGGCTTTGACTATTTTGATTTGAGCTAATTCATGATTTAGCTAACCATCTTTTTGTAATCTGCAGTGAGCCACATTTTGAATAAAGCTTTGAATTCTTGTCTTGTCAAAATGTTATTAATTGTCTTAAAACTAGTATTACTAAGCTTTACCAGGTCGTATGAATACTCCAAGAACCCCGATCCTGAGTATCAACCTGCTAATGCTTTATTTAGAGCATCAACAGAAGTTTTGGTGCAGAACTGTGGGTAGATTAGGACAAAATTAGAATAGATTTTGACGGGGAATGCTAATTAATAAAAATTAATTAACCTAATTACAGAATCTTGGAATGATTTGGATTATTGAGAGAATGCCTGTAGATGTTGCCGGGAGGTGAATATTAATAGAAATTTGCATGATGAGTGTGCTGCCTTGCGATGTGTAATGTGGAGTTAAATCATCTGTCGTGCACGCTGCACTGCATGTTTTTTAAGTGATGTTTTGTCTTGCGCTTGCTTTGAAAATTCAAAGTTGTATTGTACTGTATGCCATTGTAATGTTAAACGAATTTCTGACGTTTTGCAAAGTTTGCATTTTGATGAAGAGATTGTGATCTTTATGGGATGTTTTTATGTAAATGTTTTTGTATATGGGTTTTGGATTTATAGTTTAAATGAGAACTAGAGTTAATAATAAAGTTGTCCGCTGAATAAGGATGAGTGACGCCACATCAGGTTATAAGTTGAACTTTATAAGATCCTTAATAGTCTAGTTCTGAATGCAAACTAATCTTAAGTAGTGGTGTTTATTTTGTGCGCGACGATAGACACACTGATTATAAGTGTAGGTTGCTGGTGGTTGAAAGCCTAGCTAGGTATGATTGGTATTGCCAGAAG